>OU612058.1:263884777-265084777 GCA_914767635.1 Melanostoma mellinum | reverse complement strand
AATAATGATAATAATAATAATAATAATATTAATAATAATAAAAACTACAAAAATAATAATTATATTAATAGTTATAATAATCTTTTTTCCTTTAGGGTGAGGGGAAATGCTTTTACGCATTTTAGGGTCCGTTGCAGGATTGGCGGTAGTATGTTGGGCTGGCGTCATGCAATGCCGACTAAACCTTACCTCCTTCCTATTAGTTCCAAACTCAACCCTCCCTGGAACTACTCTTTGCATTACTTCAAGGGGGTATTTTTGTTATTGCTCTTTCTTGGGTTTACCTGCTAACCCGCATTAGTTCTTCTTCTCTCTTTTTGCGAGAACTTTTCTGAATTGATTTGTACTCACAAATCGTTTGCCTGTTGTCGTTACTAAGTAGCATTTTCTGCACTGTGTTCTTCAGCGTTATTTCTGCAGTTAATGTTTGTAGGTCCTGGCGAAGGTGGTTCCACTTTCTGCATTCAAGAAAAGTATGTCTTACATCATCTTCTAACTGGTGCCCGCCGGACTATTCCTCTTGCTGATTTTGTAGAGAAAGGCGTTGAAATATCCGTGTCCGGTGACGTAATAATTTATCTCTTCGTGTTTCCGATCATTCCATTCTGCTATGTTCCTGATCAGCCTTGCGCTCTATCGTCCTCTGTTTTCCGAGATTTATCACTCTTGCCACTTCAGTTTCGTTAATTCTTTGGCTGCTGCTATTATTCCAATTTCCACTTTTTTTTTTCATAAGCGTACTTTTTTTCTGCAGCTAGGAGATCAATAGAAATTCTGACGCTGTTATGTATGAGCTGGCTATGCGCAAGGCTCCACGTCTTTACGGCCGCTATCTGTGTTCGATACTTCTTTTGTTTTAATCTGTCTGTCCATATTTCTTTTCCGTACGGAAGAACGGCGTGGATTGTTGACATCAGCAGCCTGCGCTTGCTGGCTGTAGGTCAATCCACGTTTGACATCAGTCTGCTGAGAAAAGCTGTTGTTTTTGCGGCTCTTTCCGTTGCTGTCTTAATTTTTTGCCAGAAGGTTAGCCTCGTGTCTAGCCTCAGTCCCGAGTACTTCACCACGGCGCTGCTCTGGATGACATCGGTCTTCTCAGTTGCCAGACTTAGCCCGTGATCAGCCATCCAAGAATTTACTCGTCTCATGACCTGCTTTGTCTTCCGTTGCGCATTTTTAGTGTTTCTTACCGTTATCAACGCTGCTATATCATCGGCGTAACCGACCAAGAAAGTATCTTATAGCATATCCATGTGCAGATTATCATCGTATGAGACGTTTCAAAGGTTTGGTCCTAAGATTGAACCTTGCGCTGCCCCCTCCGGGTTCCTTCTACGGTTTCGAAGAGGAAGACTGCAAAATCTTCTTTCGAGGGCGGTGAGAATGTTGCTCCACGTTTGATCCAGGGTTGCAAGCAAAACAATGTTTCTGGAGTGATGGTTTCTTTGTTCAGTGATTCGGGCTTCAGATATTACTGCTTTAATAGTTAAAATTGTAGATCTTCCTCGTCTGAATTCATACTGTCTCTCTGAAAAGCCACCTGATGCTTGCACTGCCACTGTCAGCCGTGGTCTTATTAGTTCTTCCAAAAGTTTACCGGTGGTGTCCACCTCTGTCTGAACTCTGGATCTTCTTTGCCTTTGCCGATCACAGTACCAGGCGTTGTTGCTTCCAAATTCTGGGAAACACCCTTTCCTTTAGACAGCTGTTGAACATGTCTAGCAGTAGTCGGAGCCATGTTTACGCAATTACTTTCAGCACCTCTGCGGGTATCCCGTCAGGGCCTTGAGCTTTTTTGTTTTGTAGTGACTACACCACTATGCTCAACTCTTCCTCTACGATTGATGGGATTTCCTATCCTTGAACCAGTATGCCTTTGGGTGGTCGCACTGGTTGGGATGGGAATAGAGTGCTTACGATGCGATTCAACCCTACTTCACTGAGGACGTTGGGTGATGTCTGAGCTCCAAGTTTCTTCATTACAATATTGTATCCCAGTCCCCAGGAGTCATTATTTATATCATGCCGAAGATCCTCCCACTTTTGTTTTTTGCTCTTAGTTCTAAACTCCACAACTTCAGTGGATTCAGCTCCTTTTTTGCCTTGCCTTCTCCTTCAGATATCTCCTCCGTCCACCAGTACACTGGAAACTGGATCTCATTTTTTGTTAGTGCCTGGAATTCGGGGCATAGAAGAATCGCAAGCTCGCCGAATAGGCGTCTTTGTGGCTTCAGCTTTCGTTACTGCATGTGCCGGGATGAGACTGCGCAACGGATTTTTATAAACTTTTTAGGGTAAATATAGTTTAATTCAGGGATGGCTCCTGTTCAGGTTTGATCCTCTTATTCCCACGGGAACGGGATTGGGAACGGATACTTTGTACATATTTATAATTTCTTTCGGCATTAGGATGCTACATTATTCTTCAGTAAAATGAGCTACCCCGTGTTCCCACGCGAACAGAAACGGGAACAAAAACGGGAAGCTTAGATCTGCTTGACCGAATTTAAAAATTCATTCAGAGTTTATTATGTCACATTGTGCCTCAGTTTCATAGACTTTATTACATCCCCAACGGGGAAAAAACCAAAACTGGAACTTTAAGACTACGGACCCGAGCACCGACAGACGGCTCAGCTAGTTAACAATAAAAACGACGAAGTTTGCAAAGAAAAATTTGAACTGAAGCGGTTTAACCGCTATTAAAATATCGTTCACAAATCTTTTTCGGGTATTGCCGTCAGTCTTACGTACACATATAAAGTTTGCTTTTTAATCATAACTAAAAACATATTTTTGCTTACTTCTTATTTTTAAGGTGTGAGGCTATGCGCTTAGGGGGTGCCCACGGTGGCGGAGACCCCCTAACGATGAGCGCAGCTGGAAATGACTATGCCGAATTATGTGACTTAGGTCCATCGCGTTGGAGCTCACGAGGATATCATCCCTCACACAGCTCATCGCTGCATGCAGCAGGTGTTGGACATTCAACATCAGCGCTACCACCTAACTTAGGCCTGCATTCGAGCCATCATCGATCAAATAGTTTTGAAGCAGAAGACATAAGCGGGATTCCAGTTGCTGGCAATATTCCTCATAACGGCCCTTATGGAATAAGTGGTACTAGAATTGCAAACAGTACTAGTTCTTTGCGCGGTGGTCGCTCTGGTCTATACTATTCACCTCCTGGAACATCATACACAATTGTCGAGAGGCCACATTCACCACATTACTATTACAATACCGCCGGTGTCCCTTCAAAAGGTGGCTCTTTGCCCGGTCGAGGGTCTTCATACTTACAGTCTTCATCATCCAGTCACATACCAGGATCATTAGGTATATCTGGTTCTGGCACTGTTCCAAACTCTACCCGACACAACGGAAAAAAGCGTCCAATTTCTCCAGAACAGGTTTTGCGAATGTTTGGTGCGACAACTTCGTCTTCAGTTCCTACAAGTTATCATTATAGTAATGGCACAAGGGATCGAAGTGGGCGCCGCAGCCCTGCTAGTAGTCCACCATCAACAACCCATCAGGTATGTAAACACAACTATAGCGTAAACTGGTATTTAATTTGAATGTTATTGCCAATAGATTGAATTTAATGTCTAAAATAAAAAATTCATTAATTTCTCTTTCTTCTCTCTATTAATCAAAGGTGTATCGAGATCGGGACAGGGACCGAAGCATACAAAATATTCAAGAGCTTTCCACAAGAACTGTTACAATGTCAAGAGACCAGCAATCAGATAGTAGTCATGGATTTGGCATATGCGTCAAGGGTGGAAAAGACTCTGGTAATTTTGCAAACAATAATACTAAGCTTCATATTAATTTTGAATGGGAGTTCTTTTCAAAACCCTATTACCGGTAGGCTGTGGCTGTTTTGAATAAATGAAATTCAAGGTGATTGTAAAAGCGTAAGGGAGGTTGTGTAAAAGTGTGTTTTTGCTGTTCTAATGTTGTTCTTGCTACTCGTAGAAACATAATTGCAAGCCAATTAGAAATTGGCATTGTTGCAACTGTTCGTCATTGAGATTAATTGAATCATTGAGGCCATAATGGTAGGTACCATTGTCGTTGACGATTTACGAATTGTAATAACCTTTGTTTAGCGCTTATTGTCAAACAGAAAGTTAGTTAGTTTGTTTTTTTTTTCTACGACTTATGTTTTTTTGAATCAATCTGCAAAAGACCTTTTCTTCAATTTTCTGGAACTATTTGTATGAAGAGAGTCAGTTAAGAATACAACAAAAGTCAATAGCGCATATTTATGGTCAACGGGTTTTTAAGGGATAGTACCTGCTCTAGTCAACATCGCTCTAACTTTAACTAATCTCTTCTGATTGAAAACGAAAATTTGGGATAAACGTTTTGATTTCGGAGATAAATCACATAAAATATGTCAAGCAAATTAGAAACGTCGGATGAGTTAGATAAAAGTTTTAAGTATTTTAAATGGGTTTGCGTGATTTTAAATTTATTTTAAAAAAGTGAGAAGTTCAATCAATTATAAATTGATTCAAAAATTATTTTGCTCGCAATTGTTTCCCATACATTTTTTTCAAAATATTGAGCAAGTAATTTGAAGTTTTCTGCAACAACAGCCTCCATGGCAACCTCACAAGCAATTTTCTACAGCAAGATCTTTGGTGAAGGAGGTTTTACTGAGCGAATCGGGAGTAATCCACATCTAGAGTTTTCCCAACCCCGCAGTTCAAAGGACTTGGTTTCCGTGCGATTGTTGTTTAACTTTGGAAAATATTTCTTTATTCACGCTATTTGATATTCGGTCCAGAGAAAAAATTGCAAAAATGCTGGAAACGACAGTTGGTTAGGGTTGTCCTATACAAAAAATCTAGAACTTATCACCCCTATTACAGATGACAACCCAACTGAAAATTGGGATGTGTGCCCGTTTTATAGATATGAGAAGACAACCCAATTTCAGTTGAGTTGACATCCATGATAGGGGTATATATCTTCTTCAGTTACATTGCTACGTAAAGACGTGTTCATTGCTTGTAGCTGTTCAATATTTTTTACTTGCGATTAAAGGTACTATGAGGCAAGTTTTGCAATCGTGCAGAAAAATTTTTTGAGATAACAATGAAATTACGATGATAGAAAAAAGTGGGTCAAACAAGTGGGTAGACAAAAAGTCTAAGAAAATTACACCTCCATAGTAAGGTCCTTTTTCAAAACCGACTTCTCGTTAATGGCTAATACGATTTTGATTTTGAATTCTTATATTTTAAAATTCATCGGTTGTTAAAGAAAAATTGCGTAGCATTTGAAAAATTTTATTTTTTGAAGTTTGATTAATTTTTTAAAAGAAATTTGATTTTTTTGAATATTTTCAATAGCGTACCGGCCAAAAAATCTTTCAGCAAAGTCTTGAAATTTGATTACCTACTTGATTTGCAAAAAAAGTGAAAAATAAAAAACCAGTTGTTAAAGAAACTGCTTTAATGATTTTGATTATATTTTCAGTGTTTATATGTATTATATACGAAACTGCTAAAAAGTGGCTTTCGCTAGAAGCCACTGGAATATTTAATTAACTATTTTTAATTTTTTATGCGATTTTATTCAATTTTCATAATAAATGTGAAGCTGGCAGCCCTGTACCACCAAATATGTATAATATCTTGGCCACCAATGACTGTATTTTTTTGACTGTGGTGTTTTCTCTTTGGAGCATTCTACAATAAGTACATCTGCGTCTTCATCGGCTTGGACTGTGGTGACTGGTAATGTTAGCTTCCTTTCATTTTTGAACCAGATACGCCATAAATTCTTTTATTGCTTTCACATTCGATAGAAAGGTATCTTTTATTGAAAGTGGCTTTGATTTCACTTATTTTTAATTTGAACATCTGGGCTAATTTGATTTTTCGTCACATATCTTTTCGTTCCAATATTCGAGTCACTAGGATAACCGTCAAAAACTACAATAAAATCTATGTATGAAGTTTTCAGATGATTAGTAATTTTTTTTTACATAAACTATCAATCTAAAATACCAACACTGTAGAATAAGAATAATGTACAATCAGTAAAAGTGTCGATAAAGTCTATGATCAAGTGTTCATAATTTCCGTGAGCTTTATGCGTAGAAAGTTTTCTGATACAGCATTTTAAATGAAATTTTATTTCCCTTCTTTTCTGTGGGGCAATGTCCATACCTACTTATCAGAGACCAAAAAATTAAAAAAAAAATTTTTAAATTTGGAAAAATTTAAGCTTTTGCTGTTGGGGAATTTATCGTTTTTTTTAGAATTTTTCTTTTATTCGATAAATAAACTTCGATGGGAAAATTTGCGCTCTACAAAAAATGTCCTTGGAAAATCAAATCCCTTAAATCAAAATCTTAATCGTTTGCGAGTTATGTACATAATATTAAACTAAAAAGATGAGGGTGGTTCAGGACTGATATCTCTGATTCGCACCATCTAATTAAATAGCACTCCGAGTTTTGTTTCGTTAATATAAGCTATTGACCGGTTCCTTCAATAAATATCCGCCCTTTTTCTAGTTCCTTAAGAAATAGCATAATCAATAAACTATAAACGCCACAGAGTTGGATGAGGCTCATTTGTGATTGTGGTTGGAATCGCTAGTTACGTAATGATCAATGCTAATAGGCTTTCTAAGGATTTCGTATGTGATTTTTTTTATTTTTTGTTTTTAAAAGGAAGTTTGTCTTTTTCAATGTCTGCGATTGATGGATTAATACATATTTCGATCATTAAAAACGGTTTTTGATTCATTCATTCGTATTTCTTGTAGAACAAAAGGAGGGTGGGTGAAGGGAAAATGATGTTTCAAATATGTACTAGCTTATTTAAAAGCTGAATAACTTTAAATTTGAAATGTTCCATTGCGTTAGGAGGATAATAGCTAATTTGTGTAACAATTATGTCTTTCATTCATTGTATCCACATCAATTAGAACAACACGACGACGCTTTTACAACTTTAGAGCTAATTTATATATATGTACATGTACGTATGTACATATGTATATACGAAATGTTTCGTAATTTATATGAGCAGGAATTTGAATATTATGTATGTGAGAAGGTTTATTGCAAACTACGTAATACATGCTGCATGAATTTTCTTTTGATTGTCAAGTATGCATAGGAAGAGGTTATAAAACGTAGTTACGCCAGAAACACAAAGACTAAATAACTATTACAATAGACACTTTTCATTCATGGATTTTACATTTTTTCAAAACAGTCTATTGGATTATTTGAAGTCTTTTTCAACGAATCCTCTTTTGGTTGCCTTTCTGCTTTCATAACAATTTTTGTGTTTTGTTTCTAAAGTTTATCAAAATAAATTCTTATTTTATTCAAGGTTTGGGCGTTTACATCTCTAGAATAGAAGAAAATTCAGTTGCTGAGCGGGCAGGTCTACGTCCAGGTGACACTATCCTAGAAGTGAATGGAACCCCTTTCACTTCAATAAGTCACGATGAAGCACTCAAAGTATGTATTACTTATTATTGTTTTTGACTTTTTTCTTTTCTTGATGAGTTTTGTATTTAAATGTGATGTATGCAAGTGAATGTTTTGAAAATTTAGATAAAATTATGTATTTGTTATTATTATTTATTGAACAAGTTTGTTTAGACCAAGCTAGTCATTGAAAAGTCATAAGAGCTCTTCAGAAATAGCTTTAGTTGTTATTCACTGTCAAAATCAACATTTCATTTTCATAGCTTCAATATATCTTATAATAATAAGGAATGCTTAAAAATGTTTATTTTTATTTTTTAAGCTAATATCTTCATTTAAGTGTTGAATTTGTTGTTTGGAAAGTCTTAGCCCATCACTATATTCTGTTCAGTAAAAATGTGCAGTACAGAGAAGATAGGAATATTAACCCCTTATTGCTATGACACCTACAACCACTTTTCAAGTTTCAAGCCAGGGTTGATATACTCATCAATTCATTGCATTCTGAATTGACAAAACTGTGAAAAAATAATGCGAAGATTTACCGTCTGTTTTACTTGATTCAGTTCGTTTTTAAATAAATAAAAAGATTAATACAATTTTAAACAGTTAAAAACACTTTTTAACTCTACTACAAAACTCATCGTTTTTAAATTTGTAAATGAGCTTAAGTTAATCTTTTTACACACAACGAAAAGTTTTTGATTACCAAAGAAATCACAATACGCCAAACACATATATTTACCTACGTACATAGACCGCCCACTTTGAAAATATAAAAGTATAATAAAATTTGTATTAGAGTTCTTATGAAAAAATTAACACACTCCACTGATGTTCAAATCAAATTGCTAATATTGATATTTCTTGAGATATTGGCTTTGAAGTTGAGGTAGTATGTAATGTAATCGTCATGGCAAGCTTATTGTATAAACTGTGGTTTTTATCTTTCGACTTACGTCGTTGTGGACTTCTTCGCAAAAGCATTCAATTTTGAAGAAATTCCGATAAAATGTTGTGAAGAAAAAAGTCAATGTTAACGTGCATTTTTATATGGGAAATCTTTGAACGCCTTGGTGGAGTTTATATGAGATTACAATATCTGGAGAACATCTGTTGAAATTTTCAAGTCGCTCTGATAAATAGTCTCCGAGTTACGGCCGTTTAAAGTTGCCGCCTTTCGTTCGAGTCAGTGCCACTTGGGGAGTGAACACGGTAGATACTAGATGCTACAATGATTACTTACGAACTTACCGACAACTTTAAGAAACAGCAGTAGGCAGCATACAGTATATTGTGGTGACGCGACGGTCAACACTCAAAATCAACAGTAGTACATTTACGTAGTCGTGTTTACACCGTCTTATGTTTCACATCAGCTTGAAATTTTTGATGCTATTATTGAACTCAGTCCGCGATAACTCAAAAACGGTTCAACCGATCATCCTCAAATTTTTCACACTTATTTTTAATACAAAAACAAAGTACTTAATTGCAGGGCTTTAATTTTTTCTCAATAGAACCGATTTTATAGCCGATTAGAAGTCCGATTTTTTGGTGAAAATCAAACCCGTTTTTTCAAATAGTCACCAAAAATTCCAAAATCGAAATTTTAGAAATCCCAACGATTGAGTTCCAGAAAAAGATGTTATCTAACGATAACTATTTGAATTTTTTGTTTCAAATAATTTTGGAAGGCGGAATCGCGGTCACCACAAAAAACTATTTTTTTGTATGCCCTTACTTATTTACATGTTAGTTCAGTTGTTAATATTTTGCTGTGAAAAATGACCAAATATTGTTCAAACATGTGATAATATGTGTACTAAATTTCATTTGAATTTTTTTCAAATCTTTCCTAAAAAAAGTTCACGAAATTTTTTTCGACCCTCGAGATGCGACAGTGCCCTTAATCAAGGCTATTTTTTAACACAGAGCTTACTGAACGGTCAAACCAATTTTGTTTGTTTTTGCTTAATGCTTTTTATAAACAACCAAACATTTGGTGTGAACACATTGATTTCCAATGTGCATTGATTTCCAGAAATGAAGAAAGAAGAATAAAAAAGTTGATTGTTTAAAAGTGCGTGATTTGAATGAATGTTTTGAATGTTTCTCAAATCCAAGTCAAAAAGTTTTCGTATCACCGTAATCAATTCGTAAATCATTCAATTTGAAAATTTCTGCTACTTCCTTCAATTTCTTCAAGTATGGGCGTGTGTTAATTGTTTGCTCTTGTTCACAAAGAAAAATGTCTGAGTGTCTTTAAGTGTGTTTAATGAAAAAAAAGCAGAGCAGCACAGCTCAGAGCAGAGCAAGAAACATGAAAAATGTCAGCCAACTTAGAGCAGAGGTCAGCTGGTGCCAAAATTCAGCTGATAAGAAAGCAACAAACATTTTGTGACCTTAGCTAGTTTGCAAAATTATGTTTGGTGTCCTATTATCTATAATAAAAATCTATATTCGGAAACATTGGAATCAAAACTAAACTAACATGCGATGTTAATTCAATTGATTTTTAGTTAAATTCGATTTCAAATAGATTGCAAAGCGCAAAATATACAAAATATGCAAAGCGTAAATATACAACAGCTGATTTTGACACTTTGCTCCATTCTGCTCTTACTCAAAAGTAAGTGCAGAAAATGCTGCTCTTAAGTGATCTAGATCAGGTCATTACCCCTGGTCTCCACATGCTTTAAATCTATCGCAGCTATCACAGCAGCCTTTGAATATCGCAAGTGGAGACCATTATAGCAGCTTTATTTTCATAGCCTGCGATAGATAGCATACTTTTATCGCAGGGTATCTATCGCAGCTATTAAAGCAGAGGGAACTGTCATCTGCATACGTTTTTCCGCCATTTTGTTACTTCGCTGTTATGCTTTGTATAAAAAGTATGCTATACTATTGCCCACAACACAAAATTTGCCAGTTGCTCTGCTTTTTTGTGTCTGTCATTTTCCTGCTTTCTGCTATGAATTTAAAGCAAGTGGAGACACAGCGTTAAACACAAAAAGTTCTTGCTCGGAGTAGAAAAATTGTCATTATTCACCAAAAAGCCGGTTTTTTTTTGCTCTAGATCGATCTAGAGCAGGTCATTAAACACACCTTTTATGTTAGTCAAATTGCTCTTCGATTGGCCGCATTACTTATATTGGTAATAAGTTTCCGGTTTAATATGAAATTTGTCCCTTTATTCAGATAAATACATAGTCAAAGCAGCATGTTTACTGCAATAAAAAATCGCATTTGTAGGTTGGTGTAACTGCTCACTTCAAGCAATTGTCAGAATAAATAGATAAATAAATAAGTAGGGTGGTGCAACATAGCTCGGAGAGAGTGGGGCGTCGCGTAATTTTATGCCTGTTCGGAACGGCCAATTTTTAAGAAAGCGTTCTTCGTGGTAGTCCTTGATTACTCACTGAGGATCCCTCGCGAAAGGCGATACCTGTAGAAAAGGAACTCGAACAAATTGTTAGCAAATTTCAAGACTGGAATTCCATAAAAATTATTTTTTGTTTATTTGAAGTACTACAACCAATTATGTGATGTAAATTTTACTTTATGGAAGAAAGCGCAATGTCTCTAAATCACACACTTCCTGCATCTGTACACATGTACATACAAACATATTTATATTTGTATATTTGCACTCTCTTTGTCACTGTCAATATTTTGCGTTCCTTAAATTTGATTCGGTGCAGGGTTCGAGCCCCAGTAATAAAATTTGAAAAAAGTGAAGCAAATGCAGTGATCACTATTAGACATACAAATGTTCAATGCAATTCTGTTCTGGAAAATTATGCGCTAAATTTAAGCATATCCGCCATATTTTAAAACACTTTTTAATTTTATATTTGCAAAGCTTCAGCTTCTTATTTTCAAAAATTTATATTGTAATAGTAACTTGACTTGTTAGTTGTGTTTATATTTATATTTGCTTTTTGTTTTGATTAATCTGTTGATTCATAACTAATTTCAATACCACGCTTTTTTTATTTTCTCTTAATGTTTCTCCATAGTCAAAAACTGTATGTTTACCTCTGACCTATTTCTTAAATCTTTTTCTTCATTCCATTCTCTTTTTGCGATTTGAATAATAAAACAAAAATTGATTTAAAATACTTTGCCAAACCTAAAGTCTTGTAATATTTTTTTCGGGAAATATTTCTTTAAACAAATTGTCATTTAAAAAGTAAATAAATTAGCAAGGGAACAATTTAATAACAACGTGTGTAGGTAATTTTGAAAATAAATACGAATCCTTATTAATATTAGAAACTAGCTAAGTCGCCCGGCGTTGCTCGGGTCTGTAGTTTTAAAGTTTCTGTTCTCGTTCTTCCGCTTAAGTGGGAAATTGGGGGATGAAAAGTAATCGTTTTTACTTTGGGACTATATCGCATCCTAATGCTGAAAGGGATTATGTGGTATCCCAATGCCGAAAGAATTTTTGGAATCTGTCAGTTATTTCTAAGTTTCCGTTCCCAACCTCGTTCCTGTGGTAATCTTCCGTTCCCGTGGAGTTTTTCAAATTTTTTGGGTCATAAGAACCTTCTCCTGATAATAACAAACACAACAAAAAAAGAATTGACCAAATTGGTCCAGGCGTTGTTGAGTTATGCGCTTACCAACACATTTTGCGATTCATTTTTATATTTAAAGATGCGAAAGCTTATGTGGGTAGGTGTTGCTCTAGTATTGAATGAATTGAATTGAATGAACAAATGAACATGATCCCGCAGTAAAATAAAAAATATATCGAACCCACATTTCTGAGGCAACGGGAACAAGAACTCGAGCACTACTAAACGAAACGGATTTGATTTTTTATTTCAATACTAAGAATTTTTGAAATTGAGTGGCAGTGATGACATTTGTAAACTCTATCTTATTTTAAGATACATAATGTCATTTTGTTTTCATTTGTATCTATCTTCGCATGCTACATTGCTCCTCAGTAAAATAAGCTACATTTTTATCCACATATGCTCGCGGGAACGGAAGCTTAAGAACCACTAAACCGGTTTTAAAAAATCTTTCAAAATTTAAATATTACATTATCCTTGAATAGGATAAACATATGGGTATATGGAAAGACGTCTAGAGAGCTTTTTGTTCTCTAATCTTAAAAAAATTGCGTTGTGTAATACTTGAACGCCCCTAAGACCCGAGCTACGCCGCGCCGCGCCGGTCGGTTCAGTTGTTAATAAATTAATTTTAATAGTAAAGCCGTGAGATAGGCAGAGATTTACATAATTGGAATAGATTTCACCATTTTTATTTCTGTTTAAACTGTTTTTCTCATATAACGGCAAATTTAAGTCTCCTATCAAGTTTGTTTTTATACTCGTTCTTGATATTATTATAAAACTGTTTTTTAATCAATTAACAGCATTTGATTTACTTTATTTTTCTTCCGCTTTTACTGGTTAATTTTATTTTTTTTTCTTCCTCTCTCTCTATCGTTTCTGCTATGCCACATTTTTCTTAACGCAGAGATGTGTCCAGATATTGAAATCGTCACGTCAAATCAGCATGACCGTTCGAGCGCCTCCAACTTTAAACTCAACTGCACCTTTGCATGGATTTGGACCACCTTCTCGTGATCCAACTTATGCTTCGACAGCACCTTTGCTTCAACAGTCACAATCATCATCAATAGCACAACCACCACCACCGTTTTCTTCATCCTTGGCTGGCTCTGGCTCTCCACCATTTCGGCAAACATGTTCCTGGATGGATAGGCAAGGGCGTCCTGCTTCGCCACCCATGGAGTACGGAGGCCGTCGCAGTGATCGTAGAGATAGGTACGGAAAGATTTTATAGTTGTTGAAAATACTCGATATAATTTAACCAATTCCACAGAATCCGACGCGTTGAACTACTGATCGAGCCTGGACAGTCCTTGGGCCTAATGATTAGAGGTGGGGTTGAATATGGCCTTGGTATATTTATCACCGGAGTAGACAAGGATAGCGTGGCAGACCGTTCCGGTCTTATGGTTGGAGATGAAATTTTGGAAGTCAATGGTCAATCGTTTCTGGATGTCACTCATGATGAAGCTGTAAGCCAACTGAAGTACCATAAGAGAATGTCATTAGTGATACGTGACGTTGGTAAAGTTCCACACTCATGTACATCGATAGAACTAGAGCCTTGGGACGCCTACAGTCCAACCGGCACAAGGTATCGCAATATTTATTATACTTCATTCATTCAATCAACTTTTTTTTTTTTTACTGTCAAGAGCCCGAAGAAAAGGACAAATATCTGTTATGGTGGAGGAAAAAGCGCGCTCGCTGCTGCCTAGACATCAATTCGCAAGTCTGTCGTACTATATAAGTGAATACGGTGCCCGAGCAATGACCATAGATGCCTTTGTTTCCGTCTTATTAGAAATGTTAGACACGTATGAAAAGGTAAGCTTCTATAAATTTGAATTTTTAAAACTCATTAAACGCACTACTGTCTCCCAATTTGTTTAGCACTCTTTAGTTACGGAAATTCGTGAGCTGGTATTTCCTGAAGACCGCATCAGATACGATGAATTGGTGTACAGGAGAGAACGGGATCCTTACATGGTAGAAAGACATAGGGTAAGGTGTTTTACTCAATTTCAAAACACACAGTTGATTCACAGTATTCACTACAAAACAGTTTTCATTATTATCCATATTTTTCGTGTTTACTCGGGACTAAGATGTTTATTTTTTGTTTATTTACTAAGCTGTACCGCTACAATCAGCACACCACCCAATTTTGCACTACGCACATATCAAACGTTTACGTTTTAACTTATCCACAGGTACCAATTTTACGTGTATTTTTTATTTATTTGCTTTGGAAGTTTTGTCTGGCATCCGAGCTGAAGACTGTTTTACTTGTTCTTAGAACTAACAAATATGTGGTTTTTAAATAGTTATATTATTTTATTTGATGTAAAATATGTCTTAAATAAGAGACAATCATTTTTATTACCACTTGATGCGGTTCAAATGACCAATTTTTTTGGTACAAAACTATTCGGTGTTATAGTGTGTAGCTTGCAAGGAGGAACAAGGGGGCTGATTTGACTTGATTTTCAACTATTGTATTAGTGCTACTAACTCCCTTGTTAAATGACATGAAATGGGGTTGTCATTAGCCTCCTAAAAAGCGGAAGGTATATATAGTTATATATATTTACAGAATGTCGAGTAAAAGTTTATAAGAGCTATAAACCCATAATTTTATATACTTGTAACAAATGTAAAATGAAAAGAGTGAATGAGATGACTTGTGTTGAGTAATTGTGCATTTTATAAGAAATGTTTTTATAGGTATTGTAGTTCGATTAGTTTATGAGTTATGAGGGTGGCGAAACAAAGTTCCAAAGATTAAGGCCTGACGCATTTAACCTACAATTTTATGCTGACTCTAAACAGTGGATTGAAAAGTGCTTTTCATAACAGTAGCCGAGTTTTATTGCGAATTTCTATATTCACTTATATTCACTTAACTTGCGAGTCTCAATAAAACGCTTTATATGTCTATATTCACTTAACAAGTTCACTTTGACAAACTCCATTTACCAACCATCCCTGTTGTTCACTCCTGCAAGTGAGTTATTTTTGTCCACTTACGCTATTCAGTTATATTCCCTTGAGAGTTGTTGTTTTTCCATGAGCGATGTTTTGCTTAAGTGAACATAAGTGAATATAGATTCCCAATAAAACTCGGCTAGTGTTATTCATTACATTTCAAATCTTTTCTAAAGAGGTTCTTGGACATATTTTAAATTTAGTTTAGCTATTTGAAAGAAACAACCTTTAGATAAACATAAAAAACGGATAAAGCTAACGTTATAATTATATAATTATTCCATTAGACTAAGTTAAGCATGAAGAGAATAAGACAAAGTAAGAAGGCGTTTGGAAACTCGCAAGCCAGCCAATTCGAAGTTTTCTCCATACCCCCGTCCTTAACGAATTTCAAATCTATATTAGAGGTCTCAAGATGGTAGAAAACGTAAATCTGGTTAAAACTGTGACTAAAATGCAGATAGGTTGCACTTTATACTAAACAAACAGAGTTTTGAGAAAAAAACTACAACTGCAAGAAGGAAAATAATAGAATTTGGTGCCAGGTTTTGTCATTTTGCTCATTTTCAGATATGAGTTTTGGGTGAAAAATCACAATCCCCTTCACCATGTAAGAGAGAAGGGATGACTTCCAGAAAGTAGAAGAAGTGTGTGCAGAGTAAATTCCACATAATTCCACACAAAAACCAAAGTAACGGACCTGGAATTTGGGGAGAGTTCCAAATTCGAGCGAAGTTCAGAAATATGAAAAGTTTGAACTACACACGCATAAAAGAACTCTTTATACTAATCAAAATTAGTTTTTTCCTTACGACCTTATTATGCTTACAGCTTACTAATGTTAAAAATTTCATATACAGTCGACTCTCGTTAATTCAAACTTGCGATAATTCGAACCTCTCGATAATTCAAAGTTATCACGAGTTCCCTACAAAATCTCTTGATATTTCGAACTAAATCAGTACATTTTTATACACTTGGTAATTCGAACGAAAAAATCATTGCTATATAATAAAACGACGCGGTAATTCGAACTCATCGGCGTCCAACACTCGACAAATCGAAGTTGCAGAGAGAAAGAGGTCCGGTTTCTTAAAAGAAAATCTTCCAATGCTTATGGATTATGAAGAATCAGCAGTAGAACCATTAGTAGGACATCAGCGGTGTGAGTTTTTCTGACTTTGTTCAGGTGGATGACGATGTTGCTGTCTCAGGTGCACTAACCGAAGGCGAAATCTTAACTGCGACAGATACAAATGAAAAAAGCAACGGTGAAGATGAGGACGATACATCAGAACCCTTAACAGAGGAGTCAGTTAAGAAAGCACGATCATCATTCGATACCTTACAACGCTTCTGTCTACAAAACGAAAGTGATAAAAACGCATTTCAGGCACTTTTTCTCTTAAAAAAAGTTATTGAGCAACAGCAATATGTTTTGAAGCAAACGAGTATTACAGAGTTCTTTCAAAAACATTAATTAGCTCACATTATGAATAAGTTTATTTATGTTTACGAATGTACATGTACACTCTAATTTTTATTTTTTTTTTTCATAGCTATAGAATGGCAGTTAATAAATAATATGTAATTTAATGATCAGTACCTTGTAATTCGAAGTTTTATTTATTTTCTCTCACAAATTTCGAACCATTTGTTATTTCGAACATTCGATAATTCGAAGTATTTTAAGAGTCCCTCCAGTTTCGAATTATCGAGAGTCGACTGTATTTATGCTTATTATCCCTACTGCGGACTTTCAAACAACTGTGATCTGCAACTCATTACCACTACTGAAGTATTTATACAGGGTTCTTTGCATAAGAATCGACAAAAACTTGGGATGGGTAGGTTGGGTCAAGATATGAAAAATATTTTATAGGAGAAGAGGGGTGTTTATCTTTTTTCGTTAAGGCGGGCAGTGGCTATTTTATAAAAAAAAATTGACTTCATTTAAAATAAAATTATTAAAAATCAACTAGGCCTTTTACTACCCCATATTATTATATTTTCGAAAGTCAAACCTTTGTTATTTGGTTAACATTTTAGTTCAAGTTAATTTAGTGAATGGTTTTTGAGTAAAATTTTTGAAAAAAGTTGTGTTCTTAAATAAAAGTTGTACAAGACTTTGCTGTTTTCATTGTACCTGTATATGTCCTTACTATCAATGATGTTGATAAGATTATTTCCCACTCTCATTTGTCTATCTACGCAGATGACATAAAAATTATAATGATTACATATATCCAAACCTTCTGATTCCTTTTTTCTTCAGCAAGATTTAAATTCCTTTTTAACCTGGTGTCAGAAAAATTTTCTGGAACTTAATGTCAGTAAGTACCAATTCATGACTTTTTCACGCAAGCGCCTCCCCTCACTCCCTCGGAATTATGTCTTTTGTGACACACCTGTTCCAGTAGTGTTTTCAATTCGTGATCTTGGTATTTACTGTGATAAAGAGCTCAATTTCCGATTCCACATCGACCAAATTATTGCAAAAGCAAACTCTTCCCTTGGCTTTTTAAAACGCTGGTCCAATGAATTCTCCAATCCTTACACCACCAAATCACTTTATATAACATTCGTCAGACCTATCCTTGAGTATGCTTCTCAGGTTTGATCTCCCTTCCAAATTACCCACCCTCTCAAAATTGAAGCCGTTCAACGAAGATTTCTTCGTTTCGCTTTACGTCACCTTACTTGGAATAATCCTCTAATCTTACCCCCCTACGAAGATCGGTTACTTTTAATCAATTTACATACCCTCGCAAAGCGTCGTATAGTTGCCGATATTATACTTTGCACTCCTTGAAAATATCTTCCTCAATAACAATCCCCGCAATCTTAGATCCATCTCTCTCTATAACCTTCCCACTCATCGTACAAACTATGGCCATTTCAATCCTATCACTCGAATGCTACGCTTAGCAAACAGTGACTTCAAAAGATTCTCCACTTGCCAGGAACCGTAGTGTTTGAGATAGTCGATCTTTTTTAGAAGTATAGATTCTCTCATCAAAGTTGTTTTTTTAATGACAAATGGCGTAACTTTTTGCAACAAATCCATTAAATTGGGTTTGTCCATCCGGAAAAACTGTTAAAGTCAACGGTGAACGAGTTTTCCAATTCATTTGACAAATTGGAAAATTGGAATGTCCAAAAATAGATCTTTTTCTATACCACTCTTTACACCAAATCTTTCTAGATCAGAAGAAGTTAAGGTTGCAAACTCGTATGTTAGCTTAAATAAATAAAATTGGATTTCCAGACGGTCTCGACGCCGAAAATTTTCAAGAAAGCTAGTGGTTAGCTTGAAAGGAGAGTGCACCAGCTGCATGATTTAGTCGGCAGAAAGCATGTTCAATGAATGAAATCTTACAATTGGACCAATTATAGAGGAATACTCCTCCTTAACGTCAGATGCGATGTCTTGTCTTTGTGAAAGTTTGAAAACCCAAAACAGAGACAGAAACAAGCTGTGCAGCATCATGTCTAGTTGCAAAAAAATCTTAGTTTTCAGTTCGTAAGGTAGATTTAATGACGAAATCACCACATATGCCGGTAATTTGAAGAAAAGCTCGTGTCGTTTGATATCAGTGTTTGCCACCAGAATTCTCCCCGTCAAATTTTTAGTTCTACTTCAAGGCGAGCGCAGAGCTCAGAAAACACCTAGCTTGGAATTAAGGGTAAACTGAGGTTTTTTAAGAGAACTTAATGCGGCTACCTCAGAGCGATCGTTGGGCTTGAACGAACGAAGTTATTGATGCACTTTTTTCATAATTCGATATGAAAACTGCCTTACTTATACATTTCAATTTTAAGGACCTATAAATCGAAATGTTTCTCTTATTTCATTTCGTTGAAAAAATTACCAAATGGAATAAAAAGTGACAATGAAAATAAAATAATAACTGGCAAGCGTGAGTGTAAGGGCCCTTGAACTCACAGAACAAGAAGTATCATCCCCAAAGAGAATTCGTGGCTTTATTTCGAGCTCCCAAGAAGAGATTAGGGATAGAGAATGGAGTTATTGAATATTTAAAAACAAGACTACAGTAGAAAACCGTAGACTGTTTAAACGTCCAGGAAGGAGGAATATCTGTATATCTGCTCTTCTGTCTGTCTGCCTTTCTGTCTCTCTGTTTCTTTCTTTCTGCATCGCTCTCCTCTCTCTCTCTCTCTCTCTCTCTCTCTCTCTCTCTCTCTCTCTCTCTCTCTCTCTCTCTCTCTCTCTTTTATCGCTTTTTCTATAAACAGTGGATGATTGGATACAGTGAGTGCTCTAGTGAAATAGCCAGTTGCGTTCCTAACCTCAAACAATTTAGCTGCAACACCCGCCTCGGCAGTAACCCCTAATCAATTTTACTTTGAGCGTAACTTCGGATGTACAGTAAGGTATACAGATTCATATTTTAGTCGCAGAGTTCGGGATGTGGAATTTTTTTGTCAGACTCTGTCTGCCCCGGCATACGAATCACAAAAGTCCAAAAACAATGTGCTTCGGTATTTCCTATTAAACCCTCTCCCATTTTCCTAAATGCTCGCACTGCTTTTTAACATTATAAGGGTATTCATAGCCCCTTGATGTGCCCGTTAACTATTTAAAACGCCGTTTTTTCTTTATAAAATTGGCCTTCACGCCTAAACGGAATACGTTTTTTTCTTATTTTGACCCAGCCTATCCGCCCTGAGCTTTTGTCGCATCTTTTGCCAAACACCCTGTATATGTACCTAAATCAAAGTTCGCCCGAAAATAGCACTTGGAACATCGTATTGTCGACTATAAACAAGCCAGTTATGTATTTTGCCAACAAGCAAAGTGTCGCTATAGTACTTAATAAAGCGGTAGAGTCTTCTGCTAGTTTAGTAGTTTTTTCTTATTTTCCGAATCAAGTAAACCATTCACATATTAAGGACTCATTAATAAATCAAATAAAAGATTACTTTAATTTAATATTTTCATTCACTTTATTCACCAACAATCATATTCTATATAATTTTAGCGAAAAGGAGACCCAATGCGCGATATGCCGGTAAGCTTCTATGACTATTACCCTAGCTATGAATGTGATTATTATTTCAATGAATCGTCTTGGTAGTCAACGTTATTGTCCAAGCTTTATATGATTATGATAATAGTTTAAAATTTTTTCTGTATCCATAGTG
Organism: Melanostoma mellinum; assembly: GCA_914767635.1. Classification (NCBI taxonomy): domain Eukaryota; kingdom Metazoa; phylum Arthropoda; class Insecta; order Diptera; family Syrphidae; genus Melanostoma; species Melanostoma mellinum. Next base: position 265,064,560 of record OU612058.1, on the reverse strand, counting down.
TGTGTAGTTTTCAATAATCTAATCAATTCTAAATTGCATAAACCTAGTCAAAAATATTGAATGCCAAAATTCTTTTTTCCATTGGTCAAAGTTTTTTCTGATGTGTTTACCTATCGATATAAAATTTAACTGTTTAACATTAAATTGTATAAGAAACGACATTTTTATTGTTTAAAATTAAACCTTATTCTTTGTATGTGCATGTTAATTTGCATAAAAATGTTTATGAGTATTTAATCGGTGCTAAGCAATAAATTAAAAAAATTAACAAATTTGTTGTTTTCTTAAAAGATTATGTGGAGTCTTTCGACATTTATCTTTATAATATGTTACAAAAACATACTCAGAACATATCGTCTTTTGACCAACAAAGAGCGGAAATGTTTTTAATGCCTCGTTTCATTCAATATTCCGACCCAAGGCATCGAATGTCAATTTTTAAATTGTAAGTTTAAAATGTATAAAAGGAAAAATTTATCGGTCTGAACTTCGGTGTTTAAGTACTTAAGCTTCACATTCTAAAATCTTTCAAAGCTTGTGAAATACATCTGGTTTTGATATACCTAAGTATTGCTCTCTAAGCACCTAACATTCTTGTTAATATTATCATAACATACAAAACTGTTTTGGTTTTTTGTTTTTACTTTTGCTCTTAATAAAACCATGTAGCGAGTTCATTTAAAATTTCATTTATATCACTTTGAAAAATGTTAATTGTTTGCTTTTTACGCATGCATAGCACAATGAAAAATTTATTTGATTAGTGTTTCGATATACTCGTAGTTATGTTGAAAGCCTGTTAAAGTTGGAAACCGTGTGTCTTTATATTTTAATGAGAGTCTTTGATAGTCTACTTTCATTCGAATAATCTAAGTCGGCAGTAGGGTAAACTGAAAGCTGACATCTACCTTGTTTTTACTTTTGGCAAAACTTCAAAATCTGTGTCCTCTTCCTAGTATGACCAAATTGGTTATAAGAAAAAATCTGCTTCAATTTACTAGTATTTTATGAGAGTAAAAGAAAGTCCTAGGTTAGGTTAGGTAGAATGGCCTGACGGCTGATCTTAATTCCGTCACACTTAGATCAATGTAGATCCATTGTGATACCCTGGAGTATTGTAACGTCCTAGAAACCTATGAGTTTTATGTTTGGTCAGTAATGAAGTTTTAAAAAAAAGTCCTAAGTCTGCATATTAATCTTGCTGGAGTATAAATAACAGTTCAGGCATAAATGTATAAAATATAAATGAACCGGGAAAATTTTATTTTATGCTAGTTAAGCAAATAAATGAATACGTACACTCTTTGTGGCCATTCCGCGAAACAAAAATAGAATCAGGGACCGAAGTATAGCTCACGTTATCGAGTGAGAGTGAGTGGGTGGCTTCAGTGATGGAGTGAGTGAGTAACCTTTTTGGGATCTCACTATTTACTAGTACATTGAAAATACACTGGTTTATTTCGGGTTTCTATTAACTCACAGATGTCGCTGATGTCTCTATAGACTAATTTTGTTTTTTTTTTGCTAGCGAAATTCATTCCTTTGTTAAAAAATGAGAAGTTTTAGTGAGAGTTTCAGAAAACAAAATCAATAAATGTACTCGAGTGGTGTTACCAACAAAGAAATCTTGTTAATTACTCTTTGCTCTTGTGTTGTGGGCTAGAACGGATATGTACTTCTTTTCCGATATGGTTGGCACTTTCTTATTAACAAACTCACTTTGACTGAGATAAAGTAATCTGCCTAAGTGAGCGGTAATACCAAATTCACTTAACTCCGTCACGAGATATTCGATAACGTGTACCGTCGTAATTCGGCCTAGTTTTGTTTTTTACTTGTAAAATAAAACCATAAAACATTAAACCGAAATAGTTTTAAATGCAAAGTCCTACGAGGGACTGGACAACTTGAATATAATTTGTGAACGCACCCTTTCACTATTTTATCGAACTGTCATTATCAATGTACTCAGTACCTTTCTTTTGTTATAATGTTTGTCATTTTGACAGAAGCAAAAAATCTATATTCTCACGAGTCTTATGAGTGATTACGATTCCGTTGCCACTTTTTGAGGGTGAGTATGGTAACTCGCTTTTCATTATCATGTCATTTTGAACTCTGCTTATAAAATCTCAGTTTCTAAATCCTGTCAATTATAAACCTCTTTCTTAAAGCTACTTGATCTCGATTGAACAATCATAAAGTATAGTCAAGCTTAATTGCTTCCGCTTGGTTGCGTTTTCCTCTGAATTGTGACTAAAATCAAAAGTACCTACTGAAATGTACCACAAAATGAACTCAACATTTTTGCAACGTTTTCCGAATAAAGAAGCTAGTAAATCATAAATATAGAAGATGAAAAAATGAAAGCGCTTAGTGTGTGTGCAAGCTTTATTTAACGAACAGATCCTTTTTTCTTTTATTTTTTGATATGCGCTAGGACCAAGCTTATTTTAGCAATGTTTTATTGGGAATTTCCTAGTCATCTTCACTAATCCGCCCAATAAAACGCTGTACTCACTAATGCAACTTTATTCCATAAACTACATTTACCAGCCATCTCTATTGTTCATTTTTGAAAGTGACTTATTTTTTTTCACTAATCGTTGTTCACCAGTCGTTGTTGTTTTCCCATGTGCGTTGTTTTGCTAAAGTGAGTATGGATTCCCAATAAAACACGGCTACTGTTTGTATTCAATGCAAAAATAAAGGGCACAAGAAACTGTCTTTATGAGCAATTCGTGTACGAATTCTGGAATTAGGTTTCCTGGAGATTACTGTAGTCAACAATCCAAGAAATTAAAAAAAGACGAATGCCGGTTGCCCAGAGCAAATCATTGCCTTGTCTGTGAGCAATATTTGTTGAACATCTGCGTGTTTGAAGCCAACACACTCTGGTTAAAAAGTTTGTCCATAAGCAGCCAAGTCACCAAGTCAACTGGGTAAAGCGTTAAAAAGACGGTCGTGTTCATGTGGTTGAGGCTAAGTCATTTAGTAGCTGGTTAGAAAATGTTTCCATAGCCGCAACTTAACTGTTTCCACAAAAGAAGAGTGGAACGAAGAATTCCTGAGTGTGATGTGTTTAAGAAAATGTCTATGATACCTAACCAAAGGTGAGAGGTAGTGAAATAATAGTCTAAGATGCTACACCGACTTTAAATATGGGATGTAAAGTTGTAAGGCAAAGCACCACCTATTGCTCATAGCTGCATAAACCTACAGAACCGCTAAGTCATGTGAGCTCTTGTTTCTAGGATATTCATTCAATATCGAAAAAATACAGTTTTTGCTATCTTTGAATCTATGTTTCAACATGAAAAAATGTTAGCCCGAAACCAAATCATTGCTTTTCCGATGATTTGTTATCCTCTGAATCCAAAACTTGTGTCAAAATGAAATGGAAGCATTGCTTCCGAAATGTGCATCTGAGGTAATATAAAAGTGTTTTAACTGTTTTTACAGATTTTTTTTTTAATAATCTTTTCATTTATTAGATAAAGAAAAACACGTGAGTTATCTCAACTACAAAACTTTTCCAAATTGTAGTATTACATCAAAAAAATAAAAAAAAATAAATAGGGTGGCGCAACAGAGCGAGGAGCCCCTGGGCCTAGCGCATTTCTCACAACCATGCCTTGTAAGGGAATGGAAGGGACCTACAATTTTCTGCCGGTTCCGAACGGCTAATTGAGAAAGCGCTTTTCATGGCAATGAATACTAACGGAGGACTTGCCAATTCCTCGCGAAAGGCGATACCCGTGGAAAAAACATTTTTGCCTCTGTTGGGATTCGAACTCGAGCCTCTGGATTAACAGGCGGACATGCTATCCATCACACCACGGGTACCACACGGGTATTACATCAAGTTATTGAAATTTTTAGCTTCAAAAGTCGCAATACGCGGTTATGCATTATTTTGAAGTTAAGAAACAAACTCGAAAAGAAATTAGAACTAGAAAATACATTTTTGACGTTCCAGTCTCCAGTCAGAAAATTGCCAGGTTTTTAAAGAATAAATTATTGATTGTGGCTATAATCTCAGGAACCTGATGTGATAGAGCTGTTACTGAATTTGAATTTAGCACATCCAAAAGGCTCATAAATGTGTTTTCAATCTCCAGTCAGAGAATTGCACTACAACGAAAGGTTTTCAAAGAATAAAGCATTGATGTTCTGACCTTATTCTGGCTATAATCTGAGGAATCTGATCTGATAGAGCAATTGAATGTAATAGAACGATTTTAAGAGCAAATTTAGATTCAGCGGATAGCAAATCATTGGAAAAGCAATAGTTTGTTTTTTAGCTTATTTAGATTCAACGAAGCAAAAACCTTAAGTATAAAATAGCATGTTTTTTTTTGGTAAAAACACTGTTGATCAGTGTTATCGAGTATGTCTCTTTAATCATATAACGATGAACCAAATCATGATCATGAGTTGAATAGAGATCCATTTGCAGGAACAACTTGAATTTTCGAAAAAGCTGGCACCGATATAATTTTTTTTAGAACGATTTTGACAAAGCTGACTTCTTAAGGAGTATTAACTTATTCTGACACGTCATTGTAAGTGGTTTGCTAAGCAACCTGCAATAGTTCGAGACGAGTAATTGTGAACGAGAACCTACCACGGAACTGTTGACCGAAGGATATATCGAAGAGAATATGGCAAAGTTCGCAAAGTGACATTAGAACTAGAAGCGAAATGCTGGGTCGACCTGCTACCAAGATTACTGTGCCTACATCGTAGCTATGTATTATGAATGACGATTCAAAACAAACTCGATTTATGCATTAAACCTTGCGCACTGAGTGAATAGTGGGTTTTCATTTTGTTCGACTCTCGAAAGACATTTCTTCACGGGAAAACATGTTTTTTAGCTTCATCGTCGCAGTCCTCAAAAAATATTTACTTCATGTACTACAGGGGTACCATCTGCGACTCAAAGTAGAGTTTTACGCGTATTATCCCAATCTCTAACATTTATGTGAATGCATTATTAAGTTTCGGGAAATAATAGAAACTTTATATTTCGCTAATAATCGAAGATACAGGCTAGCGGTTTATTTTTTACATATTTACCGCTTTACCATCTCATAACACACCCATACGCCATATCTACCATACAGTACTAATATATTATTGAACACGATCGTATAATAAAGTGTATAAACTAAGTTTTTCAATAAATGTGGGACTGTGGCTTAGAATTCAGCCACCATTCATTTTTCTGCCCCGGTAGCCATTTATCAAATAAAGAGCTGCTGTCTACCTTATTAATTTGTAAAAGTTAAATATTTGCACTTTCTTTTTAATTTTTTTTTTCAAATATGTATAACTACATAGCGATACATACATAGATCCGAAATTTGATGAGATTGGCAGTGCATAAAAATCATATATCACTTTCTTATATTACACTACCTACACACAAACCTAGATATTATGCACTGTAGAACACTTACTAACTCTTTCAAGACACAAGCAATTCTACTTTTACTGTGAATAAAATAAGAAGGAAACATGACAATATTAGTTTTTTCTCACAAAAAAAAAGCAAATCAACAAGAAAAATTAAAAAAGAAAATTAGCCTAATATTACTTATGCGTTTGTCGCATTGTAATATCATCTTCAGGTTACTGATGTGGATTTGGAAATAATAGCAGCAACAGGTCGAAGTCCATCATCGGACTCGGGTCTCGGGATGGCCGTTTCGGATATTAAGCATCGGTACCTTTTAATTTTAATCTTTTTATTTATCTCTTGATTTTGAATTTTGAACCAAAAGCTGAGTTTTGATTTATTAAAAAAATAAAACACAATGATTTCGCAATTTATGTTAGACTACAAATGTAATGAACATTAACACGCAATTAATAATAAAAAAAAAACATTAGCCCCGCATATCCACTGCCATACCGACCGCTATCAGCAGGACCCATTCTGCACCGATCACATTATCATCACCATTCATCATTGCGCCATTTGGGAGGATCACAAGTTCGTTTGACACCTACGAAATCAATCGGAACTAATACACCGACAAAGAACGCTCGAGGACAGGTTAAAAATAGTTACGACGAAACTCGTGATAAGGTGAATGCAAAATTTTGAATTATGTACATAGCTAGAAAATCCCTCTTACAATGAATGCATCTATGTTTATAAATATCGTTATCACCATAAGTCAGTTTGAAGTGTTGGGTCCGCACGTTTATGTATTCGAAGAAATACTTCCTCCTTTCAAAAATTGACATTCGACGACAGTACACTTCTGCAGCTTAAACTATTGGAAGAGTCTTAGCACAAAAACCTTTAGTCCTATATTAAAAAGCTACCACGTTTAATTCTTTGTACATTTTATCTTAATCTTTACATTACACCAAACATTTCTTTTCTGATAGATCGAGTCTCTTCTAAAGTTAGGGAATTGGTTTATAACAAATTTAAAAAAAAGTTATTTCGATGTGTTGTTTTTCATTTGGACTCTTGATTTTCTCGATTTGTTCGTATCCTGTGTTGATTTTTTATAATATTAAAATTTCCCCTGTTACTTTCTTATATCGTTTCGTGACAAGAAAATTGTTGTTCTAAAAATTTATGTATACTCAACGTAGTTTAAAATGACTTGCTATTCGTTACAAAGATTATATTTTGCGTACGTATCTTTAAACTATCGACAGGAATACAACTGTGATGAGCCCCGATCGAGGAGAGGCAGTGAAACCCAATTAACACGCTCGGAATATGAGCAGGATGCGGTAAGTAACGTAACATTCTTTTCTGTCAGCTGAATAATTTCAAAAATAGTTGCAAACAACCCCGTGTGGAATGTGTTGTATTATTTGGAATAAGGGCTTTATTTTTGTATAAATATAACACACCAAATGGAACATTTATTTAAAAGTTGATGCCAGTAAAAAAGTGCTCGGAAGAAAAGTAAAGCGTACAAAAGTTATATTTACAATTCAAGCTTTGAGCTAACTACAAAAAAATATAATAAAATAGTAATAATAAGGGAAGACCTAAGAAATGTATAAGAATATTTATTTATTTACAGTAAAACAGATTAAAACTTACCACTGCACTGCCGGGGAAATAAGAATAACACAAACTTAAATCAAAGTAGTTCTTAAAACTAATCAGTAATCCACTCTTCGCTTTCTTATGTCAAAATCGTACTATAAGTCTTCTTTATTGTTTGTCAGTTTTTTTGTATGTATAATATAAATTAATGTCAAAATATTCTGACACTGCGTTTGAGCTGCTGTTGTTGACTTCCTCTGTTACACAACGTTCAACGGCTGTCCGTATCTGGTACCATAAGCTCGTTTCGTGTCGAGCCTTATTCCTTTTCCTTTTTTTCCGCCGTTTTTGCTCTTTATAACTCAGTTTCAATATACTACTTTAATCTTCTCAGTAGCCAGATACCGTCCATGTTCCTCCATCCAGAAATTTGTCCTTCGCATCACTTGGTTTAGCTTTCTCTGTGCGCTTTCGGTGTCACTTGCAGTCTAATAATCAAAGAATTTTCCAGATCGGTCTTATAGCTCTTATTTTAGAATCAAACAATTTTGCCAAAATACACCAGAAGAACTTCAAAAACTTTAACTTTTGTCATTACTCGAGTAATTCCGGGTAATATAAACGATTTTTGACAAAATAATGGCGCTCGACTGCCTTTGATAAATTAAAAATCTTAAGTTAAAAAATTTAGATACCAAATTATTAACACTAAATTTTTATTTAAATGGTAGATATAAGAAGCAAGAGCGATATATGATACGAAGAAGGATACAAAAATAGTATTTACTACCATTTTTGGATGAGTTCTAGTATTTACTGCGATGAATTCAATATATACTGAAAGTATTTGCCGGTCATTATATTCTTTTTTGTGCATAGGAAATTAAGTAAGTGATATAAATTAAGCCTAAGAGTTCCAGTATTTACTTTTTTTGTGCATAGGAAATTAAGTAAGTGATATAAATTAAGCCTAAGAGTTCCAGTATTTACTTTATTCTCTTACTCCAAGTGAAGATCCTCGTTTTATGCATAGGATCTCATTTCAAAAATTCATTGTGATCATTATATGATCATTCATAGTTCAGATTTGAAATTTATTTAAATTTTGTGGATATATATTAACATTAACCCCATTTTGATTTTTTAAATCGTTAATTGTATAAATAGGTAATAACAATAATGATAAAATAACTGCAGGATTGATTATTTTGAACATCGTCGTAGGTAGGTAATATTACTTGTCTTGCTCACTTTTATGGCTAGTAGTTTATTGAATTCCTTCCCTGAAACAATTGATCACTAGAAGGAACTATCTTCGATTTTACTTTGAGATCGACTTCGGGATTGTAGTTAGTTATATAGGTTCATACTTTAGCCACTCAACCCGAATGTGGTTTTCTTTATCTGACACTGTTTTTCATTGCATTGCGATCTATGTATAAGCTTTATAATAATAGTCCTTGATGCCTGTCTTGATAAGGTTAGGTTAGGTTGAAATGGCTGTCAGGAAAACCAACTGACACACTTAGACCAGTATTTGATCCGTTGTGATACCATAAGATTTAAGTGAGGAAGAACCCCACTTAACAAAACCATTTGGAGCTTTTTATGAAGCGAAAGAGACGAAGGATATCTGTGTTCGCCAGATCGTTTAGATCATCGAGGAAATATTTTCCAAGATGCCGTTTTCTTTTAATGGAGAGTGCAGGACATGAGCAGAGGAGGTGTGGAATAGTTTCTTCCTCCTCCTCATCTAAGCAACTTCTACAGAAGTCATTTGAGGGAACACCAAGTCTTATGGCGTGTCTGCCTATCAGACAATGTCCTGTAATGACATTGATTACGGAGCTAAAGTGCAATCTGGTTATGGATAGCAAATGCCTTGTGCGTTTTGGATCAAGTCCTGGCCATAGCTGTTTTGTTGCCACACATGTGGTGATACTGTTCCACCAATGATTTGTTCTATCCATTGCCTCTTTCTTTAGCATAAGTTTACATGTAGCGATTGGTATACCGATATTCAACCTGCTGGTTGATATCGGTAGAACGGTTCCTTTTCTGGCGAGTTCATCGGCCTTACAGTTGCCCGCGATATCTCTGTGCCCCGGCACCCAAATAAGGTGAATATTGAACTGTTCAGCCATCTCCTTAAGAGACAGGCGACAGTTAAGGGCGGTTACTGAGTTCGTGGAAACGGCGCCGAGTGATTTGAGGGCTGCCTGACTGTCTGAGAAAATCCGGATATTCGCTGAGGATATCACGTTTTCTTTTAGCCATGATAGGACCTCTTTGATCGCCAGAATTTCCGCTTGGAAAACGCTACAATGGTTTGGGAGGCGGAAAGAGAGACTTACGTTAAGTCGTTTTGAGTACACCCCGCAGCCAACCCCTTCCTCGGTTTTTGACCCATCTGTATAGAAATGAATTGAATCATCTCTCAAAAATTCTTCGTCTTCCCAGGTCGTTCTCGTTGGGATTGAGACATGGAACTTATTATCAAAAACCAATTGGGGGATGGTGTAGTCAGAGTGGCAAGGGATTGATCTGAATGTATTCAGGATTGTGGCATGACCGATGTTGTTATCGGTCCATTGGGAGATAGCTCTGATACGAGTGGCCGTACTTGCGGCCATTTGTTTACTGAAGATATCTAGTGGTATGAGATTAAGGAGTATATTTAGGGCAGCTGAGGGTGTTGATCTCAGTGCTCCGCTTATACATAAACAGGCTGTTCGTTGGACTTTGCTCAGATTATCGCAGTAGGTCCTTTTATCAAGAGCGGTCCACCATACCACTACTCCGTATGTGAGTATTGGTCTGATGACCGCGGTGTAGAGCCAGTGGGTGATTTGGGGGGAGAAGCCCCATTTTGTGCCAATGGCTTTTTTGCAGGAAAACAGGGCTACGGTTGATTTCCTGATTCTTTCCTCTATATTGGCTTTCCAGTTTAGCTTTTTGTCTAGGATAATACCTAGATATCTAGCTTCGTTGGAGAGTTGAAGTGGGATTCCATTTATTGATGGAGTTGTTAGTTGAGGAATTTTGTATTTCCTGGTGAAGAGAACGAGTTCGGTTTTCTGAGGGTTGACCCCTAGATCACTTTTTCTCGCCCATTTTACTAGTTTATTTAGAGCGGTTTGCATCAGATCCATAAGGACGTGAGCATATTTGCCGGATACCGCAATGGAGACGTCATCTGCATATGCAATCACTTTGAATCCCTCAGCTTCTAGGTCAACTAGAAGTTCATTGACGACTAGATTCCATAGAAGAGGGGATAGAACTCCACCTTGCGGTGTGCCCCTGCTGACAGATCTCTTTGCAGAGAAATCTCCCAGTGTTGAGTTGATTCTTCTGCTTTTTAGCATAAGATTTATCAATTCCACTAAGGATTTGTCTACTTTGAGCTTCGTCAGTGCCTTTGTAATTGCAGAGTTGCTGACGTTGTTGAAGGCACCCTCTATGTCGAGGAATGCGGCCAGAGTGTATTCTTTGTGATGGAGGGAATATTCTATAGTACGAACCAGGGTGTGAAGGGCCGTTTCTACAGATTTTCCCTTACAGTAAGCGTGTTGCGCTTTAGATAACAGTTTAGGATCTATAGCTTTACGCAGGTGGATATCAATCAGTCGTTCTAAGGTTTTGAGAAGGAAAGATGATAGACTTATTGGTCGGAGATCTTTTGGATTTACATGGGATGATTTCCCAGCCTTTAGGTATAAACACCACCTTGACTTCTCTCCACTGAGTGGGGATATAGTTTAGGGTGGTGCAGCCAATAAAAATCACTTCAAGGACAGGGATTATGATATCCGCAGCCTTTTGGAGTTCGGCTGGAATTATACCGTCTGGTCCAGGGGATTTATATGGGTCAAAGCTGTTAATGGCCCAAGTTAGTTTTTCCCTTGTAATCAGATCGGGGGTGTTAGTTATTATGCTACCTGATTCTGTGAAATCATAGTTACATAAGTTCTTGGAGCTACCTGGAAAGTGAGTGTCCAGAAGCAGATTGAGCGTTTCTTCGCAGGATTCTGTCCAGCCGTCAGCTGTTTTCAGACTGCTAGGCATGGTCGGACTTTTTGAGAGGATTTTTCTTAATCTAGAAGCTTCTGAAGTATCTTCTATTTTTCCACAGAAGTTTCTCCAGGAAGTTCTTTTATTTTTCCTCAGTTGATATTTATAAGTTTTGAGGGATTCCTTGTAGGAGTCCCAGTCTTTTACACTTTTAGATTGTTTAGCTCGGTTGAAGAATTTTCTACATTCTTTCCTGAGCGGTTCTAGCCCCGAGCTCCACCACAGTGGTTTCTGTTTTCCCCTTATTTTTATAAGAGGACAGGATTTCTGCAGTGAATAGTTAAGGGCAGTGGTAAGATCATTGACTTTTTTGTCTAGATCATGTTTGTTCGTAGGGTTTTGTAAAAGTTCAGGTTTAATAAACTTTTTCAAAGTTACCCGATATTTTTCCCAATCAGTTTTCCGGTAATTTCGGAACATTGGTTGCTTAGGAGGCTCCTCATTAAGATCAAATTGAATGTATCTATGATCCGAAAAGGAGTGTTCAGTCGATACTTTCCAATTAGTGATCCTATGATGAACCAAGTCGGAGACAAGAGTTATATCTAGAACTTCTTGTCTATTTCTGGTAATGAATGTTGGTTCATTGCCAGTGTTGCTTACTATAAGGTTAGTACTTAAAATAAAATCAAAAAGTGACTCACCCCTTTCATTTATGTCAGTACTCCCCCATACTGTGTGATGCGCGTTTGCATCGCATCCGATGATGAGGCAGATCTTCTGCCGTTCTGCTGCAGCGACAATCTTTTTCAACAGGTCGCCTGGAGGAGGGCCAGGATGGTCGTGGCCGAGATAAGCTGATACCAGCCAGTAGGTGTTGTTACTGGTTTGGTAACTAGCAGTAGTTACATCACAATTGCTGTAATCAGGGAGTAAAAATACATTAGTGCTACTTCTTACCAATATGCAGGATCTGGGTTCACCTTTGTCCGTTACATATAGCTGAGTATATCCAGGAGTCCTTAATCCATGAATGCAGGATTTGTTGATCCATGGTTCTTGGATAAGGACCACATCTTCCCCTCTTTTGTTCAGGCGGAGAAGAAGGGAGGCCGAGGCCTGTTTGGAGTGTTGGAGATTAATCTGCGTTAACTTCACCATCTTGGTTGCAGCTAAGCAGACTAACCCCCACCACTGTTTGGTTGAGGTCGTCTTCAGACTCACTTCCTGAAGTTGACCGTAAGAGGTCATCTTCCTTCAGGCCGTTCTCGGACATTGAGTCGTCTGTTTCGTCTTCTGATGTTACGGAGGAGGCACTTGGGGGATCTACTTCCATTTCAGGGAGTTTTTCGCCTTCAGCGCTTACCATGCTTGTTGTGTTCGGGGCAGAAGGAGCGTTTACGCTTTCTTCGTCTTTTTTATAAATTCTTAAGGTTATGGTCGCCCATCCGAACTTAATCTTACCTTGGGTTTCAGCTAGAGGGGCCATCGAGTCTTTGTTGATGACTATAATAGCCGATCTATTGGGACCGTCTGGTTCCTCCAACTTTGCTACCTTCCAGTCATGAGTAGGTAGGGATGGGTTACCAAATTGGATCATCTTAAGAATTATTTCTTTGTCGGAGAGCTCCGCTGGTATTCTGATGCGAGCTCTTGGTCTGCAAGGAATTTCCTCCTTTGCTACAACCTCGATCTTTGCACCAGGCCAGAGACCTTCTAAACGGCTGACTGCAAGCTTATACAGACTTTGCGATCTCTCCCCATCAAAGGCAATTAGCTTGACTCGCCCCTGGTACCAACCCGCATCTTCAAAAGTTGCAGGTTCTCCCGGGTTCTCCATCATGAGAGCCCAATAGGAGGTCTGGAGCTTGTTCAAGATCATTGTCCACTGATCAAAAGTAATCGCGCCATCTGCATTGCTCTTGTCAATTATGGCAACTACTGTTTTGTCCTTTAACACTTCGCTAAAGGACAAGTCTTTTCTGGTGGAGGTGCTGTGCACCTTAGATCGCTTAGGTTCCGGGATGGTTCCTTCGCATGATCTGTTTCTTTTTGAGGAATCACCGGTGGGGATATTGGCAATGATGCTCTTAGCCCACGTAAGTTTAGCGTCCGCATCAGAAGCTCGCTTGTCTATTGGTGTTTCACCAAGAATCTTAACGAGCCTCCTTGCATTTCGCCGTTTCCTACGATTTGGGGGTGGGAGCTTCTCTTCCTCACTGGGAGCAGAGCATATTTCAGCGCCACTCTCACTGGGAAGGGAAATTGCCTCAGTGCTCGTAAGGGGGGGGGTTCTTCCTCTCGGTCCGACCGTAATTCACGGTGTCGTGAGTTGGAACAGACCCCTCCGTGCACTCTTGAGGATGGGATTGGGTTGTGGAATTGGGAGTGCAGCAGAGATTCACTGCGCACGGTCAATGATTTGGGTACTGGTTTCCGCATTTGATGAAGTGCCGGCGTGACAAGCAGAGGGTACACAATAATTCACTGCTTCCCCTTTTTTTGCCACGGGCAATTCCACCAAAATTGGAGGTTGAGTACTACCAATGACGGCGTTTGCACCACCACTGGTCGTAGCGTCTAGGATTGAAGGCGTTCCTCCCTCCCCGGATGGTTTTTCAACCCTTCCAGTGAGTTTGGTCGACCCACAGTCCCTATCGCTTTTCGCTTTTTGTTTTTCTTCGTTAACAATAGTTGTCACTGGCGACTTATCCTCTTTCGAGGCCAAGCCCTCGCCGGCAGTCGCGACTCCTGCCAACTTTTGGACGTATATCCCCGTCCGTTTTTTATTTCCTTTTATTAACTTTTTTTCCATTTTGATTTTCAAGTTTTCTAACATTGAGGTTATTTTGAGTTACTTTAGTTGAGAGGATTCCGCAGCTGGATTGCTGGAGATCCCCTCGTAAGCACCCTCACCACGACAAGGTCAACTCATGGAGGGTGCTGTCTTGATAAAGTACATATAACATTTTTCATTCATTCATTAGTCTTGAAGTGATAGAATGATCGAAACTCTTTGTACAAGTTTTAAAATTACAGTTTTCTGTTGTGCGCATCTAAGAAATATCATGCTTTGATAAATGTTAAAATGTAGAAAATGTTGTTTCCTTCTCTTCAGTGGGAGATTTACATAAGCAAGTTACGTCGAGACAGTAAAAAAGTGCGTGGCAGGAAAAGAAAAAATTGACTTGAAATGTTTTTATAACATCCGTCAGTTTAAGTCAGTTTTGCCACTTCCGTCTAACACGGAAATATAGACCCCTACCACTCATTTTCACTTGCCATTATACGTATGTAGGTATTAATTAAAATAAAGTTTTGCTACGTGCGTGCAGAATTTTTTTAAAAATACTAATGAAGCATGATATTACAATGACAGATGATACGAAAAAAGTGGGTCCTGGAATTGTGTCTATATATCTCTATGTCCGAATAAGGATCATGAACTAACTGACTGATTTACCTGAAGTAAAGGGCCTGTGGAGGTTTCATACCCAAACTTAAATCTCCCTGAGAAGAGGTCAATTAGGATTGTGGTGACAGGTCAAATACACTTTTCACCCTGCACTTTTTAACTGCACAGTCATAAAAATCACCTTAAAACAATCAACTCTAGGAAATCTACTCCCGCTGTTGCAATAGAAGTCCGTAAAAACCCAAAATCAGATTTCTTACCTGTTTTAGATCTTTCCAAGTATGTATCAAAATGTATGGGTTTTTGAATACAATTATAAGTGATCTTATTTTCCATCCTTATTTTGTTCTTCTGTAAAAAATAGATAAACTCTATGTTTAACAGACATTTTCTGAAAAAATAACCTCCTCAAAGTCAATACTTTGTTGGGGGAAGAAAATTTGCACACGATTTAAAATTGAAAATCTGTCAGTCCTAAGCTTATAAGAGATCAATTTAAATACAGTTCTAAAGATTCTTATTTTTACCAAAAATTAAGTCTAAAATTAGGTCTCTACAATCAGTATTGACAGAGAAATCGAATTTAAAACAGGTCAGGGTACACCAAAGTAAGCCTTTTTTTAAATTGTCAAAAAGTCAAGTCAAAGTTAAGAAGCGGAATTTACTGGGAATTTTGTCTTAGAATATGAATCACATCCCAAAGTTTGTAGCACGACACCTTGTATAAAAATATTTCTCGAAAACAACTCGAAAACAATTCTAAATATTTCGATAAAATATTATATGTGAGGATTTTTTCCTTAATTACCGTTCTTGTGATGAAAAAAAATTTTTTGGAAAGAGTTTTGAAACAGAACCTCCCTAGTGCTGTTTATTCTAATCCGACTTTCTCGTTAAAATAGATGACACGAATGTAACGAAATTTCATAATTTAGAAGGCCTAAGTTGTCTTGAAAAAAATTGCATATCAGCATGTAAAAAGTTAAAATGTTGAAATTTCTGTTAGTTTTTATAAAATTTTGGTTATTTGGAATAATTTCTTTGATTTTTGCTAAAGTTATCTGTCGAAAACTCTTCAGACAAGTTCTAATGGCTAGTATACTTGGTCTTAAAAAACTTGTTTTTAAACAAAGTGAAATATAAAAAAAAATGTTCTAAGAATTTCGATTTTACTTAATTTTGATAACGCGCAGTAGGTAATCTTGTATCAGAAAATGTATAACGAAGAGCGTTCTATTCGCTCATTCTTGATACATTCTCAACCTTCAAAAAATTTGTAATTTGAAATTATATTTAAACTGATACAAAAAGCCTTGTATTCTATTCTAGAGACTTTGGTATTGTTCTTATCACACATTCGCAAGTTAGTGCGACCCATTTCTTTTTCTTGTCTCGCCTTTTTTTGTTTTTAAATGCATTTTCAACTTAGTAGGTACTTTATAACTTTCATTGTAAATAGTGTAGCTAGAACTTCCTTTAAGCAAACGAAGCATTGTTTACAATGCTTAATATCGCGTGAAAACCAAAAAAGCAGTACAAAACTTTAAAATACATTGATCAATCCCTCATTCAACACGTTGACGAACATTCGAAACCAAAAATACTATTATTTTCTTAAATGTATTTTATTTAACCCTGTAGTTAATCTAAAACATAGTAATACTCTTATTTTATCGTAAAATTACTTATAACACTATTCTGAGACCTTAGTATTTTTCATGCATCGCCTGCCTTGCGTCTTGTGCGCCAGTTTGATACTTCATGCTTCGAATGCGCAGACTTTGTGTCTCTTCACCAGATGCAGATGTATTATTGTAGTCAAGGGGTGGTTCGCAGGGTTTTCTATAGTAACGTGATGTTGGTGGACTCCCATTTGATCCAAATTTAGGGCGGGGAATCCGCATTTGTTTCACATCAGTCAGCCACGATTCCATTTCAGAATAGATGCTTTCTATAAAAAAAAAACAGAAAAAAAGAAAAAAAAAATATGAAGAAGATCACACACAAAACAGGAAAAAACAAAGACGAAACACTTTTCAATGTGAAAATAAAGCAAACCAAGCTCAGATACAATTACCAAGGTAAATAGTTATGTTTGCGAATTGAACTAGACAGCACCATTCGCACTGGAGTGTCGACTCGCACTTAAACAGCATAAATAAACAAAAATCTGAGAAGAGGCCTTGGCGCGTAAATTGCATCGGCAATGGAAAGTTCCATGACCGAAAAGTGAAAGTGCATACTGCTTTACATACTTACTCGGTCCCATACAAACATACATGCATGTACTGCAACATTTTCTAGACTCTATCCATTTTCCGCATAATGCAACTCAAACCTAGGTATAACTATACCTACATAAGATTGTTATCATTGGGTTTTGAAGGTGTACACCGAAGAAAACGAATATAAAATTTGATTAAATAACGTTACATCATTATTCCTGCTCCACTGAATCTGCGGTCTAGAGTTTCGTTGGCCAATAACTCTTTCAAAGAAGAGAATCGCTTGCGAAACTTTTAATGGTAAAGAGCACGTGATGTGGTGAAGTAAGAAAAAGTTGTGGCAATTTTATTCCTTAGATTTTGTTCGAAAGAACGAAGACGTCGAAAGAACGCTTAGAGACATATCCCCCTTTAAGGGAAAGCAATGCAAACGGAGTATAGAATTATGACCTAGTTACAGCAGAAAACCTGAATTTCTCAACAAGAGAATAAGAAAAGAAAACACACATATGATCACAACATAACAGTCTAAAATTCTTGTTCTACCATCAACTTTCACAGGTAACACTTAAGACCACCTGCACAATGTCAGTCAGTGATGAAAATCAACGTTTCGTAGGTTGTAGGTCGTACTGAAAAAACCGAAATAGTACTTTTCCAGCCAGTACAACACACGGGAACTGGATTAGATTAATACTTTTCTTGTTTCTGAGTTATGTAAGATTGCATGCTCTAAATTATATCGTCTTATATCGCGGTCTTACTAAATGAGAGTTTTATTTTTAGCTCAATTTGTTCAGTTAGAAGGCCTTTTTTCGTTTTTGCACACAAAAGAAAGGTTGGATATCTATTAAAAACTAAAGGCCTAAGAATTACGGGCTATGCCACGTAGATTTGATGCAGTAATCAAGAGGATAGCTTACGTTTGGCTAATAATAGAATGGGCATGTTAATGCACACAAGGTACCTACAGTTAGTGTAGGTGGTGTTACACCGCAGTTTTGAGAAATCTGTCAAAGAGAACCAAATGCAAATTTAAAATAAATTAATTTTATTCGGACACGGATTTTAAGCCATTATTTTTGAAACTGCAAGTTCTGTGATTGAAATGCAACTGCAAGGTTAAAATAATTTTATTTTTTGTCGCAGAACTTGCAGTTAGAAACATACCGACTTGAAATTCGCGTCAGAATAAAGTAAACTTAATATAAGATTATTTTAACTTTGCATTTCCATGACAAAACTAATAACATCTTGACATCGAGCTCTGGCAACGCAAGGAGATAGGAGATTTTCAACTGAAACGACTGCAATTGGTTCTCTTTGAAGGATTTATTGAACATCACATTTTTTTCACTCATATTACTCAAAATGGGGTGTATAGCTACAAAAAATTATTTGGTTCCCTCTGAGAGATTTAAAAAAAACACCACCTACACCAACTACACCATGGGTGCAAATAGACACGTCCATATCTCAAAAGTACTGAATTGAATACAATAGTAAGTATTTATACATCTCTGATGCCTACTTTCCCGAGTGAAAGAAGTAATAAAGATGACGGCTAGCAAAGAAGTGGCTTTTTGCCCTTGTTTGGGTCAGCATATTCTTTGCGTGAATGTTGTGTAGGAACGTAACTATGTTGGCAATTGGTTTGGTATAGATTTTGCTTCTACATGGAGTCTCATAAGGCAAATCTCTAATCTGAGCAGGTTCGAACAAATTATATCATTTAAGGCATTATTTGGGATTTTTAGAACATTTGATCAGTGTCATATTTTTTGAGATTTTATGTTAAGTTCTAATTACATGCCATTATCAAAGCACTAAGTACTCTTAGAACAAAATAAATAAACAATGAATACGTCCTATTCTAGCCCAATAAGAATAGACACACAATTGGATGATATTTAGTGCTACAAGAATCCCGAAATAAGTTGAATTTCAAGCCTTCCTATCATGGATGCTTTCCGAAGTCAACCAGTGCAAAATGCAAACCTTTTATAGAATATTTGTAATCTTATTCCAATAAATTAAATTTAATAAATTACTTGGGGGTGCTGTTCTTGGTTAAAAATTTACAGCACACATACACACTACAAATGTAGGTACTATCTTAGAAATGAGCGAAATAATCGTTTGCTTAACCTTTTCCTTCTTCAATTTACTTTTTATACATAACTAAACATATGTATATTATGTTTCTATTCCATTATCTGATGTAACTTTACGAAAGACTTTTTGTTTGTTGAATAGGCTCCAAAACTGCTAGACCGATTTGAATGAAATATGGAAGAAATGGTATAGAAACTTGGAAGATACGTAAGCCCTATTTTAACCCCATATTCCTTCGGGAACAGAAACGGGAGGTAAACAAGAACTAAGAGTTTGTA
The DNA here is from genome assembly GCA_914767635.1 of Melanostoma mellinum. Lineage (NCBI taxonomy): Eukaryota > Metazoa > Arthropoda > Insecta > Diptera > Syrphidae > Melanostoma > Melanostoma mellinum. The sequence continues at coordinate 265,045,486 of OU612058.1, read as the reverse complement.
TTGAATAGAGTACAAAGATACTGAACCGAATTGAATAACGTTCCCAACTGAAAGGCACGGGAACGAGAACATAACCGCGCGATCTTAGAAAATACTAAGCCAATTTCAAAAAGTCTTTCACGGTGAATACCATTCCCATATTCACATGGGAACAAGAACGAACGTTACCGGGAAGTAACGAAATACTGGACCGATTTCTAATAATCTTTCATCGTAAGAGTGGTTCATTTCTCTTGAGGAACGTGAACGTTAAGTTGAACTTTTAATTCACGAAAACAACTTGAAATATAAAGTTAACTGACGACCAAAGCTTTCAAAAACCCTTTAAATCGTGGTAGTAGGTCATTTTGTTGGCTTTAAATAATTTTTTTTTTATAAAATTGCCCCTTCCGGATAAACGGAGGGAGACAGATCCCTTCTCACATACTTTTTTTTCCTTTTCTCGATCCAAGAATAGCCCAAGGCCTTTGTCGGACAGTGTATGTTTAAAAACAAAAATAATTTTATTAATATGGTGAGCCAACCACAATTTAATATTTAAAAAGTTTTTCGATTGTTTTATTAATTGTTTGGCACATTTATTGATTTTGTTTATATACAAACTCTCTGAAGATGGAAGCAAACCTTTTGAAATGTTCATCTGAGCAATTATAAAATGAGGTTGTGCTGTTGCAGTTTAAAATCATCTTTAATTTACCAGATAAAAACACGTAAATAGTCTTAGGCAACTATCTTTTGGAAATTCAAATATTGCATTGTTGTGAAATAAAAAAAAAACCCATTCAACAGCTGAAGCACTCATGAAGCCATGGATAGAGCTTTTAGGTAGACATGATATGATAAGTTTGTCGTACATGAACATGTAAAGCAACCGAAAGACTTTTGTTAACTTTTAAACTTTCCTGATTGACAAATTTGTTAACTTAAACCGGTTGCCAAGCGAAATGATTTGTTAATTGAATAAACTTGTACCTATTGGTTTTCACTTTTTACATTTCGCTTTAATAAATGCCGTCCAATTTTTATTTTTAATTTAAAATGTTTATTTATTTTAAATTAGTAAAAGGTCGTCTCAATCAGGTATTGTTCTTACTTTTTAAACGTTTCTAGATTCAGTAAGAGAAGTAATTCGATTTCAAGATTTAAGCTCCGCCGCAAATATTACACACCAAGCGCCTTAAGCAGCCGAACCGAAACTGAAGACTGAACTAAAAGAAGGTAGTCACAGTTCACAGATACAACAACAAGAGATAAGACGTATAAATAAACAAAACAAGAAGAAAAAGAAAATAAAAAAAGAAAAACATGCAATGTCTACACAAGGTGTTTGAGGTTTGCAATCTATTAGTGATTTCGTTATTCGCCTTTAAAAAGGCTATAAGAAAATACTAAATTCGTTATTACCAATTCTTTGTCTGCATTCATTGAAGCATTAAACCCAAATATAAATTAGGCCAAAGCAGTTTTAACTATTCTTATAATGTTTATTACTAAAAATGAGGACAGCTAAAATGGTAAAAATCGTGGACAGTAAAAAAAACTATTATAAAAGTAATAGAGTTACCAATCATTTTAACAAAAAATGGAGTTCCGATTTTAAAAACAGAAGAACGATCTGTTACTTTTATTCATTAAAAAATAAAATTTTTTTCTTTCTTTGCTAATGATTAATAATAAATTTGCAAACATTGAGATTTGTGCTTTAGTTGACTAAACGCTCTTTTTGAATGACTTTTTTCCTTATTTGGGGTAAAAGATTTACAATTTACCAGGGGATGAAAAATATTTGAATATTCAACCGTTGTACTTATTGAAAAATTTAAAGAAATTTTGCAAAATTTTACATCAATAATTCCAAATTTTGGTATGTACGACCTTTCCTTGCATTTTATATAAAAGTGATATTTCAACAGGTATCAAGATTTTTAAGTGGAATTTTGTAGTTTTTGAATGTCACTGATAACGTTCTCACCTTAGCTGCTTAGACATCAGTTCACAAGTTTGTTTTTTGAGTAAAAAATCTAAACTGAAATTGTTAACCGCTATCCAGATGTTATATCTAAAAAGAGAAGCCTTGATTATGCTACATATTATCATTGACATTCCAAAACAGCTATTTTTGAACATTTTCTTTGTCATTTTAATGACGAAGTTCACATTGTGTCGTTGTGTCGATTTGTTGAAGCAACAAATCATCATTTATCATTTTCATCTATACACTATAATTTTTTCTTTAGAATTTTCGGAAAGGTTTTTCACGAACAAGAATGTCAAAATGTTGTACGAAAATTTATTCAGACTTTACAGGAAACTTGACGTAGACTGTCATGGTGATTTGATTTGTGCGCAATGGTGTGATTCTATTTCCGTAATATAATTTCAAACTGTTTTGTCATCTGATCAAAAAATTTGAGAATATTTTGACAGTTGCCAGACATCTCAGTCTTCCCGTTAGTCTGTACTCTACAGCTATTAATATAAAAGAGCATTGTTTTAGTTTTAAATTATTTCACTAAAAAGACCCAGAATCGAACTAACCCGTTCTATCACTGCGCCATGACGGTAAAAAATGTTAGAAAACCAAATAAGCTATTAGCCTGTATCGGCTGAAATTAGGTTCCGGTGTAAGTATCCAAATTGTTGTAGCGTAATAGCAGCGTAAAGTTTGGGGTAGCGTTATGCTACAATAAACTAATTAGTGGTTCTTGAGCTTTCCATAGCTCTTAAAGTGATAATGTAGCATATCTGCAACACTCCCCTTTTTTTCATTTTGTATTTCTGTTATTTAAAATAAGTAAAACAAAAAAAAAAAAAATACGTGTAGTATTGAAAACTAAACTCATTTATAAATTATACGAGGTTGAGTTATAAAGGGTTTATAATAGCTACATATTTGACTTTGTTTTAACCCTTTTATTTTGAATTTCAGGATTAGATTGTATCGTATTCCAACAATAGATAGAAAAATAATAAAGTATAGGATGCCCACAAGGTATGACAAATGCAAATATTTACTACCCCGGTGCGGTGTATGCCATACAAAAGCTTCAGACGTATTTGCATGAATTGCATTGTGCAGTATCAGACATGACATAGATTTCGTCTCGCTTTCCACCCAAAATTTCATAGAAAATGTCCAAAATATATCCTATTTAACTTTTAACAGATCCTCATCGAATCTAAAGTTTTACCACTGCTAAGGCTTTCTATTTTCAAAATACTTTTATCAAATTCAAAATTACTGACCAAATTCCTTTTTATTTTCGATAGATTTCGAGTTAACATATGCAACTCGTCCTCAGCGAATTTTTCTTCTTTTTTTTGTTAAATTATCAAAACCTTTTGCCGAACTACCGCACACGTTATCGAGCAGTTTAGGACCCTAATTTGACTTTCTTTCATCAGTATTTGGACGAATAGAAGTCTATAAATGTGCAGGAGACTGATCACTGATGTTGTGTAAATCAGAGCGAATGTTGAAGGAAAAATAGTATTCACTCACACGATCACTGATGCGTGATCCAATTAGTCCGTAATTTCCACTCTCTGCTTATAGAAATGTTTTGACATCCTACGATTTTTGATGCTTAAAATCTATAACAGCTTTTACAGCAGCTTCTGAATATTGCAAGTGTAGACTGTGATAGAGCAGCCCTATTTTCAAAACTTGAAACTGAATAGCATACTTTTATCGTAGGGCATCTATCGCCATTAAAACATAGTGAACAGTCATCTGCAAATGTTTTTTTCGGAAATTGCACTCGAAAACGGCCATGTAAGCTCGTGTTGGTTCGTTTAGCAATGCATTAATCTCCCGGAGTTGCCAGAGTTTGTGCGAATTGGAAGATGTTATTAGTTTTGTCATTAAAATGATCAGCCTTTTTTCAGTTCGGCTATCAATTTTTACAAATAAATATGAAAAATAGAATTTATATGAATGCGCGAGGTAAGAAGAGTTCCAATTTGGTTTATTGGGTTTCATTCAAATAATATTTAAGTCAGATTGGTTTTATTTTCCTTATTATTTTTTTTACTATTTTCATGGAAATAAAATAGTGATCAACGACCAAGCTTGCTAATAGATTAATTTAATTTATTTTCTACTAGCTGATCCGCCCGGCGCGGCGGCGGCGTAGCTCAGGCCCTACTTTTATCAAATTGAAAGCAGTCTCCATGCTTTTATTCTAGTGGCAGAGTGGGGATGAAATATACGCTAAGTTACTGAGGGACTATTGGCATCCCAGTGCCGAAAGAATTTTTGAAATCTGTCCAGTAGTTTCTAGGTTTCCCTTTTCAACTCCTTTCCTGAGGGAATCGAAGTTCACGTGCAAATATGTGAATGAAATATAAGTCTATGTCACTGAGGGATAAGTTCAATGAATTTGAATTGATAAAAAAAAACTAAAATTTTTCTCATTGAACTCATAAATATAAAGTGTATTGAAAGTAGTTACAATTTGCTATCAGAATAAAAAAAAAAAAAAAAATAATAATACGTATACGCCAGAGTAAATAGTATACACTTAAGAAAATGTATCAAAAATGTGTTTTTGTGTTCTGATAAATAAAAGACCTATACTTTTGCCTAAATTAATTTCAAAACAAACAAAACAAATCCGTTTTTAATAAAAAAAGCATATTTTTATGAAGATTGAAATTCCGCAAAACTTCTAACGACTATTCTTATGATTTATTAATGGTCATTGCAAAGCCCAGACGTACTGGTAATTTTAAGCGATTAAATGGTAAATCCTTTGGAATCATCGGTATTCGCTGGATCAAGACATCCTCTACTTTGAATTTTCCTTTTATGATCGTTGATTCAATGACGTTATTCATCAGTTTCTTCACAGCCAGTCTTATTCCATTGCATAGTCGAGGTTGATTATTGTTACGCAGTATGATGACAACTTATCCTACTTTTAACTGCAAATTGTGACCACATACTGTGAGGTGGTGGTCCAGGCAATTCCAGTGAATTTAAAAATTCCGTGGGATTGTTGACTACGTCGTCCTGGTTCATAACGGTGCCGACTGATTTGAAGGAAACCAACTGTCCTGGAAGAAAATTCTGAATGGTCACATTGAGATCCTCGACATATTTATTTTTCGCTGCCAATATTGCTCGTTCACTCAGCCAATTATGGTTTTTGAACTTTTGCGCTATATCTGGGAAAACACACTGAATAAGCTCCTCTTTTAATTGTGTGAGGTGTAAACTGCAACTTTATTTTTTCCAATGTCTAACAATTCATCATGTTGCAAATTTGTTGTTAATTGGAATGTCTTTACGAACCCTCACAAATTCGATGATTTTAGGATTTTAGTTCATCAGCTACAGTTGATCGGGGAATAACTGGAAGAGTCTGACGAAAATCACCTGACAACAGAATCATGACCCCACCAAAAATATTTTTGGTTGTCACGAAGATCTTTCAACGTTCTGTCCAGTGCCTCCAGTGACCTCTTAAGGGCCATAGCGCATTCATTTCAAGCAACCAATTTGCATACTTGTAATATCTTGGCCATTGCGCTATTTTTGGCGTTGTTGCAATTGGTGCTTCGGTGATTTAATCTTATTCTCTTTCTATTTATCAATTTAATTTTTTGTTGTCAAAAATGATTAAAATAAAAAACAAAAGTACTGTTTGAATTAAATTTTTTATTCATTACAGTTAAAAATAAAGAAATTGTTACTTTTGCTATATTCCAATTCCTTTTTTTTCAAAATATGTAACTAACCTTTTAAACCTTCCCTAGACCTCCACGAACATTTCAAGACCAAGATAAGATAAATCCGTTCAGCCGTTCTCGAGTTTTAACTGACTAACGAACAGCAATTGATTTTTATATACATATATAGATTTTTACTTTACAAAATAATAAAAGTTAGTAAGATATTCGATTTTATAGAAGCAAGTTGCTTGTTATTGTAACTTGCGCAATGTCAACAATAAACCATGAACAAGTCATTGTTAAAGTAGAAGCTTTTTATATAGAAACTTTAGTATTATGTATTATGTAGACTTTTGGACTGGTGGCGAACCTATTTTCTCCGGTCCAACTTAGCAGTTTCCGATCCAAGCTATTGGTTTCAGTTCACCATTGTGTGTACAAAAAAGAATGCGTTTTTTCAGGTCCATAACATACTGATTGCATTTGGAACTTACTATAGTTTCTATAAGCAATGCTTGAAGGATAAAATGACTTTATTTTTTTAGACGGATGGTTTTCAAAAAAAAAAAAAAAAAAATTGAAATAAAACGCATTGGTATGATTAGAGGTTATGGCCAATCTGTATTAAAAGGATAAGGGATTTTCATTGAAAAATGATTTTGGGCAATGGGCGGCGGCCATTGGTCTAGTAAATTTCAACCAGAAGTCCAATTTTTGACCGCCTTTTGCAGTACTTCAACATCACATCAAATAACGATTATAAAACTGGGTATTTTTTTATACAATTGAAACGCTATTAATCTGTGCTTGTATAGTAATAAATAATTTCATCAAAGTTCAATTCACTACTAATCGTAATGAGTGGCATAAGCCCTTAACCTTTTGTCGTCTGCAGAAAGAATTTGTAATTATTTTAAGGAATTCAAAAACAAATAAATTTAATTAATTTGTGCTTGGCACCGTTCCATGTATTTGTTTTGGTTTTTTGAATTTTTTTTTGACAATTTTTTACCTCTGTTAAAAATAAATAAAAAAAAGTAAATAAATAGGATGGCGTAACGGAACGAGGAGCCTGTGGACCAAGCGTATTTCTCATAGTCCGGGAGGTAGCGTTGCAAATTGGAAAGTCATAGTATGCCGGCTGATTTTTTCATCAGTCGTTGATCTTGTATGAGTTATTTGTGAACCGGCCGTCAGCTGCTCAAGTAGCGGTGGGTGTGGGTGTGGGAGGTCGTGAAAGTGGTAAAAAAAAAAAATAAAATAAAGTCATAGTATGCCGACTGAAACTTTTTTCAGGGATAGTTTAGATCATACTGAGTTGACAAATAACCGTCAGCTGCATCATGGAAAGGGGAATATGCGTCAGCTGCTCGCATGATCTTGTAAAAAAACAGCTAAATTAAAGTAATAGTATGCCGGATGAAATTTCACTAGGCGATCGTTTGAGTTATTCAAAGTACGAAAACAATAGTCAGCTGCGTAGGTAGCGGTGGAAAGACCGTCAGCTGAAGCAATAAAGATTTCAAATATTGGAGCGATTATAGGCACTTATTGATTATTGATTATGTCATTTCTTAAGGCACTCGAAAAAGGGCGGATTTTTATTGCATGAACCGATTAATGGCCTAATTTTTGAGAAAAGCTCCAAAGTGCTATTAAATTAGAGGGTGCAAATCGGAGATATGGGTTCTAAACCATCTTCATTCGTTTTTTCAATATATATCGAAAATGAAGCCAGATTTTGATGCAACTCTAAGAATGTTTTTTGTAGAGAGCAAATTTTCCCATTAAATAGCATATTTCGAGTAATTGTAGAAAAAAGTTTTCTATCCAAAACGTTAAAACTACCAACAAAAAAAGTCAAGTTATTCCAGTTTTTGAGTTTTTTTAATGGCATTTCATTCTGGTTGCAGATAGGTATAGGCAATGCTGGATAAAAAAGAAAGTAAATAAAATTTTCTTTTAAATGCTATATCAGAGAACTTAATGCGTTTCACTGAAATATAACCACTAAAGTATAGGCATTTATTCTTATTTTGTTGAAAAAAAAATATTTTTTACTCGATGGAAAAGTATTTTATATAAAAAACGATATTATACTTATATATATTTTTTTACTTAACAATATAAGTGTTTTTTCCTGGTGCTATTAAAATTCTTCAATAACAATTTGAAGGTCGATATCGACAATAACATCTACATCTTCAAAAATGTCGTCTTCTGCAATATCGCAGTTGACTCCCATCGCATTCTTTACAAAATATTGAGCAAGCAATTTGTAGTTTTCTGTGACCACAGCTTCCATGGCAACCTACAGTGCAAACACAGCCATTTATTAGCAATATCTCTGGTGCAGGAGGTGCAATTATGCGAATCGGAATCAATCCACATTTTGAATTTGTTGACCGGTACCTGAGTAAAATTTGACACTGATTTTTAAGAACTATGTAATCTCCATGTTTCAACTTTTTTTTGCTCTTATCTAAGTTCAACGGCATGATTACAACGGCTTTTTTGGACAACATGCTAGACTTTTGAAGAGCGTGATTGTGAGTAATAATATATGCAATAAATGATGACAGCATTTTTCCAAAAAATAACACAAAAATCGCTTTCCAAGTTTGTATATATGTATGAGAGTAATGTTGAATTGAAAAAGAAAACAAATATTTGACATTCTTATGTTTTTTATTTCCTATGGCCACACGGAATTTTTAAGCACAACTATCAATTTGAGTCTTTAGATGACCCTACAAAATTTTGAAATAAGTTATTTAGTTTAAAATGCTCTAATATCAAATATTATAAAAAAACAATTTTCTTAAAGTTTTTCATAGCTTGGTCAATAAAGGTTTTTATGCCACTGTTGTTCTTAGGCCATGTTGTTTGATGGCATCGCGTGTTGGTGGTATTTGTGCCAGCGAAAAATTTGCAATTTTTAATAATTTCCCAAAATATTCGAAACGACAGTTGCTCAGGGTCTGGTCCAAATTTGTTCCATACAAAGAAGCTGCGGTCAGTATAAAAAGGATGAAAAACAACGTTCAATGTCTATGATTAAGTGGTTATATTTCAGTGAAACGCATTAAGTTCTCTGATATAGCATTTAAAAGAAAATTTTATTTACTTTCTTTTTTATCCAGCATTGCCTATACCTATCTGCAACCAGAATGAAATGCCATTAAAAAAACTTAAAAACTGGAATAACTTGACTTTTTTTGTTGGTAGTTTTAACGTTTTGGATAGAAAACTTTTTTCTACAATTACTCGAAATATGCTATTTAATGGGAAAATTTGCTCTCTACAAAAAACATTCTTAGAGTTGCATCAAAATCTGGCTTCATTTTCGATATATATTGAAAAAACGAATGAAGATGGTTTAGAACCCATATCTCCGATTTGCACCCTCTAATTTAATAGCACTTTGGAGCTTTTCTCAAAAATTAGGCCATTAATCGGTTCATGCAATAAAAATCCGCCCTTTTTCGAGTGCCTTAAGAAATGACATAATCAATAATCAATAAGTGCCTATAATCGCTCCAATATTTGAAATCTTTATTGCTTCAGCTGACGGTCTTTCCACCGCTACCTACGCAGCTGACTATTGTTTTCGTACTTTGAATAACTCAAACGATCACCTAGTGAAATTTCATCCGGCATACTATTACTTTAATTTAGCTGTTTTTTTACAAGATCATGCGAGCAGCTGACGCATATTCCCCGCTCCACGATGCAGCTGACGGTTATTTGTCAACTCAGTATGATCTAAACTATCCCTGAAAAAAGTTTCAGTCGGCATACTATGACTTTATTTTATTTTTTTTCTTACCACTTTCACGACCTCCCACACCCACACCCACCGCGGGTGCGCCAGCTGACGCTTGATTTGTTTATATGTCATCCAAGATCTATTGAAAAATATGATATCCGATCGGCATAAAATCACTACCTAAAATGCAACGCTACCTCCCGGACTATCACAACCATTGCCTTGGGAGAGCTAATCGAAAAAGCGCTTTTCATACCAATGAATTTAAAGGCGACACCAGTGAAAAATCATTTTTGCTTCCATTGGGATTTGAGCCACGAACTTCCCGATTAACATGCAGACAAGCTAACCAAGACACTCTTTACCTATCTGTTAACCGTTTGAAAATCAGGCCGTGTAGAACTTTTGGTGACAAAATTGCATCTAAAAAAAGGAGTAGCAGTTCAGCTTGTTGGCATAGAACCTATTTAAATGCAATTGAAAAAAGAAAATATAAGTTTTTTTGCTAATGAAGTGATCGGCCTTGAACCACTGAACTATGTAATTATGTTTTAACACTTTAATTGCCGTGTCATACGTTTTCGTGCGACACCTAACAGGCCTTGTCGTACTTTTTTGTGCAACAATTAGCCCTATCATCGTAACAGATCGGAGAAACATACGATCGTAGAGAAGTTCCGATCGTAACATTTATTTTGTTTATGGTATCCATTTCGTAAAGGAAACACTGACGCATGTAGGTGACATAAAACAACCCTTCCGCGACTTCTTTGCTGTCGGAGACATCGGTTAGAACAGAAAACCAAGAAATCGGCATGAATTCCGAATGCGTTCCCACCATTTTCACATTTAATCGCCATGCATCGCATGTATTCGAGACGCGTTGCGGTGAGTTTGACATTTTCATCGCATTATTTCGTTCTTTTCGGAGATATTTCCGATTAAGCAATCGGAAACGTTACCATAATTCAAATATCTTACATTTCGTACAAATCGGAATGAATTTCGTTCCGATGCGATGTGTTACGATAGTTGGGCTGAATATATTGCAATTTGTACGGGTTTCGGATTGTGTGGCTTCTGGTGAACATATTGGTTCAACTTACGTGATCATAACTTTACGTTTTCGTACGACATGGCTTCAACAAATGTTTTCTTATTATTACGACAGAGTCACGTCGTACAAAAACGAGATACAAACAAATGCCGTTAGAATTACACAGTTATGACGAAAACAAAGTGGGGATTGGTTGGGAAGTGCTTTTTAGACACTTAGGTGAGAAAATTGGGAAAAAATACTTTGGCCTGTAGTCCGTTCTCTTATGCCTTCAATGTTAAGCGATGCTGTAGTGTCAAAATCATCGTTGTTGTTGTGTATGTTTGACTTTGTTACAAAATCATGATTGCATTTAGGAACGACTCGATGTTACACTTTGCTGGTCTGTCAAAAATATGAATAAAGTATTTCTTAAAATACGAACCCAGTTAAAGGAAACTCGTTTTTGATGAAGAAAAAAGAATTTTAAAAAGAACAAGATTGAAAATCAATAACTGTTCACAGAGTTTGTAAGAATAATGAACATATCAACATCGAAACTTAAGTCCCAGAGATGAGTTGAAAAAAGTTACGAAACGTAACATTCTGACACTTCAAACATTGCATTTAGGAACGACAACGATGTCACATTTCGTAACTTTTTTGCATTTAGGAACGACATATTGTAACCCGATGTTACATCGCGTAACATTAAAGAATAAAAGAACGGTCTACTGGCTTAAACCAAAATGTTAAAATGGCTTAGCAGTCAAAGTGTTAAGTATGTACGTTATTTTTTTTTTCGCGAATCTCCTTCTCATGGTTATTCCAATTTACTTTTCTAGAAAGAATAAGAAAATCTAAGTAAGTATCTTACATAATTAAATTTCATATAATGAAATGAGTAAGAATAGGTGTAGGTTTTTATGAAGTTTTTTAACAAAGTAACTCGTTGCATATGCTTTGTAACGTAAGATGCACATTTACAATTCATTCTTTTTGTGGTTGTTTGCGAATTACTTACATATTAATTGAAAACCTTATAACTTATATAAATCTTTCTGCACAAACTGTTTCATGCATTCGATGTAAATCAAATAAAATAGGAACAGGTAAGAAAACTAGGAATTGTGAGAACTAACTGAAAGGTAGTAAATAAATGAGAAAAGGGCTTTTAGGGAAAACAAAATAAATACCTCATAAGATATAAGGACCCAACCGAATACAGAATACATAAAAACACACCCAAGACCAGCTAGACCACAAAAATACATACTTTTCATTTAAAACTAGGACACCAAAAAGAGTTCACACTTAAAAAGCAGTTGAATCATCACATTCAAACGTCAACCACTTTTATTTTTCAGTAGAAAATATTAACATAATTACTATATTCAAATAACCGTTCAATATTCGGAACAATTTAGTTGCCACTGTAGGCAAAAAAAAAAAAAAATTTATCAACGCAATATCTAGTAGAATTAGTATATATGTATGTGTATGAATGTTGTGTAATTTAAGCCATACACACACAAACGGAAGGGAGCCATTTACATTAGTTTTGTTTTTTGTAGAAAAGTGTAGTAACAGAAAATTTTCTAAAATCTGTACAGTATATTACATAGGTAGTTTATTCGTAGATAATTTCATTTTGATGAAATAATGTCTCGCAATTTTTTCGTTTGGTTTGTGTTTTTCGTTTTTCTTTCTTTGTAAACTTTGTATTACAGGGTGGCTACTTAGACGGACTTCGTTCGCATTTGGGTGGTTTAACACAACGTGTCAAGTCGTGGTATTGGGGACGGCCTCTTGTAAGTGCAATTGTATTTTTGCTATTATTTTTTTTTTTTAAATAATATTTTAAGAAGCCATCCAACTAAAAGAAGACTGTTTTTGATTCATGATTCCTAATTTGTTGTGAAAAATAAAATCGTTTGCCGAAAGCATTGCTATTAAAATAGACCAATGAGTTGTTATAATTTATTTTTATGTTGTTTTTTATTAAACATTCAATTTGGCCTGATTTGTGTGAGTAGAGATTTTTGTTAGAAATAATTCATTACATACCTAGTTACATTTTGTTTTGTAATTAAAATGCTTATTTTGCAAGTTGTTTTATTAGCAATGCATAGAACAATGAGAAAATAAGTTTTAGTATTGAAGTTGTTGACTTTCTATGATTGAATTTTAAGCTTAAAAATATAATTGCACTGTACGCATGAGTCACCCACTCTTAACTATTAACAGAAAACTTTCGTAGACCCACATTTGCACTTTAGAGTAGTATATCAATACATAAATGTGATTATTTTTCCAAAAAACAATTAATTTTTATTTTATTTTGAAATTGAATTGGAAAACATTATTTGAAAGAGTTTCATGAATTTTCCCATGCAAAACGAATCATATAAATGTATATTAAGTAGGTTTATTTTAGCTCTAGTTACTATCTTCGCAACTCTTTCATTCATCTCGCAACACACAAAACAAAACCAACTCAGACTTATCATGATCTTAATAATATATAAGTTAATCTTAATAAATGTCGCTAAAAACAAAACAGGACATGGTGACATGAATTATCATAGCTTAGTAAATATGTCACCTTTAAACCTTTGCCGATTTATTCAAACAAGTTTTCTATACAAATTTAACACTTAAAATAAGCAAATTTTAAGAGAACTCAAAAGTAATGAACAAAAGAAAAAAAGAAAAAAATTATACGTAAGTATTAAGCACTTGATTCTCAGTTTCTTCTTTTACAACACAATATCTCGAAGCTATTGAAACTTACATCCTTTATGGGGTAATATATTTCCAAAATGTGTACATTTACTTTACGTGTAAATATTTATTGCATTGACTTGGGGCTTTGTATGCTTTGTCATTCATAATACAAAAGAAAACAACCTTTTTTATAAGGAAATCAACACCTTTATTTATTTCTTTGTTATTATCAACACAATTGTTCCCTTGATTCACAAAAAGAGACAAAATGTGACTTTTCTGCATATTTGGTCTGTCCTTCGGCTGTATGTGAAAAGAAAACAAAAACACTATTGCACGCTTTCTTTTTATTCCGATGCTTAAGCAGTTTTAAGTTTCTAAAAAATATATAAATATATCAATATGTGTATATATATAAATATATATTAAATATATATATATATATATTAATATAAATATATATTGACAATTCACACAACGTTTTATTTAGAATGTAAACTCTTTTAAAAGTAATTAAAATTTTAAAGAAAATGGCAACTTAAAAGTAAATTTAAAATTTAATTCACTTTAATATTGCGGACTTAAGCATAAGCAAATTCGTTTGAAAAACATTTTGTTTATAATTTGTTTGGATTTTTGATTTTTGAATTGAATTTTCTTCATATTTCGATCGACAAATTTTAATCTAAACCAACCAAACAATCAACCAACCATAATACCATGTATACTCGTAAATGCAAACATAAACTAGGAGTTGGCAACAAAACTATCTAGAAGTTTTGATATGAAGGAAGAGGGAGGCACTTTACTTGGAGAAAAGGGTGTTCGAAGGCATCAGGTGAGTACGCATCCCCGTATTTAAAGATCCCAAACATATCTTCTCATAACAAAAATCAATAACAGCAAACATTTTTAAAAGTACAGTTCATTGCGTAGTTTTAAAAAGTATCTAAGTAAGTAAGAGTTAACATAAGTTTGTTTTTTGTTTTTACTCAGGAACTCGTTTTGTAAAATAAAACTTTAAATAAAAATGTTGTTCGATTGCAACAGCTTTTAAAATTGTTTTCATTCGACAAACGTTTTGTTTCCTGCTCAGAATCCATTATTTCTTCTTAAAATAATATTTATGCAGTCGACTCTCATTGATTCTAAACTCGAGGGGCATAAGAAATTATCAAGTGTTCGAAATATCTAATGCGTCGAAATTTGTGAGAGAAAAGAAATAAAAAGAAAATTTGGAATTATTGAGTGTTGACAATGAAGTGTTAACTAAATTTTTATATATTATTTAATTATAATGTGAATATATTAACCTTTCGATAGAATTCTGTTTTATTGGTTTGCTTAAAAGTAGGATCATTCCTGCTGCTCAGACTGATTCACAACTTTTTTTAAGAGGAAAAGGGCCTGAAATGATTTTCATCACTTTCGTTTTGTAGACACAAACTTTGTTAGGTGTCGAATGAGGCTCTTGCTTTTTTTCTGTTGGAGTTTTTTAAAATACCAGCTGGAGCAGTCAGGCCTACATACCATTCTATTGTACGACCAGATAACAACCTTCTTTTGTTATAGCTTTCCAGATGTTCGGAGAAAAGCCAAAGCTGCTGCCATGATAAGGAGCCTAAGTTACCAACTCTCACCACTAGTATGTGTGACCTCGTGCGAGAAAAAGCAGGACGTTCGCAGAGGGAGTGCTCTGCGGTGTCCTCATCTCCTCCACAAGATTTACAGAGCGTGGTATCACTTAACCCTAACACGCTTAAATGCTTGGCAAAAGAGAATTGCCCGCTGGCAATTCCATTTATCTAAAATAAGAGGGTTGAGAAGGGCTTTAAACACAGCTTGGCTATCGTAAGGCTCTTGCTTCCTTAACTGACGTCTTAGATAGGTATTACAGTTCGGGTTGAAGCTGGACCTCAACTACCATCTTTCGATTAAGAATTCGCATTCTGACAAGCTCTCTTCAGTTTTGCACTCTGAGTCGGTTGAGTTCTTCTTATATTTGATTCCTCTGCCTAAGGCGAGGTCCTTCCGCGATTTCCCTTTCGAAAGCCCGTCGATGCGGTTAAATATGTTCCAGCCATTATAGCCGGTCGATGCGCGCTCTTCTCGCTGCGCCCATGTCGCATATAGTGTTGTTGTATTTTCTTCTCAACACAATAGGTTTGTTTCTTTACTTTCTGGGCAAAGTTTGGGAAAAAGCCCGGGAAAAAGTTTGGGCTCGAGCTTTTAAATACTGTTTTTGTAATCTTCATCCGAAAATGAAAAGTAAAGATACGCCTTTGGGATGTTTCTTGCTGAATGACATTTATCATGCACTCTCAGTAGAGATACTAAAAAGCATACAAACAATTTTGTTTCAGAAACGTGTTAAAAAATTACATGTTACATTACATATTTAACATTATTTTGAATTTTCAAACCTATTAAGAGAGATTATGCTTTCCATTTTTCATTTGAATTATGTATAAATATAAATTTGAATTCAATTGAAATGTTTTGATCAGCTGATTTCACAAACAACCGATTTGACAAGCAAGAAAGTGCACGAGTAAATTGTTCGGGAAAATTCTAACTGGAGGGGAAGTGCCAAAAAGCATAAGCTCTGCCACTTTTAAGTAAAAAAAAAAAATAAAAATACACGTTTTGGGATCCCTCGGGTGAGTAAAGAGATACAGACCTATTGTCTTTACATACGGGATTAAAGGTCATTTGGGGTATTTTTCTTTCAAAACGGTCAAGGGCTGTTAGAACCGTAATGTTCGCAGTAAGTAGCTTGTCAAGGATTTCTAAAACTAGCTTCAAAATTTCTATATACTATTGAACGTCTTAAAAGTATGGAGGGGGTCTATGAAATAACTCCCACGAAATAAGTCCCACTTTTAAAAACGAAATAAGTCCCACCAAAAATTGCTATTTTGAAAGTGGGAGTTATTTCGTTTTTAAAAGTGGGACTTATTTCGTCAATTGGTGGGAATTATTTCGTTACGCGTTTTTATTTTAAGTGGGACTTATTTCGTTTTGAGTGGGAATAAATTCGTTTTGTAAAGTGGGAGTTATTTCATACCCCTAAATTTATATTTTTTCTTATGCAAAAAGTTATGGTGGTCCCTTTTACGAAATGTCCAATATTTCGTAAAAGGGACAACCATAATTTTTTGTCCTTATCTCTCATGGCTCTTCTTGCTTATATACGATTTTTCTTTATTATTCCTCTGCTTTGATTATTCATATTATTCGACGTGTGTTTTTTTCGAAGAGCCAAGTACTTCTTATTTGAAATCGCATTAAACAATGAAAAAGTGGGACTTATTTCGTTAATGAAAGTGGGACTTAATTCATTTAAGAAATATATTATTCAAGGGGGAGTTATTTCATTTTGAGTGGGAGTTATTTCATTTCAAGTAAATTTTTAAATCATTTCATTTTGGTGGGACTTATTTCGTTTTCAAAAGTGGGACTTATTTCGTGGGAGTTATTTCATTTTTTTAAGCAATTTTTGGTGGGACTTATTTCGTTTTTAAAAGTGGGACTTATTTCGTGGGAGTTATTTCATAGACCCGTATGGAGGATCCCCTTGTCCAATAGTTGCCAGTTGTATTCGGCGTAAAGAAATAGAGTTCTACGTAGACAATGCAGAAGGTCTTTTTTGGACAGTAGAGTTGTCTATGACATTTTCCGATTTTATCCTTTCATATCCCCATTAACTGTTAAAAGCCAATTGTTAAAGAGTTCCGTCGTCATCCAAGTGTTTTTGTTGTCATGATAATCAGTTCGAGTTTTTCTGCTTTTTCCTTTATTAGTTTCCGCTAATAGATACTATTTGTCCTTTACACCGTCTTCCCCAAATGACCAGGCTTTCTTCCAGACGTGGATATTCCAGTATTTGTTTTGTTTTTGTTTTTGCTTTAAATTTGAAAGCTCAAGTTAATGTGTGTTAATCTCAACTTTGTTTGTTTAGTTTAAATTAAAGTGGATATTCCACTTTAATAGTTTTTTTTCGTACTCCAGTAGTTTGAGCAGCATAAATTTTATCCCTGTGGATTATTGAGGTAGACCGGGTTCTCAGAAGAATTTTAAATTCTTTTAAAACATCACTTTTCCTTTACCTCTCTCTACTTTTTTGATATTTTTTTTTAGCATTCTCCAAGCGTTATTTATAATTTGTAAGGACTAATAACTAAAACAAAATTTTATTGAACATGTACACAACTTAGGAAACAATAACAACAATTGAAACTTAACGAGCCTATGTGGGTGTCAAACTACTCATTACAAAAGAAAAGCCCCGTGTGTACCCTACATACCTCAGCAAATTTCGCAATCTTTCTCTCTGCAAATTTAGATTGTTGAGCGTTCGACGCCACTTCGATAAGTTCGAATTAACACGTCGTTTTTTTACGTAGCATTTTTTTGTTTTATAAAAATATATTGAGATTTTCTAGGGAATAGCTTTAAATTAAAAAGATGTTCTAATTATCGCAGGTTCGTATTAACGGGAGTCGACTGTATCTATTTATATAAAACTTTGTAGAATGTTTCGAAGTTTTTTCTCAGCTCTTTCCCTCTCAAATTTTTCGGTTTGATATAAAAATATTCGCAAGTGAAAAAATTCTCATCAAAAAATTTTTATTGTTAGTTTACACAATTTTGTACGAAAAGAAAGTAGTAAAAAAAAGATAAATTATAATTACAAATGGTCCTATACATATATAATTTATTTAACCCATTATTATCATTTTGAGTTTTGCCATCTACATTCTGACAACTGTTTTTAATATTTGTAAACTATTGAAATACAATAAGGATTTCGTTTTAGTATGAACTTTGAGAATTTCTGCAAATGAATAATTCTCTTGAGGTATTTCACGAATTTTCGGTTGTTCTTTAAAAGCTGTAACTAGCATTCTTATAATGATTTGTATTTGTATTTATTTTAATTTAAATCCCTTACTAAGTAGGATATAAGTCTAATAAAATTTTACAAATCTTTTATTGAATTTTTATTATTACAAAGAATTTAATATTAAAAAAAAAGAATGTTAACGTATTACTATTATTAATAATAATATTAAAAATGATAACTGAAGAAAATGAAAAAGAAAATTTAATATACAATCAATTACTCTAAACTGTTTTAAACTATGTGCTAAGTATGTGAAAAGCAAACATTTAAATCTTCTGATGCTTCTGACTCCCCTCACTGGAATTGGCATGGAGTTCCAAAAGCGTTTATCATGAATAAAGAATTGACGCAGGGTAGTAAGATATTTAATGCGAGGTGGGATCAGAGCGTGAGACCTTGTAGAATGAAGGAAACTCAGCCTACTGTTGAGATAATCCGGTTACCCGGATTGATTATTAAATGTAGGTAACTTAGTGAGCGAAATTTCAATAAAATATCAAGGCTGCAGCCACAGATTTGTATCGAAAAAGAAGAAACATGGTCATGGTCATATCGGGGTAGGTTACATATATACATATCGGGCAATATTGTTATAAACTATTAAGTTTACGAGTAGTCGCGTAGTCTAAGTCACCGAAGACTTCACATCCATACAGTAATACGGGATGTAATAGAGTTTTTGCAAGTAGAAGCTTAATTTTGTTAGAAATGAAACTTTTCGTAACGTGTAGTACACGGAGGCTTCCATAAACATTTCCTATAGCGCTATTCAGATGGTCATTCCATGTCAAGGTGCGATTGAAAATCATGCCTAGATTTCTAGCAGAGCTTACTTAACCAATGGGTATGTCATCCTCAGTCGATTCAGCAAAGACATTACGAGAGATAGGTATAACGACTTAGCGGAATTTAAAATAAAAACATTTGTCTTGGACCAACTTGAGATGAGTAGCAAATCTTCGTTCATATTTAGGCAACCGCCTCATTTTTCGCCTACATAGGTCGACTGATCAGAAGTTGCATATCATCAGCATATAAGTGGATTTCGCAGTTTTTTTTTAAAACAAGACGGAGTTTGTTTATGTAAAGCGAGAAAAGAATTGGTCCAAGTATCGAGCCCTGTCGTACACCGGTTAGAAAATTTATAAAATTGGACGAACGTTCATTTGCGACAATGTATTGTTGTCTCCCACTGAGATAAGAAACGATTAGCTCACATGACTCGATGCAGAAACTTTATAAATTTAGCATCTTTTTGCACAATATTGAATGGTTTACAGTGTCGAAAGCCTTTGAGAAGTCTAATAGTGCGAAAAGTGATATTTTGTCGCCATCCACTGCAGTTATTATTTCATCTGAAACTAGAAGATAATTACAGAATTTTGAAAAGCTCGATAACTCAGCTTTAAGAATACAAAATGTTTTTTTTTTAAAAACTGCGGAATTTTACCCAAGTAAAACAGAAGTTAAGAAAGAAAAACAGCGAGCAATAAGAGCTGAGCTTCAGGGCTGATCTTTGGTAAGAATTCTTTTGTTTACCTACCAAATTTCGAGGGAAAAGAAATATTCTCAAAATAAGGTATTTAGTAAGAGGTGGTATAAAGAAAAATAAATAAATAAAGAAAGAAAAAAAAAATAAGCAGCCATTTATTAAGCAGTTTTTCTCAATCAAGTCAACATTTCAGTTATAAAAAAAAGAAAATAATTTACAACCTGGTGCAGACCGTTTGATAGCGCATTCGGTGCTTCTGTAGCCAAATAACCTATTCACACCGAACACAAATGTGGTTTTAGTTAAGATTACCAACACAAGTTTTCCCAAACATTATTCTTAAGCAACATAAACGACAAAATTTGTAAAATCGTTTATCAATAATATTTATTCACTTATAAGTAAAAATAATTTTTGGATAGTGCAGTTTTATTCTGCACTACAATGTTATGAAATGTAGAAAAAGAAGATTGAGAAGTTTGAAACGAGTACTGAAAGAAAAGTATTACCTTTTTACATACAATCTACGTTTACTTGCTAATCTTATGTTGATAGTCTATTTATAGCTCATATCGAGGCTTATGTGCAAAGTTCTTGAAAAGTCTTCTTTTCTATTTGTTAAAACCGTTAAAATTTAAAATATAGATTGGTAAACTGATTCACAGGGATATTGCTTATTAAATATTTGGACCTACCTAAAACGCATGATGATCGGTTCTTTGAAATTGTGAAAAAACAAGGGGCTCCTAATTATAAATAGCTCTGTTAAAATATCTGGTGTTGATAATAAGGGAACTAAATTTGCGTTCATTAAATATATAGATAGACTTACTTCTGTTGGCAAAAACCGTGGAGTGGGACTTACCTCATGCCAGCCATAAAAATTGGGAAAAAATCAAATGCCATAAGAAAAGGAGCAGAACAAAAAAACACCTAGTACGGTACAAGCCAGTTAAGAAATAGCTAACTGTCTCGCGGTTGCGACGCATACTCTTCTAGGCGATATGCCGATTGTCACGGTGCAGCTCATAAACGTTGTCTGCACAACATCACATACGGGACCAAATATCACACATAGTCCTTTTTTTCCAAGCAACCCGGGCTTCCTCAATTGGTTTAAAAGGGTCTATGCTTAACATCGCTTTGAAGTTCTGTCCAAT
Source organism: Melanostoma mellinum (assembly GCA_914767635.1). Taxonomy (NCBI): domain Eukaryota; kingdom Metazoa; phylum Arthropoda; class Insecta; order Diptera; family Syrphidae; genus Melanostoma; species Melanostoma mellinum. Next base: position 265,024,720 of record OU612058.1, on the reverse strand, counting down.
TCGATGTTCTCTGTCCCTTGTTTGATGACAGCATATACTTAATTGACTATTGACCTATTACATCACACTTATTTCTTCCCACTGCGTCAATATTGTCTTCGTTAGGGAGCAATTGTAGATACAGACATTTGAAAGCTTATGCCTATGGTGTTAAGAATGCTCTTTACAGGGTTGAGTTCGAAGTTTGTTTCGAATTCCATTTCAATCATGACACCCTTCAATTTCCTCCAGCTAGCGGTTCTCATATTGCTCCTTTTTCTTTTTGAGACTTCGTTGCTCTTTCGTTCTATCTTCTTTTAAATCTCGTTGTACTGGTCGAAACCAACCTTTGTTCTTATTTGCATCAACATTTGCCGTGGTTTAGCGGTGCCCGTGGCATAATGGTTAGCATGTCTGCCTATTAGGAGGATCGTAATTCGAGTCCCAACAGAAAACAAAAAACAAAATGTTTTTCCACGGGAAGGAAAGGGAGGAAAATGTTTTTTCGCGAGGAATTGGCAAGTCCTTTGTTAGTAAATTCAATGCCATGAAAAAAGCTTTCTCGATTAACCGTTCGGACCCAGCAGAAAATTGTAGGTCCCCTCCCTTCCCAAACAAGGCATGGTTGTGACTAAGAAATGCGCTAGGTCCCGACTCAGACCGCTATGTTGTCACCCTTGGTGTATGTCGTGTTTTTTGTTCGGTTATATAAGTTTTCCTGCACTATTCATCGAACCACTGGTTTTGGTTTGTTTCAGAGCCCGAATGAATAGTCGATTCTGATGGCTTGTTGGCATCGCTGCCACTGCACTGGTTTGTAATGCATAATGCTTACGGCATAGGATTCAAGGATAGGTGGAGGGCTACTAGAACGCATTGGTTATCTTTTGCGTCACATCTTTTCACAGCTTTAGTTGGCACGGTTTGTGAACAGAATATCCTCGTTCGTACATTGGGTACAATAAAGTTGACTGAAAATTTATTACCACTGCAAAATTGATTAGTCTGGACAGATTAAAATTAAAAATACAGTTCTGCTCTTGCAAATAAAGTCAGTTTTCTTTATATCTGTTTGTTGATAGAAGCTAGCTTACACGATTTTTGTGTCCGGCTTCTACATGTGCAATTTGGTCCTTTGTTACAAAAAATGCAAAAATCATTTTTCTGGTTCCAGTTGGCTTTTGCACAAACAAGATCGATTCTCGAATTTATAAGAATAATGATGTTTTTATAATTCATATTTATTTTTATATAATTTAATAGATATAACTTGAGGTTAAAAAATGTTTCACAGAGTCTCAAATTTATTGACAGATCGAATGTTTTGCTTCAGGGAAACCATCACAAAACAGCCACATTTGATGAACTGTTTTTGTAATTAGTAACAGAAACTTACATTTTTCAAAAAATGTTTGCAACAAAAACTGGTATAAATACAAAATGGCTCTAAAAAAAGATTTATAATTTTATAATTTATCTCCTTTTCTGTTGTAAGGATATACAAAATACACTTTTTTGAAAAGACTCTGCTTTTTAAAGGGCTGTGCAGAAAAGTTTGGAACTAACAAAGTTCTCCATTCTTTTCTTTTGATTTAAGGAAAACACAAAGAAAAATGTTGTGTTTAATAAACTCTCATACTTCACATAGCATAATACATAAACCGTAGCGTTAGCAGAACATTCACAAACTATTATAATAGTTTGTTCAACATCAATCAATAAATTTTTATATCACTTGTATATAAACCACAGTTGTAGATTCAAAACCCATTTTTTCTCACAGCTAACTTTTTAAATAATCACATGTTTAAGAAAAATGTATCAATTACAGGGTTAGAAATATGACAGGTTTGTAAAACCGAAACCGAAACGGTTTTATTATTTTCAATTATTTAGTTTTGTAATTACCACAGAAATTTGAGCTTTTCCTGAACACAAAATATACTTGACACAATATTCCATTTGCCACGCAAATTAAATCGCTGTTTTCGTTTGTTTTATGTTTTTGCAGATTATTTTGACTATTAACTTTATATTTATATATCTAAATAAATTTCTTCTAGACGATTGAATGATTGGCTGTTTAACAAATTGTTTCTGTATTATTATTAAAATTTGAAATTTGTTTCATTTGCTTGGTTATGAATTTGTTTAAGGAAAAAATTTTGATCTAAGATCCTGTTTTTGAAACTGAAAGAATAATTTGGGTATTTCTACATTCAATACCGTTAAACTAATAAGAAAACGAATGAAAAATTTATTAGGAAGTATTTATTTTTTCAGTCTATGCAGCGCTTATCGACTGAACAGAATGGCTCTACGACAGACCAACCCCGTGAACACAATCCCAACGTCGTACCTGATCATAGAGGCAACTTACATATTACTGTTAAGAAAACTAAACCAATATTAGGTATTGCAATCGAAGGTGGTGCTAATACTAAACATCCATTACCAAGGATAATTAATATTCATGTAAGTCTTAAGTCTTAAATTTGTATAATTAAAATTAATTTTTATAATTTTTTGAAGGAACATGGTGCAGCATTCGATGCCGGTGGCTTAGAAGTGGGGCAACTTATCCTCGAAGTTGATGGCAACAAAGTAGAGGGCCTTCATCACCAAGTAACTTACACCCTATTGTTTTTTTTCTTTCATTAGTTATCTATTCCCGTTGTGTTAACAGGAAGTGGCCCGACTAATAGCCGAGTGCTTTGCAAATCGTGAAAAGGCTGATATTACTTTTTTAGTTGTGGAAGCGAAAAAATCAAACCTAGAGCCTAAGCCAACAGCCCTTATATTTTTAGAAGCTTAACATTTGCTTGCTTTGCCGGCTAGTGACCCAGCGATGACGATGACGAGTGAGCATCAGTATCAAGATCGTAAACATGGAGTCGATATGACAAAATCTCCTCAATTCAGTAATTTAGTTTTCCAAGAAAGCAGCTGTGGAGAATGAAAAAGTAACTTTGATTTTCCTTATTTATACTTGAGACAAAGTGATCCAGTTTAGTATATGATTTAAATATTTGAAATCAAACCTACACTGCCTGAATTCTTATCGAAGAGGTGTGATTCAATTGAAAGCTTTTTCATTTAATTGAAATAAATGTGTCGTGTTTCAATAATGTCGCCGTTTTCGTTTGGTCATCCGGAGCGCATGAAGTGGATGGAAATTCGCTTCGGGGTTTGAAAACAGAATCAAAATCAAGCACACCCGATCAAATTATAGTAGACTTCACGTCGATAACTCAAGATCTAACCACCGGGCAGCATTAATACACAGAAAATAAGCCTCAAGCAAAGAGAATGTCTCCACTCGGAGAAATACTTTGGACGACCAAACGAAAACTAAAAAAGTTTGTTTATTTGACAGGAAAATTAGAACTAATAACTAGCAATGATTTTTAATGAAACTCGAAGGAGGAAGAGAAGATATTTAAAAAAAAATACACTCTTAGCCTGTCACCTGATTCTGACAAAAGACCACTCTTTTTCAACTCAAGTCACCTTAAACTTCAAGTCACACACAAGCACATCTTATATTCTCAAATTCAGGTATCTTGTGTTTCTTGTGCTTAAATTTATTGTTATTCGTGAACAGAAATTTAAGCATTCGAAAACAGATTTTTATGAACGAACTAGGAAACAAAACTGTGGAGATGTTTTTTTAGGAGAGAGTAACATGTGGATAACAAGTATCTGCAACGCCTAAAATCCATAAATTAAAGACCCAACTGGCGGACGTCTGCACTTCCTTGAGATTCTTAGAAAACTACCTACTGCAGATGAAAAATTGTGATAACAATGATTATCTGCAGTATAGGATCTTCATCTGCACCATACTTTTATTAGTCAGAATTTACACAAAAACTATTTTATTTTAAAAAGTTGTCAGAAAGTATAGCAAATTTGAAAGGGGGTAGCGGGCTTATCCTTTTGTCTTTTGTGCATACAACCCCACTCGTTTTACTTTTCTGCACTTATGCAATAACGGATTACAAATCTTCAGTCGCATTTATAAAATTTGCTTATAACACTCACAGACAGCTGTCCAACAGTATCTTAAAAGTTAAGCATGCCTTAAGCAACTTCGTATTCATAAACACATCAATGTTTTCGTATGAGCAACATGTCTGAGAAGAGTACTAAACTAACATCGTGCAAGAAAAAATAATGAGCAATATTGTTGTAAGTGTATGGTGCGCCTTAAGCAGAAAATGTGACTAATCGATTATCGCATCCAATGAAAACAAGGGTATTTGCAGTAGCCAAGTATATATTTTTCTGACTCAATTTGAAATGAAAAGTGCAAGTCAGAAAACCAACCCTTACAAATATTTTTAATATCACAAGTTTTTATTCATTAACTAATTAAAAAATAACTCAATTTTTGGAACACACTAGCCAAGAAAATCTTGCATTCAGTAGATACATTCATACAATTTTATCTTTCCATCACTTCAAAACAGTGGTAAAATAATGCCGAGACAAATTGTAACGCAATAGACAAAAACAAACAGCCAAGAACCTGAGTAAATAAAGACGTGCATATCTTAACCAAAGTATCAAAGTATCGAGTCAAAATGATCTGTACAGTTTCGACTACTGCGTCAAAAATGATGCGAATTCAATGAGTAAATAAAATAATGACTCAGTTTTGTCGAAAAACGAGGATGGCTTTGATCGGCAAATGTTAAACCAGTTTGCTTTCTGCCAAAACTTTTATTCTTAATTTTTTCTGAAATAAACTCTAGGTGGAAGCACCAACAGTCTGTTTCTCTTGTTTAAATGCAGGTTTTTTTTTAAATTTTTTTCGATATCATCATTTTTAGGCAGAAAGAACTTATGTAGCTTCGGAAGAAAAGGCTCAAATTCCCGCCAGTAAAGACGACTGCCGTAACAGTCTGTCCATATGCCAACAGATTCAACTATGTATCTTCGAAAAATGGAAAATTATAGGAAAAACAATAATGGCCGAATAAATATGACAACTCAAGATCGGCGAGCTATACCTACTCCGTGAAGCATCAAATTCAAGTTTGTCTGTTGGAAAAAAGAAGTAAAACTATGGCTTGTTAAGTCTTTTTCGGCAAGCCAATCGTTTTAATAACCAAAAAATGAACATCACTTAATTCACTTCACTGGCAACAGCACCTTAGCATAGTGAATAAAAAAAAACTGTGGGATAGACAGAGTTTTCGAACAAAAAGGAGTTCAACTTGCGAAGAATGTAATGGTATGTCAAGCAGTAAGCTCTTTTGATACTACGAAATAGTGTAACTCAATAAATACCTTTCCCAAGCTCCATGAGCTTTTTGGAGGTCAGCTCTGGTCTTATCAGCAGGCCAGGGTTACAAAGGACTGGATTCAAAATAAAAATAGGTGCAGGGATTAAGTTTTGACTCAATACGGAAACAAGATCTACTTTAGCAAAGTGGCCTCAATTCCCATTCTAGGTTGGAACGAACTTCACTTTCTCATGTATATTAAATACACTCTCAAAAACACGAAGAAGGAACTGATTTCTAACAGCAATTTAACTACGAGCTTCGAACTACAGTTTGTTGTTCAAATGGTGCTTTTCAAGATTTTAAAAATAATCAAACGAAAATCGCGGGATTTTATTTTAGAGTCTATATGAACCTATAGACTCTAAAATAAAATCCCGCGATTTTCGTTTCGAAACTGTATTTCGAAATCAATTTGTGCTTTTCCACAATCTTAGAATAATCAAAAAATCAAATTCTGTTTTTGATTACTCAAATTGCAAATGCTTTCCTATATTCCATTTTCAAAATTTATAGATTTTATCAGCCAGGCGTCCAAAACGCGTTTAAAGATTCCTTTAACGAAAAATCGGAATATGGGAACACAGGTAGCTAAGTAAATGTCCCCCCAAAAGTACAGTTAGACTTTCTGGTTTTTTAATACTTTTAATTTTGAAATATGTAAACTTTTGAAAAACGCAATTAAAAGGAAATCGCTTTTTTTTAAATTGGAAAGACAGCCCAAATATCTTGATTAATCATATCAATAAAACACAAACGTGTTAAAAATTAAACAGAGTAAAACATTGATTTTCTGACTATATTTAATCGAAACGCAACAGTAACAAGATTCTTTTGAGAAAATGATATCTTCCATCATTTTTTTCCTCTAAGGTGGAGCAGATGTCGAGCAGAGAAAGAAAATTAAAAACATTTGAAAGGACTGAAACACAGGGTATGTTATGAACAAAGTGTGCATAAATCAACTAGTAACATTAAAATTAGCTTCCAATCTACACTTTTGGCAAAGAAGCTGACAAGTTGCCGTTTGAAATTTCGATCCGTAACATTTTTGAGAAGAAGAGAAAGATGTTTTTGATTTACATTTTCTTCATTTATTTAAGCTCCTTTCTTAAGTAGTTATTGATTAATATGAAGAGAAGAAAAAGACAGACACGGTGAGCGATGAAACCGTCAATCAAACAATCGTTTAAGTATCCAAACGTCTCCCTAATTTGTTGTTCCTCTCCTTCTTATTATAAGTTGTTGACGATATTGTGCGAAATATGAAATAGCAAGTAGCATATATGAAATGAATAACCAAATGGATTAGTCTCAGAGTTTTTCTAGAAACGAAGCGTTACTGGCTCAAAATAATCAAAGTTGCGAATTTCAGAATTGATTCTATGCAAAAAATAAAAATTTCAAGGTGTAATTTAGGGTTTTTAGGTTTTAGGATTTTGGGTTTTGTATATTAATAAACATTACTTTCATGTAGGTACACACAAAACATTGGTTGTAGTTTTTGTAATAATTTTCAAAACTCAATAAAATTTGGGACATTAATTTATTAATTTGCTAGCAAAGCCAATTCTGCAACTGGTGATTTTGAGCCTGCTGTTCATTGACTTTTCAGACATCTTCGTAAAAACCCCGAAAAGTTAGTCAGTTTATTCAAAATCGTTAGAGAGTGGGATTTCGAATATATAAGCACACATTAAATCGTTGCTCGTGTAATAGAATGATGCCAATTTGAGTCATGCCTAATGCCTATCAATCATATAATCATTTATACATATTAAAAAAAATAAAAACCCTGATCATAGTCAAATACAAATGATTTTTATTTTTTGATATTCATAAACCGAACATATTTAAATTAAAAAATATTTTTACGTTCAACCAAAAAAAGTAATAATAACAATAAAAATAATAATAATTAATAAATAATTAAAATTAAAAAATTAATACTACAAAGTACCTCCATATCTTTTGGGACCAATTTCAATCATTAAGTGCAATGCGGCAGTGCGTTTATAGTATAGCTTTTTTCGGGTGTGCCAAAAAATGAGTGTGGCTTGTATTTATCAAATAAATTGAATTATTTGCATTTAAATAATTTCAAAAGCGAAAAACTATTCGCGAGTCTAATCGACTACCACAGAAAGCACTACCATTGACACATTTTTTCGATCCCAAACCTTTTAAAGAAAGGCTGAATGGAAAGATAAAAGGGTGTTTTTTGCTGATCTTAGAAAACGGCATATATTTTTCAATTCGTATTAACTGTAATTTACTTTGTTATCGCTTGCTTAATGCTGTGTTGTATTTGTTTCTCAAAGCCTTCTTTCCCCAAAAAGTGGAAACTCCCCCCAAAATTTTCGTTTAAGTTGATTGGAAACAAAATATAAAAACTGAGTAACTATCAACAGTAAATATACTAAACTTGCATGGGAGAATACAAAAAAAAAAAAAAACTACCGCATTCTGCAGCTTGCGTTCATGGCTAGCATTCAAGATTCAACATTCAATTAAAGACCTGTTTTTTATATTCAAAAGGCTAGTAGAGTGCGAGTATTATGAAAGAGATGCAGAGTAGGGATGAGGAGAGAATAAGAACATTTGTTATTTATCAATTATTATTTATCAATCCACGTCACGATAAACTACGTATATAAATGCTATTAATAAAATTTTTTCATTGCAACAACTATGCATAATACTCGTATAAGGCTTGTTTTCTAAATGATAGTAATAAACTAAAATGTAAAAATTATAACCCAATCCGGATGTAGTCAACTCTATGAAGATTAAAATAACTTGCACGGTCTATTAATTTAAATTTTCTGTTTTTACAAATTTTCGACTACATATATAACAAATCAAATAAAACCCACCTACTTTGGAGACTTATTTCAAGTTTAGATTGAATTTAAAAACAAAAACTTAAAATCTCGAAAACGTAATAAAATAAAATTGACACAATACCTTTAGAATCGACACAGAAAATTTCTTTGAAAAATAAAGTTATCGATAGAACATAATAGTAAAGGCTTTTGAAACGCGTAGACAAGTTAACTAAATGCTATAGCTACTGACAGGCCATCAAGGTATATTTTTAATTGAAAGAGCTTTAAGCCGACATTTACGGAAAATTTTTATTAATTCCCCATTTTCAAATCACATGCTTATTTTGGGAAACGGTAGGAAGCAGCAAGCGTAGAAATATACGAAACCGAAACCATAAACATTTAACTATGCATTCTATGAAGTAATAATTAATTCATGAAATCAGTACAACAACAAATACATTTAAGTGCTTATTTCATTCTCAAATTTGATTTGATTGTTCAAAATATAGAAAAAAATATGTGTTTGATTTCGCCTTGCTGAATGTATGTACACATGAATTTTTATCCTTTTTCTAATAAATTGCTAATTTAATTCAAATCAAATACAGTGGACCAGATAATTGGTACCTAGTTTTTATCCTTAAGTTCATTATAACTGTCATTGCAAAAATAAAAATTTTGTTAAGGGTAATACGATCTTATTAAATTTTGCCTATATACATATGTACACATTTATTTATGTATATTCATTCAATATATTCTATTTATTTAAATTCAATTACTTATCTATTCGTTTATATATAAGCATACATTCACTCATTTAACGATCAATCATCACAACATAACAGACTAATCGCACGGCTACTGGCATGAATATGAAAACTAATAAAATATTATTAAAAAGAATTTTTAAAGACTCAATGAAAATAACATAGCTACATAATATAATAAAAGAAGTTTGTTTGTTTTTTAAACTAATTTACTTTGATAATTTGAAACAAGATAAGATATAAATGCATTGAACACATTAAACGAGGAAAAGTAGTTTCATTATAGCAAAACAAAAATAAATTAATAACGTTAAGGCTTACAAATGAATAGAAGATTAGTTTCATTTGCATTGCTTTCGAATGATCATCTGAGAAAATATGTAAAATGTTTTCAATGTTGCAAACTAAACTAATCTTTTACTCGTAAGATACAAAAAAAACACCATAAAATTCATCAATGTTAAGACATTTGCACTGCTTCTGATCTCCAATAAAACATGACATTTTTGACAAATTACGAAAAAATTAAAACTTTTAACAATAATTTCAGCCCAAATACAATGTAAGTACTGTAGATATGTGTATAAAATTATTACCAAAATACTAAGTAATGGAAAAGAAAAACAAAAAAAAAACATAGCAAACATTTTGTAATACTGAGCTATATATAAAAAAAAGGACTATTATGATAATTATTATTACTATTGCAAGTTTTTGCAAATATACAGGTATTAAATTTCCATGTTATTATGAAAAAAGTGATTTAAAACATAAACTCATGGAGATGAAGGCAAGCAGTTATCTTGAATGCACTCAAAGTCTAGAGATTATAAATATTAAAAGAATACTTTTTATTTTTTATTCCACAGTTTGCCATATTAAGGTCAAATAAAAGTTAACATAAATTCAACTTCTAATTAGAATAATACTTTCAATTGTTATTTGTGTGTCACAAAAAAAAACTATATTATGGTATATGTAAATACAGAGTGATTTGCATAAGAAGATCGACAAGAAAAAAAAAAATCATATGTGCCCCGTTTCGGCTGGAAGGGAAACTACCCCAAAACGGATTTAATAATAGAAAAATTACTTGATAGGAATAAGATTTTGAATACAAAAACAGCACTGAATTAGCAACGTATATGAAATTTTGATTTTCTTAAACTATAAGAAACCGATAAGTTAAAATTCAAAGCGAACTCATCTCATCTTTCTTCAAAGTAAAAAATGCTGACGAAACTTATGCAAATCACCTTGAATATTTACATACACATATACATGTAAATCTATATTATATGCGATCTATGAAGAAAATAATTTTGAAAAGAAAGTGTTATTTGCAACCAGGATATTTGTTTGTTTTTATTAATTGTTTATCTATCACTTATGTTCATGTCACATCATTATTTCCATATTATAAATTGTTATATATATGAAAAGATATTGTGTAATAAATTGTTTTTAAAAAATTACAACGGTTTTGTGTTTTAATTTATAATTACATCTTGACTATTTTAGCGATCTGAAGATATATTTCAAATGTTCAGAGACGTCATTCATCTCAACATTAATTAAAAGCGCTGAAGTTTTAATTGATCTCATACTTCATATTACCTCGTTATTGAAAAGAGTCAATGCAAAATGTTGCTACAAGCTGGTCTAGATCGTAAAAAAATGGGAATAATTTATAAGTTTGCTGTGACTCAACAAAAAGATAAATCTATAATTTAGGTTTTGATATACAAATACAAACTTTTTGGTGTCAATTAAATTCAAAATGGTGGCTGTCCAGCATTTCTTCGGAGGCGCTTCATTTTTTAGACGGGTCCATGGCCGAAGACGTAACCTCCTTCATTTTGGTCCTGGAACAGAATACCGAAAATTTTTAGTTTCTATATAACAACAGCAAGAGAAGTACGCAGGATTTTTTTGATATTTTCTTTTTTCGCGAAAAGGTGCACCTTTGAACAAAACATTAAAATTTTCACTATAAAAAAGGAAAAAAATTGTTGATTAAAAAAAAAAACTATGCAATCTTCTTTTTCATTTCCGGCGTTACGAGTAGTGATCTTGAAGCGATCACAACTCTCCCACTTTTCCGCTTCGCACTAGTGATCCGCCTGTGGGGTACCCCGCGTTGACCTCAGAAAGCGTCGGCAAGCCTCCCGGTTTTGGATTGTTCCATGTCTGAGGCCAACCAAATGCTGCTGTTTTTGCATTTGCTTGTACCAGGTGTGTTTTGGCCTGCCTTTTCTTTTTCGTCGCGAATTTGTTGAAACATTGTACGATATTGCCTTTTGGACGGGGTTCTGCGGATCTCTCCTTTGAACATGACAATACCAACTGAGCCGGTCGTGCTGAATTTTGTCCATGATGGTACTTTTGACATGAAGGCTTCCACGGATCTTAGTACTTCAAAAAAAAACTATGCAATATAAAAAAATCCTACGTAAATCTGTTAAAGTTTCGTATAGATCGGTGAAGATTTGTTCGAGTTATGTCTTCGGCCAGTTCAAAAAAAGTGATTTCGAGAAAAACGTTTAAGGTACTATAAAATCATAATGGCATACCTGAGGGACGCTGCCGCAGAATGGAAAGTTTGGGCATTTAGATATTTTTGCCGGCATCCATCCTTTGGTATGTTATTTTTAAGACCATAAAGTACCTTTTGAGACAAAAAAAATGTCGGTTTCGTCAAAATTCTAGAGCAGCTTCCCCTCCTTAAACTTTGTGGAAACTTGTGGACTAAGGAAAGTTGAAGGGCGAGGACAATGAAGGTGCAATTTTAACTTAGAAACGTGTCAACAAGACATTTTCTTTATTTGTATTTATATTCCCATATATTTGTGGAAACGTTTCTCTGCCGACAAAGTACGAAAGCGGCAAGTTGGTCAAATTGTTTCTGTAGAAAGAGGGGAGTTGCTGACATTTGGTGGTATTATAACTGCTTCTGGTTATACTATTCAGTTTATGTGTTTCCCATGGTGTTTATGTGTTTAAATGCTGCTTCAAACGGATCTTTGGGGTAGTCATCTAGAACTGGATGAATAGATACTAAACTACGTTTGTAAGTCCTTAAACATACTCAAAAACGCACCAACAGTGCAAAAGAAATACCAATTGTTCTTCTTTGTGATAATCATGAGTACCATGATTCCGTCGACGCAATTAATTTACCTTATGACAATGGAATAGTTTATTGATCGTTTCCTCCACACACGTCCCATGGGCCACAATATCTCTCCACGTTGATCATTCTGGGAAAGCGTTAACTACCTATGATATTCTAATTGTGGTTAAGCCGGCCTGCTTTGAGTCATTCACTGCGAAAAATATAACAAATGCAATTGCTAAGCTTGAAATTGTAAAACTGAATTAGGTGGCGTTCTCAGGTGAAGATTTTTCTCCAATAAAAATCTCAAGGTGCTTTTGAGGACAATTTAAGTTTTACCATTCTTTGCTAAGAACCTGAAAATAATTTACGCTCTGTTAATTTGATTGAACCCGAAGAAATATAAATAATATAAAAAGCCATCCACAGCAAGAGCTTCTCAGGTAACTTCTGATGCTTCAATGTCAAAACTATACATAGCCCCTGAAACTGTAAGGCCTTACCTAAAGATTACAAAATTTTCATACAAATTTTTTAATGAGTCTCTTCTTCGTTGGATTAGAAACTACCTTTCAAGTTACAATACAAGTTGTGTTATAAATGCTGGTGTGCCCCAGGGCTCCGTTTTGTCTCCGACTCTTTTCCTTATCTTCATTAATGATCTCTTATCTGAAACTTCTAATCCTCTCAATTGTTTTGCTGACTACTTAACACTCAGCTTTTCATATATTCGTTTCCAAATTCACGTCCCTGCTCTTTGGATGTGGAATTGGAACTGGAACGGTTGTTCATTGAATTCTGACCTTGACAACATTGTAACGTGGGGTAATAAGAACAGAATATAATTCAATGCTTCGAAAACACAATGTTGTCATTTGTCGTTAAAGCTTAACATCTCCCATTGCCATTATCTATGAATGGTACCTGCATCCAAAAACCGAAAAGCTGTCAGTACTCGGTATGTGTGTAAACGATGACCTTCGTTGGAATGACCACATATTTGGAGTCGCCAAAAAAGCTGCAAAGTGCTTAGGTCTTTTGAGACGATGCAGGAAATTTATAAAGCCTATATCCATACAAAACTAGAGTATAACTCCCATACCTGGGCAGGTGCTCCTCAGACATCTTTGCGCCTTCTTGATAGAGTACAAAACAGAGCGTTAAGACTGATAGGTTATAGTTCAAAAGAAGGATCGATTGATTCTCTCGAACATCGTCGAAACGTTACCTGTCTCACTATCTTTTATCGCTTTCTTATAAACAGTGCTCTACTAAAATAGGCAGTTAAATTCCTCCCGTTAAACAGTCTAGCGTCTAGCCGCAACACCCGTCTCGCTAGGAATTCTCATCAGTTTTACCTTGAGCAGCTCTGTTTTTTACCCTACATTCACAAAAATTCAAAAGCAATGTCCATCGGTTTCTCATTTTAAATCCTCTCCTTTTTTCCTAAATGCTCGCACTGTGTTTTAAAACCCTTTGACGTGCTCGTAGCTCGTCCATTCACTCTCTATTCTTGTGCCTTTAACAAAAACTTATTAAAAAGGCTGTAAACTTATTGAATCGCTGTAAAGTATTTAAAAATGCACATGTTAATCCAATGAAAGCGGTTATCGTTCTATACTCTAGCATAAATTTAGTTCATTTGCTTTGAACAGTCTCGATATAAACAACTAAACGTGTTTCTCCCTCCATTTGATTTTAAGATCAACGAAACAAGTTCCTGCATCCACATTTACATTTAATTGGAGACCCTAGAAAATTGTTAGTTTATTCTTGACTTTTGTTTAAAACGCATTAAAAATTCGAAATGAATCAACAAACATTCCGTGAACGCTTAAGTGAACGTGATCAAATAGTCTTAAATTCACTTTTTGTGCCTTGTGAAGAAACAATGCCAACAGACTTTAGGTTGGATATTGAAAGCGAAATAAAGGATAATCCAGAAATTCAGAGTTCAGACGTGGAGGAGTCAATTAAGTTTGAACTGGAAGGAATAGAGATGGCAGAAGCAGGAAATTTACCAGAAGCAATTGCTTTATTCGAAAAAGCTATAAATGTGTCTCCTAACCGAAGTTCAGTTTACAATAATAAAGCTCAGGCTTTAAGATTAAAAGGAGATGATGAGGGTTAAAAGAACGCGCACTCTTAGTAACTATAAGTTATTTACATTTATGAATTGATTTTTTCAGGGGCACTTAATGATTTGAATAAGGCACTGGAATTATCGTCAAAGCAACCCCGCACAAGATGCCAAGCGCTATGCCAGCGAGGATTACTTTATAGAAAGATGGAAAACATAAACTCTGCTAGGTGTGATTTTGAAGAAGCTGTAAAGTATGGAAGCAAATTTGCTAAAACTCAGGTATATTTATATGTAAGTATTAAAAAACGGAGCTTGGTAATCCAAATCTTGTTTTCTTTCAATTCAATCAAACATAGCTCGTTGAAATCAACCCATACGCCGCCTTATGTAATCAAATGCTTCAAGCAGCTTTCGAAAAACTGCAATGATGACTTTTATAGAGGAATGGATAGGTACTTAATAAATATGTGTGTTAAAAAATCGGTGTGTATAAATGTACGTTCCTTGTAGACTCCAAAACGAAAAGGCTGACGTAGATGAAATTTTTAGTCAATTTTCAGACTAGCCCAGCTGAGGATCCTGTGGTTTTTACTGATTGGATTGGATTTATAATTTGTTTTTCCAACAATGTTGAATAAGTTAGAACGTTAGTTGGCTATAATGAAATATTGGGTTTGATAATTGGTAAAATAATTGGTGATTGGTTTCACCTCGTTTCTGTACTCCGCTTTTGAGTAAGACTCGGAAAACCTTAATATAGTGGCTATCACCAAAGCGTTTATCTAAATCCACCACGAAAGAACTGATTGTCGGTCCTACCAGCTGGAATAATTTGCAGTAATTCAACTGCTGATCCTCTAAGAGCAAACGTCAGAAATGTTTTGTTTGCAATTTATTAACGGTTGTTGAAAACTAAGCATTGGACTCTAATTAAAACTATTTTGAACCGACCACAGAAATTATTTCCTTCTCGTCTACTTCAACTAGAAGTTTCCTCGCAGAGTCAAAAAGTGAATGCCAATGCCATTTAAATATGACATTAAATTTAGACGATCATACAAAGCAAAATTGGATAGATTTTTTTGTTAATTTAACAAACCAACATTTTATGAATTCTTTTCTGGAGGTTTTCAAAATACTAGCTGGAGCACTCAGACCTAAATACCGGACCATTGTATTACCAGATAGCAATCTTATATTTGTTATAGCTTTCCAGATGTTCAAAGAGAAGCCAAAAGAAGTTGCCATGATAAGGAGCCTAAGTTACCAGCTCTCACCATGTCTGCGCCGAGTATCTGTAAGCTGATACGAGAAAATGCAGCACATTCAAACGTAAAATTCCTCCGCGGTGTCATCATCTTCTCACCTTCGAGCTGCTGTCCCCACTACTAGCTGCTGAGTGTAGGGAGTTTCACCTCTTCTTGTGAGTTGCACACACAAACTTATTTTTCTCTTATACCGACCTATTTTTGTTCTGTACGAAATACTATTTTTAAAAATATCGATACATAATTTTTTTTTGCTTCCATTACGTTGTGTTATATATCTCTACTAGCTGACCCGGCAACGTGTTGCTGTGGCTAACATAACATAAATTGAGATGTAAGCTATTCTATCTTTCAAGTTGGATCAAACTGTACACGGTGTACACATTTGATTAAAATCGGTTAAGTAGCTTAGGAGTCCATCGCGGACAAACATCGTGACACGTAATTTATATATTATATTAAGATATAAATCTACAAATCTTAACTTCTAAATCAATAAACAATAAAACACCCGCATGTAAAAATGGACATACGATTCTATTTTGTAAAATACTTGTGAGTAGACCCTCCGTCCTCCAACCATCATTTTGTTTTTGTTCAAATACCTACATGAAAGACATTATTGTACCAGCATTCAGCGATAAATCAGCTATAAAATCATTTAATACTCGAGTAAACTTCAGAAATATGTTTTAGGTTGAATAAAAAAATTGATATGAGTGCTTTTTTCACTGTTACCAATGTATGCATAGCATAAACAATAGTATTAGTAAATCAAAAGAGCGATTTAACAATCTTATGGACCAGAAGACACCAGTGGCGCACCAATCCCTTGGCGAAACTAATAGCTTGAAACGACAACTCCTAGGTTGAACCAGAGACAATAGCTTCACCGCTAGCCCAAAAGTCTGCACAATCTTACTATAGTTATACATATACAATACTGGTACTTTGCTTTAATTTTCAAAAAACCCTGTTTTTAGCTTAAAATATGAAAGCAAACCACCATCTCTTCATCTGTTGCAAGGGATAAACAAGAGATTCTTCGACAAACCACCTGTCGCTGTGAATTCTGCTCTGTTGTTCTACCATTGTACATGAAACATGACTATAACAAATGGAACGGAGGAAACAAAAGGCAACAAAAAAGTGAGCGTGGTTTGAAAAAATTCAAACATAAAGGTGCGTCCCCACTATGCCGACCCGAATACTTATCCATTTCATTCAGTTCGAATTCGGGTCGGCTTTTAGTAAGAAGGAAGGCCGATCGGGACGTCCACACCAATTCGGTATTGCCGATCGGCATGTGCCGATTGATGCCATTCGGCATAGTGTGGACGCACCTTAATGTAGTGATTATAGAAACCATTAATTTTACAGGATGACTGTTTGGTAAACTTTTTAATGTATGCCACAACCTGTTACGAATTATAACAGATTATATAAAAACAGGTGCACTAAACATTTTAGTAGGTACATCTACCAATTCAGTTTAAAGGGAAAACCGTTAAGATGGTAGAAATAAAGAGGAGAGAGTCAATATGAAACTGTTGTAAGACGATTTGAAATATAGGTAATGTGAAGAAGAGCTTCAATATACATAATATGTAGAAAATAAATGCTTTAGCATATTTTGGAGCTACTTTTCTGAATAGGTCACACTAGTTGGAGCTTTCACAGTTATCAGAAATCTCTTTAGAAAATCTCTAAATTATAAGAGTTTGAAAGTTTCCCTATAGGCGAAATAAGTATTTTTTTTTATAGATTGACGGTTTTAATCTGGTGAGTTAGTTGTTCGTTGCAACCTTCTATTTCTTTGAAATTGACTTTTAAGCTGTTTATGGAATTGTTCCCATTTGCGGAATAGATATTTATACTAATTGTCATATTTTTCCTGAGACTTGAGAAACAATCAGAAAAAGCACAGGAATTTGCTTTTAATATCTATGAGTTTTTTAGTTGAAAAAATATATTTCTTTATTTAAATGTGTATCTTCAAGATTTTTTTCCGTTTGAAACCAATGTAACCTCCTTTTAAGCCTAGATTAAATAGTTAATACAAAACCCACTCTGTCATTGAAATAACACAACAGTAAAATAACTTATAACAGTTTCATTATAGCCCAAGTAAATACAACAACCATTCATTTCAATAAGAGTATTATGAATAACAGTAACAGCTAACAAGAACAGAAAAGAAAAATCCGTTGAGTTTGAGTTTCGGGCATCGGGCCATTGTATACAGAAACTATAGTAAGTTTATGAATCGATTTAACAGTTCTTTGGATTGGAGGAGCATGATGGCGCAGCATTCGTTTCTCTACACACAATTGTAAAACAAATTGCTTGGAACGGAGAGTCTTTATAAGGAAAAAGAGAAATATGCTATTGATACGGTGTAGTACTTACTTCAACTTTTATACCGTGTAGAAGCGATCTCTCTAATTACCAATAATAACAATCCAGCTAATATCTTAACCTCACAGAGGTGCACTGAAAAAAGCAACTCTAATTTTTATTTGACTTAAAGAAGAAAAGAGGAACTAAAGATGGACGATAACTTTTGTGATTTAAATAATTGTCTTCTTGATAGTAAAGTGATAGTAAAGTAAGTCATATCACTATCTAAATTCTAAAGGAACATTTGAATCGTAAATGCGTAAGTAAGTGCTTTATAACATAAAAATTGATAATAGATAGATATTTCTTTACTTCGTATAAATTTTAAACAAAAGGTTTGCCACCGCATACAGAGATTTGAGTCATATTATCTTTCTACTGAAATATTATTTTTATATTACAATGTAAAGGTTCATTTCATTACTAAGAGAAAAAAAGAGATATTTTGTTAGAAGAAACTACGATCGAAAAACTTCCATTTCAATTTAGAGTAAAAAAAATTGACTAGAAATTGCTTTAAATTAAATAAATAAATATATAAATAATAAATTATTAAATAAATAAATAAATGAATAAATAAATACATAAATAAATAAATAATAACTTAATAAAATAATAAATAAATAAATAAATAAATATAAATCAATAAATAACAATAACAATAAATGACTAAATATTTCGATAACTTCCAAATAAATAGTTACTCGCAAACGGTTTTAGAGATTTTCAATGAAATAATTGAACGAATGAATAAATATGTCAATAGACCGCGAAAAGAAACAAAAAAAAAAAAAACATTAAAAAAATGAGAAGTTAGATGACAATTTGGACTATAAGTTACAGGTTTATAAATTCAATTCGTGAATATAAGGTCATTTTCAACAAACATACATTTCAAAAGAAATTTATGGAAAGTTTTGAAATTCTTTCAGCAATCAACTCAACATTCGCATTTTCATGCAACTCGTGTGTTGAATAGTGCCATGGCAAATTCAACATCATTTTAAGAATCTTATTTTGTGCTGTTTGGAGCTTTTTTAATTGACATTTTGCACAACTTCACCATACTGGAAATTTTCATGATAATGTACTCGAGTATCTTCACAACTTTGTTGATTTTTCCAAATCTATTTAAAAAGCAATGTTCTCTAAAAAAATAAGTTGACATTCTTCGCGAGTTAGCCCCTCTCTTTGCCGGCATTAAGGAAAATAGGAAAGCAAACAGTTGGAGACACATTGCCTGTGCATCATAAAGAAGGAGAAAAACAGAGTCTGTAAAGTAATTTACATATGGGTAGTCCGACTAAAATATGAATCTCTATACTTGACGGTGCGTCCGAAGTTGGGCTCTAGATTAAACTGGTGAGCATTTCGAGGTGATGGTTAACATGTGTGCTTGTTGCGCGGGAGGTTCATGGTTCGAATCAAAACAGAAACCAAAAAATATTTTTCCACGGATACCACCTTTCGCGAGGAACTGGCGATAGTAAATTGATTGCCATGATAAACGCTTTCTCGATTAGCAATTCGAAACCGGCAGCAAACTGTAGGCCCCTTACATTCCCTCACAAGGCTTTGTTGTGACACATGAGCTTGACCCCCTTGCTCACCGCAACAATTGAACATATTCCAAACGAGGCGGCAAAATAGTTTATGGGAGAAATGCATCTGGCCATTTTGCTACAGTACTTCTTTTAAAAAGAGCGGCAAAAGAGAGCGTGGCAATAATGTTGCCGCAAGTGCTTTTGAAAGTGTAAAAACTTTTTTTTAAAAAGTGTAACAAATGGAAAGAAAATGTAACATACTGAAAAAAAAATTGTAATAATAAAAACATGGTTTTTTAACTAAAAAAAAAAGCTAATGATCATTGAAGGAGACTTCAATTTCTATTTCACAAACTTTATTACCAATCCAAGAGACACAAAAATATTATTGTATTTCCTCGTTCTTTGCCATTCCCATTCCTACTCGCTGCTTAGTAGTCTACAGACGTGGGAAATTTGTCGTCCCTCTAGAGTTCGCTCGGCGCCCTAGCTCTTACACTATTGTGTATGTTTAATTGATAGTATTACCAGTCGCCAGGCTCGCCACCTGCAGCCCGAACGGCGCGTAACTAAGTACGTTCCCTCTAGAATACTATCTCTGCTTTTGCATGGAGACGTCCTAAGCTTGACGCAATTCGAAAATGCTGTAGGGTAAAAGAGAAACATAGTTTGAAAAAGATGCTTTTATACTTTGCTCTCACGCATTTTCAAAAAGCGTCCAGCTAAGAACGTCTCCTAGTAAAAGCAGACTATAGAATTCAGATACAAATGGTTCGAAATGAAAAAAGTTAAAAGTCAACTTTTCATTATTTTTTAATAAAAAAGATTTTTACGGGAAAAATGTTACAAAACGGAATAAAAACATTGTAACAAAATTATAAAATAGTTGAAAAGTGTAACACTTTTGTTACACTTGTAAAATTGTGGCAACGCTGGCCAGGCAATTATGGCCATTAAGAAAAGTTAAGCGAATACGACTTTTATTTCCTAATAGCACATCTACTAACGTCGATAGTTCCTTGTATCCAAATTTGAGATAACTATTCGAAATACCAAAAAAGAACTTAAAAGCCTATATTCCTACCAAGTATCAATGGTTGTTTTATTCAAATCGTAACCCTTTCTTTTTAAGTGACAATGATAAAATTGCTATATATTGTGTAAAAGTAATTGTAACTATAGATCTAAAACTAACCTTTTCAATTTCCACTTTAGCCAACTTCTAAATTTAGTAAACTCTTAAGTTGAATTAACAGACAAACAAGCTAAATAAATAAATTAAATTAAATTAAGTTCAACAGCAATGTCTTTGGTTCTTTCATCCAAGACACAATAATAGCTAAATTTCAAATACCTGATTAGTTCACTCTGAGAGTTAAACGTTGGGAGTCGGTGAAAAATTTAAGACTCCCTAATTTTTTTAAAGAACTCCATGAGAGAAATGCACTAGGACCAGGATCATTCTAAGCTCGCAGAACCCCAAAACGAATTTCTTATATCACGACTCTTTTATTTCTTAATCCAAAAAGTTGAATGTAGATTTTTATGGTAAAGCGCCAAAAAATTTGAGTTTCTGTTTTTATATTGGATTTTGTTACCAACTGAATGATAAAGTAAAATAACCTACTCAATCCTTTCACTAACCATGAGTTCATTTGGCAATATGTTAAGACCAACTCAATTTCCAAACACTCCCAAGATTTTACATAATTAGTCCGTTTAAAGCACAAATATATTTATCCCACAGTTTCCTATTAGCAAATGTGAAAAGACATCGAATGGCGATTTCCCTTTGCATGAGATACAGCGACAAGGGGCCATGTCGCAAGAACAGTAAGCCACAATAACCGAAGATAATTTTAATTGAGAGGGGCACGCCCGATTCGGACTGCCACGCCGCCACAGTAGCGCACATCAGCCTCTCCTTTTAGAGCAAGGCCGCACTCAATGTGTGTAATTGATAACAGGTGTCAATTTATTTCACTTTGGGTACAAATTGCCACCATGTTGCGTGTTTTCGTATTTCTTACAAATTTTCTCTTCCTGTTTGCGATTGCATTGTACCAGATTCAAGTTCCTACATGATTGCAGGAAAGGACAAAAGTACTCGAACCACACGTCCACGTCGGTCGCGCCATCAATGGATAAATTGAATTTTCTTATATCAATTGGCGGTAGGCTATAACCAAAAATGGTTTCGCTGTACGGACAAAGATCATTCCCTCCTTCGCAATAGCGTATCGATGCAACTTAAACGAAGACAAAGAAAATCGCTTTACAACAATTAAAACTCCTTGAAAACAGCTAACAGTTTACATGTTGCTTTGGATGTGCACATGTACTATAGTGTACCGTTGTAGCAGCCCTCCTCAAACGACAATTCGTGTTTTAGTCTAAGGTTATCTGAGTAAGTAAGTATTGTGAGTTTTATGATCTTGTATCTATTAATGTGTTCTTAATTGAATATTAACATGATTTTTGTTTTCATCTATGATTATCTAGTCGAGTACCCATAGAGACGATTGTCGACAAAACAACGCTTTTGATAAAACAACGGGCAGTTGGTTTATTAAACGACAAAAATGTTATACTCAAATCTGGCTATCGAGTTTCGACCATCGAAGAAATAATACTTTTTCTTGTTTTGGGTCTGTTTACCATATGTTTATCGTGCCAAGAAGCAAAAAGCCATCTCGTTATTGCTACTTTAAAGCAGGCCTTAGGCAGATGAAAAGAGGGCCAGCAATAAAACGAATTAATTTTATGAGAGGACCTTCATGTTGAACTTTCTTTTTTGTGCAGTTTTGTTTGCACTAAAGGCTATGGATATTTTTGTGACCACAATGACGCGCAATACTTGTGCCTCCCCCGCCGCAAAATGCAAAATTTGTATGCTACTACAAGGATTGGCTTTGTGAACCCACGTGTGGCCTATTCGAGTACCTACTGTTTTGGGACGCATGATTCAAATCTGCAAATCTATTCGATTGGTTGTTGTACAAAGTGGTCATAAGAACCATGGCAAATTCTAAATGGCATAAGCAGTAGCGCAGCAAGACACAGACTAACAAATTGCATTCATT
Source organism: Melanostoma mellinum (assembly GCA_914767635.1). Classification (NCBI taxonomy): domain Eukaryota; kingdom Metazoa; phylum Arthropoda; class Insecta; order Diptera; family Syrphidae; genus Melanostoma; species Melanostoma mellinum. Next base: position 265,002,356 of record OU612058.1, on the reverse strand, counting down.
TGCATTTCAAAGTAAATTTATTTCAATTTTATTTGATTTTAATTGCTGCATTTCTTGTTGCCGGAGCATGCGGGAGCAAACTCATCAGATTAACATGAGCGCGGCTTCATTGTGTAGTGGAATAGGAATACAGTAATGCTGCTGTGATATAAATGGGTCTATTCTTCACTGAGGACTCACGTTGAGTTGGTTGCAATTTGTGTGTGGATCTGATAAAATAAGTTTGGAAAATGTTATTTCTTATCTCAATGTTCCGTAAAAAGAAAATATGCACACGTTAGATGAGAAATAGAAAATATTTCAAAAAAATATAAAATCTAGTGCGCTGGTTTTTGAATTTCTTTTAAATGTTTTAACTTAATTGAGTTATTGTTATTTTGAGATCAGAAAGTTAAGAGTATTTAAAAGAAAGCAGTTGCCAGTTTTTATTGTTTTCTTCAAACAATAAAATATATCTATCTAGTATCTACATATCTAACCACTTAGGTAGTAAAGTATAGCGAATATTCACCATAAATTGTTTTTGCCACAGTTAACTAAACGGGTACTAGATCGGCATGTGATTGCACTCAAGACAACAATTTTTCTTTTTGGTACTACATATACATAAATCTAAGTCCTACTGCGATATATGTTTGTATATCCTGCTGGAGACGATTACCACATGAAAGACTTGCTGATATTAAATAAAAAAGTGTCTAAGAATCTTAAGACAACTGGCTGGGCTTTAATGTTTATTTAAACATTGCTATACACTTCTTTGAAAACAAGACTCTCTTTTCTGCTGAACAGAATATATCACCTACTTACTTTCTTAAAATACAAAAGTTTTGTGTCCAACCGGTCAGGTTGTGTAGCACGTGCTGCATGATTTATCATTAAAATCATTATCCATCTGCTGAAAAGTGTCTACAACAACTTAGCATAATTGTAGATTACCCCCTACCAGATAACATGTTGACATTTTTTTTAAATTTAAATTACGCACACACACATACACACTAAACACAGGGTCGATTCTACCTTATTCTGTAGAAAAGCAGTCACGAACTCTGATCGAACATGAGAAATGCATGGTGCATCGCAACGATCAAAGGACATTTCCCACCAGTATCAATGAAAGTTACATCACTTTCTGTAGCAAAGCTGTTCGAATGCAGTTTCACTTTGTCAAGGAGGTAACGCCGCAGATGTGGTAGTAAGTAAGTAACCAGCAAAAGTCGTCACTATCTGGCCACCCGATTCAGATGATGGCATGCGAGGTATAAACTCAGACTGCAAGCGGCTGTTTTATCAATTTACTTGTTGTTTATCTCGTAAATTCTACATTTATTACCTATATCATACTCACATGCATTTTAACCCAACTCAATGGGACAGGTGAATGAAACATGTTGCATGAAAGTAGACACATATTTTAATTAGTAAGTCATTTTCAGAGAAACAAAAATGAGAGTGCAATTGATTTAGATTTGCTTAGTATATGTAGAAAATGTGAAAAATATACAAGAAACAAAAGAGCTGTTTTAAGAACTTCTTTTTCGATTTTGAAGAAATTTCCTTTACATACAAAGTGCTTATCAACGGTTCTGTGCAATTTTTCGGCTTTTGTAACGGGTAAGTTCACTGGTATGTTTTTTTTATATTTTGCGATTTGTGGCTACAAACGTTTCAGATTTTTTTTAAGGGTCATTCATTTGCTGAGACATCCCACTTGAGCTCCCGCAGTCACGTTCAGTCATTACCCGCAGAGGTTTATAGTGTTGTACTTTGGTGAACACACGCATATACTGTTAGCCAAATCACGTCCGGCTAGATGTAACCAGTAACCAGTGGTAACCACTTTAAGGTATATACTAGGAAGCCCGATTGAAGTGTAATAAGAATTCAGCATCTGGGCCAACTAGTTGACACCAATCAGAGCCTTCCTGAAAAGTACATGCCAAAGCGCCATACTGTGGCAGGAAGAAATCATTTCCGGCGAATGAAACCTCAGCATCGTTTCCGATCGACCATATTTTCACATTACGGTAGGTTTTTGAAAAAAACCCATTGATGCAATATCAATATACACCATCATTTGGTATACTTTAAGGGGTTCGGAGGGCTTCAATGTGTAAGAATCGGCCTAGTTTGCAAAGAAATATATTTTTATATAAAATTATAAAGATATTATTTCAATAATTAGTTTCTATAGACTTTCTTGAAAAAATATTCAAAATTCCGCCTTTGTGACATCAATTATGGCAGCACCTCTGACAAAAGGTGGATCAGATTGGATTAATATATTATCTGAAGTGGACAAAGGTGAAAATCTTTCTTTGACATTTTTACAAAAAATTGAAAATGTTACTATCGATAAAACAAAAATTCCTTAGCTTAAATAGTTGTGAATTGAATTTTATCAAGATCGGTGGAGTAGTTCTCGAGATTTTGAAACACGTTGAAGGGAGCCATGTCTAGATGTGGCGCCTCGACAAAACTCTTATGAATATGCAGGATAGATTTGGACAACTCACTCTGCTCAGACAAGCTCGATAAGGAGCTAACTGAAACCTAAGTGGAGTGTCATAGTTGTTTTTTTTTAGTATTAAAACAGAAGCGGTGAAAACAAGTTCGATGGTTCGTTTCGTTTCGCTTCGTTTAGGCCGAAGAAAACGATGTCGTTAAACAAAGACAGACAACATCGACGAATTGAACAAAACGTCACAATAAACAGACATAACTTCGAAATTCGAAGTGATATAGGACTACGTCTACCTATGACATCAGTGTTGAGATCAAATGAAGAATTACTCTTTCACTGCTACCTTAGAGTAGGCAATTGAGAAAAAAAAATTCTCTCTAGAAAAAACAAGATAAGAAATAAAACCTTAATCATCCTTACTATACTATACGGGGTGAAAGCATGAACTTTATGTAAAATGATTTGAAAGCCTTTGGTTGTTTGGAAAGATAAATACTTTGAGTTATCTTCGGTCCCGTTGGTGAAGATTGTAGTGGACAAGAATATTTACCAACGAATAGTATCAGCATAACTACAGAAGAGTATGCAAAGCAAAAGTACGATGGCTGGGGCAAGTAAAGCTGATGGAGATCAACGTTTTAGGCCGACAGGTCTTTAAAATCACATTGCGAGATAATTGGGGGAGGGGAAGACCTCTTCTAAGGATTCACAATCATATGGAAGAAGAACTCAACCGATTTAGAGGGCATAGCTGGAGAGAGCTATCCCGAAAAGATGTTGGTTGAGATTGGCAAAAACATCGAATGATTTCAAGTTCAATTGTCTTGCAACGATTTATCATTTTTTTTTTAGTTTAGTTTAGTTTATTTATTATTATTATTATATCAACGAAAGTATACTTCTAAAAATTAGCCACCCAAGAAATGAACTTTTATTCAAGAGTCTTAAATGAAAATCCGATATGAGTTAGATTCTGAGATCAGCATGCACAGAAACACTACACACTTGCTTTATGAAAGAAATTTATATGTGTAACATAAGAGGGCAAAGAAGAAAGGTTTCATTTAAGTATTTATATTTATATATTCAAACACTAAACACCTTAAGGAGGTAATCTGGTATAGAAATTTGAAATTTTTTTTTACATAATTTCATAGTTCAGCCCGCAAAAACATTCATTTGAAAGGATTTTTCAAAATTCGTACTACTTTCGGAGATACAACAGATTTTGTGAACACGAACACTCCCCTAGCTCCCGACGCTATAGCCATCTAACTTCGCGATTGAAATACTTTGCGGTTTCTAGTTTGTTTTGGTGGTACAGTTAGATTTTATATACACAATGTAGAGCTCTACACATCACTTCCTTCCCGATTCAAAAGAGCAGATCTTGTCTCGGCATCTAAGCCTTTTAGTTTCAACTATATACCAGTGTAACCCATGCAAAATTAGGCGAATTGGGAATGTTTTGATGTTTTCTTAACTTGTTCTTGTTTTTACAAAAACATTGAAAAATAACGTAGTTCTGAGCTGTCTTCTTTGGTGCAAAAAAAGTGCCACAACTGCTGACCAAACGAGTTACTGAAACAACAAAAATCAGAAAGTTATTCAAGCTGAAAGCATTTCCCTCACAATGACTTTGGAAATATATCAAAAATATACGTAGTATTCAAAAAATAAGTCCCTTCGAATAAGAAATATTGGCTTTCTTAAAGCAAAATTGACAATTTTGAATTTTGACCAATCAAAAAGATCGCAGGTCATTATAATTGTTTATATAGTCGATCGGTCAATTTCTCTTTGAGTTATGACGTCAGCAATTTTGAAAAATGTCGTGTCGAAAAAAACGCGTTTAAAGTTTAAACTATCGGGGTTTTACCTGCGAGTGGTGACTTCTTAGAACGCTGCCATTGAAAATATATTCAAGATACAATTTTGCCGCTTTCACAGAACATTTTGGAAGGTCTAAGCTATCGAACAAGCCAAAAATGTGTACGCTGTTATATCTATCCCATACTAAACTACTTTTTTAATTTGGCGGACATGATATCTCAGGTTCTACTAAAGTTAATCATTTCAAAAGATTTTTGTGATACATACATGTATCCATCGCACCTCCCTTGGATTTTGGAAAGTTTTAATCTAAAGTATGAGGCAAAAAAAGAGTATTTCTCACTATGACGACGCAATTTTGTGAAATTTGTTTATTTTTAGTAAAGATCAGTACGATAGCGATATCTTTACTAATGAAGAATTTCTTTAGTTCGTTTGTTTTGGATAACTACAAGGGCTGGAATCATGTCAACCATGAAGCACCATATTTTTGAAGCCCCCACTTTACCGGCCTGAAATTCGACGTCTTTTTTATTATTTTTCTTTTTCAAACAATAATAAAAATTATATAAAAAACTGATAGTTAAAATTAGTTTTTAATCTTTTTAATCCTAATCCTAATTTAAATCCTATTTAAGCTTCTACACCTTAATGCCCCCTCAAGAAACTTAAATTTAAGAAACATAGAAAAGAAAACCTAATATTGTTTAGAAATAACCACTTCCTTTGAAGAATTGACAATTTCCTCAAGTGTAAGAACTGAAAGTGTCTTTATGCACCCCAAAAAAGCTCGTGTATGTTGATGTTGGTTCGTTCAAAACCACCCTATTGCAAATTTTTGAGTTGAAAATCTCATGGCATTGCCAGAGTTTGCGCGAGTTTAAGGTTTTATTTGTTTCGTCATTGAAATGAAAAGTTAGTGAAATAGTGTAGTTAGAAAAATAGTGTCATTTTTTAATAAAATTACTTGCAGTTAGAAAAATAATGGGTTAATAAGCTATTATTTTTCTAACTAAAAACTCTGATTAAAATAGTTTTCATTTGAATTGCAAGACCTACTTATAATAATAATAAAAAAAAAAAAAATTGTGCGTGGTCCCTCCGCGCGAAAGGAGTGAAACCCTAATGTGGAAATGAAAATAGGAAGGGGTAGAAATTGATTTTAAGTGAACTCATATTGTTTCTTTAAGACATTCTTTATTAACATTGCTTACAATTCACATCTGATCGCATCTTTTAAGCTGAATGACACCGAATTGATTCAACTGTTATATCAACAAATTGCGAGCACTGCCGAAAAGTATGAAATCGATAATCCGCGTTAAACGTTTAACGCAACCTTGTTGGAAGTCGCATTAGAAGCTTCACTTCAATAACTAGAAATTCTCGTCCAAATGAAGTTAATCTATACAAAATAAAATTATTGAAAATCAATGACAGAAATAATAACATCTTCAAAACCGCGCGAACTCTGGCAACGTCAGCAGACTTTCAACTGATACAACTGCAATGAACTTATTTAAGATTTACCAATGAAAAACCATTTCTTATCAGAAACAAACCAACACCAGCCAACACCACCTTTTTCGACTTCAATTGCTCAAAATGCGGTGTAAGGCTACAAAAAAGTATTTAAGAGATTTCTCAAAATATGGTGTTAAGCGAACCAATATCAGCTTACACACCCTTTTCCACTCAAATTACTTAAAATGTGGTGTTAAAGAAACCAACACCACCTACACAGTGGGTGCATATAGACACTTCCGTTTAAGAACTAGCAATCAGAGGCTTCTCAAAATTTAAACGAAATAAAAACTTGGACAAACAAAGACGCTTTGTTGCAGCATTCGAGTAATTTTTTAATTTTTATAAACCAAAATGTTTGTTTGACATATAATCAGAACATAATCGTAAGCTTACACTTGCTTGGTTAGATATATATATATATAGCATATCTTTCTTGAATAATTTTGACATTTGCCCTGTAAGGGCCTGATGTCTAGCACAACCAGCATACGCATGTTTATTGTAATGAAATCCACCTAACATCTACCCAAACATACTTGAAAAACCGCCTTGATGCCTTTATATAGAATTGTTACAAAATGCTACTGGTAGGTAATGCCGCTTCAGTCGGTATTAATCTCCAAAGGAGGAAAAGTAAAGATATGAGCATGACATATATTAATTGCATCTAAGTGTATTCCTTACAATTATTGAGCGCAGGGGAGGTACGAACACTCACCTACTCGTCTTTTGCGAGTATGCGATGTCCAAACAAAAGCCACATAAGGTTTTCAGTTCAAGACAAAGTTGAATGCGTCTGGTGGTCCTGGTCACCATTTAACAAAATAAGCTAAAGCGCACAAGACAGTTGTTGGCCTGGCCAAGCGCAACGCAAGCTGCGATGAAGTTCTTGTACAGTGGGAGCAATCCCAGCTCAAATTGACCAGAGTGTGTTCGCAATGAAATGAGTGAACAAACGAGCATCGTTTGTAACCAATGTGTCATGTGTAGTCCTAGCTGCACGCGGTTCGTATCACAAACAATCTCCCGACTCAATGGGAGCCTAAATTATGCAACAAAGGAACTTTTTTTTTTTTAAATATGTTTAGTTAGGCTTTTTGTATGTGAACCGGAACTAGTTTTTATTCAAATACTTACAAGCAATGTAGATGTTAGCACATTCGAAAAGTAAGCTTAATATTTTTCTTTTAAAGTATAGAATACCTACGAACAAGTAAGATTTCGGCCCGTTGTATATTGAAGAGATTTGCATTTGATTACTAGTGATGCCGAGAATATTTGGGTGCTGGGTACGTTTCTCCAATTGCCTACTTTTGTTTTTCGGTTTAAGCATCCCATGCACCTTTATCTGGCTTCTTAGTTTTGAATATGCGTATGCCTTAACGCATGGTGTTCTCCTTCCATCGCGCCGGCTGATTCACGAGTAGGTAGCTAAACCGTCTTTTGTTAGACGTACAACTGCTTATGTGGATGAGGGCTTACAGTTTACAGCCAGTGGCGCTCTGTTTTTGGAGCCGCAAACATATTTGCATGCTTAGGAGAATAAATACAAATGAGTTTATAGCAGTCCTTCTATTGTAAATTGTTTTATTGCCATAGATGCACGGCGCGATGTTTGAAGTTGTTGTTGTGCATTGCTTTGAGCATAGATAGTTATGTATGTGTGTATATTTTCGTGTAAGCGAGTTGAAATTACAAATCGTTCAGAATTTAGAAATAATCATTATTATTACCTTCAAACACAAGATAGTAACAAGATTCTTAATCCTTGTATTTTATCAGGAATTCTTTTATCAATGACACATTATGAGTGTGTGTAGTGTGACATTGTTTAAGAGGTCCTTCTGTGTAATACCTCATTTCCGAGCGCTTTATTCCAAAATTGATTACTAGAAAACTAGAAAAGATTTCGGGAAGCAGTTTTTTGTAATGTTATCATTCATTATTGAACTTTAAGGAGTTTTGTTGCTTTTACATAAAGATGACGTATGTGACCGCTACACGTCCTTCACTGCGTTCTCGTCAAAAGTGCCCAGTGCGCACGAGGTGAACGATTTTGACTGATCAGATGATCTGAAACAACATTTAAAATTTATTTTTCTCATCCCCTTGGTTATGGATAGATACGAGTTTTTCAAAAATTCAAAAAATTCTTTTCGTAATAGAACTTAGAAGAAAAAAAATGTAAAAAAAATCGATTTTTTAAAACTGTTACACAGAAAGACCCCCTTAAACGGCTGCGGATCGGCTGTGGTTGCGTTGCAGTGCAAACTGATAAGTATTGTTTTAATTGATATGGAATGCAATGTACTGATTAGTATTTGAATCCGAAAATTGCTTAAAACTCGAATTACCAAACCTCCTCCTTGTTTGACGTAGGCACACAAAATCAGGCCTCGTCCATGGAAGGCTTCTTCATGTTATTTAGGCCGCAGCTAAGACAGACTTTTGTGGATGACGATGAATAAAAATAACTCTGCACAGTTACTTAGATGGCTCACAATTGTCATCTGGTATGGGTATTGAGAAAAATTACGTTCTGCCAATGCATAAAGGCAAGCGAGATACATAAAAGTTCTGTATATTTACTACCCACTCACCACGGGATCCCGCGGGATCCCGAAACGTGTATCTTTACTTTTTTTGACGTAAAAGTGGTAGAGCTTTTGCTTTTTTGTCACTTCCCCTCCAGTAAGAATTTACCCGAACAATTTGCTCGTGCACTTTCTTGCTTGTCAAATCGGCTGTTTGTGAAATCAGCTGATCGAAACATTCATTGAATTCAAATTTATATTTGAAATAAAATGAAAAAATGGAGAGCATAATCTCTCATTGTAGGTTTGAAAATTCAAAATAATGTAAAGTATGCAATTTAACATTGCTATGAGCTCATTTTAACACGTTTCTGATACAAAATTGTTTGTATGTTTTTCTACTATCTCAACTAAGAGTGCATGTCAAATGTGTTTCAGTATCTTTACTTTTCATTTTCGGAAGGAGATTACAAAAACAACATTAAAAAGCACGAGCCCAAACTTTTTCCCGGGCTTTTTCCCAAACTTTACCCAGAAAGTAAAGAAACAGACCTAAAGTTGCGATACCTACCATTTGATCAAGTTGATATCTCACTCTTTGAAGATCGTTAAGGGGGTTTTGGGTAGACGACTATGCGAAAAATAATAAAGCTACCTGAGTTTCTGTGTTCCGGTTTTCAGATCTAACGGATGATTTTTTAAGAGGTTTAGAACTTTTTTTAAAAAAAAAACACAAAAAATTCGAAAAAATGAATAAAATATTTATTTGAATCGATAGTTTGAACCTTGCAATTTAATGTTTAAATATAATTTCATGCAAATGTTGACCGCGGCTGCGTCTCAGGTAGCCCATCCGCTGAGTCCAATTTTGGCATACTCTTTCACACATATCGGCCGGTATCTCACGAATGAATGCATGGATGTTGGCTTCCAGTGCGTCAATCGAAGCGGGCTTGTCCCTATAGACATTAGCCTTGACATACTCCCACAAAAAATAGTCTAATGGTGTCAAATCGCACGATCTAGGCGGCCAATTGACCGGCCCGAAACGTGAAATTAACTGTTCGCCTCGCAATTGCGCCATTGTTTCGCGTGCTGTGTGGCATGTGGCACCGTCTTGTTGAAACCACATATCATGCAAGTCAAGAACTTCCATTTCGGGCAAAAAAAGTTTGTTATCATGGCTCGGTAGCGTTCACCATTGACAGTAACGCTGCGATTCGCATCATCTTTGAAGAAATATGGCCCAATAATGCCGCCAACCCATAAACCGCACCAAACAGTGACTTTTTCGGGATTCATTGGTAGCTGTTGCAATACTTCTGGCTGATCTTCACTCCAAATGCGGCAATTTTGCTTATTTACGTACCCATTCAACCAAAAATGAGCCTCATCGCTGAACACAATTTTTCGATAAAAAGCGTGCTCGAACCGATAATAATTTGCAAACGTTGTTCATTTGTAAGACGATCCATGGTTAAATTGCAAACCAAACTGAAGCTGTTTGACAGTGACACAAGGTACTAAACACACGTCAGCTGTCAAAACCAGTGTTGCCAAAACCAAACCAGCTAAAAAATCACTCGATACATAGGCGATAGGCCTATTCTTCTTCTTTGAACGTTTCCTAGCATACCTAAGAATTAACATTTTTGTGGAAAGCTATAAGATAGAATTTTGCCTCATAGTATCAAAATGATCATATATTATTTGAGTCTAAGTTCTCCATGTCTCCAGAATTTACTTATTATTGAGAAGTACATAAGTGTTTATTAGAAAAACTTAAAGCTTTATTCAGTTCAAACTACTTAAAGTGCATTTATTGAACGTGTGTTGCGTACGGCTTTTCTATGTTTTAGATTCAAAAAGAGCAGACTTACAAGCGAAATCATAGTCGTGTCAGACATATCTATAATATAAAAATAAGTCGGGTTTTCCTTCCTGACGATATAACTCCAGAACGCACGAACCGATTTCCACGGTTTTGCATTCGTTGGAAATTTCTCGGGCTCCGTGAGGTTTAAAGTTACCGTGAGAAGCCATCTGATGGCGAAACGGAGTTCGCCGGATTTGCTAGTGTACGTTATAAATATGTACACACCTCAGAAGTATTAATGATTATTGTACGAAACAAATATACATCGAGTTTTTCAATAACAACGAGACAACTTCTTTCAAAAACCCAAACAATTTGAGATAAAAACTTGTCTCTACTGACTAAACTTTATTCAACGGAATATTTAAAAATATTATATTTCACGATGGTAACAAGGGTCAGTTACAATTTACAACTCACAGTGTTAAATTTGATTTGCGAAAAATGAATTCAGTGTAGTGTACCTATGTCAGTGACTGCTGTTTTTGCTACCCGGTCCACCCGACAACTTGGTCCCGATGTATCTGAAAGGTGAAAACTTTTCTTGCTACACTCTGAACAGTAATTTTCAATATTCTTCGGCGGATTTCGTAGTAGATACCTACTTCGACAATGAAATCTACCGAATTGTAACTCGGTAATAGGTTTGGGTTACATACTTAAAAATCTGTAGGATAAGAGGTATAATTGAAAGTAACACCTTTTATTTTAACTCTCCACTCACATCGGCAATTCGAAAATAAATGAAAACGAGTGCCCCATGTTCACAAACATATTAGATATTAGTTTTGTAATCGCTTACAAGAATACTTTTAAATTTTATCCCCAAAGTATGATTTTTAATTTCATATACATTTGAGTACATCAAGAACTGCAAAATACTGATACCTATCTCGTTTCCCACACTCGATAAGAATTTTTTTGAAGAGCTTAGTTCAAAGAGGCTGCACTCAATTGCGTGACCTTTCTAAAAAATAAATAAACAAAAACCTTCGGATTTAAGAATAATCAAAGATCTTTTTGCATTATTTGATCTATAAAAATCTTTGGATTGAAAAAAGTCTTTAAAGGAGCTCTTCGCAGCATCAAATCAAGCTTAGTTTCCACATAGCATCATTCACTTTCCTTATAACAGAAGTTTAACCTATGAACGATCCTGTAACAAACATGTTTATGTACCTACTATCCTATAATTAAGGACGAAACACCTTTGATCACTTTAATTATTTTCAGTAACGCTTTCATTACAAAAATCACTTATTACACAACTCCAGATAATATCAATAGTCAGAACATATTTTGTGTATCTACGCATCCACACACACCACACATGGATATGACAATCCACTAAACCAGTTAGCCCTGGTATAAGTATAACCCAAACCCAAAAGGGATTCACCCCAAGGCACATTGTTGTGGCAAGGTGTTTCTCTTTGTAGTGTTCATTTAATGGCACGTGGTTAAGCACGCGACTTTAGACAAATTCAAGAAGAAGGTCAGGTACGAGGCAACGGCACGTTGGCGGCTCCGAAGCAGTAGGTAATCTTTATAAACGATGAGGCAAGGGGGCAACCAACTGCGGTCAAGCAAAATAAAGTGAAGCCAAAAACCGAATAAAATAATTTTAAAAAAAAGTATGCGAGAGTGAACAAGGGCACGAACCTTTGCTGTGCAGCGTAACTTCCCCAACTTACTTGGCTCCTCTTTGTTGTCATCTTTATGATATCGGAATCTTATTTCCTTTATTTCTTTTCCTCATCTCAGTCGTTCAGCCGTCCTTTTGTGATCCTCTGACAAAGACGGTGTGTGGTTAGGACAGGTGCAGACTACCACGCGTATAGCCAAGCATATTTTCATTTCGTCCGTTTTATGAAAGGCCAAGTCTTTAACACATGTAGCACGCTGAGGTACCCACAAAATGTTACATTTGACCAAAACAAAAAAGGATCTGATGCAATGCCGTTTTATCAGTTACCAGACGTTTCTCCCCTCTGCGCCAGGCTTAAACACATGCACGCACCAAATTTCGAATTAAAACCGTTGCTTTCGATCATCACTTTATCTTTTTGTAGGGTCTCCTGCTCTTCTGATTGTTCTGATCCCGAAGTTCCTTGTACCTGCATAAATATTTCACCGCTGCAGTAGGGGTTAACATATGTTATTGCAAGTGTTAGTTCATCCCTTTGGAAAAAAAAAAATTGGAAAAAGAAAACGACACAGCGCTTCCATATGTCTTTTGAAAAATTGACTGGACTCTTTTGAGGTCATAAAACTCGTTCAGAAAAGAAAAAAAAAACAGAAATTTGCTTTTATTTTCATCAATGTAACGGTTTTAACAAATGGACATCAATTTTTTAGTCAAACCTAGGAATCATTGTAATGAATGGTGCACAGGATAAGAATTATCTGTTACATATTTATAAAAAGTTCCAATCAAATAGAAAAAGCACAAGAATAGTTTTAAGTATAAGTCATTGGCACTCTGATTTTAAGCCATTATTTTGCTTGCTACCAGCTCTATGATTAAAGTGCAAGGCTAAAATAATTTAAATTGTTTGACACCCAACTTGCAGTTAGAATAGCAATCACCTAAAATTTGAGCGCTCGGAAATTCAAAGCCATTCTAAGCAGTTGTCGTTGTCGTTGTCGTTGTCGTTGTCGTTGTCGTTGTCGTTGTCGTTGTCGTTGTCGTTGTCGTTGTCGTTGTCGTTGTCGTTGTCGTTGTCGTTGTCGTTGTCGTTGTCGTTGTCGTTGTCGTTGTCGTTGTCGTTGTCGTTGTCGTTGTCGTTGTCGTTGTCGTTGTCGTTGTCGTTGTCGTTGTCGTTGTCGTTGTCGTTGTCGTGGTTCTAAACTAAAATATATATTTTATATATTCCTTTTGCTATTTTTAACTAATTGTAAAATAATAAATTTTAGAAAGATAACATAAAAGGTAGGGGAGAGCAGGGCAAGAGGGATCCGGGGGCAAAAATAACTAAACCGATTTTTACCATGGTTCCTAACTGTAGTTTTATATTCAATAGTTAGCAGTAGCCAAAAAAAAGCTATGGACGCAATCAAATGGAAAAAGAAGAGTTATATCAAGACCAGCAAGGTTTTCAAGATCCCGAAATCCACAATCATTCAGAAAATAAAGTGGATACCAATGAAAAAACGATTCACAGTTGTCTTCAGTTCTGAGCAAGAAAAAAAAATTAATGGGACAATTGCCAGACTTCGAAAAAATATTCTTCGGATTGATGACTCGCGATGTTCAAACTCTTGCTTATGAACTAGCCGAAACGAATAAAATACCCCATCTCTTTGATACCGAAACAAAGATGGCTGCAGAGACTGGTTTTTCAATTTCAAAAAAAGGAACCCGGAAATCATTTAGCGCAACTCAGAACCGACGTCAAAAGCCAGAGTTCAAGGTTCTAATAAGCCCATCGTTTCGGCATACTTTGAGCTTTTGATTGAGATATATGAAGATCTTCACTTCCCTTGATATCACTTGTGTTTGATACAATTATTATTATCAAAAGAAAATTCAAAGGTCCTTTTTGCCCCGCTATACCGTGGGACGATTGTATGGGAAAAACGGCAAAATTAATATCTCTCGTTTTGTTGACTGAAACCAAGTTATTTTGCATGTGATCCCTTAACACACTTAATATCTTTATTATATTTGTGTGTTAAACTAATAACACATGTGTAAACCTGCAAAAAATTACATTTCCAGCTTCATTAGATATCAAAGAGTTGAGCTTCGAACCTTATTTTGGAACTCAAATTTTATTTTTCTTATTTTGGACAAATTTTTAGACAAGAACAAGACAAACTCCTAAACGATAAACTAACGTTTAAAACCAATGCACTATATGATACAGCACTAAAACATACAACAAGATAAAAAAAGACACAGTTGTAAGCGCCAGACGATGGATCTTGATTCTGAAACGCGTTGCATCCTCAAAAAAATAAGTTGCCAAAAGCTAAAATTAAAATTTAGTTATTTATTTATTAAAATAAAGATTTATATATTTAAAAAACTATCTCTTTTTATATTTATTTGTAATATTTTTCAGCGTTAATTTTTGTTTTCAGTAAAAAAAAAACTTATATCAATAAATTAGATGTTATTAATAATACTTAATTAATAATAATAAATTTGTTATTCGCTATTAGATGTCCCATCTACATATATCGTCCAAGTCTATATTAACTGGTAGTATCTTCCGTATTATTTCTGTGTATGTACTGTTCAATATCTGCCATTTGGGTCGATTTTAGGCAAATGCGAGCTTGTGGAACGTATATTTGAAATAAGTGGATCCGATGTATCTAGTAAATGAATGCCCCGACCCATAGAATCCGGTGCGACCGTTCGCTGCCGGATTCAACTGACAGCTCGATTAAATACACCTGATCTTATGAGAGGTGAACCATAAGCATCAGTGCCGTTTATGGTGTTTATTAATTTAAGTGGAACAAACGCAGTAACAAACAAGAATCTATCGGTATTTTCATTGTTTGCAAATGTTTGCTTGTAGTTGCTATGCCCGGAGCTTCCATCAAATCCCCATTTGGAAATTAGATCGAATTAAGTGCCCGAACTCTGCAAAATTGTAAGATTTGCCTTTATTATATCAACAATACTTTTCCCGGTTTTATTTAATAACGATTGGAGATCGACTTCAGCAACAGTTTGCGACACAACAGCAATTTCAGGCAATAGTTCATCTTTAAATATTTTTAATTTGTAGTAACTGGGAAAACAGTCTCTATGAAGACCATTGACAACAGAACGTAGAAGTGTGTATACTTCCTTTTTGACAAATCCAAGTCTAAGTACAATGCCAAACTTTGTTGTATACTTAATGTCTTATCGAGTTTTTGAGAAGATTTTGAATATCGATTACTCATTTCAGCAGCATAGCTTAGCTCCTCTGAACTGTGTTGCGAAACTAGTTCATGAACCCGCCGATTTTTTTTTTTTTTTTTGTTATACGCTCGCTGCTTTCTTCAAAACTTTTTGATGGTCTCCCTTTGCGCGTACATGATGCAATTGAATTGTTTGTATTTTTACTACAAAATTCAATACATTTGCTGGTAATGGCAAATTAAAGTCAAGCCATTTTTCATCCACTTGCATGAACCTATCTTTTTGTCTTCGGGAATTTTTTTTGAACTTGAAGTTCAACACCTTCGCTTGGCTCTTCCAAACCCAGTAAATCAATAATTTTCGCGCTAACATTAATCGCTTTCAATGTTTTCTAACTTTCAATCCATGTTTGAAACAGGTCACCATTTTTGATTGATGGAGTTAAGCCTACAAAAATGTCAATATTTAAGAAAGGAGCAAATTTGAGCAGAGTTTCTTTTGTGATTTTGTTAGTACACATATAGAGCATCATAAAACAAGAAAGATCTTTTTGGGGTATTTTAGAAAACCTTAGCTAAACATAGGATTCACATTAAGACTGGCACTTCAGACGTCACTATTAAAATAACACGAAATAAACACCACTTTTAATTGCAAAAACGGAATTTAAAGACAAGTTTGTATAATTGTGTATATCTCTACAGTGAAATCTCCCTTGGGCGGACAGCCATGGTGCAGAAGTTTTTGTCCGCCTAAGGGAGTTGTCCGTTTAAGGGAAATAAAAGAAAAACACCAATTAAAACAAAAATAGCTTATGCTTTAAAATCTGTGATTCATAAGCGCGTTGCAACTTCTGTGGCCTGTTGTCGAAGTGCACTTTCAGATATCCCTTTATTTCGAGATCCATTGAACCACTCAAAAACATTTTTATCAAGGCCGCTTGACGAAATAAATCGTCTCTTAGGATGAGTTGCACTTTAGTTTGACTGCCATGCACTCAAAAGCTCATTCTTTTTTTAGTAGATCAGCAACTAGGGTTTTTCCTATTTTAAATGTTGCATTTTCTCGAATGCCTTTTTTATATTTTTGACTAAAGCTAATTACGTCTACTTTTCCCTTTAAAGTCAAAGTTCTCTTTTTTGGCGGCATCCTGAAAACATGTTTCTATAAAATCTACATAGGTTAAAATAATGAAAAGAATTCAAAACTGCCTGAGCGCAAATAAGCTAAAATCAAAAAATAGACCTTTTTTACGTCCAAATAAGATCACTTCCATAACATGAATGAGAGAATGAAAATATTAAAAGATCCAACAGATACATGCCAATCTTTCAAATCAAATACATATTCAGCAGTTACACAAAATTAACACACGCGTAATAGAGGTTCTGTAATGGCAATTGGCACGTACATATGTACATTTTTTTCAAAGAATTTGATGCTCGCTGTAAACTGCAACTTAAAAAAAAATACCGCTGCCAAAGTTATCAGCGTGATGCCATGTTCAATCCTGCTCTGGTGTACGTCTAAGAGAAAATATATTGTCTTTTATACGTGAAATTTCTGTCCGCGTCCGTCCAAGGGAGTGTCCGTCTAAAGGAAACTGAAAATAATGAAACTTATATGGAGCAATTTCCGTGCAAATTTGTCCGTCTAAGGGAGGTGTCCGCCTAAAGGAGGTGTCCGCAAAGAAAGATTTCACTGTATATACAACTGTTCAACTATTCAGATTGTTTACTATGATGAAGTTCAAAGGTTGAATTATTATTTATAAAAATATTTGCCTCCCTTTTAGGACTAGAAAAAAGTTTAGGAGTGTCTAAAGCTTAAGTGGTACTTCTTGCCCCACTCTCCCCTACCTACCTATAAAGATTAAAACTTTTGTACTCATATGAAATAAATCTAATTAAATTGAATTGAATTAAACTGAATTGATCCCTTCGAGATCGGATCCTTGACGCCGGAAAAGAAAGAAGATGACAATAGTTACCGAACTGTCACCGGCACCAGACAAATCTTACAACATTGTGGTTTTTTTCTTACAATATAGGGTCAGGGTTTTGTAGCAGTGCAAAGGTGTAAAAATGTAACTAGGTAGGTATCTATCTACAAATTTTATTGTTGTTGGAGTGTATAATAAAAAGTTTAACTTTTGCTAGGATATCTCCGGGGGTGGGATTGATAGTGCAACCAGTACCCACCAATTTTTATTTTCTATATAGGAATGGTAGGTAGGTATCTAGGTACCCACAGGTATTTTAAATTTTAGTCTTCTTTTTTTATGCTAAGTTGTAATGGATAAATGTTCATTACATTTCGTTCTCCTTTTAATATTTTTAATTTAAATTCAAATAAAATTATATGTACCTACTTATTGTATGCAAAAGCAGAATTCATTTATTGTAGATAGGTAGGTAGGTACATGCCACCCAAGCTAGTTTCGCCACTGAATAGGTATCAATCACCAACTTATTTAGATTAGATATACTCGTACATATTGCTATTGGTAGGTATTTATTCTTATCATCTGACTAATAACGTTAGATCCCTAAATGCAAAGAATATCGAAACTCGGTATGGACGTATGGAGTTAAGAAGTATTATTGTATTAACCAAGTCAACAAGAAATGTTGCAATGCAACAAACTTAACTTAAGTTTGAAGTTGCATGATGCATGATAATTCCTACAACCTACACTATACAATTTATACTGAACTCATTTGATTAAATTTCGCTCTTTTTATTGGCTAGCTCGACACAGTTATTCAACATAGCTCCGCCTCTTGGAGTACATAGCGGTGGTGAATAAAATGAATATGACGTTCTCTAAGCAAAGCAGTTTTGGCTTTTGGCAACTAAAACGTTTTGCTCTTCAAATATAACACATGTTTAAAAAAAAGTACCTAATTTTTTTGGTACTAAGTACTTGAAGTAAAAAAAAGTGTATCATTTGAAAGAAGATTGTAATATAAAGCTCTGTACCTACCACTTACCTATCTGCCGCCTAGAGGTAAATAACTATTGTAAAAAAAGGTAGGTAGGTACCTACCTATTTAAATACAAACAATAAAGGTGGCTGTCAAAAGGCGGACGAATCCGATGGAAACTGTAACGGACTGTTCTGTGCAAATTGACTCACCCCTAAAGTCATGGAACCATGAAGCGTGCCAACTGCCAACGAATACCTCCAATCGTTGAACATGTTTACTTTATTTAGATGTGAAGTGTAAAATGCAGCTCGTGGCGAGTGTTTGACTGAAATTAAGTTCCGGAGCATGGGAGGATAGCTATATGTAGGTATAGGTGAGTTCGTAGAAGGTACAAACATATGTATAAAAAATACCTACCTACTTGAAAGTTCGGTTGAGTGATGGAATTTAAAAAACGGGGGAATCCATGCCCTAGTGTTTATGTGACACGTGCCTGAACGTATCCATTTTTTCCCGCCATTAGGTGTAATTTTAAAGGTAGACTCATGTCTCATGCATATGTGTTAGTGGCTACACGAATTTAAAAATGATGGGACGTGTACTGGACGTTAAAAATCAGTTGAAAATTGAAATAAAAAGGTAGCAACATATGTTAACTGTTCCTTGGACTTAGGTAGGTAGGTTGGTGCAACAGAGCGAGGTGCCCCCGAGGATTGGCGTTGGCGCATTTCTCACAACCATGTTTTGTAAGGGAATGCAGGGGATCTACAATTTTCTGTCGATTTCGAACAGCTAATCGATCTTCTTTCTTTTGAATCTTCTTTTGATCTTTTGAATGTAGGTACCTAGATATAGAATAGATCCAATTCACATTTTATGGTTGGTTTTACAGATTTGCAATAATTTTTGAAACAAAATCGTGAAATTGTAGTTACCTACCTACTTGTTGTTGTAGGAATCAAAACGTCTCAATTTAATTTTTTACAGCATAGGTAAGGTATCATTCAATTTGATCAAAAGAAGTCGTGAAAATCATAACGAAACTTGTATTTTCAAAAACAACAAAAATTTGTGAAAAATGCAATGAAATTGTATTTCTTACGAATCGTTTTGCAGCGTTAGTTGTCATTTCTACATTTTTCTGATAGATTCTGATAGACAGTGTTTTAAAGTTTAAAAAAACTAGCTAGGTATTTATATTAACATATCTATGCTTAAATAGGTACCTGTTCGAAACGATGGTATTCCAAAGGAGAGAAAAAATCAAGCACATAAGCAAACGGAAACGGACGGCCACCACATACTGGTAAGCTTTAAAATTAAAGGTAAAATAATGTATAATTAGGTATACCTAGCTAAGCACCTTGTAAATATTCCTACCCTTCGAACTACATCCTACAGAACCTTTTACTCTATCCCTTTATCAAACATTTTAATAAACTCCTAAAATAAGATATTACGACTTCGTTAGAATTATGAAATTTTGGATTCGATATGTCGACCAGTGACGCCAGACTTTGGAAGCATATTTTCCCACAGTGATGAGTGAAAATTCCCTTTTTTCCCACACTGCTTGTATAAATATCCCGAAATTATCCCTCGAAATTATAAATTGTAAAAAACACACATTTCATAACAATTCAACCTTTTTAGTTTATCAGTAGTTATAACATTTATAATTAAGGAAAAACTAAACAGAATTATGTATTCGAATATGTATTTAATACATTTTATTTAGTAGGACAACATTAACGTAAAAGAAACTTAAACGACTCAAACGATACATCCTATTTTCATGAGTAAATACTAAACAGGGTGATCGAATCCAATTGCAATCTGATTCTCCATTAGGGTTACCAGTTTTTTTTTTTTTAAGTTTTTCGGGACAATTTACTGAAATGTGGAAAACACCGAGATTTTTCAAAATAAAAAATTTTTATAAAAGTTTTTTAATTAATACTTAAAATTGCATTTCTTTCATCACATTGTATTAAACATAAATAGTAAAACAAACAGTTTTTTCGTATTTTTTGACACCACTTAATTTGGCTACGTGACATGATTGTAGATATATATAAAGAATAGTAAGTAAACTCGATTTTCGTTTTGAATGGTGGCGCACCACACGGCTCCAGTCTCAGCTCGTATGTTCCATTGTATATATAAAGAAGCGATTGGTGCGCCTCCGTGTCTTGCATTAAGGAAAAGCATACCTACACTTAGTCCGGGATATTTAGTATCTCAGCGGGACATTTTAATTTACATCTGATACATAAACGGGTAAACCGGGGTACCTGGCAGCGCTATCTCCATGGAGACCAATTGTTCCAACAGTTTGAAAGTATGTATGTGTGACTTTAGAACTACTTACCACACTTAAGTTTGGGTATGGCATTGTGATTTTGAAGGCCCCACACCTCATCTACACAATGCAATTTAAATTTATTAGGATAGCTATAAATGTGTGTTTGTGTATCGTGTATGTTGAGTGAGCAATTGATTAGCATTGGAATATTGTAATAAAATTGAATGCGATCAGATATTAAGAAAAGTTTGTTTGATCACAATTGAATAAAACTTATTATATTTCTGAATAGAATAAGGAATGCAGGACAAGATTTGAGTTTATAAAATCCCTTTTGCTTGTACTATGAAGTTCGAAAAATCCCTTTTTCCCTTTTAGCTTATTTTAGACTTTAAATTCCCACAAAAAGGGAAATATCCCTCGATCTGGCGTCACTGATGTCGACCACTAAATTTGTCATCACTTACTTCATACAAATGTATACCTAGGTACATATAAACATGAAGAATGATTTGTGTTCTGGAACATTTAAAAAACTTCTAGAAGAATAAGAATTTTTCAGTTTTTGCCCTAAAAATTGCTTTATTTCTCTGTATTATCTTTCTTTAAGGTTTCTTTCCTTATGTAGCATCATTGCCGGAAGTTTCGATATCACACTTCACACATCAACCATTATAAAGTGAAACTCAAGTAGAATTGTAGAATTGGTGAAAAATCATGGAAAGTGAGCCTGATGATTGTAGCAAAGCTATTTCTTAGCAGCCGCGGATTCAAGGGGGGGGGGTCACAGGGGTCATGACCCCCCCAAAACAGCCCGCATTTCAAAAAATAGAGCTAAACCAATCGAAACTGCAACTGAAAATCAAAAAAAAAAAAAAATAACCGAACAAAATCAAATTTTTGTAAACTTGAAAAACGGAAACTAACCAAGCGACCAAAATCAACCTACTTCATTGCACTATGAAAAATTTGAAATCAAAAAATGGCTGACTCAACATGACTGACTCAAAATTGAATAAATTTCTCACACAATACTGACTTTTGTATCAATTTCTCTATATTTGGATAGTAGCTTTACTTAATATCTTAACATTTGATTACAAGTTTTAAGTAAAAACTATTTATAACACAAAATCCAATCTTCTATTTTGTTTCGCAAATCTGTTGATGATCGCATCGATGTCCAATTCAATGTCGCGATGAATGTGTAGCAATGCAAGACCCGTGAGTCTGTCTTCTGCCATAGTCGATCAAGTTTTGAGGCGACTGAGAGTTGAAAAGCTCCTTTCTGCAGTGGCTGCAGTAACAGGAAGCGTCACCAAAATCCAAAGCAGGGTATGAATACCCGGATACATTACTCTATCACACGCATCAAGGGCGGCAGAAACTGAATCAGGGAGTTCAACACCTTTTTCAACAATTCGGTTCCATTTTGCTACCCACAACTCAAATTGTGCAATAACGCTTGCAGGAGGAGTGTTCTGAAGCTTCTGGTACATGACTGCTACGAGATTAACTTCTTCAATGTCCTCCTCTGATGTATAAGAAGTCCGAGGCAGAAAAACTCTCAACCCAAAAAGCTTCATTACGTTTGGAGAAAGCTTTTCGTTGAGGTCCGTTAAAACGTTGTCTAAAAGAGGAACGTAAACTCCTCTTCTAAAACATTCCTCCGGGGTTTGCTCTGTTTGTTGATTATCTCGATGTTTTTGACGAGAAACAACGCGTGGTACTTTCAATTCGACACCCAACTGTGTTGCAAGATTTTCAGTTTCAGAAAACAACTGTTGGAAAACAGAATCAGCATTGCTTCTTTTCTTCTCAAGCACAGCTAAAGTATCTTGTATGTAAGCGGTTGCTTTCTTCAGATCTAATGATGGTGCTTGCAGTATTTGGCTCAAAGGTAAAGTTACCCCTACAAAAACAATAATTGAGTTTTAAAACTGTAATCAGACAAAAAACTTTGTAGTGATGGCATAAACTGAGGCATTTAATTAAAAACAAAGAGAATAAAGAAGATAGTAAAAAAGCTATACATGTCTAGAACATCACTAAAGCAAGAAGTTGAAATCAGAAACGCTGAATTAAGAAGAGCATGATGAAGGTTTGCCGCAGCAGATGCACTTTTTTCATCCTTCCAATCCGAAATCTCGTCAAGTGCAAATTTTCATCAGCTTTTCACCTTGAAATTGCATGTGTCCTTCGTGATCCCATCTTTTCTCGCAAAGTCTTTGAATCGTTATTGTTAAAGACCCATCGTTAGCTACCGGACTATCTCTGTTGTCGGTCGTATTCAAGAGCGGTCCATCATCCCTATGTCCACGTAAAGAAATATTCTGCTGACCGCAGAAAATAATAGTTTTAATGATAGGTCTCAATCGATCTCGATTTTCTTTGACCTGTGCACCTCGTTGCACATGAACCTATGGTTGATCACTTCAGCTGCTGGATTGTGGAAAGTCTTAAGAAAATCACTCCCAGTCTCCCCCGCCCTCTGATGATATTGATTGCGTTGCGTTGGTGGACTGTCAGCGCTCCTTTTTCACCCAACATGTCATCAAACGCTCTAAGTGGTTCCCGAACAAGTCGCTTCAGAGAAGTATTTGTTTGGTAACCTCCTCCTGAGCTCGAAGCAAATAGAACGCAGTACACACAATAAAGACCTTGATCTTTATGGGACAGCACTAGCCAAGGAAACTTTTCTAGATGAGATCTTTGAGCGTACTTCTTTGTTTCCTTACCTTTCGATGCCATAAATGGCGCGAAGCCATTTGAAAACACACGAGGAAACGTTTCAGAAAAAAAATTATTGGCTAAGACATTTCTTACTTTTAAAAGTACATTTTTTATATAAACAATTTATAATTTAATATAAACAACAGTTTATTTTTGTTATATTTGATTTTTTTTTATCCCGTGACCCCCTCCGGAAAAAAATTCTAGATCCGCGCCTGTTTCTTAGCATGGAAAAATGTAACTTTTGAACAGCAGCTCTGCAAAGGATCAGAATTGAACAGTTTACCATTAATACGGCCTGAGATTAAAACTAAAATGTTTGCATAATCAGACATTAATTATAAATGATTGAGGAAAGAACTAAAGACAGCACTACCGATTACGATGAAGAGTAGGTATTCGAAAAATAAATTCTCACCACGCAACGCGCAGTAGGAAAGATACCCAAATAACCGAAATTAACTCAGAACTAGTTTTGCTAAAAACTACTTTTTTAGTTGAATTTTCGTTGAAATGAATACAAAAACCATATTTAGCTACTTTAATTTAAAGTAGCTTCAAAGATTTAATTTTTTTGTTGATTTACGTGTATTTTATATGGACAAAAGTGACAATCGGTAAAAAAGCCATCTACCAACATCCAACCATAAAAAATTGATTTCATTCCGTCGAGCCGTTCTCAAGTGATGCGATCACAACCAACTGTATACATACTTCTTTTTATATATTAACAAATCTATTTTTTTCTTAAAACATAAATAATTTTAGTTGCTTTTATTATGAAATTTCTGAATCTTCTTTTTCCCATTATACTGAAATCCAGATTCATCGGACCAATATTCTGCCTCACTTTTATTACCATTATTATTATTCGAGCTATTATAGCAATTGAAAAGCTTTTGCAGTAATTAAGTAAAACTATGTACAGCCCTTCCTTAGGTTATGTTTTAAGCTGTTTGATCTGATGTTGCTAGAATTAAATTTAAAAGCATTTTCATTACATTTCTTTCTAGACCATTTCCTTGAAAATTTCGGCTTGCTACGATCGGTGCTTTCGTCTACGATTTTTATATACCTACACGATGAAGACTTTTATATTTGGTTGCCTGCTTAAGAATCTCAAGGCCAATTGATGTCTGCAGCCAAGACTCATTTTGAGTCTCTTAAGTAAAACCTTGATAAACATTGATAAACAAACACATATGAGCACCCCATTTTTTCCACAGCAGTCCGGGTCGGACTATAGGCCCTCAACCAACATGCTTCTCCAGCCAGCTCAGTCCCTAGCTAGCTGCCTCCAGTTTTGCACGCCAAGTTGGTTGAGGTCCTTTCCTACTTGCGTGCCCCACCTGAGTCGCGGTCTTCCTCTACTGCGCCGTCCCTCGGGATTGGATTCGAAGACTTTTCGGGCCGGAGTGTTGGTGCCCATTCGCTCTACATGACCCAGCCATCCAAGCCGCTGGACCTTGATTCGTTTGACAAGGTCAGTGTCGATGTACAGCCCATACAGCTCGTCTTTAAATCTTCTTCTCCACTCTCCATCTATATGCAGACTGGACCAAATATCACCCGAAGAATTTTTCTCTCGAAGCATCCTAAAACGTTCTCGTCTACCTTTGACAAGGTCCATGCCTCTGCGCCATATATAAGAACCGGGATGCGATAAGTGTCTTATACAGGGACACTTTAGTTGCTCGAGAGAGGACTTTACTACTCAATTGTCTTCTTAGTCTGAAGAAACAGCGATTGGCAAGAGTTATCCTTCGTTTTGATTTCAGCGGTGGTGTCGTTGTTTGAATTAATAGCGGCGCCTAGGTTAGACAAAGTCCTTAACTACCTCAAAGTTATAGCTGTCTATCGTGACGTTCTGTCCACGGCGTCGGTGTTGAGTGTCCTTTCTTGATGACAGCATATACTTGGTTTTGCCCCCATTGACCACTAAACCCATCTTCTTAGCTTCCGTCTCAATGGCTCATTAACGCGCCATTGACATCACGCTGCGTTCTTCCAATTATGTCAATATCGTCGGCATTTCCGAGCAATTGAACTGATCTTTAAAAGATTGTGCCTCTTGTGTTGAATTGGGAAGTTTTGCACTATTCTTTCAAGAATATGTTGAAGAAGTCGCATGACAGTGCATCGACCTTTTTTGTCGAATGTATCGGTGAGATCTTTTCCGACCCTGATGGAGCAGCGTGCGTTCTCCATCGTCATCCTACGCAATCGGACAAGTTTGGTAGGGATACCAAAACTAGACCTCTCTATAGATGCGGTCCCGATTCGAAGCTCCTGGGTTTTTTCCAAGATCTGCCATAGTGTGAAGATTTGGTCTATGGTGGACTTTCCTGGTCTAAGGCCGCACTGATAAGGACCTATCAGGTTGTTGACGAATGGCTTCAGACGATCACACAATACGGCAGAGAGGATTTTGTACGCGATGTTAAGAGTATACTGATACCTCTGTAGTTGGCGCAGTTCAGAAGATCTCCTTTCTTGAGAACTTGGAAACAATACTGAGGTTCCATTCATCGGGCATGCATTCTTCCGACCGTATTTTGCAAATGAGCTGTTGTATACTCCTGACCAGGTCATCGCCTGCTGCTTTAAACAACTCAGCAGTGAGGCCATCAGCTCCAGCAGCTTTGTTGGACTTTAGCTTGGATACTGCAACGAGTTTGGGTTATCAAACAAGGGGATTCTTGGCATTTTAAAATAGTTGTAACTGAGCTCATTTATCTCAGTAACTGCGAAAACAATTGTTATCAAACTTTATCACAGATAAATTTCTTAAATGTATCTATCTTAAAGGAGATATATTTTTTTCAGGAAAAGACTAAGAAAAATGCCTCAGACAATAAAGTTTTCTGCAAGTCCTTTTTTCTCTTTAATAGCTTAATCGAATTTGATGAAATTTAGTACCTAGATAGGTAGGTATTTGAAGATTTCTACTGATTCAGTTTTACCTACTGATATTTTGGAGACAAAAACTTGAAATTTTATTTAATTACTTCTCTTATAGCTTTGTATGCAAGTAACGCCGGATAGTGCATAGACATAGAACTATGTTCCATTTCTGCCACATAAAAAGCTAACCAAAATCTTTACATCCATTTCCGTTCCGTAGCGGTAAATAATATTGTTTTTCGAACGTTGATTTAGCTCAATCGCGTTGCAATGTTGTACATATGTTGACATATGACCTACAGGTCATATGTCAAGTAGGCTGGTAGGTGTTAAGGACTACCTAGCAAGACTTATGCTTAAGTAAACATAAACAGCAATCGAGATCATACCTACCTATAAACGAACACATGCGTAGATGAAACTTTGCAATAATAAATTAATGTTGCAATGAGAAGTTGATATTTCTCGATTGAAATTACAATTTCTTATAAAACAGCAAAGTTATTTCCATTTTCAAGCATATTTTTGCTTAATTAGATTTTTTGCTGATTAAAGCTCCTTTTGTTTGCGCCTCAGGTTTCGTTAGCTAAGGTGCAACAAAAATTTGTTAACCTTCCTACCTATATAGATAATCTTTTTTTTCAAACTACAGGGGCATCTCATTTTTAAACACCGCGACAAAGCTTTTTAGTTCAGTTTTGTATACAAGATTAACCAATTGGATTGAACGTAAGGAAATTTTGACAGAGTTTCAAGCCGGGTTCAGGAAAAATTACTCAACGCAGTCGATCAAATATTTTCTTTAGTAAATATAGCCGAAATCTACAAGAAAAATGGTAAAAAGCTGTATGCCTTCTTCGTCGACTTTCGTGCAGCGTTTGACTCCATTCCTAGGGAAGCTCTCTTCTACAAGCTCTACAATTATGGAATCTCTTCAAAAATAATAACAGTCATCAGAGCAATGTATAGACAAAACGTGGCACGAGTGTGGGATGGGAAACAACTTTCCGATGAGTTTCAAACCTCAATTGGAGTAAAGCAAGGATGCGTTTTAAGTGCGCTACTATTCAGTCTATACATAAATGATATAACAAACTCAGTGAAAGGTGGTATAGTGCTTAGTGGAAAATCCATTCCTGGTCTCATGTATGCTGATGACATAGTCTTCCTGGCCGAATCTATAGACGGTATGCAGCTGATGATGAACCGACTTCAGTGCTATTGCAAAGTCTGGAACTTATCAGTTAATTTATCAAAGTCCAAAATAATGATATTTAGACGGGGTGGAGGAAGATACTCTAGAAAGGAAAAATGGACATTTCAAGAAGAAGTAGTGGAAATAGTTAAGGAGTACAAGTATCTGGGTGTCTTGATTACCCCGAACTTAAATCTCGATAGACACCTTAGAGCAAAAGTAGCAGAAGCTAAGCGTGCAATGTGTTCCGTATGGAGAAGTTGCTATTTGAGAAACGACGTTTCACATATCGCCAAATATAAAGTTTTTCGAGCAACCGCAACTGCAATTCTTTTTTACGGCGCGCAAGTGTGGGGATACCTTCCGTTCGATGCAGTGGAAAAGTTCCTCCGTTTCTTCATCAAAAGCATCTTTAGGCTGCCGAGTACGACACCCAACTATATGCTGCAGCTAGAAACAGGAACAGGCCCCCTTTTCTTGGATACTCTCAAATTACATTTCAATTATGTCACAAGAGTTATGGAGATGGGAGAAAATAGGATTCCGAGGCTTGTACTAAATCACATTATTAATTCCAGAGGAGCATGCGTAGGTGAGTGGTATAAATTGGCGAACGATTGCTCAACAACGTTTTCAATATCAACGGAAGATAACTTTTCTTCGCTCAAAACGAAATTTGATGTGTTGTTGATGAAAATCGGAAACAGGTTGTACGATAAGTCAATAGAGGAAGCGCAATCATCATTATACAGGGTGATTCGCATAAGGTGTGACAAAAAGATAGGGTGTGTAGGTTGGACCTAGACAAGCAAAAAATCGTATGAAAGGGGGGGGTCCATTTTCCCCCGTTTGGGCGGGAGGGGCAATTTAAGAAAAAAATCACTAAAAATGGGGAAAAAATTATTTTAAGAAAACGGTAATACCTACAGAGTCGTGCTATAGCATTTTAAAAAGCCAAAAACC
This sequence comes from Melanostoma mellinum, assembly GCA_914767635.1. Taxonomy (NCBI): domain Eukaryota; kingdom Metazoa; phylum Arthropoda; class Insecta; order Diptera; family Syrphidae; genus Melanostoma; species Melanostoma mellinum. The sequence continues at coordinate 264,974,225 of OU612058.1, read as the reverse complement.
TATACTTTCATTTAAATTTTAAAATAAGTTGTTCAAATGAATAGTTTTTGAAATATTAATTTTCAAAGTCAAAATTTTGAAAAAAAAACATAAATTTTTTTTTTTAAACCATTTTTTTTCAAAATTTTACATAATTAAGTAGTATTTTTCTGGCTTACTTTCAATGCTCTTATTTATTTTTGATCAAACACAAAAAACCGGATGTCAAAATAACCTGTAGTTTTTGAGAAAACCAAAAATTACAAAAATGACTTTTTTAAATTTTTTGTTTTTTAAAGTTTTTTTTTCGTTATTGGATTCTTAAGTGAACTTACGAAATAAAGGATGAATTTTTTCTTTACTTTTTTTATTGAGAATTCACTTAAAAATCCGATAACGAAAAAAAAACTTTAAAAAAACAGAAAATTTAAAAAAGTCGTTTTTGTAATTTTTGGTTTTCTCAAAAACTACAGGTTATTTTGACATCCGGTTTTTTGTGTTTGATCAAAAATAAATAAGAGCATTGAAAGTAAGCCAGAAAAATACTACTTAATTATGTAAAATTTTGAAAAAAAATGGTTTAAAAAAAAAATTTATGTTTTTTTTTCAAAATTTTGACTTTGAAAATTAATATTTCAAAAACTATTCATTTGAACAACTTATTTTAAAATTTAAATGAAAGTATAGGTTTTTGGCTTTTTAAAATGCTATAGCACGACTCTGTAGGTATTACCGTTTTCTTAAAATAATTTTTTCCCCATTTTTAGTGATTTTTTTCTTAAATTGCCCCTCCCGCCCAAACGGGGGAAAATGGACCCCCCCCTCCCATACGATTTTTTGCTTGTCTAGGTCCAACCTACACACCCTATCTTTTTGTCACACCTTATGCGAATCACCCTGTATAGAGTGTATTACAGCAAAGTTAACCACTTTTTGGAAAACAAGACCTACTTCTTGACCGATTACACTATACATAAAATCAGTACAATCTTTAAAGTCAGAGGTGAACTCCTCAGTTTAAACTTCATCCCTCACCGTCCAGATCTTCCTTTATTGTGTGATTTATGCAATCGAAGAGAACGTGAAGACGTGTTTCATTTTTTGGGAGTGTGTCCAATTCTGAAAGAATTCCGCAAGAGATACCTAGGAATAGATGTACTTAGCGTAGAGGAAACCTTAAAATTGATGAATGGAGAACGAGGGTGGGAACCCCTATACCAGTATTGTTTGAGTGCCTTACGATACAGAACATGTATAATCAACGAAAGCTTAATATATAAAATATTGTATGCAAAATTGGTAAACTTCACTTATGAAAACTTTATATTAAACTTTTCTTTATTAAAATTGTTTATAAAACTTAAAATGTAAATGTCAGTCTGGTAGACGGCCATACGCCAAACCATTTTTAAGACTTAATGATAAACTTACAAAAAAAAAAAAATTGTGAACAGTATAAAAATTTTGAAGTCAATAAAACTTCTTCTTCTTCTTCATTTTTGAAGTCAATAAAACTAACTAAACTAAAACTAATCTTTTTTTTTTGCGAAGTGGGCTTTAATTTGCGAAGTGTACACTTCAATCAGCTTTTGAAACCGATTTGACAAGATTTAAAATGTCCCTGATTTGCCATTAATTATATCAGACAACATTCGTCTAAAACCTATGCAGAGGTATTTAAAAAAAAAATGATAATAATAAGCAATTGTAGTCATACTGATGGTGCATGTGTATACTGTAAATATACCTAACCTTGTTAAATAACGCCTGCTACTGTTTTTATTTAAACGTGTGTGCACAGAAAAATCCACCCTCGCAACAAATCCAAATCTCACCTCAAATCCAATAGAATTTCATCGAACACGAGCCGTGCTCGCGGCGCAAAACAAATACGACAGCATTTCATCTAATTAAATACATAATAGGTACATACACTCTTACATCTATCTAAATACCTACAAAGATATATGCTTTGTTTACCACGTCAAGTTAAGACTAAAGATGACGAACACAATGTAGGTACACCTTTCCTCAGCCATGAATTTAAATTGCTCTCAATTCACAGGGCACAGGGAGCCTGCTTATAACTACAAATTCTGTTAAAATTGGAGTGTGGCGGTTACTTGATTTTTTATTGCTTGTCTTTTTTGGCGGCAAGTCAAAAAACTGTTAAGCAGGAGTTTATCTTTATCTTCTCCATGTACCCATACCGGTGGCGGTGGTTGGTAGGTAGTTGCTCACATTTGTTTCCGTCTACCTTACCTACCTGTCTTTGTATGTGTGGTTGGTTTGTTTTGCTCGACTGAGAATCTGGACTTCTCACTGTCTGCCTATGGAACACAATACATCGGCATCGGACTCAGGTTGGAACCTGGCTCAACATCACTATACAAAGGACTCCACCAGCACCAGGTTGCTTTTCAAGCAGGGCTTTTTAGAACTGAGGGCCCGGTAAGAGTTTCAGTCAGGTGTTAAGCACCAAGCCGAACGGTCGTGTTTTAAGTCTCTTGGCGCTGAGTCCTATTCGATGGTTCGACAAAACGCTGTATAATATATTTTCTGAGATACAAATAAGTGCAAAAAAAAAATAATTAAAAACTGATGAGAGTTTGAGACCTGTTCAGTTTAAAGAAGCTTCCGCTTTTTAAATGTATTTTGGAAACATTTTGTACCTACCTAATCGTTGTGAATAAACTGTGTTGAGTTGGTTAGCAAAACAAAAAATCAGTCTTACTTAAAAGAGAGGTAAGATATCGTATTGCTTTCTCTATTATTGGAGATATAGAATGGAATCTGATCGTGATAGTATCAAATATAGATTTTATGTATCTAGTTCACGATATACCAACTAGTTAATCTTTTGTGTTTTGTTATTGTGAATCGTCTTGACATCCGTTGTAGCATCCTTGACAAATAAGTATCTACTAATATGCCACAACACGATCAAAATCAAGAAAAGTGCTGGATTTTGTTTCAATTACCGTCGGCGTCGGTTGTGCTGCGATTATTTATTTTTCTCGTCAAAATTAAAACTCTGTAATTTTATTTTTCAAATATTTACCTACACTTGAGAAACTTCCGTAATTGAACTTTAATTCAAATAACATAAAAAAATTTGTCGTCCAATCCTTAAATCTATGATGACCAAGGCAATATTTTGTTTCAGTTATTGTGGAAAAAATGGATCATCTTTCGCCACCGCCATCGCCTCAATCCCAGCAAGGACAATTAGCTCCTTTCAATGCTGTAATTGATATGAGCATTACATCTTCAAAGCAATGGATACAACGTGCTTCAGCATTCAGCTCAGCTTTGGTGACAGCTGGGCACAAGCTAAGCAGTCGAGGTAATACCTAACTCTTAAGTGAAATTAAGGCATTTTGATTGATTCTGAATACGATTTTTGAAAGTGTGTTTTATTTTTATTAAAAAAGCAAACTAAAATTAAGGACATATATGCACCAAAAAGTAAAGCAATAGTATCAATTAATTAAAGCTCAGCTCAGTGGGTTAAGATCATGATCGCATAAGGAAACTTTCCAAAAATAGTGATTTTTAAAATAATTCTTTATTTTATCAAATTGGTCCCAGACTTCATAAAGGAACTTCTCAACCCCAAAACTTACAGTTTTAGTGATCAAACTAACGCTAAACTTTGGTTTGATGCAATCTCATCGAAGTGGAGACCTATACGTTCTTCATCCAAAAGTTTCCCTAACCAAATCTTTTTCCTAATAAAACGAAATTTATTAGTGGATTTTGATTTCATGATTATGAGATGAAGCTTTTCTTAAGTAAATATTTAGGCCCTTGTCAATTACATTTTTTAATGTGATCCTTATGGACAACTGAATTGTTTATTGCATAAAGAATCTTTGCTTTTTTTTGAAACTTTATCCGAAATAAGATTTGTAATTCCGTTACTCATTTATGTGTATACCTACTTATAGATAGGTACCTACCCCACCTCGGTAACTGTTATTAAGTATGTTTGCTTATATCTGGAACTACTTAGCCGGTTTTGTAAATGTTTATAATATTTGAAAGTTGAGAATAAATTGCATCTTAGATTGAGATAAATTTTATTTAAGAAAATACAGAAATCCTCAATGTTTGTCAAACCTTGATACCTATGCAGCTAGAATCAAGCTTTGAAATACTGTATCGATACTAAACACTTAAGTTAGTTTAAGATTAGCTAATTCTCTAAACACATATTGATTTTTTTCTCGGTTTAGATTTACCCTTCTTGTACAACCCTTTATTGTACTCAAGCGCCCTGCTCTGGCCACAGTTCTTTTTCCCTTCAACATCAGGCTTAACAACACCAACGACTCCAACCACACCTAAGTCTCCTACCTACTCAAATTTGCGAGATCGGGATTACACTTTGACTCCGGAAAAAGAGGAGCTGTCTATAACAGAAGAGATGCCGCTTAATCTTTCCACAAAAATAAGATCCAATTCGCCTCCATACCAGTTCGACAGAAACTGTGCAAGTGCTGTGGATGAAGATCATCAGCAAACATTAACGATCAGAGATGAGAAACAGCGGCCGCATTCATCGATCATTTGGTCACCAGCCAGTATGTGCGAAAAAGAAGCCACAAGTTCATCTTCGAACCTTATTGACCCGATTGTCAAAAAATTTAGATACAACAAAAATCGTTCGAATCAAATTTCAAGCATAACTACTTCATCCATCGACACTTCTCCTGCATCGCAAATTGAAACACCTTACAAACAAGGCATGTACCCTCAGTTGGAGTTTCTGTCACGTCAATTGCAAGCTCCAACTAGCCAACATGACATCGAATTGTTGCGTCATAGTCGCACGGACGTTTTCCCGTTGCTTAACAACAGTATAATTCAGGCAAACAACAACAACAGCTTGAATATAAGTTCAATCCGTAATGACAATAAAAAAATTGCATTTGACCTATCAGCTAATTTTGAAAAAGACGTTGCCCACGAACAACATCCAGATTCAACTGCATCCCTCATACATTCCACCAACAATATATGTTCTTCGTTCAAAGAAGACGAAAAACGAGGATACCGTAACTTCCAGGTAAGCACCCCAAACAATTATTTTGACAAAAATAAATACTCATTTCTCACCCATTCCCCTTAATTCCCTTAAAATGTCTTAATTAAATTATTACAACAATCTCTGGCGCACGATAGGCAATTGTTCTTCTGCTATGTATTTTTATTTGCCTAGATAAATTCGTAAAATATCCATTGCGTGCGCGGAAAAAGTAAAACTAATGAAATTGAACACACTTTGATAATTCGTATTCAATTGTCATTATTAATGTTCAATAAACATTTTAATAGAGCATGAGAACCCCAAACACACACACAATCATTGTCCCCATTTAATAAAAGAGTCGAGTGAGGACAGCGATTTCCCCTTCTTGATTGATAATTTCCGTGCAAATGACCCCTTTGCCCAACAGCTCGCGCAATACCTATTCTAAAATAAAATGTTCTTACTTCTTCTGCGCACTTATAGGCAACCCTTCCGCAAATAATAATATAAGTTGACCCGATTCATTTGATCAAAATAAAATCCTTAAGTACAAATCTTCATTATATCTACTTATACACTGAATCGCATCGTGGGCGGGATTAAAAATTATGCTAAATGCTTCATAATTATCATTTAATTATCAACACAACAAAAAACAAAGACTGGCTCTGGCACACGACAGAAAAAAGTGCAGACACTGAGGTGAAACGGTAATAGGTATACCTAGCAAAAAAATCCAACACTCATATGTTCACTTCATCAACAGCTTGAACAATTATTGGCTGTAGAGGAAGGTAATAACATAAGGATAGAAGAAACTCGACACGGTTGAAGGGCTTCTTCCCTTATGGAAGATACCTATAAAATTGTGTGCACGCGTTTTTTCAACCACCGCCCGCTGCCGTGCCGCCGCGCGGCTTGCACCTCTCTGGACATATGTTAGATTTAGGTACTTTGTCAAGTTTAATGTGAGGGCTGAGGGTTTAAGCCAATAAGGATAATTTTTTAATTCGAGATTAATGATGAAACCTTTTCAGCAAATCAGCTGGTATGACATTTGGTATCATTTCATATCAAATGAAGAAAACATCTATTTTCGCATAAAGATTTTAGTTTTAAAGACAGACAGTAACGGCTAAAATGAAATCTTGACAGGAGAACTTACTCTTTTCAAAGTGAATATGAAGAGCAATAATTTTAGTTTGTTAGTTGGCTTGTAGGTACATAAATTTTAAAAGCCTTTTTTTATTTATTTTTTTATTTACGTAGTCTTGCGTTAGATCAAGCAAAATGAAACTTAGTTTGACAGACCGCCAGTTCTCTTTGAAAAATATTTATAACCAAAGTATTTCAAACTATTGCGATACTAAAAACTAGATTCGTTTTATTGAACATATTCAGCCAATCAGAACAAATGTTTACGGGTTTTTGTTCAACATTTCGACCACTTTTGGATTCTTTTTTTTTTTTTTTTGGGTTTGAAAAATCAATTTTATTAGTTTTGTTAATTTTACTTTTTTCAAAAATACTTAAAAATTTTCAATTAGAAGTAAAGGATAATTATTTGTTATGACAGCTGTGTTAGGTGAACGAATACATTGCACTAAAATAGCCTCTATCCTCTAACAATCGTTTTGCTATAGATTTTATATGACTTATACATTAGACTTTTTTATAAGACTTTAGGAGGACTGGGATGATCAAGGCTTACATTTTTTTAACCCAAAGTAGGTAACAAGATTAATTATTTAGTTGATCTTCGCACTGATGTTTTTTTTTCGGTGACTATAGCAGATCCTAGGTAGACGAAATCCTGTACTATTTCGAATATAAGCTTATTAATGTGTCGTTTTGCACAATTCGCGGCCAGTTATAGCGATAAGGAAAACAAATCAGGAAAAATCTACAAACTTTCTTTCGATTTGAAATATAAATCTTAGATCCATCGATTGCAAATGACTGATTTTTGCGCCCAGAAACTGAATAATTGCATTTTTCTAGTTTCCCGATGCAATTTCATTTTTCTTGTCAACAACTGATTGAAGTTTCAGCCAAAATCGAACAAATCGTTCCAATTGTTTGAATTTCATTTTCCATGTATTCCACTGACATACTCGAGAGTCGAGACGAGACGTAGCGGATTTTTTTGGGGTGCATTGCAGGGTTGTTACGGATGTGCAAATTTTGACATCCGCGGATGCGGATGCGGATCTTCGAATTTGCGAAATATATATCATTTTAAATACATAAATGAATGAAAATTTATCAATCTTAAATTTTTTTATTTAAAAATAAAAATAAAAATGTATTGTACTTCATTGTGTTACTGAATAAGAAAATGGTTTGATAATTAAAATTAAAAATAGATGAATTATATTTGATAAATAATAATATTGCAGCCTTCTCAGACTCCAATCTGTTTCTTAATGGATCGTAGATTAAACCAGCTCCACTAAACAGCTGTTCGCTGGGAACACTAGCAGGTGGAGGTGACAAATACAATACCTGCGTGCAATTTTGGAGAGTGTTTTAAGATCTGTTTCATTAGTTTTCCACCAATCGAGGGGATTATTATCCAAATCCAGTCTTTTTTTATTGCGATAAGTAGCTATCTCTCTTCGAAGTAGCGTTTCGGGACTTGCGTTGTCAGATTCTGCTTCACCATCATCTTCACTCGATGAATTTAGCATCATCGCCATATCGCTTTTAAGGCAAGCCTTGTCACACAACCCGGAAGTTCCTGGTTCGGTATTTTTTTCTGTTTTTTTGATTTTTTTGAATTTGGTGACTTCGTGGGAGAGTCAGAGGTTAAAGGAATGTTTGTCATTTTTAATATTTCATCTCTTATTCTTTCCTCTGTGACAGGTTTGAAAAATTTATGTTTATAGCGAGGGTCTAAGTATGTTGAAATCGCGTACAAATTGTTATCTTCCAAAGAAGAAAATTTTGAGGAAAATTGTGTTTTTAGATTTAAGACTGCAAGCCGAATTGGATCAATTGCCGATGGTTTTCATAGGTATTCATCAAGTTTTTTCATAAGCATTTGAATAATTGGAATCACAGATGATAAAAGTGCCTGAGAACTGCTCATTTCACGAGTGGCTTCTTCAAAAGGTTTTAATAATTCAAGACAGTAGTTTTCGATTACTTCTTCAGTGTGTGTTGGTATTTGCCATATTTTCTTGTCGACTCTTAGTATGATATGTTTTTTTTTTTCAAATGGATTTCTGTAATACGTTATTGCGTACATTGGAAAAAATGAAAAAACCGAATAGTTTCTCTTTGCTTTTTAACTGTGTGCAGATAGTAAGTAAAAAAAACTTTGAATCACATCCGCATAAAATCCGCATAAATTGATGCGGATGCGGATGCGGATGCAGATGTTGAAATCAATGCGAATAAGCCGCGATTGCGGATGCGGATGCGAATATCTGCAACACCCCTGGTGCATTGCATAAGAAAACCCAGTTGCTGATGTATGGCTGCGAAAGGTTGAGAGCCTGATGGAACTGACATATTTTTCCTGTTCGCTATAAAGGCTCATCAGAAAAAAATCATGTTTCCCTTTGTCTTAACTTTTCCTGATAGTTTTTCCTCATCGATATTATTGGCCCCTTTGCGTTGATCTCTGTCCTCGTTTTGTCCTCATTAACCACTATAATCATTCGTTCTGTTTCAATTTCCCCAAAAGCGCATACGGAAAACAACGACGATTTATTTTTATAAAAGCCCCATGCATACACCAAAAAATAAATTCGAAACTAGGAAGGTATCCTTTTCTTGACTTTTTTTTTGGGTATAAAATGAACTAACTGATGAGCCAACTGTCGTACTTGGGCGAAACGCCAATGAGTTGAGGTCAATGGATCTCCAAATCGTCCATGTCCATATGTCTTTTAATAAAACGAAGTTAATTTTCTCAGAAAAAAATTAAGTATATCTGCTAAATATGACGCACTGGCCCAGAGTGAAAAATATTCAATTGGGCAATGATGATTTGACCTCAGATTAAATGACAGCCCGGTCAGTTAATAAGGAAGGTGCCTTTTTTACTATCTTTTTACAAGTTTAAAAAAAACGCGTGTAATCAAATACAAGCCTTTAATTTAGAGTTTTACTCTGTACTTCAAGTTTACACTGAATTCAGGTTCAGCTGAAAATTTGAACCACTGCGAAATTGTAATAAGAGGACGCCGATACTATAACTCAACCCCGTGTCTCAAGAAGCTGAGATTTAATTAGGGTATTAAACATAATTATAATACAATATAATAATTGAGTCCTTGAGAGCAAAGGTAGCGTAACCACAAAAAATCTAAAATAATAACAAAAGCATTCTATTTGTCGAAAATAGCACAATTTTTTATATTTCAGTATTCAGTGAGCACAAAAGCATTGAATACAGGATTTTTGAGGGTTGCATCACCTGAACTTCTTTTATAAGGAAGTGGGTTAAGCGTTAAGGAAATTGTTTTAGAAAAAGTTTCGCGGAGAAAAATTGTTTTTTTCTTTCATTTTTCTATTAAAATAACGATTTCCTTTTGATTTTGGTGAAATATTATTTTCTCTTGATTGCAGTGCAATAAACACAAAATTGAAAAATTGAGAGCTACGCCACTTCTGCTATCAGGGCCTCAATTATCTACTATGGGAGCGTATCGAAGTAACATTTTTCAAAATACCGAAAAAAAATGTTTTGAAATCCCGACAACTAAAATACTGTCTTTTTACAATCCCTACTTCTAAAATCCCGCTCGATCAAAATCCTTATTTATTCAAATCCCGCTTTTTAAGATCCCGCCAGTCCCGTTTTTATCCATTTTAATATTTTACAAACTACGAAAAAAATAGACAAAAAATGAGTAAAACAGGTTTTTTAAGTCGCATTGCTCATAGCATACAACTACACTAACATAAAATTATAAGAAAAATTGTTGATGATTAATTATTTCCTTTCCTATGTTCTTCTTATTTTAGTGAATAATTTGATATACTAATAAATCTGTTTTGATAATTTGAATTTTTGTTATTGGCTTAGCGCTACAATAAATGTAGGTATTCCAAACAAATCACTTGTTGCTTCCTTTGTTTCGATTTCGTTATCCCTTTTTTGCAAATAAAACAATTAGTTTTGTTTGAAAATGAGGGATTTTATCAATGATTATTAGAGGCGGTATTTTAAAAAAGCGGGACTTTTTAAAACGCTATTCTAGAAAGAGGGATTTTTATAAGCGGGAATATAAGAACTGGGACTTCGAACCCAACCCATCTACAATCTATTGCGTCTTAAACTGAATAAGGAGTCAACGGTTAGTCAAGTAGATAATAAAACTCACATTACATTTCCAAATCCAATTAGGTAGCTTTGCTATGAAATCTTGCATTGTGTACGAAAATCTTCTATAAAAAAGGTAAAATAAGAATTAAAATATTTTAAAGCCTGAAAAGAGTGGTTTAAATTTATTTTTCACATCAGGAACCTTCCACACCTTAGCTACGCCACTATGAGACACTACAGTACAGACTGACGAATGTTGTATGTAAATGTAAATCCTCTTTTGAATCATTACCGTGATGATCGGAAGTTGAAATCCCAGTAAATAGAAAGCATTAACAAACCAATTGTTGTAAAATAACAATCAATTCTTAATTACTATTTGACTAAGGCCACAGACGTGTCATCATCTGCAGGAAAAGTCAAGTAGTTACCGGAATGAAAAACAAACAGAAACAATAGCATAGATCAACCTAATCCCATAACTTCAATGAGCGACAAAATGACCAAGTTAACAAACATGCAAACACCTCACACCGCGACAACAGTTTGTCACTTGTGTCAACGTGCCTATAGCAGACATTGACTTAATATTTTCCATCTATTTTTTTTTTTCTTTTCTTTTTTTTTTAATGGAGGTATACATACAGGTATCCGATTGTTCAACAAAAAAATCTGTTTTCTCCATATCCACAAAAGATGTAGATCGTTTTGTCCTGGCGTTTGTATTTGACAAAACAACAGACTTGTTGAGTCTTGGAAGAATGTCTGTTAGATTTGTGTGATGCGTATATTTGAAATCTGTTTCCTATCATTCTTATTCCAGTAGCGCAAGAGTAGGTATTGACTTAGCTGTGTTTGCTGATGTATATAATTTTTCTTGTTTTGATCGAGAGGCAATGTGATTTCTTGTCAAATCATTATCTTTCTATTCATATACCTAGATACATAATGTAGGTAGGAGTATGTATACACCCTCATTGAATTACAGTAGAATTCGGTTATAACGACCACTCACGGGAGACAAATTTTCCGTCGTTATAAGCGGATGTCCTTATATCCGAACGTAAAAAAACCCATTTACATATTTTAATCTTGTTTAGTATTTCTATTTTTATTTCATTTAAATAAAAGCAATCCACTTCATTCATTATTAAAATAAACAATTATTTTTTATAATAATTTAAGATTCAGTTCTTATGAAAAAATCAGTGATAGCTGACTGTTTTTTGTTTTTAAGGTATAGAACTTCTAATTTTCTTTCTATTTCCATTACATTACTTGTTAGTTCTGGTGTTGTGTTTGCAAAAAAACAAAAATCCTTAACAGTTCCTATTGCATTTAATGCCTCAGCAATTGAAGGGCTTGTTTCGTGTACGGGGCCGTCATCGTCATCAGAGACTTCAAAAACTGCATTTTCGACAGCAGTAGCACTCACTATTTCTTCTAAATTTGGATCATCTGAAGTTAAAATGTTGTCATCAACGGTAATGTACTCCACCCACGCTGTTTCTGAAGCGACAATGTTTGAATTGTTCATCAGTGCAATCCATTCAGAAAGAGGCCAATCATCCTCTTCTTCAAATTGTTCTTCATCTCCAGAGTTGTTCAAAGCATGCAAACCAGCATGCTTAAAGCAGTTAGTAATAGTGCTACTGGTAACACGATCCCAAGCTGTGGCCACCATGTTGACAGCTTCTAATAAGCCAATGGCACATTCTTTACCTGCTTCTAGGTCCCGAATAATTTTAAGCACAAGTTGTTTTCGGAAATTGTTTTTAAGGCTTCTAATAACACCCTGGTCCATTGGTTGCAATATCGATGTTGTATTGGGCGGAAGAAAAGCAAGTTTTATTGAAGAAAGATTTTGGGTGTGGGGATGTGAAGGGCAGTTATCAACAAGCAACAAAATTTTCTTTTTCTTTGTTCTCAGCTCTGCATCCCATTTTCGTAAAACTCCCTCGAAAATTTCAGAAGTCATCCAAGACTTTTTGTTTGCTGTGTAGTGAACTGGCAAGCACTTTGTTCCTTTAAAACATCTGGGATTCTTGGATTTGCCAATTTCAAGGAGTTTTCTTTTTTCCGATCCGTCCATATTAGCACCAACGAGCACGGTTATTGTTTCTTTAGACATTTTTCCGCCTATGCACCTTTCTCCTCTAAATTTTAATGTATTATCAGGTCTTAGTTTGTAAAAAATTCCAGCTTCGTCCACATTAAAGATGTCACTGGGTCGATACTCTTCTCGAACAACTGGCCATACTTTTTGTAACCAATCATCGCATTGCCCTGCCTGAACACTGTTAGCTTCTCCTGAAATTTTTCCAAACACAATGTTGTTTCGCATGCGAAAACGGTAGATCCAACTTTCAGTACATTGAAAATCCTTCCCAAGAAGCTGTCCAATTTCATTTGCCTTTGTTTGTAGTATTGGTCCCGTAATGGGAACATTATTGCTCCTCTGAGTCTTAAACCATTTCAGTAATGACTCTTCAATGTCCGCATTTTTTGAGGAACGAATCTTTTTAATTTTAATTGATTTCGCTTCAAAACTTTTTTGTATAGCTTCTTTATTTTTCCAGATTCCACTGATAGTAGAATGCGAACATGGAATTCTTTTGCAAGATTTGAATTGGATTCCCCTGCTTCGAGTCTCCAAATTATGGCAGCCTTTTCCTCAATCGTGAATGTTTTTCTTTTTTTAGATTCCATTTTGCAGAATAAAGCACTTTGATTTTCATATTTCTTAAACTGAAAGAATAAATCGCTTTCTTACCTATATCAACTAAGTAGTACCATAAAATTAACACTTCTCAATGAAAAATAATAGCACGTCTGAACCAACTTTTTATCATACAAAATAAACTATTCATTCAAATAAACCTACATAACTGTATCATGTCTAGACACGCTGGAACAACGAAATTTGTTTGGCGAATTCTCTTTTATTTCGTTTTCGGTCGTTATATCCGAATTTCCTGACAAAAAAATCCCGCTACAATGGTCGTTATAACCGAAATGGTCGTTATAACCGAAGTTGTTACAACCGAAAGATATTATTCAGTATTTAGTGACAAACCAAACTTAAGCTTCAAGTTTCGTCGTTATAACCGAAATGTCGTTATAACCGAAGTTACTATGAACGAATTTAACTGTATAAAGATTGCTAACGAATTGTCGAAAAGACATTATAAAAAATCATTTTGCTACTCATTCTTATACTGAAACGTTAAACTGGTACATGTGTTTGTGGTTTGTGCTTTATTTGTATATCAACTTTGCACAAATGTGGCGTAAATCTTTTTATTTTAGGAATCGTCAAGGCACTTTCTATGGAGCTACCAATACGTATACCTATCTCAAAAAAGCTTTGTCAAAATATTGCCAGTAGTGCTTTGATTTCAATTTTGCGTCTTTTTTTTCTACTGACTACGGAGGTTCGAGCTCGATTTGCATCCAGTATTGTACCTACCATCACTAAACATTTTGTATGTTGTTTGTCTTATTAAATTGTTCTGTGGTTTTGAAACTTTAAATAAAAGCAGAGTTGACAGAATTGCACACTTTACTTCGCTATTTTGTAAAGTTTGTTCTCTCCAGCATTTTCATTACAGATTTCAACGTGTTTTCTGATGTACATATATGTATATAATTTTCCTTGTTTTGTTAGAGATGCAATAGCGGACTGAGTTCACACTGTACCATGGGCTTAGTCAGGAATTTTTTAATGTCTTTTTTCGTGGACAATTTCTCAAAAAACAATGAAAAAACGAGGACATATTTTTGAAGAAAAAAAGTAGGACATATTTACTGACAAGAATGTTGAGAGATACTTTAAAAGTAACATTTTTTGTTTTTCAAAATAGAGAAACATCGTTAGTAGGTATATGAAATGAATCAAATTGATTTTATAAATTTGACCATTGATTTCGCGTTTTATAAAACCAATTTTCTGGGATTTTCAGCAAATTTCCTGAGGACTTCATCTTCTATTTCGGATTTTCTTTCCTTTGCCATTTTCCGATGCACACTGAGCATGCATAGTCCTGAAAAAAATAAAAACATCGTTGTCATATGAAATGAATCAAATTAATTTTCTAAAACTTTACCATTTAGTCGGTTTTCGCCCATAGTCGGTCTTAGCAGGTTTTAACACGCCGCGCCGCAAAGTGCGGAACGACCTTTCTACGGTGCAAGTCGTCCAATGTAGTGCCAATAATATTTCCAATATTTATAATGATTCAGCAGGAAAAAAGGGTGTCCGCTTCCGCGATATCGTCGCACACTTCCAAATTTTTCTTCGCTTCTTCACTAAGCTGTTTGTCTTTCCAAATGTTATACCATAATTCAATTTCTGCACTTAGATCCAATTCATAAAATTCTGGAAATGATTTGATGTCTTCTTTCAAATCGCCAATACTTTTTTTCAACATAATGTATGGATGCAATGTGAGTAGTGAAAATCCAGGCAAATTGAATGGTGCGAATCGATTTGCAACCGATGATATCAATGAATCCAAATGGAACAAGCAACGATATATTACAATAATTATTTGGATTCGATGCAGGTTGATTTGAACGATGCTGCTGTCGATGTCGTTGGGCTAGTCTGGGCATACCCAATTCAATATCAATCGAGTTCGCTATTTCTTTTGCCTCGTCTAGAATTTCATCAATCACGGTATCTACAGCGGTTAGATGGCTAGGGATAACAGCTGATATTCTATCAAGATGATCTTTGTATTTGAGCAAGTCAAGACTTTTAGATTGAATACCATTCACGACAGGCTCAAGAATATCTGAATATTTGGCAATTATTGAAGTGCATATGATAAATACAGGTTTCGTTTCTGCAGAGTGTAGCTAAAATGCAGCTGATCGCGATTTTGCATTGCCTTCAGTGGATAAAGTCAGTAATACGTTCACGATCTCAACGAAATTGGCTTTAAAAACAGCAATGCTCTTGTGTTTTTTAGACCAACAAATTTCACAAAGAGCGTGTATGTTCGGAGCACACTTTCGCCGTAGCACTGATTCACGGAAAAATCTCATTATGTCTTTGATGGTGCCAATAGTGTTTCGAACTTCCGGGACCGTGTTCAAATCATCAGCATTTTCTACAAATGTCCTCGAGGCCGCATTCAGATGATAATTTTTTTTGATTCGAAGAATTATAAATATAAATGCCCAAATATGCTCGTGTAATATTTCTAGATGTTAGAGAAATCTCATTGAAAAGTCCTCGTTTTTCGGCAATTTTGTGAATTATCCTCCTTTTTTATAAAAATTTTCATTGATACTCCTTTATTCCGCTTTTTTCCAAAATTGTCCACGTTTCTTACGAGAATACTCTTTAAAAAGTCCTCGTTGCCTCCACTAGTAATAAATGATTGCAAGAAATGTATCATGTAACTAACATTTCCATTGGAGGTCCCGAAATTTATATGTGAAAATAAAAAATAAAAAATCCCCACTAGAAATATTGGCTAGGCACATGAGAGATTTCTTGCAATCATTTATTTCTAGTGGAGGACCAGTGTAACCATATCAATTATTACTTATTGTCTGAACCTCAATAAAGCTTTACCAAAAAGAACCTCATATTTTCAGTTCAATTATAATGTAATAGTTTGTAAACTCTTTTTTTTTAATATATTTTCAGTGCAAGCAGTGTGGAAAAACATTTAAACGTTCCTCTACTCTGTCGACTCACTTACTCATACACAGCGATACACGTCCATATCCTTGCCAATACTGCGGAAAACGATTTCATCAGAAATCTGACATGAAAAAGCACACATACATCCATACTGGTAAGTGACAATTTTATTTACCCACAGAACTCCATAACACCCTTGTCATTTGCAAGAACAGGTTAATGATTTAAATACTCAAAGTTACTTCAATTAAAAAAATGTGCTACCAATAGAACTCGGTGAAATGTCCTGATTATACGGAAACCGACCATAAAGCACTTGCTATTATGACAAAAATATTTCCACCTTGCCAAGGCAGTCGTTCTATAACAATTAATATCCTTATCTGATTTAATTTAACTAATTGGTTATATGTGATTGCATGAGCTTGAATATCCCCGACTCATTCCCATTCCCACGCAATAAATGGTAAAACAATTTCATTAACTTTATTTCTCGTTTCTTATTGTAGGAGAAAAACCGCATAAGTGCACGGTGTGTTTGAAAGCATTCAGCCAGAGCTCAAATCTCATCACCCATATGCGCAAACATACGGGTTATAAACCATTCGCATGTGGAATTTGCGATCAATCGTTTCAGCGTAAAGTCGATCTCAGACGTCATCGTGAAAACCGTCATGGAGAAGAGAACACAGGGTCTATAAAAATGGAGGTATCGAGCAGCTGTTAACAGCTTTATAGTTTTTATCAATATGAATATTATTGTTTGTTGATTAGATGAAATGTTCATTGTTCAAGTAATTAAGCCTTGTCAATAGTCCCTATAACCAAAGCTTGTTATTAATTTAAATTATTAAACACAAAACCAATGTATGTATGTACATAAAAATAATTTTGTCTAGTCTTATGCTTTTTGATTGTTTTTCTATTTTATTTCCTGTATTTAATTGAATAGGGCAAAGCAGCTAATCAAACCAAAGATAATTTTGTTTAAATAAAGATCATTTCTTAAATTTAGAACACAATTTTAATATGACAAAAAGACTTGTAGATAAACTAGTTCGGTTAAAAAAATAAATATATATTATATATTACTTTAGTTTATACAATTATTTAAATATTTATTTATAGACTTCACTTAAAAAATAAAAAATGTTCAAGATACTGCTTTTAGATATAAGATGAAATTTGCGATTGTTAAGAGAATCTAAGAATGAATCCAATGAATGAATATTTTGTTAATTAAATAAAATTTAAGTAAATAAATAAATGCGAATTTGTTATTATTTTATGAATTTCAGATGCTTTGAGGTGTACCCGTGGCGTAATGGTTAGCATGTCCACCTGCTAACCCAGAGGTTCGAGGTTCGAATCCCAGCAGAGGCAAAATGCAAAAATGTTTTTCCACGGGTATCGCCTTTCGCGAGGAATTGGCAAGTCCTCCGTTAGTAAATTCATTGCCATGAAAAGCGCATTCTCAATTAGCCGTTCGGAACCGGCGAAAAATTGTAGGTCCCCTCCATTCCCTCACAAGGCATGGTTGTGAGAAATGCGCTAGGCCCAGGGGCTCCTCGCTCTGTTGCGCCACCCTATTTATTTATTTATTTAGATGCTTTGAGGTCCTTCTAAAAAGTTAAACCTTTCTCTATTTGCTTTGATGGAAATTGAAAATTGGTTTGTTGGTTTTTTTCTTCTCCTTCTTCTCATTCTTCTTCTTCTTCCTCTTCCTCTTCCTCTTCTTGTTATTGTTTTTCATCTTCATCATCTTTATCATCATCATCAAATTACGTGGTAATAGTAATCGACCCATGTAAACCAAACCGAGAAACCACGAAATTTTTCGTTTAAGTTTCTAATATTTTGCTTCTTTTGTTGACTTTTTCTGTCTCGGTAAAAAGAAAGCAACCATCACTTCTTTGAAGTTAAATGATTTACCACTAAAATTCATTCATAAAAGTATACACATAATTGAATAGGCTAGATCGTTAGATCATGTAAATATATAAAATATTAATTAAAAAAAAAGCTGCGAAAATCTTGAAGAGATACATAACATATCTTTCCATTCTTAGCTCGTGCCATGCGTTAACTCTTAGAAACAGATGCCTTATTTTCTTTTGATTTTTTTTCTTTGGCATTCTGGCTTTTGGTATTTTGTTTTCTTCTTTTCGTTCATTTGGGACATGACGACGCGACGTTAAAAAAGGTTCAGCAGACACATGGGTCCTACTCTTGATACACCTGTCGCAATGATGAGTCTTAAGTCTCTTTGATGTTGCATAGGTCCTTCATTTTATTAGGACATTTTGATTGCTTTCCGGCATTCATATATGTAGATTGGACGATACAATTAATATTACACTGCCATCAATAATATTCCATATGAAACAGGTAGTTGTTGTGGATGTACTAAGCTTAAGTGTACCTTCCTGGTGATGCATCTGTCATGGTCGATTACGGAAAACAGATTGATTTTTACTTTTTATAAGTAGGTAGGTACTTGCATATAACTTGTTGGAAGCTGTTCAATTTTAATCAGAGCCATTATTTATAATAGAACTCGATGAAAGGTTGATTTTTTTATACATTCTTTAAGATTGTATGTGCATTGAATCCTTAAATCTTGTGAAAGAAATTTTCATGAACGCAAATAATTTTTTTGCTTTTACAATAGGTCCAACGATGTAAAACTCCGATTTTTAGACACGATACTTTTGTAAATTTGAAATACTAAAGTTTAATATTTATGCAAGTACTAAATATACGCACTGAGATTGCTATAACTACTTTTCTGAATTTTGAATATGGTGCCCTTTATTACATAAACAACCAAAATTGAAATGAAAATGTTAATTGAAATGAGTTTGCTTTAGCCACTTTTATGCTTCATCCTTCATTGAATTCGAGGGTTGCATTATTGACGTTTCGTTAAACGACGCGAAGTTATTAGAGATTTTTTCCGCCTATCAGAATCACTCTTTCTACCGAAATACCTCTTCAATTTAAGCACTGCTTGGTGAAACAGTGGCCTAAGTCTATATACACTTTCAGACAAAATAAAGTGCAAATGCACATGACTCATTTTAAAAATGCAGAGAATGAACAATGAGATAGATTTACCACTCTATTTCATGTTACTACGTTATATTTTATCATTTTTCATCAAACGCGGACACTACTTGGTTACTCCGTTATTTTTGTTTTCTTTTAAACATGAACTGCATTAATTTTCAAACAAATGACATTGAGCTTGAACAAAATAAAGTGCAATTTTTTAATACCTGTGCAAAGTATAGCTAATAATAATTCCAAATAAAAATGTAAGCCAAAATGATCAACAGGTGAGGTTATCTTATGCCCGTTTGCAAAAATTTTACTTCAAGTTAAAATATATTTTCATAAGATTTGACATGGAACAACTCTCACCTGAATTGAAAGAATATTTAGTTTCGGGCCGCTGACGTGGGTTGACCTTTCGTGAACAAGGAGAAAAATATGGTCTGTCAATTTCTGGAAACAAGAAAGTTTATTTGAACTTCATTGGACGAGGATCTGCTGCCAGTTTAAGAAGTCAAAGTGGAAGAAAGAGGAAAACAACACCACCTGGTGACCGCAGAATCAAAATAGAGGCCAGAAAAACCATTATCTACAGCTAGAAACATCAAAGAAAACCTACTATTAGACGTAACACCAAGAACAGTCCAAAGTTGACTTAATGAAAGTGAACTACGAAACTATTTGGCAAAGAGAAAACTTTTGCTACGCCAAATAAACATAAAAAGTATTTAAAAAAACCACAATCGTTTTGGGAAAGCATAATTAGGCCCTATGAGTCTAAATTTGAGTTAACGAATTCCAAATCAAGGAAAAAAGTTTGGTGCACGCCCAAAAAAAGACTCGACCAAAGATTACAAAAAAATCGTCAAACATGGTGGGTGGTATATTATGGTTTGGGGATGTTCTCACTTTGGTGGCGTGGCGTTGGCAATATTGTCAAAATTTACACCAAAATGACGGGTTCTCATTACGTCAGCATTATTTGAGAAAAATTAGCTTCTTCTTCATCAAAAATATCGCTGGACAACTACAACTGATCCGAAGCATATACTTGCAAAGTGGCAAAGCAGTTTTTATTCTCAAAAGCAACGTGGAATCATTGGAATGGCCACCTCAATCCCAAGATCTCAATCCGATAGAGCATCTTTGGTCCATATTAGATGAAAGTATTCCGTCAGGCGAAATATACCATCTTTTTGGAAAAGCCTCCAACTTGAATGTAAGAGGATTCCATCTGAAATTTTGGTGGAATCTGGTTCGCAGCATACCAAAGCGACTTGCAGCTGTTATTCAAAATAAAGGGGGAGCCAACAGTTACTGATTTCCTATGAAATTTTTTTTTTTTTTTTTTGATATTTTGAATTTGCACTTTATTTTGTCTTCTCTTTTTTCATGATTTGTTGCAACTTGCAACACATATTTTTTTGTTATTTAAATTGTGGTTATATTTTGTTTATGAATACTGATATGTTTGTAAAAGAACTTAAATAAATTGAGGAAAATGACTTTTTGAAATAGAGTCCATGAAAACAACAAAATAAAATGAGTTAGTATCTTAATTGCGGTTGGCACTTTATTTTGTTTGTAGTTGTAGAAACTCCTAAATTTTCATAAACGTGGAAGATTCCATTGGAATCGAAAATACTAGATATCAATTTTGAGCCCGGTTCAAAACAATGAAAATTTTATGTAAGTAGGTAAGTAATATTTTGACCTCAGTCATAGGAACTGTCTAACTAAAGCTTTAAAGTTGAATTTTTTGTAGAATTGGGTTGTGAACACAGTGAACGAAAAATGAATTACGTCTGCGAGCTTCTAAATTTAACACAGTGGGGTTGTTTGCCTGACGGTAAACGCGGGTGCTGGAGCTGGGACTAGGACAAATAGTTTGACATCGAAATATAGGTTCCAATCAAGCAACAGGCTTTCAATTTCAAGAACAAATTACTTCAGTTACAAAATATGCTGTTACACTATTTTAAATGTTAAAATGGAATAAAATTTAATAAGAAATCTAGTCTTTTTATTTTCAAAATTGGATAAAGATGTCTTAACAAAGAAAGCATTGTACAAAAAAAAACCCACCTTGGTTCCGGATTTGTGATTTTAAGAAACTCAATTCTTGTTAAAGAAAAAAAAATACAGGAACCATTCTTAGTATGTTAAGTCAGGCATAGAAAAAGGGGTGCTCCTTAAATTTTAATATTTCATATGGGGGTCATTTGAAAAAGGATAGTCTTGAAAATAGTTAATGGATGGCATAACATGTGGGCTCAGGTGCATCGGATAACATGCATCTATTCAGCTTAGGGATACCTATACCTAGCCCAGTCTTAGGAAAGTAGTTTTTCTATATTCCCCTGTTCCGTTTATGGGTTTAAAAAAAAAAATTAGCAGCATGTAGAATGTGGAAGTATTATTTGAATCACCACTGACTGAATGATTTTTAAATTGTTTTATAATAAATTTTCATCATCTGTTTAGTGTGAAGTACGTAAAGCAGTTTTCCTTCTCTTCATTTTCATTGACTCCTTTCTAGGCGAAATTGATAGATTTGGAAAAATTTCTGGTCTATTTTCTTCTATTTTATTTTAAAGTTTTAAACAAAACTTAAAAATCGTTCATTTGAATTTTTAACATTATTTTGTGGTTTGCTGAAGAAAATTAGGTATTTAAAATAACTGTTAGACCGGTCCATATACAAAAATTATGTAATTTCAATTTTTCGTTCCTAACTACCAATTGTTTTGAGGGCGCTCATAAGACGCTGTTGGATTAACTTATTCCATATAAACGAAATCAGGCAGCTCTTATTTATTCAACAAGCTAATGTCTTTTTTTAGTGAAAATCTAGTTCATTGAAAAGTAGCTGCAGAGGAATTTTTCCCTCGTGTATGGGCAGTGACATAAGACGTGAGTGATATCCTCATGGTCGTCTTCGTCATAGCATCTATTGCAGACCCATTTCCTTTTTGTGCGTAGCCTAATAGTTTTTGTCCTGTTAGAATACTGATAAGCGATCGTACTGAAGGCTTATTCAGGGATTTTGGCCATAGTTTCCTGGAGATGACACACAGGAATCTATAGGCATTCCCATCTTTCATTGGACTTTCGTATTATTTTGTTACCAATAATCTGTTTTAATTTGCACAGGGTGTAACGAATATTGATTGGTCTATGAGACTACGGTCAAGTGTTGAGTCTTTTCTCGCCAGTTCATCGGCTCCCAGTATGCCACTGTGACCGGGAACCCATCAGCAGAGTCAAACGTTGTGCTGCGTGCCACAAGCTCTTAGCTCTTCGTGACAGCAAGACACTAGGTTTGATTTTTTTAGAGTGGCAGGAATCGATTTTATTGCTGCTTGGCTATCAATGAAAAAAGTGACATTTCACAATTTCTCTTTCTTCAGTGAACACAATACTTTCATTAGCTGGCTTTGAAAAAAAATCTCAAGTGAAGAAAGCAATGTTATTTATTTATTAATTTTTTTATTTAGTGATTTATTTAATAAGTTAATTATTTATTTATTCTTTAAATCTACGATAGTACAATCAACAGATTAAGCATTAGATTTAAAAATTCATTTGAAATTCAAGAAAACAATTAACTTTTTAGAGTCTTAGACAGATTATCCAATAATCGTAAAAAAATTACTTTAAATTGAGATGTAGACATCGATAGATCAAGATCATTATAGTAGCTATTCAAAATTTTACAAAATCGAGAAATTGGTTAATGCTGCCCATAGTTAGTCTTTCTCAATGGTCTGCAAGGAGCATAAATGTTAATTAGAGCAAGCAAATCAGAACAATCTACTCGTATATCATTACAAATAATATCCCGAACAAACGAAACACTATACATTCTACGCCTTGCCTCAAGAGTTTGCATTCCTTTTCCAAGCAACAAAGTCTGCTATTATAGTTCAGAAAGTCTTAATTTCTGGGGAAACGGTTTAAAGCAAACTTTAAAAATCTTTTTTAAGCCCTTTCTATTTTCTCTTTATAAGTTTTATACTTTAAAAATACTTAGGGCTCTCACAATCCAAATCGATTTCCTAGTTATGTTTACTTAGCATTATGTTTACCATTCAGACGCGACAGGAACAACAGAACTCCAAGGTCGCTTGGTTTGTTATTGAGAGCCTTTGAAGACAGTACAGAATGAACACGTAGATATGGAGAACCGCATATTCTCTAATCATTTCTAAATAATGTAACCCACTTAACTTAAGTTCCAAATAGTCCTTCCACACACATACAAATTTCTCAATTTTCACAAACAATATATTATTTTTAACCCCAAAATCAAATCAAACTTCATTATAATCGGGTTGCTGAATCCTTTCATTATTTACCGCCACACAATACAAAAAATAGTTATTCAGCGTTCTCGTCACCGAACGCTCATTTATTGATGCAGTGCTTGATCAATGGACCAACAACGATTTGCCGATTAAAAAATCTGGAAAAAATGCACTTGTACACAATGATGAAATTCCCAACATTCACTATCTTCAAAAGCTATATAGCGGGCACCGACCGGTACACAATGGATAGCATTTAAACTGCCGATCGATCATATGCCCGCTTCCGATAACATCAAATTAGCGAAAACACGCTTTTGTTTTTGGAACAATTATGTTACGCGACAGTCGTCGATACAAATTGATCACTTTTTGCGCTGCCTCTTCACGAAAATTGTTCACAAAAAGAAAATCTTGAAATACTCGAACTTATTCGCAGTGAAATTCGTCTTGCGGTAATATAACCTTTGTCATAAAAAGTGCCGACCACAAAGGCAAAGGGATATTCGATATTGTATCACAATTGGATTTCCTTATACTATTGGTATCTTCCTCTACTACAGTTAAACACTTTGTCAAAAAAAAGAGGATAAGATTTGATTCCAAAATTAAATAATTCTAGTCAAAACTGTTAACAAAATGCCTAGCCTTCTTCCCATAAGCGATACAACTATGAAGAAAGGGAAATCTTCTTTTAATTGAATAATGTGTCCTAAAAGAATAAGCTTATCTAATACATCAATTAGATAAATGCAAATGAGGCATATGAATTGTGAAATCGATTCAACCTATTATCTTTCATTCACGAATTTTGTGCCTTCTGCACTATTTCTTTACATCTTTCACTATACAAATAAAATTTTTTATTTGAATTAGTGGAGTTCTAACCATTTATTTAGAAAACCTCTAAAGAGTGTTTTTTTTTTTTATTGAATATCTTTACACTATTAGGTGCGTTTTATTGAGAATCTTATTTCTGTTCACTAATCGTTGTTGTTTTCCCATGTGCGATGTTTTGCGATCTTTTGCAAACCTTCCCAATAAAACACGGCTATTGTAAAGTGGAATGATTTTTGTTTGTTTGTTTGTATTGAATAGGCTCCAAAACTACTGGGCCGATTTGAAAGAAATTTGGAATAGAAGTCGTCTAGAGCCTAGGAGGTAGGAGGTAACATAGAAATAACATTTAATATCCCAATATTCCTCTGTTAACGGAAACGGGAACGTAACCGAAAACTAAGAAAATACTGGGCCGATTTCGAAAATTCTTTCGCTGTTAGGCCGTGTGTGAATTGCGTTAAAATGTGTGTTAAAATTTAACCCGCGTTAAAATTTGACACTAATGAGGTGAATAAAATGGGTTAAAATTTATTGAGCTGTGGAGCAGGTTAAAGTGTGTTAAAATTTGACGTTTCTAGTGATAGAGAATTTTGCTCTTTTTTTTTTTTTTTTGTTGGAGGTTTTTAAAATACCAGCTGGAGCACTCAGACCTAAATACCGGTCCATTGTACTACCAGATAGCAACCTTCTATTTGTTATAGCTTTCCAGATGTTCGGAGAAAAGCCAAAAGACGCTGCCATGATAAGGAGCCTAAGTTACCAGCTCTCACCATGTCTGCGCCGAGTATCTGTAACCTCATGCGAGAAAAAGCAGGACATTCACAGAGGAAGTGCTCTGCGGTGTCCTCATCTTCTCCACAAGATTCACAGAGTGTGGTGTCGCTTAAGCCTAACACGTTTAAATGCTTGGCAAAAGAGAAGTGCCCGCTGGCAACGCCAATAAGCTTTCTACAGTCTTTTCTGCTACGAGCTAGCAAAAATGTTGCAGTCTTCTTACTAACGTTGGGGAGCATGCGCTTGGTTTGCCTGCATCCACTGGAGGCATGCCATCTACGACTTTGCTCTTCACAGATCCAATCGTTGATTGAAGCTCTCACTGAGGATGCTGGCAGACCTAGCGACGGTTCAGGTCCTGAAAAAGCTGTCTGAGATCCCTGCCTAGCAAGTTCATCGGCGACTTCATTTCCAGTTATGCCGTGATGGCCCGGAACCCAAATGAGACTCAAGGAATTTAATCTTCCGATCGCATTCAGAGAGCTCTTGCATTCCTGGATCACTTTCGAAGTGGTTAGAGGGTTGAGAAGGGCCTTAAGCACAGCTTGGCTGTCGCTGCAAACACAGATACTTCTCCCCGTCCATCCATTGTTCGTTACGTAGCTCAAGGCCATAAGGATAGCATAAGCTTCCGCTTGGAAAACGGATGCGTATGATCCCAAAGATGAGTGCAGTCGTATGTCGTCGTTCTCAACAAAGGCACCAGCACCAGAACCCTCGTCGGTTTTGGAGCCATCTGTGAAGATACGATAACAGTTCTTTCCAGGCTCAGATTCTGGGGTGAACCAGTCCTGAACCGAAGGAAAGTTGACTGAGTAATTTTGACGCAGTTTGAGCCTTGGGATCATCGTGTCAGACGGCATATCCATTAGACGTGAGTCAAAAGATATGCTGCTTGCGAGTTCCTCAAAGCTCCAGTGCGAATTGTGCCAGAGACCACATCGCTTTAAACGAGAAATGGTCTTGAGAGTACACCCCATGATGTAAGTATCAAGGGGAGGAAGATTCAACAGTGCGTCGAGAGCAGCTCCCGGTGTGCTGGGGAAGGCCCCCGTAACACCCAGACAAATTGTTCTTTGAAGTTTGGCAAACGAGGCAATAACGTATTTACGCGAGAGCTTATTCCACCAAACAACTGACGCATAGGAGATGATTGGTCTTATCATAGCCGTATAGATCCAAAGGACCCTTTTCGGTGAAAGACCCCATGTCTTGCCAAAGGCTCCTTTACACTGCCAGAAAACTGACAGTGCTTTAGTAGTTTTAGACTCGACATGTTTTGACCAAAGAAGTTTGTTATCCAGGATTACTCCAAGATGTTTGACTTCATTTGAGAAAGGAATGTTGACGCCTTTAAGCGAAAGTTGGGTCAAACCAGTCAATTTTCTACGTCTCGTGAAGAGGACAACCTCGGTTTTAAGAGGATTGACGGAGAGACCGTTTCTAACACACCAGGTGTCAATCATACAAAGCGCAGCCTGTGCTCGGGAACAGACAGCTTGGAGGCTGGAGCCAATCGAGAGCACGGCGAATTTTGCTCTTGCTTTGCATTCAATTCAAACAACGAAATATGAATCAAGAAAAAAAAAACGAAGGCAGGCAGGAAACCATATATTAAATGTCAGTTAGAAATCAATTAATTTATATAAATTCAATGCTTTTGTTTTCTAGGGTCTCAAGATGAAAAAATAAAACTAATTGAAATTAGAATAAGTCTGGATGAAAAAAAAAAACAAGAATTAAT
Source organism: Melanostoma mellinum (assembly GCA_914767635.1). NCBI lineage: Eukaryota > Metazoa > Arthropoda > Insecta > Diptera > Syrphidae > Melanostoma > Melanostoma mellinum. The sequence continues at coordinate 264,947,558 of OU612058.1, read as the reverse complement.
ACAAAATACTTTAAATTTTTCAAATTAGAATAAGTCTGGATGAAAAAAAAAAACAAGAATTAATACAAAATACTTTAAATTTTTCATTTTTTTAAACCAAATACGAATTTAATGTTTTGTTTCTTTTGAAATGTATGAAAAATATCAGCCATGAAAACTAATTTTCAGTGTTACTATACCGAATAAATCAATTAATCAAAATGGGAATTTTGTTTAAATATTTTTCATTGTTTTTTTTTTTTAAAATATGACATTAGAATGGAGAACAATAAATAAAAAAGATTTTTTTTTCAGTTTCAGAGACTTTTTACTAACCCTGTTTTCTTAAAAATACGTTTTGTAATTGAAATTATTTTTCCGTGAAAAAGAAAACCAATTTTTGTTCAGGGAAATTTCTTAAATTATCGAGGGAAATTTTTTTAACCTACGCAGAAATCTTGGTTAAAATAATTGTTTTAACGCAATTCACACAGCAAATGGCTAAATTTGATCCCACCTCAAACAAGACGTCAAATTTTAATCGTGGTAGAAGTTTTAACGCAAATTTTAACGCAATTCACACACGGCCTTAGAGTGCTTCATTACTCCTGAGTAGCATGGGCTATATTTAATGGCCATATTAACACGGCATCGGGAACGAGAATTCAAACAGCACTGATGAGATTTCTAATTTTTCTTTCACCATTACAATGCGGTGTTATCCCCGAGTAACAAAGACTATATTTCATCTCCATATTCCCACGGGAAAGGGAAAATAAAGTGGAGCTTGAAAACTGCTGAGCAGATTTCCAATAATCTTTCAACATTAGAATGCTTCGATATTCTTTAGTAATTTTAATTCATCTAAATATTGCAAGCAGAGTCGATGCTACACCAGATCACACTAGGACCCGAGCTACGCCGGGTTTAAAAAACATTTCATAACGCAATGTCCAGATTCTAGTGAGTTCTCTACTTCAGGAATATTTTTTTTTTAATCTTCTTCTTTTTGTTTTTTGACGGGGATCTCTCCAACTCTCCTTTGAACTTGACAATACCATAACTGAACGGATCGTGCTACTACCTACTATCGGAGAACTTGCCAATTCCTTGCGAAAGGCGATTGGAATAACATTTTTGCTTCTGTTGGGATTCCACAATCGAACCACGCACTTCCCGGTTAATAGGCAGACGTGCTAACCATCACGCCAAGGCCCAAGGGTACAACTGTATAAATTATTTTAAAAAATAAATATTTTAAAGAAAATATATTTTTTTGTCGCTGTATCAATGAAATCCAGTAGGTTGAACAAAATTTGTTATATTTTGACTATATATGTATATAAAACTAAGAACCAAACCAAGAACCATCTAATTTACATTTAGGTGCAAAAATACTAACCGCAAAACAGACAATGAACTTAAAGGGTATATATTCTATGTACCTCCACTTCAAATGATGGGCAGTGAACTTTAACAGTCAATCGGTAGTGAATATCTCCACTTGGTCTTATTCGGCTCTCTCCTAAGAAGACTATTGCACATGGATTACCATAGGACCCGTATCTCATGCTAATATGCCACCAGTAGAAATATGGCTTCTATGCATACTTTTTGTTGGGGTATAGACAGATGTTTAAGGTTTTATAAGTTCCTCAAAGTTATCTGTGAGGTTTTTTTAACTTGCACGTTATAAATTACAATTCACGTTTGTGTTTTGATAATGGAAAGAGTGTAGGTATCTCTACAACAAAAAAAAAAAAAAAAACCAACGGACGAATATTGAAAAGAAAACAGGAACTATTTTGTCGTGTGCCAACCGTCATTAAAAAAATGTTCTTCATTTCATTGATCTTTAGAGACCCTTTTTACCTTATGTCCTTATGTCAGGAGTTAGATCATTGCATCTCTTGGTTGGCGCAGGAAATTCAAAAAAATCTTAAGAAGTAAATATCAGAGGCAACATACGGTGCGATGATTAAATATCACTTCTCCTTTCTTCTCCATAATGAGCATGAATGTATATAATTCATTTGAAGACCTGTTATTGTGCTGTATAGTGGTGAAGCAGTTAATGTCACGGGCGGAGGCGGCCAGCGCACTATGGATGGGACCAAATTAGCTAAAGCGTCTCATAAATTCGTACCTTTTTTGTTTCTCAACTAAAATTAGTACAATTTGCAACGTATTACCTTCAACAATTTTTATATAGAAATTGTACACAAGAAAAGAAATAAATGGATAAAATAGACTTTGATCTACTTTTAGCGGATTCAATCAATATAAGCAAAATATTGGTGGTTGCTATAGCTTCTTTTTCGGCCTTTGAATCGAAGATTAAATATTAATAAACTAATTTGTGTTTTAAGAGACCTACTATGAATAGGTTTGCATCAGAGATTTCTGTAGGTACTTTCTTCATATTCACTGCACTCTATTAACTTGCAGCTCTGTTGAAGTTATTATTTTGCATCAAATGCTCACTTATCTCATTTAACCTTCAAATACTAACAAATTTCTTCCCGCCTAACCGTTAGTTTAATTTAAATTGATTAAGGATAACAGTTTAGGGACCTTTTCATTTCAATTACCTTATGATAAGGAATGTGCGGTTTCTTCTAACTGCGCTTGTACAGAGCTAAAGCTTTTCTCACTCGATAACTAATATGTCTCTTTTTTTTAATATGTATGTAGTGGTTACCTTAAACATTATGCATACAAGACTAAGAGGAGGTGCCCAAAGCCTGATGAATAAAACCTCAGCATCGTATCCCCGATCCTCAAGAAAGAAGACCCAGTAAAATGCATTGGCTACAAGGCATTGCTCTCCTAAACATCACCTACAAAATCATGTGTGCCATACTAATTGTGAATTTGTCAAGCCGTTCATCAACAACCTGGCTTAGAACCAGAAATCTCCACCATCGAACAATTTTTACTCTACAGCAGATCTTGCAAAAACCCAGAAACTTAAAATCGACACTTATCATCTTCTCATCGATTATAAGGCCGTGTATGAAATTATCGAACCGTCAATTGTATCGTCAAAAGACTTTAGGTCTTTTCGTTGAACTTTCTCCAGGGTTGACCCAGGTTTTCTTGACAACCCTGTGAATTATCAAAAAATCCTGGGGTTTCCAGTCCTCAAAAAACGCTATACCACAAATCACCACACATCCCTGTCATTAAAAAAAAAAAATACATGCCATTTGACAGCTCTCAACTCGCCACAGCAAAAAGCTAGGGCGAGTTGGGGGATAACCTATGGCAAACCTATGGCTCAAAAAACACTCAATTTGACATTCAGGGTGAATTTAGGTTTCTCAAAAAACGCTTTGTGGCGACCCTAGGGCAACCCCAGGGTTTCAACGAACAGACCTTGTTTTGCTATTGTCTTACAATTTTTTTTTTTTTTGGAAATATGATTTGTTAGTATGTATCTACAAAAAGTTTAGACAAAGTTTTTACAGAATCCAGGACCTGTTGTGTTTAAGCAAACAATATTTTGATTCCGTTTCCTTATTTCTGTTTCATTTCAAAGCACATCAACGAAACAAATAAATAGTTGTTGTTTTTCTATCGAATAAAAAACGCTTTGTTTGATCAGGTGTGTTTTCAGTTTAAGAAGAACAAAGTTTTTATGTTTCGATGCTGGTCCGAAACAGTTTTGCTGTATTTTGGACAACCACCACCGAAACACCTCTGAACAAAAAATTGTGTTTTTGTTTCGTATTATTTGGTATGTCTCGTTGGCAAAAAAGTTTAAAATGGAAAGATTAGTAATTTTTTTAACAGTTAAAACACTTTTTTTTACTGTTGAAAATAAATTACTAATCTTTTCATTTATTAGTTAAAAAATATGTGGATTATCTTTTTTAATTTTTATTTGTATTAAACAGAGTTGTTGTTTGTTGGGATAAAAATGAGGCGTCATAACATAACATTAAGTTGGCGCGCATTAGCAATCGATCAGCTGACTGTTTTTTTTTTCTTTTTTAGCTATCGATTCTTAAAAAGGAAAAATTTACAAAATAATTAGAGTGTTCGTTTGCTATATCGCCTATGCTCGTCTATCCATATACGGGTTCAGTTTTTATAACATCTTTTGCGGCGAGTGCTGGATTCAAAAATAAAAGTGCACTGTCATTATCAGGTGCATGCCTGATTTGATTTCCTATTGATTTGTTTTGTTCTTTACTCGCTAAAGCAAAAAGAAATCCAATTTATTTTCTCTTTTCCAAGTTGCAACCAACCTGCCTAAGTTTTAAATTCTTAACCCCTTTTTGTAGTACCTCACCAAGCATATGTAACGTAAATTGTAAAAATCAAATAAAAGTAAACAGCTTGGTTAGGTCGGTATCGGTACTATACCTACATTCAACCAACACTTTCTGAAGTATTTTTCTTTCTGTCTCTATAAAACTGTCAATCTGAAACCATACAACTACAACAGTTTTCTGATTAGCTAAATCCATTGAATTAATCCCAGAACCCTGACTGGGTTGATTGGAAAATCTAAACATTGTGACTTGTAGGGGGTGCTTTGTTAAAGAAATGATATGTGTGAAAGAAAAGTGGATGGTCGTAGTGGCCATTTTGACGACGATGGCTATCAACCTTTAGCCCAACTATTTTTTCGCAATGAATAAGCGTCTTAAGAGGCATGCATACGAAACAAAATCCCATTGCTTTGTGCTGTATGTATATAAATATACTAGCAAGTAGTTAGCTTAGGAATGGCTGCACATACGAGTATGTATGAGATTGCGTTTGAAGTATAATATGCTTATAGACAATTTTGAAAGGTTACGTTTAAATACCTAAGTGATGTTGTCAGTTTTGCTTTTCTAGATAATATGTGTCTCCTAGAATCAAAAACAACGTATTCCACTTTTCGAGAGAATGGAGTTAGCTCGACCATTTTTAAATACAACCCTAAACGAAACAGAGTCCCAGGCTGCTTCGATTCCACATGATGTATGTAAGTACATATGTACATGTACATTATATCTAAACAACTGAAGGAAATTTAGTATACCTAATAGTTTAAGTCTCATAATCTTTAGGCCGTGAGTTCAAGGGCATTCTTTTTTTTACTATGTTTACAAATTATATTTATTATAAAGATGCTGCACAGCGTACCTCAAGCCTAAAAATAAATACGAATATGGAGTAGGAACCCGTGACGTGATGGTTAGCATATCCACCTGCTAACCCAAAGGTTTGAGGTTCGTATCCCAGCAGAGGCAAAAATGTTTTTCCACGGGTATCGCCTTTCGCGAGGAACTGGCAAGTCCTCCGTTGGTAAATTCATTGTCATGAAAAGCGCTTTCTCGTTCATCCGTTTGGAACCGGCAGAAAATTGTAGGTCCCCTCCATTCCCTCACAGTGCACGGTTGTGGGAAATGCGCTAGGCCCAGGGGTTCATCGCTCTGTTGTGCTCTTTTCTTTTTTTTTAATAGATAGGTATGTACTTACATGAAACATAGTATAGTGTATTATTATTTTACTTCCAAATAAACAAATGGTGTCCTTGTATGCATTATTTTTCGAATTCGTTACTCCACTTCAATTAGTTGCAACATTTTACCCGGTTCATTCCATAAGCTTCTATTCTCTTGCAAGAATAATAGGCAGAAAGCAACAAGCAACGAACTTTTGATTTTTTTCTTATTTTTACTTCCACATACCTTCACATTTCAAGAAAAAAAATATATAAAAAAAAAGCCATTTAGCCCAGTCATTATAGTAAGTTCACCTCGGAATTTGAGATACCCAGCTGTAAATTTGTATGAACTGCTATTTTGACACCCTAAAAGTGGTCTCAAAACCTACATACTGTAGGGTGTCAACGTCCATTAAAAATCAAAGGTCAAAGGTCACAAAAATCCTTTATTTGTGTCTATTAGAATATTGTAGAAGATTTAATTCTCTACAACTTTTGCTTCATTATACGTTGAACCGTTTTCGAGATAGAGACCAGAATGCGCAAGGTTAGAGCATAATTTAATCATCCGGTAGCCCCGGTCGGAAACCAGCCATATAAAAATTATAAACTATTATAAGCTGATAAAATAAGAAATTTAATAATGTCATCAATATGTATTCATCATACTATGTAATGTACTGTATTACTGTATATGTATATATAAATTCTTTATAAGTAATTGTTAAAAAAGTATCATCATATTGTTTGTTTAATTTAACTCAGCAACACTTTTCTAGACTTGTTCAAACTTCAAATGTACATACAATTACACATACATGCATAGCAATGTAACATTCCAATTATTCTCACGGAACAATAAATCAGTCTTCTTTCTGCACTCTAAACCACCGGTTGTTTTTATTATAAAATCTCATTTTTCTTTTGTTTGAAATTGAAAGAAATTTATGAAAATTATTAAAACTTAAACTATATTCTTCTTCTTCTTCTTCTTCTTCATTGTCATCTTCCGGCTGCTATAGAGATTGAAATTTTCTTCTTTATCGTCTTCAACACCATTTGTGTATGTGTCTTCAACGATTTTGAAGTCAAATATTTCATCTTCAATGTTATCGCTCAGATATGGTGAAGCATTGAGACAAGCTTGCCCATTACACTAAACACAAGGTAAAGAGCACTGCAACCCCGATTTCCTGCATTTACATCGCGAAGCTCAACCAACCTTGCAGTTACAGAAGATCGTATTAAGCAATTCCTCTGGAGCAGGTTTTAGAAGTGTCGTAACTGGTTCAAGGAATCCGTTAAGCATTGTCCAACCCCACTCCTGGGGTTCCAAATTATACCCTAACCAAGTTTGGACTTGATAAAAAACACGACTAAGATGTTGATGAGCTGCTGCACTTGTTGGCAGAATATTTGATAACTGTATAGGTTTATTAAATTTGGTTGACTTAACGTACTGTGTATAACGAAATTGATCGATATTTGCCACAGACGTAGGAGAATTATAGACTGCAGACGGATAGTTTTTCGGACAGTTTTTTTCTTGAAATGCTGCAGCAAGCTCATCCAAATTCGGTAGTTTCTCGAATGCTTTTAAGAATGTTTTTTCCCTTTTTTAAAAAGCTCAGAAGTCGTGTCACAACCTCTTAAAGCGCCTTCGGCCACATTTGGCTAAGAAAACTACAATCGACTAAGCCTTCGGCTTCCGCCGAAATAAACCAAAGCTTTGGCCGAAGCCGAAAGATCAGTTTTTGGCAATCGTGCGTCGTGGTAGGCGCTAAAAAAAAGTTCATTTTCGTTTTTCGTAGAATTACGCTATAACCTTGCGCATTCTGGTCTCTATCTCGAAAACTGTTCAACGTATAAAAAAACTGTTGAAGCAAAAGTTGTAGAGAATTTGATCTTCTACAATATTCTAATAGACACAAATAGAAAAAAACCCACAGTAAAAGAGATATATGCCAATAAAAGATTTTTGTGACCTTTGAACTTTGATTTTTAATGGACGCTGACACCCTACAGTATGTAGGTTTTGAGACAACTTTTAGGGTGTCAAAATAGAAGTTCATACAAATTTACAGCTGGGTATCTCAAATTCCGAGATTCTTGCTTTATTTTGATTTAAATGACTGGGCTAATTCACAAGCATAAAAATTCAATATGCCTGTTTCCAGCAACCAGCATACCTATTCAAAAAGTCAAAAAAGTTATGAGTGAATTTGATCATAAAAGCCTTCGAAAATTTTAAGTTTAAATGAAATCAGTTTTTTCGTTAGCGAGAAACTTTGATGCTAAAAAGCGGGTCTGTAGGAGGTACCGTTTTAAGATAAATCTTGCAAAACCCATTCTTACCAAAAGATCGACATTTTTAATCGTCAAGAAATTCGTTTTTAGAAAAACTAGGTTTTAACACACCGTTTTATGGCATATAGGTACCATTCTTTTAGAGCTTAAATTCCAACCTAACAACAACGAAATTACTAAATAAACTCTATAAAGTTTGCAAATTGGTCAATCCACTTTGGCTGCAAATTTGCAAACAGGCAGAGGGCCGAACAGAATTTCCCGACCCTTTTTTTCTACTTCTCTACTGTTGTAATGTCTATTTCATTGATATCTCAATTATATTTTTTGCACCAATCCATAAAGTGCCTTACATCTTACATGTACCAATGTACCTATATTAGGGTGTATCATTTTTGGGAAACTTTTTTTTTAACAAAAAAAAAAAAACAGGCTTAACACTTTCAGGTAGGCATAGAAAGAAGGCTCTTAATTTTGAGTTCTAAATATTAACATAGTGGTGCCTGTTCTCGTTCTTAGCTGTCAATGTTCCATTTATGCTGGATTTACATGCATCAGCTACTGCAGAGTGTAGAAAAGTAAGGCGAGACAGATGAAGATTACAAAGCACAAAAGTTAAAAAGAGAAACGAATAGAATTATGGCTGCAAATGAAAAATTATGGGTGCAGATGAACATGTCCATCTGCATTGCTCCCATAATTTTTCATACGCATCCTAGAACTACAATTGTCTCCTCTTTCAATCAGACAAGTATGAGTTTTACATCCACAAAAACAAAAACACCGAAAGAAAAAGAGAAATGTGAAACTAGTTCTATGAAACTAGATTTGATCGTCTAAAAGCGCTTGCGACACGGGATGGCAGAACAAAGAACAATTCGCAGAAATTGCCTGCAACAAATTTCAACGTATAAAAGCAAATTATAAAAATAATTTTGTAAGACGAGGCAATTCAATTTGCTTCAATTTAATTTCTCTGGTGGTCTGGCATTATTGTCATCCTTGTGTTTTTTTTTTGACATTTCTTCTGTCTTTTGAACGCGGCACGTCAACGTCAACATTTCAGGATAAATTATTAAATTCCATTCGGTTTTCATAAAATATCACGTACTTTAAAAAATATAACAAACTTGCTTAATTTAATTTAAGGACTACAATGTGCTGGTGAAATAAATATTGAAGCACATAGTAATAAAATGCATATATTCCAAAGAACGATTCTAGTATTCGTGCTCTTATCGCGTTCGACAAATGGGAATGTTAAACATCGGTCGCCCCGAGCCGTCTTAAGTGGGAATGTCAGAACTAGCATTTTGGAGAACCCTGACTGCCAGGAACTAAAAACGCTTTGTGGGCATGTCAAATCGCCAGACGATCTATCTGTCCTCGAGTGTATAGAAACTTTTCCACCTAGCCAATTAGAATCACTGAACAACAAATGCCAGCACATCATTTGGGATCGTAAAAGGTTATTGCTTTCTGATAATTCAGTTCACAACTTAGTAGATGATTTATGTAAAAACCATGACTCGAAACTGGGGGAATGTTACAACTCTATTGCAGCAGTAAGCACAGTAGATTGGGCTTTCCTATCTTGTCTGGTTGAAAGAAGCTCGACTTTTGAACATCTAGACACGTGTAAAGTCATAATCCAACGAATTCATAATGTTGCATTCAATGATTTTCGTTTCCTCAATGAGTTTTTCATGGCGTGTGAAAATGAAATCCAGCAGTTACACTGCGGTCGGGTGAGTATTGAACGTAATGGTGTATCTCAGGCAGAAACTATAGCTTGTCTACAAGACTCTGCAGACACTCTAAGTGCGGTTTGCAAAAACTCCGTTTCCAAGCAAATAGAAAACAACTTCTCTCAAATTTGTGATGCAGATTTAAAACGTTTTTGTATCAATGAGCATCCTGGCACAAGTTTAGCATACAAATGTTTGGTAAAGCACAAGAGTAGTCCGGACATGACTAATAAGTGTCGTCAAGAAATCATTCATCGTGACAAATTACTTGCCAAGGACTACCGAATGAGTAGAGGGCTTGCTAAAGCGTGTAAAGACGACATTCGAGTGCATCACTGCAGGCGAGGAGTTTCTGATGACAAAAATGTTCGCTTGGCTCAAATACTTTTATGCCTTGAATCAGTCATCAAAAATGGGACCAAAATAATTGATGAGTGTCGAATAGAAATAAATGATCATCGTCGAATGCTTATGCTTGATTACCAACTGTCTCCTGAGATTCTCATCGGGTGTGCTGATGACATACCTAAGTTCTGTGGAGACACCGATTTTATTCAAAACACGGCTGGCGGCGAAATCATCCACTGCCTAATGGATCATGCCCGTCCAAAGCGTAGGAAAGATAGACGGGTCACTTCAACATGCCAACGAGCAATTGAACAGTTGATTAAGACATCAGATGTTGGGGAGGACTGGCGAGTAGACCCAGTGCTGCGACGAGCATGTAAACCGGTGGTAGATGTTGCATGCACAGACACTGACGGGGGAGAAGCCAGAGTAATGACCTGCCTGATGGAACATATTGGCACACAAGTAATGACCACTGACTGCGAACAAGCGCTTCTGCTAATTCAATATTTTGTGGCTAGAGACTTTAAACTAGATCCGCAACTATATAAAAATTGCAAGCAAGATGCCGTTAAATATTGCCGAGCAAAAAAGTCTTGGGACGATGTGGCGGATGCCCAAATGGATCCTGAACGTGGGCCACTTATACTCCCTTGTCTCCACAGAATTGCGTACAGCGCTGATACAAAACTAGAGCTCCGAAATGAGTGTTTTAAAGAAGTAAAGCGGGTGATGAGGCAGCGTGCCATTTCCGTTGAACTTATTCCAGAAGTGGAAGATGTTTGTCTCGAAGATTTGTCAACATTTTGCTATGATAAAACAAAGAAAGGTGAGGAGATGATTTGCTTACAGGAAAACCTCGAGAAATTACAAACAAATTGCAAGGTTAGTGAAAAACATACAAAAAGTAAAGTAAAATATTATGAATTATTTTGCAGGCAGCTGTAACAAGTTACACTGAGGAAGAAGCTGGACACGTCGAATTGAATCCAGTGATCATGTCAGTGTGCTCTGATGCAATGAACACTCACTGTGAGCATATTTTGAAGAGAAGAGATGATGGTGAGGATTTAAAAAAGCAATCTTTTAGATCTAAAATCTCAAGTTTAAATTTCTATTATTTCAGGAGATATGATGGATTGTTTGATATCCCATAAGAACGATGCCGATCTCAGACAGGATTTAAAGTGTCGTGCAGCAATTGAGCACTTCCAAATAATTTCCCTAAAAAATTATCATTTTACGTATAAGTTCAAGGAAGCCTGCAAACCGTATGTCGTTCGGTTTTGTGCTGCTAGTACAACTAAAAATGAAGTTGTGTCATGCTTGAGTGAAGTCATGCGAAATGACACGATTCGAGGACAACGGCACTCCATACCAAAAGAGTGTCGCCAACAGGTTAAGGCACAGCTATATCAACAAAGAGAAAGTATTTTACTGGACCCAAAGTTAGCTAATGCTTGTAAAAAAGAACTCAGTGAATTTTGCAGCGATTCTACAGGACCTGGTCAGGTGATGAAAAATGCAAGTTTTTTTCTCATGTTTCCATTTTTTGTTTTCTTGTTTTCACTTCACTTCATTTTTGAACAAATTTAATCACCAAGATTCAGGAAAAATGTGAAACTCCTTTTGTTATAGTAGGTAGGTTAGGCAAGGTTGAAAAGGCTGTCAGTTCGGCTAGCACACACCGTTGGGCCCATTGTGATACCACAATGGATCTAATGTATCCTCATCCTAATGGAAACGTTTTGAGCTTACAATAAAGCGGGAGCAAGATCACTATGATCAATAAAGAAACGAACCTAGGTGTATCCTACGTTATTGTAGGTGTCTCCTGCAAGTTTATACTTTATACACGGTGGAGTTTAAATAACGCGTGTAAACTTTTTCTTTATATTACATATTTACATATTCTTTATATTACATATATAATTCTACTTAGGAATCCTTCGAGTAGCTTTTAAGTTTCCGTTTTCTTGGGATATATTTATGGATGAAATACAGTCTATTTAACTGACGAATAATGGAGCATCCAGATGTTGAAATCGATCTTGTAGATTTTAAAAATCCCGCTCTCGTGAGAATGTGGGATGGGGATGAACCCAGTCCATGTTTGAGGCCAGTTATAGCGATCAGGAACACAAATCAGGAAAATTTTTCAAATAGAATAATAACTATGTTTTCGTTTGAATTGGATAGCAAATGTTATACCAATCGATGGTAAATAAAACAGAATTTTTTTGCCACGAAATGTTGAATTAAACAATTCGTCAGCGGAAAGCTCAATTGGTCTAAGTCACAAAAACAAAATTTTACAGGGGACGATATTTTGTCTTTAAATTCAATTATAATCACTTTTTTTAGCTCATTTCTTCCTCATGTAATTTTATTTTTGTTCTCTTGCCATTTTTTTTTGTCTAAAACTAATAATGAAATCCCTATAAATCCTTTCCCGTTATTTTAAATATTCAAAAAAGCAAATAACCTAAAAATGGACATAGAACAAGCCACCATATAAGTATGCATTCTCCTGAAAAAAAAAAACGTGGACTTAGAACAAAAATATGGATTTAGAACGATTGGTGATATGGTCTTGCAATTAATCTATTTTACTCTTTTCTTCATGTATTGTTCTAAGTCCAATAAGCAATAAACAATTCTTTGGTGCTTAGAACAAAATGACTTTCTGAATGTGTGTGCAAAATTGTTCTCTTTCATACAATTTTGTCTCTTAGATCAATTTGGAATTAACTTTGCATGAAAAATTTGGCGCTTAGAACAAAGTGGGTGTACATTATCTGAAAAACTATAAAAGATAGACAAAAACAGGTTTCAGATTCGGAAAGAGCATACTCAAATTAGTAAAACTGCATCATTAGTTCATTTTCGAAAAAAGTGGACATAGACCAATTGAGCTTTCCGCTGACGAATTGTCCTGATGAGATTGCATCAATAATGAATCCTTTGATAGTTTTCCGTGGTATCCTTGGCGAGATGGTTAGTTTGCCTGTTGTCTGCCTGTAAGATGGTACGAAGCTTGAATCCCAAAAACATAAAACGTTTCCACAGGTACCACCTATCATGAAAAGCGCTTTCTAAATTTTCCAAATCGGCATAAACTTGTAAGTCCTTTAAATAAGCTATGCCTCGAATTTTCCTGCTTTGTTGAGGCAGTCAATTTATTTAGCTCATTTAGGTTTAAAAAAAAAATCTCGGTAATGTTGTTTTTTTATTTTTGCAGAACAGTGAAGGAAGGAATAATTTTATAAAAAAGGGAAATTGTCTCTGTTGGATTGATAGAGGTTGCAAGAGAGTAATTTTTTTTTTATAAAGGTTCGAAGTATTTAGTTCTAGTTCTTCTTCATTCTATGAAGTTTATGAGTAAGAAGGGAAGATAAGTTATTTACCTTTTGGGTTGATAAAATTACATTTAAGAATTCTCTGGGTGTTACGGGTATGTGAGATATTGCCGCATTTGAATCTTTTTTTTTTTGCTGTTACGACCGCTTAGATGTTCCATTTTATGTTTGACTGGTTTGCGGCGGGCTTTAGTGACTATAGGAGTTTATGCTTCAAGAATAAGTTTTGTATTATGTCATAACTAGCTTATCCACCCGGCGTAGCTCCAGCCATACGATGACCAAATTGAGTAAAATAATTAAAATAGTTTCCAAGTCTCCATTCCAGTAGGATAGTGGAGATTTATTATAGTCTATCACCCCTGTTCTCATTTTCGTTCGGATACCATATCCTACCGTTTTAGAATTTTTGCGGTTCTCAATTCTGAATCCGTACGTTTTCAATTCGTTTATCATTTTGTTAGCGGAATTGAATCCGGTTAATGAATTCTGTAGAACATTATCTATTGCTAGAAATGAAAAATAATAAACTTATATTAGCACTAACATGTATTAAAGCTGCAAACAGTTCCAATAAACACAAAATTTTAATTTCCAACACGTTTTTGTGACAAAAAACCAGTAGTGAATCCGTTCGGAAATAAGAACACACTTTTTAAATCCGTACGGATTCAATTTCGGTTTTCGTTTTGAATCCGTACGAAAATCAGAACAACCAAGTATGTTACTCAAAGGCAATGAAACATTGTAACGATGAAAGAATTTTTAGAGTCAATACAGTATTTTACAAGATCCTGGTTATATTCTTGTTTCCGCTCCCGAGGTAATATAGACAGGAAATATAGCCTATGTTATTTCGCATATTCTAATCAGAATGATTGCATAGAAACCGTAATGAGCTCTGATATAACACCACGTGAGATGTATAGTGGATTAAATTTGTGAATCGGAATTCGAACTGGAAATAGTTTTTGTGCTTGCATTGCATTGAAAAAAATGCTATTAATCGCTCCAATAACAGAAACATCAAAAAAGTATTTTTAATGTCAGTCGCCTTTCGAGAGTAAGTCGCAAGTCCTCCGAGATTAAGTTCACACTGCCTTAAAAATCGCATTCTAACTTATCCGTTCGGAGTTGGCGATTTGAGAGTAAAACGGTGTTTATGAATTTCAATTATTTTTTTTTTTTTAACAGATATGTAGATGCTTGCATTTTTTACTTGCGACTGGCAAGTTTTTTTTTCTGAGATAATAATTAAATATGACATTACGATGATAGAGAATACGAATACCTGCCATACAAGATACAACCTTTATGATAATACTTATTTTTCTTGAAAACGGCTCTAAAATGACTAGCATAAAATTTTATGTGTATGTACAGTTGCGGTCAAAATAATATAGACCAAGAGCTGGAAGCAAATTTTTGGAGTGGAGTGATAACCAAAAATAATGCACATGTATGTGTAGATAGACGCACCATTGTATCAGATTCAACCGTCTGGCAGGTTTCTTTTTCAGCCGTGGGCGGGGGTCGGCCTTCGAAAATGGTAATTTTTCAGATTTTGAGGTCGAAGTGATAACCACATAAATGATACATCAAAAAATCAGAAAAATTCTCTTGATTACAAAAAACTCGGTCCCAGACGATTTGGTTTCAGCCTACTGCTTGCCAGACGCATTTTAACACTTTTCAAGTGCATTTTTCAGCTTAAAGCACTAATAACTTTTTTCCTATTACATACAACCAAGAAAGTGGTACGCCAGAAAATAAGAAAATTTACCCTGATTTGAAAAAAGTTTGGTTTCAGTCTACTGCTTGCCAGACGCACTTTAACATTTTTTTAAACGGATTTTTCAACTTAAAGTACTAATAACTTTTTTCTTATCACATTTAACCAAGAAAATGGTACGCCAAAAAATCACAAAAGTTCCCCCGACTACAAAAAAGTGTGTCCAAAAGGATTTGGTTTCAGCCTTCCGTTTGCCAGACGCATTTAAACATTTTTCAAATGCATTTTTCAATTTAGCTGATAACTTTTTTCTTATCAGATTTAACAAACAAAGTGGTACGCCAAAAGATCAAAAAAATTCCCCTAATTACAAAAAACTCGGTCTCAGAAGATTTGGTTTCAGCCTTCTGCGTGCCAGACGCATTTTAACATTTTCAAGTGCATTTTCAGATGAAAGCACTAATAACTTTTTTCCTATTACATATAACCAAGAAAGTGGTACGCCAAAAAATAGGAAAAGTTACCCTGATTTCAAAAAAGTGTCTCCCAGACGATTTGGTCTCAGTCTACTGCTTGCCAGACGCTCTTTAACATTTTAGTAAAATGCGTTTTTATACTTAAAGTACTGATAACTTTTTTCCTATCACATATAACCAAGAAAGTGGTATGCCAGAACATCAGAAAAGTTTTGCTGATTACAAAAAAGTCGGTCCAAGACGATTTGGTTTTAGCCTTCTCCATGCCAGACGCATTTTAGCTTAAGGATGTTTATCAAATTCAATGAATAATTGCTTGTAGTATTTCATTTACATGAAATTTTTGATTTTCATTCAATTTGATAAACATGCTTAAGCTAAAATGCGTCTGGCATGGAGAAAGCTTAAACCAAATCGTCTGATACCGACATTTTTGTAATCAGAATAAATTTTCTGATGTTTTGGCATATTACTTTCTTGGTTATATGTAATAGGAAAAAAGTTAGCAGTACTTTAAGTTGAAAAATGCATTTTACTAAAATGTTAAAGAGCGTCTGGCAAGCAGTAAACTGAAACCAAATCGTCTAAAGCACACTTTTTTGAAATCAGGGTAAATTTTCTTATTTTTTGGCGTACCACTTTCTTGGTTATATGTAAAGTTATTAGTGCTTTAAGCTGAAAAATGCACTTGAAAAGTGTTAAAATGCGTCTGGCAAGCAGTAGGCTGAAACCAAATCGTCTGGGACCGAGTTTTTTGTAATCAAGAGAATTTTTCTGATTTTTTGATGTACCATTTATGTGGTTATCACTTCGACCTCAAAATCTGAAAAATTACCATTTTCGAACGCTCACCCCCGCCCACGGCTGAAAAAGAAACCTGCCAGACGGTTGAATCTGATATAATGGTGCGTCTATCTACACATACATGTGCATTATTTTTGGTTATCACTCCACTCCAAAAATTTGCTTTCAGCTCTTAGACTAATAGTAGTGCGAGTAAAAGCATTGCACAGACTGGTATTTTTCGACTTTGTATTGCGTTGATAGTGAAAAACCGTTACACTTCAATTGTTTTATATGGTGGAAAAGGATCTCGTCAATATGTAAGAAGACCTCCTAACACCAAATATAATCCACACTTTACAATCATAATGGAAGGCATTATGGATCAGCATCTCTATGTTAGGATAATGCAGGAAGAAATGCTACCGTGTACTGAAATTGAAATGCCACTGAAATGGGTCTTTCAGCAAGAAGCAATGGTTCCAGGAAAGTAGAGTAGATGTGATAGAGTGGCGTGCATAGTCTCCGGACCTTAATCCCATCGAAAACGTGTGGTGCGATGTAAAAAAATATGTTTCTAGATTCAAACCAAGCAACAACACAGGCCTTTGGGAAGCTTTACAGCAATCATGTAGTTCGATAAGCAAGGAAGATGTGGAAAACTGATAAACTCTATTCAACGTCGTTGTACTGCTGTTATAGCTAACAAGGGACATGTAACTAAATACTAATTAAAAGTACGAACAATAAGCCACATATGGTAATAAAAACTTTGACCTAATTTTTCGATTTCGTAACATTTCAAGGTAGATTTTCCTAATACTACTATTTTTTTGACCGCTGAATTTCAACATCTGTTCAATAAACTTGCAACTATCGGATATTATTGAATATTGAATATTGAACTGATGTTTTTTTTTTTTTTTTGTAAATAAAAGCTTATAACACCACTTTGAAAACCACGTTATTGGTTTTTTAAATTAGAATTTACTGATCAGTTTTTTTCAATTTTGTTGTTTCATAAGCTCTATACTACTATTATTTTGACCGCAGCTGTATGTGTTTCATGTAAAAAATTTTTTTTTGACTAAACCCTAAAATCGGTACCCCCTATAGTACCGTTTTTTAAAAACCAACTTTATCGTTTATGGCTTACGCGATTCTGACGAAATGTTATATTAAAGAAGTCCTAGGTGGTTTCAAAAAGATTGCCACTTAGAATAGACACTTGAAATTTTTACTCATTTGAAAAAAAATTATTTATTTGTTGAATATTTTGAATATTTTGCGATCACAACCAACCGTACACTTCTTTTTATATATTAAGATATAGAATAATCTGGAAAATTAATTTAATTTTTTAAAATGTTTTTTTTTTGTGGGATTTGGTTCAATTTACATAATTATTGTGAAGTTGCCAATCCTGTATCACTAAATATATTATGAAGAGCGTGAAAAATTTTACTCAGCCTCAAGACTTTGATACTGTACTTGAACTTTAATTATTGTACACAATCGGAAATTCGTGCGACCCAGTCGTTTCCATTTTTATTTATTGATGTTATGGCACCTTTAGATTAGTTCCATTCGTTAAGTGCCTTTAGGTTTTTGTCGAAGGTGTCTTAAGTTCCATTTGAGTCTTTGCATTTAAACTCTTTAAACTTAGGTCTTCTACGTCATAATAAAAGTGCATTATTCCAAACAGGCGTTTTGATTTTTACCAATTTAGTTTGAGCGCTTATGTCCTAGTCCATAAATCATCTGGGATTGTTGTATTAGGAAAAAAAAAAACATTCGCGCATGTTAATAAGCTCCGTGAAGCTGACAAGCTTTAACAAATGAAAAAAAGGATGAGTGGTTTAATTTGCTTCTAACGTAGCCAGATCCTTAATCTCTCATTCTGCAAAATCTCAGGCCCGCAGGTGAATTTCTATAATATCAGGGTAATAAAGAAATATCGACAAGATTTTTTTAAACGTTAGCAAACACTAAATTGGAAAATATAAGCTCAAATAGCTTCTAAAAATATTTTTTGAAAATTTATTTGCTTCAAACGAGCCGGTAATTCCAACACTCTTATGAATTGCTCTTTTTTTTTTTAACTAATTTGAAATATCAGTAATAGTAAGCAAAAGGAATCTTCATTTTTTTTAAATAGACTAGGCTGTTTCTTGGAATTAAATATTTAACAGTGTGTGTATCTAGTTTTAATAAATTTTTTCAAATTATTTTACTTTCTAGGCCTTGGAATGTCTCGCTACAAATACAGCACGACTTGGAAATTCTTGCCATCACGCTATGTTTTTAGTGAAAAAATCTGAGCTTGGTGACAGTGCAACGGATTACACTTTGGTCAACACCTGTCGCGAAATGACTTATAAGTTCTGTCCGAGTTACGACACATCAAAGCTCCTTGATTGTCTTAAAGTCTATAAAGATGATCCATCATTTGATTCCCGGTGTCATCTTGTTGTGGTTAATCGAATGATTGAGCAGAATACAGACTTTCGTTTCAATCCATCGTTGCAACTTGCATGTGGAAAGAATATTGACCAATTTTGTTCACATATAGTTGCTCAAGCTAAACCAAATGAAGAATTGAATGGAAAGGTAAGTTTTAAATGTGAAAACAGTGTTGTCTTTTATTCGAAAAGCTTCTTAAAATATAATCAAAACTCAATGTCAGGTCTTATCAGCGCTTCTTTGTGCGGGTCGTTGACAGCTGCTCGCAACTCTTCGAAAAAATCCTCTCCAATTGAAATGTTTTCATCGATATGAAAATAAGGTCCAGATTCACCTTAAAAGATTATTAATAACAACTGAAAAGTGGTTTACTTTTTAATTAAAAATTTACTTTGTAGTGGGAGTATGGTTGGGGCGTTTTCTGTTGCGGGCACTCCATTAATTGCATATGATGTCCATAAGTCTACCATTTTCTTTGCTATTTTAGTGTCTTTTGGGCTTAGATTGTGGGTTGCGAAAACGTATATGTTATCATTAGAATGATGCACACCCCCATTGAATGGATAATGCTCATTTCCGAACTCATATCCAAACCGGGTCCATTCGCCTTCATAATCAAAGCTATACACAAATGTTAAACACTTTTTTTTTGCCATCTGGCTAGCCAATGTGAATATTGGTGATTTGATAAAAATGTCACTAGCTTGCTGCAGGAAAGGAGAATGACGTAAAACAATTAACACTTTTTGAAATTTGTCTTACATCGATATAAGCTGGAATGAGTCTTTTGTGATCATCACCATTAAGATCCGTAGTATTGTAGAGAAGAGTTGTTATCAAGTTATGCGCAAGTCCTGTCACATCCAGTTCATGTGAAACATCAAACAACTTGGATGAAAATTCCCTGGGAGAAATCTTACTCATGTTTCCGATCTCTTTCTTAATAGCGTCATAAAAAGCTAATAAAAATTACAATTTAAAACGAAAATTAATTTTGAAAAACTTACTGGCTAAAACAAAAGAGCCGTCATGCTTTGTTGCTCCAGTCATAATGGGGTATGAATGTGAATATTTGCGAAGCAGTTCATATGGGGGAAGTGGCATCACCCCATTAAAATCTTTAATCGACATACTAAATGAGACCTAACCGAAAACAAAAAATAAAAAATTATACAATGAAAAAGAGCAGCAGAGATAAGTAACTTACATCTGTTGTTGCTTGTAATAGTTTTAAAATATCAATTTCGCGTAAGCAACTATAAATATTGTCGTTTGTCTCACAGTTGAGACACAATCGATTACAAACCATCTTGTCCAAGTTTTGAGGGTTGTAATTTGTAGCCCATGTTGCTAAAACGGAGCCGGACTGTAAAAGTGCTCTTTTGAATAAACCCATGGGGGTTTTGGGGCTTAAAAGCAGCATTCCAGTTACGGTGGCTCCTGCAGACTGACCAACTATAGTGACTTGATTTGGATCCCCCCCAAACAAGAGAATGTGCTTTTGAACCCATTGTAGGGCCATCATCACATCTAAAACTGGACTATTTCCAGGCATTTCTGACGTCTGAGTAGACAGCCATCCTACTGCTCCTACTCGATATTGTGCGACCACAAGAACAATGTCCTTTTCTAGTAAATAATTCGGAGGGTGGTCTTGAGCGGAGCCATTATAGAAACCTCCACCGTATACGTAAAACATGACAGGCCGTTTGTCAGTTACCTTAATTATACAAAATTATGACAAAGTTGTCTGCTTGTTTCCATCAAGTGTGACTTACATTTTTTGTGTACACGCATAAATTTAAACAGTCCTCCACATCGTGCCTGGAATGATCTTTCTTGAGTGTATTGATCTCAGGACAACGCAAACCAAATTTGGAAGCATCGTGAATATGTTTCCATGGCGAACGTTCAACAGGCGCCTAGGGGAAAAGAAAAATGTTAAATATTAAATAAATGAAATACAAAAAAAAAAAACTACAAACCTTGAATCTTAGATCTCCGCTGGGAGACTCAGCGTATGGTATGCCAAGAAACTGGAAAATTGTCTGATTTGTCCATGCTGTATGTGTCTTTGAACCCCTTATTGGACCTTGGCCCGTCAAATCCAATATAAGAAAATCTTTATCTGCTGCGGTAACGTCATTTCCTACACTGAAAATGATCACAGCAAGCAGCGTTACTGAAACTGAAACAATAGAGGCAGTCAAGCACATTGCCTTGCGCATTATAATAAACTGAACAACTATCTATCGTGTTAGCTTACTTTAATCTCATAGCAGTTAATAAACTTATCGTTATCAAATCGTGTAAAACAAACATTTTTGACAATGATTGGTCTTCGAATAATTTTTGTTTAGGTCATTGAATGTTTGAAAACAAAATTTCGTGAAGCCCGTTTGGAGGAGAAATGTGAACAGAAAATAAACAGCATACTTCACGAGCAGGCATTGAACTACAAACTCAATCCGTTGCTTTTGAGTTTTTGCAAATCCGAAATTGAAGTGCTCTGTAAACCAAGAGGCGACATCGAAGAACATGGAAGAGTGGAAGAGTGTCTCAAAACAGCATTTCTTAATCAGAAAATTATCAATCGTGATTGTAAAATAGAAGTGGCAACTCTTATTGCTGAAGCCAAAGCAGATATTCATGTGGACCCTATACTTGAAGAAGCTTGCACTGTGGATTTGTTGAGATATTGTTCGAGTGTTAAGAGCGGCAACGGAAGAAGTAAGACTCAATAAACTGTTCGATAAAGATATTCTTTTATAGAGAAATATTTTTTTTAGAATTGAAATGCCTTCAGACTATCTTACAAGACCAATCAAAGGCTATGGAGGAAGACTGTCGTAACAAGCTTCGTCGTCGCATCGAAATGTTTCAAAATGCAGATACTGTAAGAAATCCATTAGATAGTATGAACATGAATAAATTTATATTTATATATATCAAACACAGGTTCTAGCACAACCGCCAGAAAACATGGAGCAGCTAGTGAGCCAAGTGATTACTTCACCGGCAAAGAGGTTTTTCTTGATTGTTTTACTATCGTGCCTGGGGATGGTCTTCATAATGGGAATGTTCCTTGGTCGATTTTCGAAACGGGCAATGAACTCAAAAAATAAATAAATACAAATGACACACTCCTGATTTTTCTCTCTTTGTTCGAAAGTGTTTATAATGTGTGTTTATTCTAGTTATGACATCGGCCAACACAGATCTACCAAAAAGCAGCAAAGAAAAATTTAGTTTAGATATTTTTGTTTTACGTTTGTTTATTTACTAAGCTTTGAATAAGAGAATGAAATCATTGTACTGATTGTTTTTTAATTACTTAAACTTTATCTTTAAATGTATTTTTAATAAAGGTGATAATTTTACATTTATAGAAGTGGCTTTTGTATAACTCAACTGGAATTGCAATTCTTGACAGCAACAAATTAGTTTTTGATTTTTATATTCTAAGAAAACTTTTGGGATTTCATCATCATAACATGCATGACGATAGGTGATGGCATCCTATTTATATAAATTAACGCATCTGTAAATAAAATTCAACCTTCTTATAATTTTTTATACGGTGAAAATTTTGAGGACTTTTGATTAAATAATGAAAAGGTTTCGTAGCCTTTCGATATTATCTTTATGAAATTTTCGTGTGACACCTACAATTTCTTCCGGAGAGCGGTTAAATAAACTTTGAGTCGTTTGATTAAATAGTCAAATTTCACACATGTGCAAATGACAGTAATTTAATAAAAATTGTGTTTATTACAAATGGAAATTTATATGACTTCTATCTAACTATCTATTTATACTGTTATAAAGAGGAAAGATTTTTGGTTTGTTTGTATCGAATAAGCTTCTAAGCTACTGAGCTAAATTGAATGAAATAATATTGTCTATATTTCGTCCACATATTCAATCAAGAACAGAAAACAAGTATTTGATTTGAAAAGGTTAAAAAACTACTGGGCCGATTTGAATGAAATTTGTAAGAGAGATGGTCTCGAGCTTGAAAAATGACATAGGCTGCATTTTCTTTCCTTATTCCTTCGGGGAGGGTAATTGGAACGGCAAAATAAACGAGAATTAAGAAAATACTGAACGATTCAAAAATTCTTTCACAGATCACAGAATAATTCATTATGCCCGAGTAACGAAACTGTATTTCATTCCCATATTCTCACCGGATTTGAACCAGGAACAAAAACATGACCGGGAGCTTAGAAAATACTGAACCGTTTTAAAATTTCGTTAACTGTTAGGTTATTTTATTATTACCGAAGAACATAGACTATTTTTAATTCCCATAATCCCACGGGAACGCGAACTTAGAAACAATCAAAACTACGCAAACCGGGCGGGTCAGCTAGTTTCAAATACAGTCAAACCTGGATAAGCGAGAGTTCAAGGGAGCCCAATCTCATTCTCGCTTATAGAGGTTTCTCACTAACCAGAGTTTCTCGCTAATTAAGGTACATGGGTAGCGTTTCTCACTTATAGAGAGAGGTACGCAGCAATAACAAGTGACAGCAAGAGCGAATGTAGTTAATAAGTAATAATGATAAAATTACATCAACACAGCGACACGTGTTCATTTGAAAAGAATGCGATAAAATAACAAAAATTTTTTAGTTCCTCGAAATAGAATGGGGACCATATTGGTGAACGGTGAGAAAACAAAACAAAAACAATACAAAAACGTTCCACGAAAGTTAAGAACGAGTCATAAAATAGCAGATGTTAAATTTGTTTGCTCGACTGTCGCTTAGATAGGTATAGTTAAGTAGCAGTCTCACTTACGGAGGTCAATGAGGGAAAAACGACTCTCTCTTACAGAGGTTTCTGTTTCTCGCTAATAGAGGTTTTGGGAGCTTAAAATGTTTGGTCCTGGCTATTACTCTCTCTTATAGAGTTTTCTCACTTATCCAGTTCTCGCTTATCCAGGTTTGACTGTATATAGTAAGTTTTTTTTAGCTAAATGCATTAAATATTCAAGTTTAGGATTCGAAAATGAAATTTCACTGATAATTGCAATGAAAAGTGCTTTCTCGGTTAGTCGGAACGGGCGGAAAGGTAACAGGGCTCACTGCTGTATGAACATTTTTCCAAAATTCAAAATCAGAGAAAGAAACAAAAAAGGAGTGTTGAAAAAATGCCTAAGATTGGTCAGATGCATGTATGATGTAAGTATTCTTAGATGGTTTTCTAACCAAAAGATGTGGTGGAGTAAAAGTTGATTTGTTTCAGATTCATGCTAAAAGCTATTGTTAAATTAATACTATGGTTGCAGGAAATGGTAAATTATTATGAGTTTTTCTGATTATTTGCAACTTTCATTCAAATTACAACCAATACAAAATTGACCTTTTTCCATTACATTACCAGGTAATTAAAAATAAATAAAACTAAAAAAAAAATTTCAATTACTTGCAATTATAATTGAAAACTAATTATGTGTAATTGAAAACTGTAATGGTTTAAACTAAACTAATGGTTTTTTTTTCAATTCTTGCCCTTTTTAATTTCATTCAAAGAAATTGATTTCTAAGTTGCACTAAACTAAAAAAAAAGTAACAAACTAAATATTTGCTGTCTTAACTAAAAAATTAAACAATATTAATTTTAAATAGATGGAACTAATGGCAGAACTCTTGGTTACCCTTCAACAATATTGACATTCCAAACCTGGTACAAGGAGTAGCCGAAGACGGAACACTTTTGACACCAGTAGGTATTTTTTAAGTTATCAAGAGAATACAATACAATACAAAATACAAATACTAACAGGTCCAATTATGAATTGATACGCATGATAATTAATTACATCATGTAAAATGTAATAGACGTAAGGAGAATTTTCATTGCAATTTTGTGTAATCATTACTGAAAAGAGCAATCATTACCGGTATTGCAATTTAATTTCAAGTAAATCGCTCTTTACAATAATTGCATGTGATCAGCATTTGAAATTTTTCTATTAGATTTTAATGCGATTGAAAATTTGTATGAAGATTTCAGTTATATGTATGTAGTTGTAGTTGGATTGAAGCAAAACAGTAAAGAAAAACGATGACTAATCGTTATTGTTTGTTCTGATGTATGAGTATTTTGAATGAACAACGACCCAAAAACTTTGTATACAGTTTGAATGTTTGCGGCTCGTTATATTAGCAGAACAGTTAATCGTTTTATGGAGACCGATGCCACACTTCCGGTACCGGTGGCTTCAAGTGAGAGTTTCCTTTCATGCCTGCAATTGAAAAATAATTTGCAAGGAAAAACCGACGAGGAGCGACTGATGAGTTTGATGTTGCTATAGGAATATTGAGTTGACTATGAGAGAACGGTATAAATGTAATTCAGCATGGATTTTATTTTGTAAAGTATTGTGCCTGACTAAAAATGTATTTATTGATGTTTTGATTTACAGAGTATACTGTATACCCATATAAATAATAAAAACAAGCTGTTCGATTATATTAACTATTTTGTACTGCCACCCCCCTTCCCACTCTCCTTTTGTTACATAAAATAAATTTTTCATTTGAAAAGTGGTTTGGTAGTTGATTTATCACTTATTCCAGTTCGATAGACAATAACCTATGAATTTTTGTTTTGTCACATTTATTTTGCACTGAAAGGCACAATTTTTTTAAACTATATTTTCTCTCAAATTGTTAGAAAAACCACCTTGCAACCACTGATATACATAAAGATATATGAAGAATAAACGCAAACAACATTCAAATATCTATTTTTGGTTTCGAGAGGCTCAAAAATGTTCAAACTATAACATTTTCACTCTCGGAAAACAACTAAACTTGATGAACCTAAGTTTTATTTTTAACTGAGGCTTTTATGACTCACCTCATAAATCCAAGCAGACCACTAAATTGGAATGTAACAGGAAAATTATTGAGAAAGAAACAGCAAAACAAAACAAAAAAAAACATGGCAATACAAATAATTATTTCAATGTAGTAAAAATTGGTTGTACAACTTTTCAGCACAAAATTTGCTAAATATATTAGAACACACCTGCACCTGAATTATACAGCTTCATATTTAGTCAAAAGTAGAAAAAACTTCAAAAAACTGATCAACTGAAATCAACAAGTGATTTTCTGGAATGATCACAAACTAAATACCTCCATTTTCATAGACTTGAACTATTGCTGTTGTCATATTATTAAAAATTAAAACGTTTCTTAATATATGGTAATTAGACTACCATTTGGTAAAACTTTACTTCTTAATTTTGCAATGTTCGGAAATTGTCTTTTTTTTTATTCATTTGCTTTGTAGTGGGGCGTTTGTTGTCAGTTACAATATCTTTTAAATGCATACTTGAGAGGAAAGATTTTGCGGTAGGCATTTTCATCGACATAGAAGGCGCTTTTGACAATGCTAGTTTTGATATGGCATGTGTAATGCTGCTATAGAGAACATGGTGTGGACGAATCATTAGTCTTGTAATGCTAATGAGCAGAACCGTGACAGTTGAAGCGGAGTGTGGAGAATATGTAAAATATGCAACGGGAGTGAACAAGGGCTGTCCACAAAGTGGCATTCTATCTCCTCTGTGGTGCATGTTGATTAATTCTCTACTTGAAATGCTCAATGGATCTAACGTACACGCTCAAGCACATTCTGTCAACGTCGCCGTGCTTTTGGTTCGATCCAGCCTCCAAGCTATCTGATGGTTCAGAGCATAGGACGCTCCGTCAATTCTCTTAAAACTAAGGTTGTCCTCTTTACGAGACGCACAAAACTGACTTCCTTTTCAAAGGAAGTCAAACATCTTACAAAAATTTTAGATGCGACAAGATTCTCTGGTCTAAACATGTTGAGACATAAGGTTTGTTCGTTGAAACCCTAGGGCCGCCCTAGGGTCACCATAAAGCGTTTTTTGAGAAACCTGAAGTCGCCCTGAATGTCGAATTTAGTGTTTTTTGAGCCCTAAGGTGGACATAGGTTTTCCTTCAACTCGCCCAAGGCTGTGGCTAGTTAAGGGTGTCAAATGGCATGTATTTTTTTCTTAGTGACAGGGATGTGTGGTGATTTGTGGCTTAGCGTTTTTTGAGGACTGGAAAACCCAGGTTTTTTTGACAACTCATAGGGTTGTCAAGTAAAGTTCAACGAACGGACCTATAATGAGTTAATCTTGGTAGTCACTTGTCCATTTTTTAAGCTGAAGTTTTTGCCATTAATCAGTGTTCGAGAAAAATAAGTTAATCGCGCACAAAAAACAAACCAATCTTCACTTTCTGAGCCAAGCTGCCTTATTCACCTGTAATAAGATAAACTAGTCCAGGAGAGGGATACTGAGTCACTCTCCGAACTGCAAGAAATAGCTTTGTTATCCGCCACTCAATTACAGCACACAAGTGCTATGGTGGTCATTAAAAAGTAGACATCCTAGCGAAAGACATCGCATCTGCACCATTCGCAGGCCCTGAACCCTTCTGTTTTGTAAATAAAAACCTCCTCGATTACACCGCCAAAAACATACTACTGAAAGAATTCAACAAAATTTGGCATAACTCATCTGATGGTGAAACCTTTGCAAAACTCTTAATGTCAGAATATGCTGAAAAAAAAAACTTCAAACTCCTTACTGAACTTCAATAGGAAAAGCCTCAAAACTTACACCGGCTATTAACAGGCCACAGTTCTCTAATGAAACATCTTCACCAAATGTGGTTGGTATAGCAGACCCAATCTCTGCTCACTATGTCTTCAAAGTGAAGAAACATCCATGCATATTATTACTGAATGTCAAGCACTTTCCAGCCTTAGAAAGCAAATAAACCCACAGAATATTATAAACAACTGGAGCAAAAGAACTGCTCTAAGAATTCGGGGGAGTTCGTACAATTGGTTTCATCTAGACACCGCAGTGCCCATAAAGCTAGCTGATCATGCTCAATTTCAAAATTTCAAAATATTAAAAAAATAATCAAATGTCTGCAAATGAAATTGCATTGAATTTTATTTTAATTAATTAAATTAAAATTAATAATTAAACCTTTTTCACGGAGCCCTACTGTTAGTTATTTATATAGGTACATTTAGTTTGCAAAGGTTAGCCAAAAACAATTGATTGTATTATTTTACACACGTGTATTATGCTAAATCGTCGTTACAAATGTTTAAAACTCCGTCTTCAACTTGAAGGCAAAGAACTTTTCGCAGAGAACAAATTTTAAGGCGAAAAGTTTAATCTTGTTTATCAACCCGAAAGGGTTATCTGTATCTATGCCACACTTCATCTTTGTATTCTTATCTAAAAGCCCAAAAAGTTGGCAAGGATATATGGAAAGCTCTTTTCGTTCGTGCGCATTACACCGGATTCAATAATACTTTTTTTCTTAGTGAACAAAAAGCAGAATTCATAGTGTGTACGATTCAGGACAGGATTATATCTCCTTTGCAAAAGTATTAATTAATATTACTTAGAACTCGATGACTGAAATAAATTAAATGTATCATTAAGTGAATAAGAAAAAAAGGAAGTTAACTTTAAAACTATCAAATGCTCAGCTTTTTAAATATTTTCAAATGGTCAGATCATTCATTTATTTCTCCTCCTCAAGACAAAATGAGTGCATTTTTTGTGAATTCATATAAAAAAAAAGTGCAAATAGACTTAGGTCATTGTTGAAAAACCTTTTTTAAGTTGTGTAACCATGTTAAAAAAATTAAAGTCGTAGAAGTGCTCTTACATCAATTAAGCCTACTTATGGATTTATGCAACTTTCTTCGTTCTAGATTACAATTTAATCGATTTATTACGTGAACCTACCACAATCTTTGGCCGAACCTCAAACTAGTTTATCGCAGTGTACCTATTCATTTTGAAAATTAAGGACGAGTCCGTAGTCCAGAAAAAAAAAACTACACAACCGCAAATAATCTGAAAGGAAAAGACAAAAAACACTTAAATATATGAAACGGCTTTCCTATGGACTGTTGCATAAAAGGATTCAATGGAACTTAAAGAACTATTGAGAGTCCTTGCTCGTATACAGAACACTTAAAAAGGTGACCCAATACAAAAACAAAGACAATATGTAGAAGGAAAAAGGTACAAAATTTCATTGCTTTTTAGTTTTGCCTGCCTTTGACTTGGATGCAGTTTAGGCTTTGGGAATTAACAAAGTCCTCCAAGGGTGAACAAGGGTAAAGGAAGTATTATGTTGGTTTTCTGCGCTTCCCTCATTGAGAACAAAGCCAAACTGCATCAATAACAACAACTACAATAGGAAAACTAATACAATGCGAACGGAAACTAATTTGTGTAATTTATCGAAAATGCCATACAGTATTTTAGACCTAAGATACAGCAGCCAAAGCAAGCTCTTACGAATATGCTGCAAACATAGAATAAAAGATGACTTTGTCAGTACAGATTTCTTTAACAAGGAAATTCATCAGTTGAACAAATTGTACTCTTCAAATTCTAACTCTAGCGGAACTAATGTTTTCTATCTTTCTGTGCTTCTACTTCTGTATTCATGTGTGCTTATTAGAGCCTCGACAACTATATCACCGGAAAGTTCTACTAGGGCTGCTTATGAAACCAATACCAGTGAATTGACTCTCACAAATTTTGTGCATCTGAATAAAAGTGACGAAATTACGTCATATGAGAAGAATGAGATATTGCACCCCAGCAGGGTTACTCGTGATGTATCCAATGTGCCTGACGATGAAGATGATTCAAGCTATCGCGATTATGAAATGGATGAGTACGATATACTTATAAATAATAAATCAGGTAAGGGCGACTAGTTGAAGTTTCTTCTTTATCTTTGCTATAAGAGTGCGAGTTTTAAGCGTTGTTGTATTATGCAAAATATACAAGCCGATTTTTTATGCTCCGCTCGTTCATACCTGAAGTAATTTCAAAACAGTGGATGCACGGCAAACTTTTAACTTCAAACGTGAATTTAAAATAGATATTCGATATATGTCCCAAGACCGTGGAAGATAGTGAGTCAATAATGTACTAAAACAAAGAAGGAATACAACTTCTTCCTTTTTCCCTCGTTACGAGCCTTATGATCTCAAAGGGATTACATCTCACTCACTTAACTGCTTAACATTATTGATCCTCGCTTGTGGGGTACACCGTACACGGCACATTAAAACTTTATTTGCTATTTAAGCTATAGCGCTATGCTACCCGAAATTTATGTTTTGAAAATTCATTCATTTATTAATTCCTTTCTAACTGCATTTTAGCTAAGGGAAAATATATTGGGGCTCCTTGTAATAATCTAAAATGTGAGAGCAGTCTGTTGCACGTCTCTTGCGACAAAGATACTCTCGTATGTGGCTGTGAAAAAAACTATCCTGTTGTACTCGGACTTACAAAGGGATGTGATAAACGTAAGCAAATAATATCGAACGTAAACTTCTTATTTAATCAACAAAAAAAAACTTTAGCAAAAAAACTTGGGGAACAGTGTTTCTATCATGAAACTTGCATCTTTAGTGATGAAAACTCCCTTTGTGTTCAAGTACGCCATAATGCGCGCTGTCAATGTGCTAATGGTTTCCACTCTGTTAGTTACACCAAACCAACAAGGAGAGTGTTCTGCACTCAAGGTTTGTACATAGCGTTGTGTTTTGTTCAGAAATGAGACTTTATTTTGAACTTGTTTATTTAAATTTCTTAGACATCGATGAACTAACATCGGATCTTCCAACCCTCCTGGGAGTGTCAACTGGAATTGCCGTACTTGCTGGCTTGATTTGCATGGTCCTTCACTTGTTCAGCAAAACGAAATACCCTCGCCATCGGAATTTCGGTGATGCCAACCTTCCCCCGCCAATAATGTATTCCAGTGATACAGGTAACGCGAGGGAATAGACCCCCACCTCCCTCCACACCCCTCAATCATCTTCTGCGAATATGATATGTTGATCGTCTTCAGGTATCCCACTCACAGTTCAATCTGGACGGCCATCTTCACGTTCTAGCATGCGCTCCAGCGGATCGATCGGTTCCTATGGTAATCGGCGTTCATCAAGCACCATGCAATCGGGTTCTGGTGGCGGCTCGAAGGGTATATTGGTGTCTACATCAAGAACAGGTGCGGCTAGATCAGCCGCCATATTGCTTATATCGTGTCACATTTCTGCAATTAGAAAAAACAAAACCCAATCAAACAATGGTGGTGGTGGTGTTGGCGGTGATGGTGGTGGTTTTGGACTCAATCATGATACTACAATGACCAAATATTTACAAAAACAATTGAACCATCAAAGGCAGTTACTTAATTTAGAACTATCCCCAGCTAAGAACAATAATAGAATTAGAACAATGTTGGGCATGAACGGAATTAATAATATATCCGATGATGACGAAATGAATAGTTTAGAAAATGGAAGCCTGCAAATCGGCGCACTGCCAACCCCAGCCAGTGACACGCCAAGATTCGCGGTAAAAAGCCTTCCTCTTCTCAAAATTCATTCAAAACAATTATTATTCGTTATGTTTCATTTCGTTTCGTTTTATCCCTTTTTGGTTTTGAAAGAATTTGAAAAATAAATGATAGACCTGGTTTGTCATGTACTTTGTTCTTAATCTGGATTTGTTTACTTTTCGTTACATTTGTTTTGCCGTAAAATGCTCGCAATATACATGTGTGTTAAATAGTTGCCAGCATTTTATACAAAACTTTGTGTTAAGTCTTATGTGTTAGAAACAGTAACTTCTCCTATATATACCTACATAAATATAGTTATTACAGTGATCCTGATATATGTTTTCTAATCAGTGTTATGTGTTTCGTTTTCGTATCGTACGTAATAATATAAAAATTTTATTTCATCCTTTCTTCTTTTGTATTCCCTTTACAAAGTATATCATCGATGTAAACTAACACAACCCAGATACACAACAGTTGATACACATGTAACCATTTATTTCTTAATGAAGTTTTTAAATTTTTTTATATTCTTAACATCAACAAACCTCAATTGACCAGTGGTTGTTACTATTTTTTTTTAACCATAAAACATATTATATATTTAAATATCAAAATCATTTATATTTACCTACATGTTTTATATTTAGACTTTTAACAGAAATGTTAACACAAGAGCAATATGGCGGTGAATATGTTTGAAAGGAATTTGTATACCTACGTATTTCAACTAACATAGTTTATCTTTAAAAAAAAATTTTAAAATATCGATTCCCACGGTTTGACATACTCCTTTTACATTTTAACTTCTTTATAACACTTTTCTTTTTTGTACATTTGAGCTCACATCGACAATCTTTATTTTATTTTCATACAACACAGACTTAAATTATTTCTTATTTTTTGGGCTATGCATTTCAAAATTCACTTCTTTTATGCATTTTTCTCGGCTTTTTAAAATTATTACCTATACTCGTCTATACCCATTCAGTTTTCTGATGTATAAAACAATTTCATTTAAAATCTGGAAAAGCTTCTTCAAAAGAATGTTTGTATTTGAATCTTGTTAAGTAAGTTCTTGTTTTCAGCTAAACTATTTACAGTTCGTGCTATATTGCCGCTTCTTTTAGCTGTAAGAGCAACATGATATTGTAATATTCCTGAATGCATCTATCTCATAATATTTCAACATTGAGCTTTCGTTTATGATTTCGAAACAAGGGTAATTCATTGATAACTTGTAACTTTGATTGAAAACTGTTTAAAAAGAAATTACATCTAAATTTCACATTCCTACAATACGTTTGAAATGTATTTGAATAATCGAAACTATGCATTTTATTCTTTGAATTACCCACCTTTTTACTTAATTTCAATCAGTCGCAAAATAAATATTTTAAAGAAAGAAAACACTTAATCCTTAAATTATGTCCTAATTTCTTAAGCTTAGAAAAATAATATAATAAATTATCCTTTTCTTAAATAAATCATCACAGGTTCTCGACGACCAAGTCTAGCATCCGTTCATAGCACAAGTTCATCTGTTCGTAGTTACAGTATGATGCGTTTTGAGAAAGAAACTCAACAAAGAGAGTTGCGCCAAGAAATGAAACTAAGGCTAGCACGTCTGCAGCATCAGCAGCATATGACCCAAAATAAGCCTCAAATAGTTATTGGCGATTCTGCAGTCCAACATCATAGTGCTGTTGCCAGAGTCACTGTGCCAACTCCAAGTCCTCTAACGCCGAATTCAACAGATGAACTATTGCCTTCCGTAGATGAAACCCAAGAGGTACTTAAATCGAATTTAACTAAAAAAAATCTCGTTTTTTAAATTTCGTTTGTTAGTTTGCTTCTAAGTCGGAAGAGGTTACAATCCCAAAAGCTTATCATGGTCCGTGTGCCTCTTCAACAGAAGACCTCTGAGTAACATAATAGTATTAAAAATAAAACGATCGCTATAGAACAATTTTATACGAATTAATTGTAGGAGAGGAACAACCAAATAATAAGTTAAATTTAAATAGTTAAGTTATGTACTTATATAGTTATTGTTTTTATAATTGGAATCGAACAGAAACATAAATAATGATTTTGAGAGCCGCCTAAAGCCGAAAAATTGAAATATATGATATTTTGTTATGTATCCGATTTATGTAGACTTTTTATCATGTTTATTGTGATCCCTGTCCACGAAGATATCATCAATATCTCTGCCCGTAGGGGCATACCCAATTTAAGATTGCACTTGCAATGTACAGCAAAAGGATGCATCTGTTGTAGCAAATTGTGAACTCTATTTTTGTTCCACTCTAAGAATGTCTATAATGAGTTAATTTATTTGTAACGTTATTGCAACAAAAGTAATTTAGGTGGCTTTTCAATTTCCTTGTATCCAATGTAAAATAAGATTAGAAAAATGTGAAGATTTAAATTTGGTAAGTTCTCTTTAGAATAGAAAAAAATCTTATGACTGGTGTAACTAGAATTATAAATCTAAAAAAGGAAAGAAAATTATTAATTAGTCCAGTTTAAAAAACAGTACAGTTTGCGTTTAAACTGAGTTCGGTAAAGTTTTTACGGTAGGTAGAAAACAAAATCAGAAAACTTTCTCATACTTTGCAAGGCACCACCACTTTGAATAATACGAGCTTAAGACTTTAGTTTTCAGAAACTTTTTTTTGGTTTGAAAATGTGGTCAACAAACAATGCTCGTTTAATATTTGAACTATGTTCAAACGATGACATCTTGCCGTTTGCTGAAGAATTAAAAATGAAAACAAAACTTCTTCATGTTTCTGTTCCGCCTTGAACTGATCTGTGCTGCACAATTTAGAATCAGGATAACGTGTAGCAGTGGGGTGCCGAACAACGCGCAGATTTCATTTGGCAAACGATGATCTAAAAAAATTTATTTATTTCGCAACAGTTAGCTAGCTCGCAAATTGTCATTTAGTCTTGTCCTGATCTCGCTAAAACATTAACTCGCATAAGATATTATGCATTTTTTTGTATTACAATCCAATCTACTGGCTTATAATGCAACTGGCTGATAATACTTTCGAATTCCCTATCTCCCAAATAGTTAATTCGCCACACGCTACTTTCGTGCGAAATTTGTGAACATGTGATGAAGTGAAAACCAAACGAATTGAAAACACAAATAATAAAAATATTTTGGATAAATAACGATTTGACCAATTGTTTAAATTATGTTTGTTTTTATATTAAATTGGGCTTTTTTGGTCACTTTAATTTGAAAATGCAAATAAAAAACTTTATATCATATTTTTCCCTACGTTTCGTCGTAACTTCTCGACTTCTTCAGGGGAATTTTTATTAAATCTGGAGATAACATAAATATTTAACAATCTGAACTTTTAAAATATTTTGCCCCAAAAAATTAAGCGAAATAAATCAGTTCGAGAATCTAAAGCAATTTAAGTAACAGCGGAATATTGAATGTATTCATTTCGCTGTAAGATCATCTTACAGTGAGATGAACGGCAAACCAAACATGAATTTGCCAAAGAAGAATTGCGAAAAAACAAAATGCGAATTCTTGATATGCCAAATAAGAGATTGCGTATTGACCTCTGCGAAAGTAACCATTTCCAAGAAAAAAACCGTGAGCAGTGGCATATGCCTGGCGAGTTAGTGCCATTTCTATAATCGCAAGTGTTTCCATAATGCTCGATATTTTATGATGTTTCCACAAACGTATTTTCATTTTTTCGACACTGTACTGTACACATGCTTCATTTTTTGAGTTTGATCTTTCCTTGACTCAATCAGTGATCTCCAGTTGTGTAAGTCCTGGGATTTGAATGAGGCCAAGGCAAAATAGGTGATTTGTCTGCATGATTACAACTTTTCAAAGTTTCACAAATTGATCAAGTTTGCATAATTTATATAAATAAAATGATTGAAAATGGTAGTTTCTTCGATCACGACGCGATTATGAAGTGTTTCCAATTTCGGTGACTAACGTTAGGCACTTCTTTACCAGTAATCAAAGTGTTTACCAATAAGATTTGGAAAGCTTATAAATTTTTCTATTTAAAGGGCCTTCCAAGCCAAAAACCAAAGCTTATTTGCAGACAAACATTTTGCAAAATTTTGCAGTGGCAAAATTTAGTTATGCAGCAACTTATGACATATGAAACAACGTTTTCATATCATGTGCAAATGTGTATTGTCGCGACGGCAAAAATGATGACAACAGCGTTTCTGCCGCTGCCGCAACTGCAAAAACTCTTTGGTTTGGGAGAACCTTAATATTTAAAATTTCAAATATAAAAAAAAAAATTATAAAAGTTGTGGTCACCACTTGCAGAGTAAAGGAGGCCACTTTGTACCTTTGTGAGAGTATTCTACTTTTCATAATAACTTTATTAAACTCAGATTCAACACAAATCTAGCCACATTTTTCGACGAACTTACTGGGCTGTAAGAGTTTATTTTTTGGAATATATTTCTAAGAAGGACAAAGAAATATAACAGAATATTTATTGCGTGATGACTGAGTTCTTTAAATTAATTTTAAAACTTCGCATTCAAAACTCATCCGATAATTCAAACAAATATGAGCACTTTATAAAAAAAATTTTTTTTTTGACTATGTATAGCTAACTTAGTAAAAAAAAATTGAATAGCCCCATTTTTTAACTCTACGGTGAACTTTCAATTGACCCCTTGTAACTCGCAACCGTAACCAATATGTCCCAATGAACTAATATTCCTTTTTTTATGCGAAGATGTAGACATTTTTGAAGCAATTATTTTTCTTGTTGCTTAATTTTTTAATTGAAAACCGCGTCAATTTAGTACAACAAACTATTTTTTTATGAATTTCAAACTTTTTGCATGTACCAACATTCCGCAGAAAACGAATTTTCATAATGAACTTTCTATATTTCACTAGCATAGTATGTAAAGTGGTGTATTGATTCGTTCGTACGGTATGGTATAATAAGTTGAAGCGAAAAAGCACAAGGGGTTACGTTAAAAGTATTTCCGTAAGCTTTGAGTTCATTTTTTTTTTAATGTATTTGTATTTAACCAACCATTAAAGATTGTCTTAAACTCACAGTTTGAAAAATAAGTAAATACGAGTATATTTATTCAAACTGTATTTTTTATGTTCATTCGCAACCAACATAACCGGCTTGTAAACAAAAAGTATGTGTGTTAAGAATTAATTGACGAAAAGTGTATTTATAAAAGTACACAAGTAGCTTTGCGTGCCGACAACTATTTATGAAGAAAATTTTTATACATTTATGTGATGCGAGAAATGTCTCATAGTATCCTGGGTGTTGTAAGATAAAATAAAAGCTAATAATAATAATAATACATGTACATATTCGGTGTTAATAATTTAAATTTACAAAGTATTTATGTTAGGTATGTATATTTGTTATTTGTATAATTCAGACTCAAAATTTGTTTGATATAAATTGGAATTTAAAAAAAAAGTATTTTGAATATTTTAAGATAAAGTATTATTTAAAACCAGACTGACATTTTGATAACGATTATTACTGATACACATGCAACTGATTCGAATACGAATTCATTATCCTTGTTTTGTATGATTTCGAACAGATTAAAATACTTTATATCTGACAAAAAGTCTACCAGTTTTCGAAACATTACTTATTTTCAAATGCTGTCTGAAATTTAGTATTTATTTCTCAATCGTGAGAAATTGTGTTTGGTTATGTTTGATCTAGACAATAACTTTAGGAATCTGTTTTTTCGAGACTCTTCTTGAGATTTTTTTACAGTTGGAGAAAAAACTGTTTCGAGCAACACGACTTGTTGTAAGTTTTATTCTGTTATTCAAAAGAGGACCCAATGAAAATTAATCTAGTAAATTATATCAGCCTAACAGGTCCTAACTTTTTATCATTGTAATATTCTATTGCTGATTTGCAATTTTAAAAACATGACCATCGAAATGTCTTACATATCGAACTTAATTTTCTGAACAAGCGTTAACGACGTGTCAACAAAACGTATCGAACAAATAAGACATTTATTTTAAACAGAAAAGAAAGTAAACCTATAAAACTTAACACAAAAAGTGCAGTATAGATAGATTCATACTTACAATTAGAAACATTATTTAGACTGTAAAATTTGTGTTTTAGAAATGTTATTAGGAACTTAATTTATTTATTGTGAAATATTAAAACAGGAGATACTAACAAAACTAATAGTATATTATATTGTTATTAGCTGAAAATGATCAATAAAATTTTAACGAGTATATTCGAATTTGTTTTTATTGCATATGTATAACACTGCTGTTTTAAAAAAAAAAAAAGAGTGCGTGGAGTCCCTCCGCGCGGTAGAAGTGAAACTTCCCAATGTGGAAATGAAAATAGGAAGAGGTAGAAATTGATTTTTAGTGAAATCATATTGTTTCTTTAAAAGAAAAAGAAAAGAAATGGATCGGAGTTAACTTTCACGGGATAGGTACTTAACACCATTTCATAGAACAATTTTTTTATTTTTTGGTGTAGATTAGAAGGACTTTGAAGATGTATGTATGTATCATGTATGGTAGGATGTATGGTATTGTATCCATAATTATGATACAATACCAGGAACCTTTCTGAAACCGTTGATTGGCTAGTGTAAGTGGAAGCTGACTGACAGACTAATGAAGACCGCAGCCTTAACACCTAAGTCGAAGACGGAGAACACTTACATACATGTTTAGACATGATCAAACATGTTTAGATATGATCAAACACGTTTAGACATGATCAAACACGTTCAGACATGACCAAACATGTTTAGACATGACCAAACATGTTTCGACATGAACAAACATGTTTGGACATGATCAAACATGTTTAGACATGATAACATGTTTAGACATGATAAACATTTTTGAGCCGGGCTTAAATGGAAATTGCTTATATAGACATGATTATGCCTCCACTAACTACTATGTACATATATACTCACTAATATTTAAAATTCGAATAACATCTTACATCTTATCACCAAAAGCTCTGATTTGTGTATTGTCTTCCAAATAAAATTACGCAGTCAACATACATCATACATACATACATATATCAAACAAATTAAAAGAAACTACAGTAAATATTTTCTATCATTTCATTGGAGAAGAAAAGAAAACACAACACTGATCGATTATTCACTGAGCAATTGAAATAATTTTCGCACGCACAGACATGATTTTCTTCAAAATATTCCCACCGAAAAACACAATTTACTACAATGAAATCGTTGGGATGAATGGCGCGGAATGATGACAGCAACTTATTAGCAGTGCCAAAAACGCTTAAGTGTAACGCGGAAGTGTAACGCTTAAGTGTAACGCGGAAGTGTAACGCTTTCATGTTTGCAAGTCGCATAAGAAGTTTCACTTCAAAAAGTATGCAATCGAACACGGAAGTGTAACGCTTAAGTGTAACGCTTGAAGTGTAACGCTTAAGTGTAACGCGGAAGTGTAACGCTTTCATGTTTGCAAGTCGCATAAGAAGTTTCACTTCAAAAAGTATGCAATCGAACACGGAAGTGTAACGCTTAAGTGTAACGCGGAAGTGTAACGCGGAAGTGTAACGCGGAAGTGTAACGCTTTCATGTTTGCAAGTCGCATAAGAAGTTTCACTTCAAAAAAATTACAGACACACTATTGACTCTCTTCAAAACTAGTTTTCAGTTAGAAATGGTAACATACCTACATAATGTAGAAAGTTTCGAACAAATTGACATTAATTAAAAAGAACAAAATCTGAAACTCGAAAAACATTAAACCTTTGAAATAAGGGGGTATCGAGTGGGGGCGTGGGTGGTGCCACCCTTAAGCGATTTTCCCAAATCGGCAAAACAAAATACATTTGGCGAGTCAAGCCAACACAAAGAAAAAGAAGCAAATGGAAATGTGTTTGCTGGTTGATGTGTTGAAAAAAATGCTTTTCACGAAGTTACAAACAGTTGTTTTGCTTCTCTTTTTTGCCAATTACAGTAACAAGAAATCTTGGAGAGTAAATCTGTGTCAATCCTTCGTATACAGTGGAAGATTCAATCATATATCCATTACAATTGATTGACAGAGTTGACAGAAACGGCTGACCAAAATTGGAATTGAAACGTCGCGTCGATTAATTATCATTGAATATGGAATCCATTTTCCATATATTCCATATACAATGCCTTTATGTATTGTGTATTTTGTATTCGTATTTCATTTGGAAACTTTTACTTCTACTTCTTTTGACAGATAATTTTACCATTTTTGAATTTTTACATGTCGCTTTCTAGAGCAAACTCCGCCATGAAATTATTCAGATCTATTATGGAATTAGCACATACCTGCTGCTACTTATCGGAACTGCAAATTTTTCTTCTTTACTTGAGGGGAATGCTGAATCTTCGACAATTTTCCGTTGGCCTTTTTGGTCTTTCAACAAGTTTGCTTAATGTTAAGTGCTGTTGTGATGCCGCCGTCGGCTTCTAGTGAGCGTAAAATAGTTTTCAACTGTTTGCGTACTGCCGTCTGTGGGAAAAAGAGGACTCCAACACTCCACCAAGGCATTTTATGACATTTATTGATGATAAAAATAAAATGCTTTCAAAGAGACGATGGGGGCGAGTTTATCAAAAACAATTTTAAGGAATAGATTCGCCAATATCCTATTGTGCTTTAGACATGACGTTCTTGTATACTCAAGCGGACTCAAGCTTATCAATTCTCCTACGGGACTTTATCTTGTTATTGGCCACGTTGCGATCTACGCAAGGCACTCTTCCAGGGTGATGATGTCCGAACATTCCGTGGGCCAGTTTTGACTTGGACCTTGTTGTAGCCAAAATAGAAATGAGGATATCCTATTTACGGCTCGTGCGAACCAACGTTGTGGAACCTTATGACTTTGCCAAAGCCAACACACCACCAGAACCACAACCTCTCTGGTTATAGGTTTCACTTGGTCTCCAAAAGGAAACTCGGTTGGAAATGAGCATGCGCCAACTATAATCTGCATGATGTGGTCAGAAGAAAACATGCCCTTTGAATTTAACCAGTATCGTGTTCGCGATCCTGATCCTGATCGTGTTCGCGATCCTGATCCTGATTATAATTATAGAGTAATAATAATAAGCCTACTTATAATTTACAGAAACGAGCTGTACAGAACCAAGTCTAGTTTCGGCATCCCTGCCAACCCCGCACGACTATGCAGGTTGACTTTGAAGAATTCACGCTGCTCCGTCTAGGTCGGTAAAGAATTTATCGAGATCTTTACTGTCGAAAACGACAAGGCCACACACTATCATGTGGTTGCTTTAACATCATACTTGAAAAGATTATACAAGTCTTGTACAAGACAAAAGAGAATGATAAGTTATGGAATTAGTTTGCTCGAAAACGACAGTTGTAATGCCAAACTCACATAATTCCGTCGCGTATTACTTGATAACGTGTGTTTTAACTCGGCTCCATGTCTGGCAGACCGAGCAAGCAGCTTAACAAGGTTGAAGCAATCAATGCAGTGAAAGATAACTCATCACCATGCAGTTAGAATTCAATGCACTCATAGCAAACGAGGCTTGGGTACTTGTTGATCTACCACCAAATAACTAAATCATTGATAGTGAGTGGGATTTCAGTTTGAAAAGGAAACCGAAACGGGTCTATTGAGATGTTCAATTGTTGGTGCAAAATCTCGATGTTACCTCGGCCAATGAATATTAACCGTATTATTTGTGAGACCAAAAACATTCTTTTTCCTAAATCAAGCCGGTAAACAATAGAATAGTAAACTGAACGAAGGCTTTCAGGAATACCATGGTAACACCTGGTTGTATATCATGAACAGTATAGAGATAAGTTCTACATCTTGGTTGTGTACGTATAAATGATTTCATAAAAGCTTGCTCGACAGAATCATCAATGAAAATTAAAAAGCAAATCGTTGCTGCATTTAAGAGCCTGGGCAAAGGCGCAGTAGGAACAGTTTTAAGGGATAGAAGCCGAACGCTGTGATCCAAGTGGTCCCTGACAATACATCAACAGCAATATATACGTAACTTAATACAACGACATCAAAAGTATGCCTGTAAGCCACGTTTTACACCTCTCGGTCCTGGGATGAAACTAAATGAATAACACAATCAAAAAAATATAAGTAACTCAGTTTATCGTGGGAGCAATGATGTACTTGGCAGTTTCTTCACGACCTGACCAAACTATGACAAAGCTTCAAAGCATTTGCTATACACAACACTCAACGCAAAGCTTATGCAAAACAACTTGATGGTCTATGGCAGATTGGAGCGGAAGTTCTGATGACAGATGATCCTATACAGAATTTACATTTACATTCGGTGGGGGAGTCATCTCATGGGAGTCGAAGAAGCAGTTGGCGTTTCAAGGAAGCTGTGTATTTGTAGAAATTAGTATAAGAGCTAAGGCTATACAAGTTACTATTAAAGTAATGATTCTTTTATTTAACGATAGTAATATAGGCTCTCAACGGTTGGTCAAAAAAACTGGTACATCATCCGATCATCATGGTACTGTATGCAACTGTAATACGAATAGCAAATGTTACAGCATAATATTTCATTTGAAATATCAAATACTACCAAAAATTAAACGTTATTTTATTCTTTACTCTTGCCTCTTTCATTTAACTGATTTCCAGCAGTCTCATTTGAATTACCGACAATTAAAGTCACCCTCCCATGGGTTGGACCTTATAGCTACACCCCTGCTTTGAGAAGATCTGGGGAAAAACTGCATTCTAACAGCAATCGGATTCGCAAGCAAGGGTGCGGCTATACGTTCAACACTAGTAAATGAAGCGAGTATTTATGGGCTATAGTCATAAAATAAACAATTTAAATATCGTTATATTCTAAAAAAGTTTTGTAGATATACCTAGAAACATTAATAATAGAAAAACTAAGCCAAAACTGGTAATATAATAACTTCATTTTATTTTTAAATATTTTGCGATCAAGATGAACAACATGAAGAAATAATAGTTTGAAAATAACAGTCAATTTTGTTGTTGTAATCAAAACAGCGAATTCGATAAAAAAGATTTATTTACATCGATTTCAAAAAGTGTTTTTTCAATCGAAAACTGATCAATTGGGCTACTAGATCACTTTTTTGCTTTAGAAAGCGCTTTTGTGAATCTCTTATCAGAGGCTAGATTTTCACGCACTTTCACGTACCAACAAAAAACACTTGGTGTACACCAGTTTTTGGTAGTGATTTATTGAATTGAAAATAAAAGTACAGTTTTAGCTCCAACTCAATACAAACTCCAACTTAATACAAATCCTCCAGGATTTGTATTAAGTTGGAGTAACTTTTGTTTTGTAAAGGCTAACAACTGTCCGTAATAAAGGTACGCAGATATAGTGACATATAGCTAATGACAAGCTCCTGCATTTTTGCCCTGTTCCTTTCAAAAATGCTTTTGTAAATCCCAATTGAAATCGAAATTCATCAAAACGATAAATTTTTTTCAAAATAGTCTTGATCAATGTATGCAAAACCTCAAAAAAATAGATGTTAGTGTTTCTAGTTAGAGAGTTAGTTAAGAGATGCTTTTTTGCACTATTAACTAAATTTTTTAATAACAAATCAGAGCCTAATCAACTTCTTCTATTGTTGGACCAGTTGAGCCTCCAGATGGACCACGATTCTGTTGAGGAGGAGGACCACCTTGTTGATATAACCTAGTTATGATGGGTTTACAAATTTGTTCTAGCTCTTTTTGCTTGTGCTCAAATTCCTCCTTTTCAGCTTGCTGATTACCATCAAGCCATGCAATTGTTTCGTTGCATATCTGAAGGATACTTTGGCGGTCTGAGTCTGAAAGTTTTGTTTTTACGTTTTCGTCATCAATAGTAGATTTCATTTGGAAACAGTAAGATTCTAAAGAGTTTTTAGAATTGATTCGTTCCCGTTGTTTTTCATCTTCATTCCTATATGCTTCAGCTTCGTTGACCATTCTTTCAATGTCTTCTTTGCTAAGGCGACCCTTATCGTTGGTAATGGTTATTTTGTTCTCTCGTCCTGTGGATTTTTCAATTGCAGTTACATTAAGAATACCATTTGCATCTATGTCAAAAGTGACTTCAATTTGGGGTACACCTCGGGGTGCTGGGGGAATCCCGGTTAGTTCGAATTTACCGAGAAGGTTATTATCCTTAGTCATAGCTCGTTCTCCTTCGAATACTTGAATCAAAACCCCAGGTTGATTGTCAGAGTATGTAGTAAAAACTTGTGTTTGTTTCGTCGGTATAGTGGTGTTTCTCTTGATAAGAACTGTCATTACTCCGCCAGCAGTTTCTATGCCTAGTGATAGTGGAGCTACATCCAATAACAAAAGATCTTGCACAGCTTCTGACTTGTCACCATGAAGAATTGCTGCTTGAACAGCAGCACCATAAGCAACTGCTTCATCAGGATTTATTGACTTGTTAAGCTCTTTGCCATTGAAGAAGTCCTGAAGTAACTTTTGAACTTTTGGTATTCTTGTGGAACCTCCCACAAGTACGATATCATGAATTTGACCTTTGTCCATTTTTGCATCACGTATGGACTTAGAAACCGGTTCCATGGTACTTCGGAACAAGTCTCCATTTAACT
This sequence comes from Melanostoma mellinum, assembly GCA_914767635.1. Classification (NCBI taxonomy): domain Eukaryota; kingdom Metazoa; phylum Arthropoda; class Insecta; order Diptera; family Syrphidae; genus Melanostoma; species Melanostoma mellinum. The sequence goes on along the minus strand of OU612058.1, from coordinate 264,903,819 downwards.
CTTCAAAACGAGCTCTTGTTATTGAAGTATAAAAATCGATACCATCACATAACGAATCGATCTCAATGCTGGCTTGAGAAGACGCAGACAATGTCCGCTTAGCTCTTTCGCAGGCAGTTCGTAAACGCCTCAGAGCGCGTTTATTGGTCGTTAAATCTTTTTTATGTTTCCTCTGAAACTCTTGTGCAAAGTGATTGACCATCCTGTTATCAAAATCCTCTCCTCCTAAATGGGTATCTCCGGCTGTCGACTTCACCTCAAATATACCGTCTTGAATAGTTAGAATGCTCACGTCAAATGTTCCCCCACCTAGATCAAATATCAACACATTGCGTTCGACATCACCTTTCTTATCCAGACCATATGCAATAGCTGCAGCGGTGGGCTCATTTATAATCCGAAGAACATTTAAGCCAGCAATTGCGCCAGCATCTTTTGTGGCTTGACGTTGTGAGTCATTGAAATACGCAGGTACAGTTACTACAGCATCCTTAACAGTTTTGCCCAAGTATGCCTCAGCAGTTTCCCTCATTTTAGTTAATACCATTGAGGAAACTTCTTCGGGGAAAAATGATTTCTTTTCTCCTTTATATTCAACTTGCAGCTTAGGCTTGCCACCACTATTGATAACCTCAAATGGCCAATGTTTCATATCGGTTTGCACTGTTGTGTCATCAAATTTACGCCCCATTAATCGTTTGGCGTCTGTAAATAAGTTTAATATTAATTTTTTTTTTTTTTTTAATTAAAACTATCGAATTTTGATTGTAATTTTAATTTTTATTATTTTTGTTTATATTCTTCACAACAACAAAATAATTTTTAACAAAAGACATTGAAATATTATTTCTCGACGTGCATTGCGCTGTGAGATGTGTAGATACATAAAACATTAAAAATGTATAGCTGCATAGGTAGTCAATTTGCATTCGCAAAGCAGAAGTACAAGCAAAGGCGACACATAGAAAAAATAACACGACAACAAACGGATAAAATTAGCATCTAGTACACGAAAGAAGCTACATATTCTATTTTTGTCGTGGATAAGTAATCAATTCTTTTTTTTTTTGAACATCTATCTTTGAATTACAGAATATTTATGATGAAAATATTTTATGCTACATGTATATACCTAAACATATTAACATAACGAAACAAGATCACACGATCAACGCATCATATATGCTCATTATTTATGCTTACCAAAAATTGTATTGTTTGGATTCATAGCGACTTGATTTTTGGCAGCGTCTCCGATCAGGCGTTCTGTGTCAGTAAACGCAACGTACGATGGGGTAACCCTGTTCCCTTGATCGTTGGCAATTATTTCCACCTTCCCATGTTGAAAAACTCCGACACATGAATATGTCGTCCCAAGATCAATGCCAACAGCCGGAACCTTAGCCATGGTAATGACTTCTTTGTCTGTATTAATTATTTTCAAAATTATTGAGTTATTGGGTAACTTTTATTGTCATTACGTAATCAGAGCTATACCTTTTTATTAAAAAGCAAATCGATATAAATATAATGATATCACTATAAACACAATAACAAAAGTAACGAATTGTAAAAATTCAAGAGTTTTTTCCTTTTGCAGCTCCACTGCGTCCACTGAATTTTGTTTATTCAATTAAAATTATGATAGTTGGTTATCAATAGATTTAGTTACTTGACTATTTTTGCTGTATATAAATTAATAACAATTTCTCAATTTCAGCAACTTATCGTCTTGAAAATCACGAATGAAGTGCAGCGCAACTTGATCATCGAACGTATTAAATAAATTTAAAACAATTTGGCATGATGATTAAATCTGGAACACTTGTTGTTGGCAATGAATGCTAACAAATAATAGCGATGTGAAAGATGCTGCCACTGCACAAGTGCACACACTATCAAGAAATGCTGCAATTGCAAACGTGCCAAAGAGGAAAATAAATATAATGCATTAATGGCATGGGTCTTTTTTCTTGTGTCATTTTCTTTTATTCTCGTATTAGACATTATCCTGAATGCTTCTAGAGCAATGATTAGAAGAAAATGGCAGGCCATCTCTTGAAAAGAAAAACTGAAGACATTTTTTCGGATTCAGAATGAAGAGATTCGATCAAAATAAGCTTTCATTTACCATTGGTATAAAAGTTTAACCATAAAAAAAAATAAATAGGGGACAAAGCCTTTACTTCTCCTACACCACAATTTTCATTTGGTTACAAAGTTTCATTTGTAACGCAGGATCTATCTGTGATAGACGGTAAAAAAAAAAAATTGGCTGGTACAACAGAGTGGTGAGTTCCGGGGACGAGGGTAGCTTGAAGAGTTTGAGGAGCACCTGACCAAATATGGGAATTATTGGACGGATGTAGGCTTTATGAATTGTAGCCAGATCAGAAGTTGTGACAAATTTCTTGCATCGTCTTAAGAGACTTAAGCATTTTACATGTTTCTTGTATGCTGGTATCATTCCTTTATGGATGGATAATGACAATGGAGGGATGTTAAACTTTAATGACAAGAGACAGCATTGAATTCTACTCGTTTTCTATTTCCCCATGTAACAATGCAATACAACGCAACCGGTCCAATTCTTATTTCGAAGACCATGGACTAGAATTTGGAAACGAATATGAAAAACTGAGGTTTGAGTCGTAAGCAAAGCAAATGAGAGGATTAGAAGTTTCAGACAAGAGATAGAAGATAGATCGTTAATGAAAATAAGGAAGAGGGTCGGAAACAAAACGGATCCCTGGGGCACACGTCCGAAAGGTAGTTTCTAATCCAACGAAGAAGAGACTCTTCGATACCATCAAAAGCACGCATTTTCGATTAGAGATCCTGATGCCGAACTCTAGCAATAATCTAACTTTCTCCAAAACAGTGTAAGGATTGGTTCAGAGAGCCATACTGTCGGTCATTAAAGCTACGTGCAGACGGCATATAAAAAGCCGCACATATGTGCGGTTCTGACGTCACATAAAAAGTTGTAAATTCAACGCAAATGCTATACGTAAATCAGTGTACGCAAACTCGCATATTAGGGGGTTCAGACGATGTCCGGAATCTGTCCCAAAAGCCGCACATTAGTTTGCGTTGATTTGCTCGCACATCAAATGTACGCAAATGAGTACGCAAATTTTGCGGTCGATGTGCGACGTGTTCACACGATATGCGGAAATATCCGCACATCGCCCATTTGCGTTCATATGCAGGTTTGCGTTAATTCAATAAATTGTTGTTGACGAAGCTTATCCGTACATAAATTTAAAAGTGCTGAATTTATTTTGGCATTGGATATGATTTATCTGCAATCAATTTTAATGATTTCATAATTAATCAGTAGAAAAAAAAATAAATAAAAAACTTAATAAATTAAAAAACTTAATAAATTAATAAAATACTCAGGTCAACAACAAAAAAAAATTAAAATAAAGAGTCTCTATCAGACAAGAAGTATGAATTTTACATATTGTGTCTTTTTCCGATTTTTATCTGCACTTGCAGATGCATGTAAATTCACCATAAGTGAAGTGAATATAATAATTCCCAATAAAACTCGGCTATTGATAACCTTTACTTCCACGACAAATTCTTGAAAAATAAATAAGAGTCAATTTTAATGCCACAGTTTGCAACAAAAATGGTTCCACAAAAAAGTAATAGAAAAACACAGCTCAAGAAACTAAATTGAGTTTTTCAGTCGCCTTTTCTTGAATGAAAAACTGAATTTGTAAAATCTAAAAGAAGATGAATTGTCAACTGAAAAACTTAACTTTTGACCAAAAGTTAGTTTATCTGAAAATCTAACTTTTTATGAACGCCCTCATTTATGTCACAGATGTAACATAGCGTAACATCGAAATCAAAAAGAACGGACTATATTCAGCTGTCAGCTGTCAGTGTGGCTCCGTCAGTCATTTCGTGCCTATTTATAAAGTCGCCCGGAGGACTTTCTAGGAAAAAGACGAGGTCTTATTTATTTTAATACTGATAAATTAAAATTATGAATTAAGTTCACTAAGACTTCAATACATTAAAAGGAATAGTTCTAAAACAAGAGAAAAACCTTTATAAAATGGTAGGATTTTTGAGTTTTCTTATATCATCAACATACAAAACTTCATTGTGTGGTAATTAATTAATATTCTGACCACAGAGGTCCGCCCACACTTCTTGCCAGTTTTGAATGAGATGTGCAATTCAATGCAATTTTATTTTTATTTTTTCATTTTAAGGCAATTTTGGGCGCTCAACTGGTGATAACCCTTGTTATGGTTAGTGTTATACAAAAGCTTACTCCGCACTTTTCATTTGCTAAATGGATATTGTGTTCAACGGGCCTTTATCGTTTCCTCTACCCGACTGATGCTGAACTTCGAACACGAGCTGGGCTGCCAAAAGAAAAGCCAACCAAGCCAAAAGGCAACCAAACACAAGCTAAAAGTTACGACAAAGGTGCCACAACATTTCTCGTACCACGGGCGATAGAGATTCAGTTGGAAACAACACCCGTCATCCAAGGCGACGTAGTCTATCTTAGGTATTTTACAGAATACCAATGGTTGTTGGACTTTAGTTTATACGCTGGCGTAGTCTACATTATTTCAGAAGTATGGCCGAATTATTTTCATAAAGAAAAACAATTTTATTCTAGCTCTTCTAGGCTTATCACTTTTACTATCCACTAAAAGGAGAAGTCAACTTGAGCATGGTTTGGTGTCTTCTTGTCGTGTTTTTTGCATTGTAAGTATCTAATTGAAATAATAAGGTTAACGATCATTAAAGCCTTCTGTTCTTAGTAAACTTCTCACATCCCTAACAGTACTCTACTTTCAAACTGATGAATCCATTGGCGAGCGTTCTATGTGCATTGTCGCCGGATTAGTGTACTTGCTGGTTGCAATGGTTGTCCTTATTGTCGACGAAAGTATGTTAGAAACGGGCTTGGAGAACGCTTATTCGAGCTTTAACCAAAGTGCTTCAAAGTTCCTTTCCGATCAGGGACTTCCTTCATCGTGAGTTTATGATTTAAATTTGATTTACTTGTATGTTAAAACAAATTCTTTAGTGGGCCAGCATCAAAAATTGTTGTTAAGTTCTTTATAGCTGTGGGTTGTGGAGTTTTGGGCGCATTGTTTACATTTCCAGGATTACGAATGGCTAGAATGCATTGGGATTCAATCAAGTAGGCCATGTTATTCTGTTTTTTTTTTTTTTTTTTATTGTTATTATTAACTGTATCAATGAATACCTTTCAGATTTTGCAAAAGTAGAGTGGTGATGCAGGTCCTCTTGAATGTCAGCTTTATTTTGCCATTTATTCTAGTAATCCTTTGGATTCGTCCAATCAGTCGTAATTATTTGACTGTTCGAATATTTGATGGCATGGACAAGCCCTTGTAAGTTCCACACGTATTGCTTATAAAAAAAGGACACTACTTAAAATATATTTTCAGACTACAACCACATGTATTTGAGACGATTCGGCTTTTATTAGTGGTACTCACAGTTCTTTTGAGATTCGCTTTGATGCCAATTTATCTGCAATCTTATCTCAACATTGCTCACGATAGAATAGAAGAACTGCGCACTGAAGCCGGGCGAATTTCCAACGTCGAGTATCAAAAAAAAGTGATTACATTTCATAATTTCGATTTTGAACCTTTTTAACAAACGTTTTTGAATAGATCTCATCAATTTTCTATTACCTTTGTGTTGTGACACTGCAATTCGCTGCACCTTTGATTATCTGCCTTTTTTTAACACTTATGTACAAAAGCTTAGGCGGCTTCAGTTGGACTGGACTATTCAAAGAAGGTGTTTTGCAAAACGAGTGTTCTGCTGAAGACTCAGCAAAATCAGTGGTTACTAAGTTTCTAGAGCAAATCAATAGTGAAAACCACGAAGAAGAACAGGATTTCAACATTCTTGAGTCGGCGCAAAACATACAGGAATCTTGGACGAGTCTTAAAAGTGTGAGTACAATATTATGCCTCTTGATGGTTAAATTCAAAAATATGTCCGACCAACCGATTTTAGTTGAGGTTTTTTTTAAATTGTGTTAGTTTTTCTGGAATAATTGTTATTACTGCGGCTCGTTATCGGTTATCACAGGGCTGCTTGCCAGCCCAGAGGCAAACATCTCCAAAAAAAAAAACAGAAAAATAGATTTTAAACTTTATTTTCAACGGCAGCATGCTATTTCCAATTTCATGTTCACACCAAGCTGATAATCGGCTATGAATTATCACCAACAATACATGTACAATGCAGTAAAAGGTTTGAAGTTTAAACGTTTCATTTTGCTGAACATTCCCCAGAGAAAAATTATAATGCCAATGATTGTTTCTACGAGCTCCTCGAACAAAAAATCGTCCTTGACGATTTTAACGCATAACATAAAATATAAAACATCTTTGTAAATATCGTTAAAAATAGCCTCTTTGACGAGACCTTTGCAAACTTAATCAGGCTAATCGATTTGCTTCTAAGCTACATAAGTATATGTTAGTAGCACAAACTTCCGTAATACCGAAATTCATAAATGTACCCTGCGATGCCAAGATCAATTAATCGTCAACCACATTGGCCATGATGCGATCGACACAAGACACTCTTACAGTGTGACTGAATTTTCAGAATGGTCACTCTGACCAGTGCCTTGTTGTAAATGGCAAGGAATAAAATTTGAAAGGTATGCATTAAGGTAAAGTTTATCGACGGTATTTACTGAGATGAGTTGTAAGGAGCAATGTCTAGTTTAGGCATCTCTACAAAACTTAGCGAGACTTTTGATTTCCATAAAAGGCTTTCGACATCAAAGGCTTTCATAATGCCATAGATATTTTTGTAAGCATTGAAATAAAAGCAACAAAAATGAGTTTAATAGTTAATAACGTAAAACGAAGTATATGCTGCGAATATATATTATTGAGACCCATAAATTTGAGGTAGTAAAGAATTTCGTCTACCTAAGACACGGAAAACAGCGTCAGTTAGGAGATCAAACGTAGAATTACCCTTGACAATCGCTGCTACTTTGGGTTAAGAAAGTAATTAAGAACTCTATAAGACCTTAATCACCTTAGTCCTGCTGTAAGAGCAGAAGAATGGACCTCAGAATAAAGAATAAAATATCAACCTGGTTTGATACATGAGTATGGGGCAGCCGCAGTTTCTATTATTCTATTCTATCTATTGGTGGAACGATGCGAACGTGCTTGGCGCAGTTGATTTGTTTACGGGCTATTAACCCAATCGGTGCATGTTCGATCATCAGTGCTGGCTAATGGAAAGGTATTTACGAAATAATAATTTCGGTGAGAACTTAAGAACACTATCTGATGATAAGCTTGGCAACCTTAAAATAGCTATAGCCAAAAAAAAAAAAAACGAAAAGAAGAAAACTCTGAGTGATTTTTGGAACCGTTCATGAAGACTATGTTTGAAGAAGAGGATTAAATGGCGAACTATATGAGTTGTGCTGTGCAGCGACATGTGTATAGCTTGAAGAGATTTTTCAAATACTAACTTAGGCCTAAATACCGGTCCAATGAACTACCAAATAGCTACCTTTAGCTTTCCAGATACTTGGAGAAAAACCAAAATACGCTGCGATGACAAGGAGTGCCAGCTCTCTATAATCTCTCAGCTCTCTGGAATCTGATACGAGAAGATAATTATGTAACATTCGCAAAGAAAGTGCTCCGCAAGTGCAAGTTAGTCTTCCCATTGCATTCAGAGAGCTTTTGGTTCCCTGGATCTCTTTCGAAGTTAAAGGGTTGAGAAGGGCCTTTAGCAAAATTTGGATGTCTCCCCATCCAACCATGTTTTGTAACAGAGCTTGAAGCCTTTCGGATAGCATACGCCTCCGCTTGGAAGACTGATGCGTATGTGCCTAATGAGGCGTACAGTCGTATGTCAACGCTCTCCACAAAAACACAGATTCTATAGTGAACCACTCTTGAACAGACGGAAAGTTGACTGTGTGTATCCATTAGACGTGAGTCAAGATATTTACTGTTGACGAGTTCCTCAAAGCGAGTTGTGCCAAAGACCAAATCTCTAAACGGGAAAGCTTGAAGAGTGCGCATCGCATGACTATAATGACTGATAGATGAAGAGCAGGTTGATATTGAAGCCCTGCTCTTACATTGAAAACGTCGCGAAATATAAGTTAAAACTCAGCTCTGGTGACAACTGAACTCAAAGCTTTTGTCTGTATTTGAAGACAACCTTATTTCAGTTTGAGTTATTTATTATAATAGCGGTATTCGTCGGGAAGATGTGAAATTCAATGAAATGGTCAACATTATTGGTAAGGGAAAAAATTTAAAATCAAGTTGACAGAATATATTTTTTGGGTAATGCAATAGCAATTTTCAGAGAAAAAGTAATTTACTTTATATTTTATATTTTTATAATGTATTTTTTTATATTTTCAGGTTTTCACAACGGAGGTTTATAAAGGTTTTCTAGGCTTCGCCACATGGTGGAGTTACTTTACATTGTTCGCTACATCTTCGCTTGGCATCCTCTACCAGTCTTATTTTTCAAAGACATAGAAACAAATTCTGTATAAAACAAACGACACCAAATAAAAACACCCAGTAGATAGACTTTAACTGTGTATTACAAATACTTTATTTAAATCAGAGTTTTCAGCTTATTGTGAGTTTCACCCGAGAACTGTTTCGCTTTAGCATTTAGCTTTAATAAGGTCGTCCTATAAAGGGGGACGTTTTGGTCTACTAATCTTTTCGACAAAAAGAAAAAATGGGATTTTTTTCTGGTGGAACACAGTACGGGGGAAACTCAAAGTAAAACTGATTTTCAATGATAATACCGTTAGAATATAGAATATGCATGTTGTCTAACAACAATGAGAAAAATGTTGAGTATACTAATTTAAATGCATTGTTCCTGCTTGTAAACAGCGTGAAAAGCATTCCTGATCAACACATACGGGAAACACGATTCGAGCAGATCCATTGTAAGGAATGGTGATTGCTTGACGATCTCATCCAACAGCAAATATACGGATTCTCTATTACGAGTTGCTTCTTTATCTGATTCCTGACCAAGACGCAGTAGAGAAGAACTTGCCAGTGCAAGGAATTCTTTCATACGGTCTTCAATGTCCTTTTGTCCGCAAATTGTAAAAAGCGCTCCGAAAATGTTGTTTATTGCAACGGCCATGCAATGAGTGTTGTTCGAATGGCCATCCATGGATGCTCGATAGAAAGAATTGTCGTTGCGAGCCAGTTTTGGAATAGAGACGGCTACAAAAACCATCAAAAGGCATGCAATAAGATGTTCACCTTCGTCGAACTCGGGTTTTTTGGATTTAAGTGTGGTTGCAAGAGTAGGATCTACTTTGCATTGCAGTCCTGCTGCTGAAGCCATTTCAGATGCTACTTTTATCTGATCACCACCGGGCAGATGTTCTTGAAAATCTTTTACTGAGCTAAGCAAAAAAGGTATCCTTTTCTCCAACACGTCTACCAGCGATTCATGCACTAGATTGCGGAAACATAGTATCACTCCTATTATTGTCATGCGTTGTAATACGTTGTCAACATGTTGCAGTCGTTTGAATTGGTCTTTCATTACTTCTGGCTTATCGAAACTTGTTCGAAGTGTTATTAGAACCTCTTTATTAAGGCCAACAAGACCCTTAAGCTCTTGCACTTGATTGGCTATATGCCACATAAGAGTCTCATTTAATGATTTTATACCATACGGTCCGACAAGTTCAGAGAGTGCTCTTAATTCATTCAAATCAGAAAATTCTTGAGGATTAAATGGAACGCATCCTTCTGGAGCGATTGCTACAAACGCCTTTTGGTTCATAGAGTAGACGATGTTACCAGCGCTAACACGCCTCAGCAACACTTCACTGTACCATGTGTTGTACAGTGCCGCGATTGTTTTTTCCCCGTGTGAATCGAGGCTTTGTGTTTGCTGCAACAAGCAATTGTTAAAAACTCTCGTTATATCTATATGAACATAGTTTTCAACCGTCTGGAGAACGTTCATATAGGCTCGTACAGAAGCCAACAACTCTGACGGCTTGGCAATTTCCATAGTTTCCTGATTAAACATAACCATTCCCACCAAATCACGCGAAAAGCGATGTTCTAAATTCTGGCAAAGATATTCGCGCGGTGCAAATGCAAATTCCCACACATTCACCGTGGGACAGTAGTTTATGGCAAAACATAACTCTGTGAGCGCCATGTGTAATTTGTCCATTGTTGTTAAGTCCTCCCGTGTTTTGCGATGACTCTCATCGCCCGGCTTTCTGATGTCATCAAACTGCTTCTTAGACTTGTCCTTCTTCTTCCGAGTAGATGCCACTGATAAAATCTTAGCGCAATGCTTTGGCAAGAGACCGTCGGCCATGGTACATTGCTCATCACAAATTGTTGTGATTATGTTTTTGGCCTCCTTAGCCATTTCTTCCAGGAAAATGTTGACGACGCTGAGTGAACGCTCTCGTATATGATGTCGTTCTTCTGGGCACATTTCGTGAGTGCAGTTCTGGAAATGGCTGCAAATCAAAGGAAAAGCAATAATATATCGATTCTGAGCTGGGAATTCTAGACACATATGGAATTGATCATCAAACATCTTATTGTAGAAGCAAAATATGGAAAGATCTGATGTCTCGACCAGAATTTCATCTAGATTATCAACAACTCTTGTGTGGAAGACCATAGAATCTAACAACCGTGCCAATTCGACATTTTCAGCAATCCTAAGAGCTGCTTTTCCGACACTCATATAGGTCTGTAACCGAAACCAGTCCAAGCGGAATGCTCTAAAATCAAACAACTCATTTTCCTCGACTTGTTTTACTGTTAAATTGGATGAAGTGTTAAAGAGAGAAGATAAAATAACACTCTCATCTTCGGGACAAACTTGAAGATTTTGCATCCGAATGTTGAGGTCCGTCGAGTCAAATCCAGAGAGATATTGAACGTAATAGCGTTGCATAACTTGACTGTATTTACGAACCAGGGCACGTAATTCTTCCATATGAAACAATAGCTCGGGCAACTGCCGATCGACAAGATCTTCGTTACTTTTTCCTTTGTTCTTGTTTGCGGGTGGATTGTCGTTATGCCGAAGAAGCCACAAAATTTCATCGCGTGCTAAACAAAGGCCAATGAATATGAAAATAGCCTTCGGACCTAACAAACCCGGCTGATCCGTCATAATAAGGGCTAATTCTTTGAGAGCGGTACGCAAAAATTTACGTCGCTCACGATGTACTAATGCTGCTTTCTGAATTGCAGTAATATAAGCGTCTTTTACCTCATTAATACGTTTGCTGTAGCCTTTTATTTCATTAAAAGTGTTTTGAATGTATTGATGTATGGGTAGAACTTCGTCGCGAAAGAGAGCTACGACCCAGCTGGATTCCAAGGTTGATAACCACATCTTGTTAACCTCGGTATATTGACCCAACATTTGATGATTTAGAAGCAACCCAAAGATTATCCATCGATCCATTGTCTCTAAGGAGATATACTCGCAAGACATGGTGTCCGTCCGAACAGCTTTCAAAAGGATAGCTGGATTGCCCACGAGACTTAGTTTTTGCATTTCTCGCCATTTGTCTGCAGTCGAATTCCGCAGTGGGTAGATAACTGTAAGTGACCGAATAGCGTTCGTCAACAATCGCTGATGGGGTATAAATTCTTCGGAGAGTTTCTTCAAAGGAACTTCATAGTCCAGAATCATTTGGCCAAGTCTTGGAAAACCGGGGTCGCTTTGATTGTGTTGCAGCTCGTGTGCTGCATTATATAATCCCAGAACGGCTTTACGGTCTTCAACACGCGACAATACTATCATCAGTGAGACATACGTTACTACAAGATCAAGATAGTTTTTTGTCAGTTCAAAATTGAGTGTAATATCCAGATGGATTTGGCAAGCATCCATGGTTGTCAGTAATTCACATACGTTATCCTTGAAATCAAGTAAATCTACGAAGGTATGGTAGTATAGGGAAAGCGATTTTATGATTTCCGCTTTGATATTTACGATTGCTCCGAGACCTTTGACATCAATATTCGGAAATCTCTTAACTATAAATTTTATAGATGACTCAAGTGATTTTTCGGATAGGAATCCGGGTTTGGATTTTGTATCGCCACATGCCTTTTTGATGTTATATATGCGGGTAAGGATGCCTGTACCACGGTCGTTAAGGATAATTAATTTTTCTGCGATTTTCTGTTGATTGGGATAAATTTGCCGAGCCATTTTGATCAAATACCGCGGCTATTTTTTGTACACACGTAAATACGGCCCCGCCTATGACGGTTCTATGGTTTTCAGGGTGTTTTCACTATTATCAAACTATTCAAGATTCTTAACAAATTAAAAACTGTTATTTAGAGCAGAGTTGAATCACTTTCAGTTTATTTTGACTTTATAGTTATTTATTATTGTTATTATTTATTTGTAAAGTAAACATTTCTAGAATTAAAGATCAGAAACCAGAGAGTAAAACCGAAGTAACTTGTCAAATGTCAATTGACTTTTTTTCTACATATTTCCGAATTTTTCAAGTAGACACACATACAAGAGATATAACAAGCAACACACAAGCTGATTTCACCAACACCACTTAATTTTCGGATTAGCGGAGTTCACACTGTACAATTAGTTAGATTTTGACAATAGTGAGGTGAATAAAATGGGTTAAAAATTATACCAAAAATACTCGGATAGCTTTTATAGTAGAAATGGGTGTGTGAATCTGCTAAATGCTTACACATAAACAACAAAAAAAAGTTAACAACAGTCAAAAGTCACGAAGCCGGAAACATCTCAAGATGCGAATCTTTAGTTTTTATTTCCGGATAGATTACAAAATAAAAACATTAAATAGCTCGAGTTCAAACTTTTTCATTGAGCGAAACCAAGGGAAAGCGACATAATGGCCACTCACTGAATCTGAATAGTTTCGGATCAGTCTTTAGTCACTTTGACTACATCATCACTCAAATGGGTTTTTAAAACCAATTTTCAAATCAGCATTCCTAAGGAATTAATCATTTCTTTAATCATTTCCACCACCCATCAGGTGGAATGTACATACACAGACTGAAAAGAAGTCTCTCATTCCATCTTTCAAATTGCTGCGACGTTGTCCAGGTCAAAATTTGATAAAATAAATCCTATTATGGCTTTAAAAAAAAAACTTGACAACCTCGGTGAATATTTGCAACTTCTCAGACAGCCAAGTAGCTTTCAACCCTAGTTTACGGCAAAATAAAGCAATGACCAAACTTGGGGCTCGCGCGAACCCCAAAATTTGTATGCACATCTAATTCGGAATACTTCAAGTGGCATCAATTCTTCGAGCCGTGATGAATTGTACACGTTCTGAGAATTTTCCTCCGTTTCGACGATTCAATTTGTAGCTGAGCTCAATCATCAGTCAGAATAAACATTATCCAGCTTGTTGAAATCCTTTTGAACGATTTGAATCAGACTTTGTCAACAAATTATATTCCGTCTGAAAATCTTGCCATTGGTGAGCATTTATAAGGCTTCCGTGGTCCCTGTAAGTTTCGACAATATATGCCAAGCAAGCCTACAAAGTATTGACTGAAGTTCTGGTGGCTCAATGCGAGTACAACGGGATATCCATTGAAATTTTCAATATACACTTACAGCTGTGATGAGTCTTGGACTTGGCAGTGGTTACGACGTGGTGATGTGTTCGATGCCAAGATTTTTCCACACTGAACGTAACATTCACTTCTGTTGATTTGGCTTTGAAATTGTTGGATAAAAAAATAACAAAGAAAAATTAAATTTGTTCACTGAATTTTCATCCCAGGTTGATAAATGGTTAAGAAAAAAGTTACAAGCATTCAAATTTGCGCTGGGGATCGCGCGAGCCCCAAATTCGTAAGCTAGGTATAAATATCTCGGCGATGAATATTGATATCAATCGTACAAAATGCAATTGAACCGATGTTACTTTTACCAAACTTTCTAAATGACAATACCAAAACCAGGTAGGTATGTAATCTACGAAAAAAGGAGCGAAGTCGTAGGAGTAATGGGAAATGATATTCATTTGTGAATAACTTTTTGTTATTTGGACAATAAACCAACCACCAGCCTTACCCTCCCACCTCCTCATCTTCTGTTTCCCGGGGAGCACAATGGATCCTTCAGATCCGAGTGAGGTGCTGCTACTTGAGGCTGCACCCCCCATTCAACCTAACCTAACCTACTTGGACAAAATTAACGAAATTACAATTTGATCCAGTCCCTCAAGGAAATCTTCATTGATTTTTCATTAAAACCAGTGACTGTTTTTTAAATAATATTTTTAGTTTTTTTATGTATAAATAAGTAATTTAATGAGTTACAAATAATTTTGATTTTAAAGTAATTAGTACACAGCGGCTGCAGCGTTGAGTGTCTTTTGTTAACAATTTAAGAAAGATTGTAATAATAACTTTGAGGTTTATACAATTTGAAATACTTTCTTTATTTCTATTGTTGGAAACTGGGCGAAGTCCGTCTGGGCTGCTCGATGGGGATGCCTTTGGAAATATTCGCCTAGAATTTCTGATGCCAGGGTCCTGGCTTCTACTTCTATCGCATTTCTTTGCCGCTTGTATGATTCGATTGCAGTACCTTTTGTTATTGGAGATGTTTGCATTAAGGACATTACCCATTCCCTCTTCATTTTAGCCAATTGATTTTCCAACTCCGTTATACGTTTATCTTTCGGCCTCGGAACATGAATAGGATCAAATTTCTTGAGTTTTTGTTTGATGGAGTCAGCTTGAAGACGCAACCGTTCATTACGTTCTTCTATTAGAACATTCTTCAGTATGTTAACTTCTTCAACAAGGATTGGTGATCCTGTTGTAGTTGTTGTTGAACTTATACTGGTTGACATGCTAGGAATAGTTGTGTCGCTTCTCTTCGACGAACTACCAGAGGTGGTTTTCAGTTTCTCTCGTAGATTAGATTTTTCACTTTCTAATGCTTCAATATCACTCTGTAAATGGTCCATGGTGTCCTCAAATTCTTTTTCCTTTTTCTTAAGTAAATCATAGGTTTCCTCGTACTGTCGCTTCAATTTCTCAACTGTTACTTCGTGATCATGCTGAAGCACAGAAAGTTTCTTTTCCGCAATGTCTTTACGTATTTGCATCTCGGAAAGTTCACTTTGCTTCATTTTGGCTGCCAATTTCAACTGCTTGATGTCGGCCTCACGGTTTTCAAGCGTTGCAGCCAAAACATTTTTCTGTTCAAGTTGCTTCTTGATTAATTGAGCACGCAGCAGTATTGGTGACACTTGTTTTTCAGCGGCCTTAGCATTGGCTCTTGACATTATCTCATACTCGTTATCCAACAGATATTGTGCGAGTTGAGCTAAATCTGTACTGGAAGGAGCTAGTACGGTTTTAAAGTTTTGCGATGGGCCCCTATCATCTTGTTCATAGACACGTTCACAAGCTGCTGATAAAATTTCCCAGAACTTAGAGTGTTCTATAGTAGAATCGGCAGCATTATCACTTTCTATCGAAGAAGTTATAGTTTGCACCGCCTGTTTTGCCGCAATGTGCAATGTGGACATTATTCTACTGAGTGAACTCGTTATTGTTCGCATAGTTTCAATTTTGTGCGGTGAGATACCGCACTTAACTACATGCAGATCTTGAGGCAGACGACGTTTTATTAATTTGATCTGCTGTTTAATGCTATCCGCATTCTCGGTTATGTACTGCATCAGCAGTAGTGTGTCGCTAGTTTCAGCTGTTTCTTGAATTATTGCCTTTATCATTGCAGAGTCTGTGAGTATTGAATCACATGCTGAACCCAATGAAGCTACGCAATCGCGGACCATTTGGGTTTCATTAAGCAGATCCTCTCCAGCCAAAAGAACAGAATTCATGGCATTGAAAAAAGCAACACATTTTTCAATGTTTTCGGTAAATGAGTTCTCATCAAGCTGATTGAGCTTTAAGAGTTCTATTATGGAATCGACAGTTTTTTCCTGTGCAATCATTTCTGGAAGAGATCCGCCTGCTCTTAGCAATGTATCAGGCTGACATGAATTTAATCCGTACAAAATTTGGTGCAGAGAACATTGAAGATTGTGAATATAATGCAGAAGCCTTGACTTGAAAGCAAATTGATGCACAGCATGACCTTGAATTACGGCTTCTTTGGTGCAATTTTCAACAGCCGGGAATCTCTCTCGCGTCTGACTGACAATTATCCCACACTTGAATGCAATGCGAGCGAGAAGAAGAATAACCAAAATTGAATCGTGATCGCCTCCTCGGGTCATGAAAGAATCAGGCATAAAAGCGGTAAGCATTTGAACTCTTTCGTTAGCTTGAGACAGCTCAATTTGTCTAAGTTGGACGTCTATTGCTCGAGTATATGCTTTCGATTCAGCAAACATCTGCTTATAATCAATGGAGTCGTTAACCAGGGCTTCTTTCTTTCCTGTAGCACTGTCAGGGAGTTGGGTTTTCACAGCGCTGTTTTCAGAGTTTCTTTCGCGAAGTTCAACTATTTGTTCGTTTAACTTTTGGACCAACTCCCGGAATTTTATTAGCGTCTGGTCACGGTCATATATGGTCTCGATGGCTGCGTCACGTTCGCGCAAAACTTCTTTCTTTGCTGCGTTTGCCATGTCAAGCTCTTCTCTTAGATCCATTTCTAAATCGTGGTTGCTTTCGACTAATTGCTCGTGAATTTCTTCGAGTGCCTCAAGTTGAGAGACTTCTTCTTCAAGGAGCTTAACTCTATCTTCCAGCTCCATTTTCTTCTCCGCCAATTGTTCGACCATTTCTTCAGCACCTAAAGCGGCATCCACTTGTTCTTGTAAGTCTGCCACAGTGGCTTCTAGATCATCTAGCTTTGCTGAAAGTTTTTCTTTAGTTCGCTCCAATTCGGTCACTTCCGATTTTTTCATGTCGAGTTCTTTCGATAATTTTTGGATATCGTGCTTGTCGTGTGCACTTAAATCGCGAAGTCTTACCAAAGTCTCCTTTAAACGCTGGTTTTGCTGTTCAAGCTGCTTTATTTCGTAGGCTGTAACCGTACCATCGGCACCTGATAGCCCACCATTTTCGGATTCGGTCTTGTTTTGTACTTCTGCTCGTAGTAGCTCCAGATCAAGAGTCAATTCTTCTATTTTCTCTTTGTAGGAGTCTAACTCTAATTGAAGAGTATCAGCTTTTTCTTCTGCCATCTCTTTGTCCAGGGTAATCATTTCAACGTTATCCGACAGATCAGCCATTTCTTGAGCATGCCTTTCTTTGGCCTCAATAGCATCTTTAGCTTCTTGCTTGGCTCTTTGCAGGTCTCTCTGGAGCTGAGCTTGGGCATTCATTATCTTAGACCGGAACTCTTGCAGCTGATCAAATTGAATTTTCATTTTGTCGAACTCTCGCAAGCGTTCTTTATCTTCACTACGTCGCTGCTTGAGTGTTTCTAATTTTTCAGTTAAGTCATCAACCTGTGCTTTTAGTCCATCAATTATTTGTTGCTGCTCTGCGCTAGCAACCTTGTCTTCAGAAGTGATAGCTGCAGGAGGTGCGGTAAAAGATGGTGATCGTATTGGTTGGCTTGGAGTAAACTGTGGTTTCAATATTTCTAAGAATCCCGTCTCAACAAAGGAAGCCCGTTTTGAAGATGGATGAGATTCGGACGATGAAGCTGTAGACGAAGTTGTTGTTGTCGTTGTTGTAGGTGGTGTCATTAAACTTTTTCTTCCAGCACCGAAATTTCTCTCTGTCAGAGAAGTTGAAAGCTGTGTTCGAGAACCAGCAAGACTTTGTCTACTTGACGAAAGAGATGTTCGAGAGCTACTAAGCCTGGACCTTGTCGTTGACGGTTGGGGTGTTGGTGGAGTTCCATCAGTAAGGTCCTCTGAAGAACTGTCCAAGAGGATAAGTTGTGTTGGGCGAACAAATGTTCCATACTTGTCTATGCAGTTGAAATATGACTGCCCTCTAACACTTCCATTGTTCTTACCTTTTGGTTCGTCGAGTATTACTCCTACCCATTTTCCACCAGCGAACCCTGTCACACCAACATAGGCAACTTTGCCACGAACATTTTTTCCAGCTATTTCTACTCTGGCATTTACTTTTATATTCTTTTCAGACATATTTAAGCTCTGAAAAAATTTCAAGTTTAAATGCTTTGAAAGTTATTTAATTGTTTTATCTTTTACCAAATTAGTTTCTATTAAATAATTTTTATTGATGAAGTGGTGTCCTCAATAGTGACGTAGACCAAGAGGAAACACCTTTAGGGCAAATTAAAATGCGTCGTGAATAGTATGAGTCATGAGAAGAACTCTCTTTTTTAAAGATTTTCAAGCTTATTTTTGAAATATGCACGCTATCTCAACTTTTGCCTAAATTTTTAAATAATAGAGAAATTTTCCAATAGCTTCTACCGTATTTTTCTGAAAGATTGGAAAAAGCAAAGTACGAAGACTCGATCCTAGATGACTGATGTCACTTCTTCATGAAATGTCAAAATACAATACAAATGAATACATTCAGTGACGAAGCAGAATGATCGCGCCCAATGCTTGCTCATTCACTTTATTGAAGAGATTAGTGTAAAGTTCCCATCAATAAACTGATAACAAAAATATTTAACGAGAAATATAATTCAATATCCAATTTCTGGACGAATGCCTAATGCATTTATACGACTACCAGCTTTATCCACAATAGAATATTTCATCGCGTTGGTGTGGTTAAGTAAAATACTTGAAAATTGAAACTCTGAAATTCAAACTGAAAAACTTTGAAATTTTTACAGTACCAAGTTTGAATCTGGCATAAAGTTAAGATAGTCGTTCTGAGTAGAGTAGAATCTTGAAATATTGAAGCTGCGTTAATTCAAAGAAGTAGTTCCTGATTCGAAACTAATTTCGCTTTCCATTGGTTTCACTCGCAGATGCACTCATTTTAAAACCAATGAAACACCCAAAATTGTTTCTTTTCAGTTTAACGTTAACCTATGGCTCTGAAAAATTTTCCTCGTAGAAAATTTTCTTTTTGACATTTGAGTAACATATGTCAGTGCCTCTTGAGTCGATTCTCACTTCAAATCTAGAAGCGGCTGTCACTCCTCAGAATCGTGGAAAGTGACATAAATCTTTCGAATTTCAGTGAAGAATGCTAAAATTATGCATTGTGAACTACCCTTTCAGAATCAGGTGTCACGATGGTTATCATGTAGTGTGAACCACCCGAAAATAAAAATATAAAACCAAAAATAAGATATAAAACAAGAAAAAAAATTCATCAAAATAAAGAACTTACTTCAGGGAGTCGTAACTTTTCCAAGTTTCAAAATACCGAACTCAATATTTTCTCAAAGCAGAGATTTTTAAAATGAGTCATTGCGAGGATACACCACTTTGTCCATTCGGGACTCCTTTGGAACCACTAGAAGAAGGTTTGTGATTACTTCACTATACTTTATTTGAAGCTAAAATTCATGTTTTCTAGACGAAGTCCCATCAAAGAAGCGTGTGGCCATCGAAGATCAAATTGTCACAGATGAAAATGGCAAACGTCGATTTCACGGAGCGTTTACTGGTGGATTTAGTGCAGGTTTCTGGAACACTGTTGGTTCACTAGAGGGTTGGAAGCCCCAGAGTTTTAAAAGCTCTCGCGCTGAGAAGGCAGAAAAACGTTCTCGCCAACTACCCACTGATTTTATGGACGATGAAGACTTAGGAGAATTCGGAATAGCACCTCAACGTGTGCAAACCAGAGAAGATTTTGCCAAAAGTGATGATTCGTTGAGTGCAAAACGTAAATTGGCTAGTAGTCATAGTGGTCCAATACCTGGAATTCCAGTTTTGCAGCAATTGCTTGAGCCAGCGAGAGAAAAGGTGGCTTCACGTTTGTTGAGACGTATGGGATGGAAACCTGGTCAAGGTATTGGAGCACGTCAAACAAAAAGTGAGAAAGCAAAATGCAATTATCAAAACAATAGAGAGTTGTATGTGCTCAAAATGTATGGTTGCACTGCAAACCCAAGTGAAAATGATGTATCGAAATGTTCATTCCAACAAGATTCGGATGAATCTGGAGATGATTTAGACGATCTTACTTTTGCCCCGGATGATTTTGAGCCTTTTGTATGCAGCGTGAAAGACAATGTATTTGGAATTGGTTACTCTGGACTTTTTGGGCAAGTTGCCGGGGAGAAAAAGTCTCATATCAATTTGTTTGGACCACTTGAAGTGATGGGAAAAACTAACAAAAAATTATCAATAAGAGGACAAGCCTTTGGCGTAGGAGCTTTAGAAGAAGAAGACGAAGACATATATGAAAGAGATGATATGACTAAATATGACTTCAGTCTAGAACATAAAAAGACCCACAAAAAAGTAAAACTGACTCAGGATCAATTTGTTCTCAAAGGTTTCGCCGAACCGATTAAAAACGAAGATAAACAAAAAACTGTGCATGTCATCGAATTGAAGGCAAACTTCCAACCAAGAAACTGGTCACAGAGAAAATCACGCTTCGAACCTCTTGACGAAGAAAAGATGACGCTGTTGAAAAAAACTGATGCCTTCAAGAAAAGAGGGCTTGGACGTCATGACTTAAATCCTATTGAGCGCGGAGACATACTTGACGAAAAATCTAAAAAAGCGTCTACTGAAGGAAAATCATATTTGCAGCACATATCCGAAAAATACAAAGAACGTGAAGAAAAAAGTAAACAACTTTTAAAAGTTTTATCATTCAAGGAAGATAACTTCGTTAAAGGTGGCCTGATATTGAGCAGTGGTGTTGAAGTAATGCAAAAGTCTGAGGTCGATGATTCTATTACGAGCAAGAACACGAAAATTATTTCGGAAGCAAAAGAGATAACCAAGTCTTTAGGTAAGCTAACATTCGTACTTTCGTAGCAGAAAATGTATATAACTCTATTTTTCAAAGGACCATCAAAAGAGATATTTAGACCGTTTGCTAGTAATGAGTCAAAACAGGAACGCTATGAAAAATTTATAGAAGCAAATCTCAAGAAACAAGATGAAATCAAATCTTTTTTGGACACAATACAACCTTTGAATCTTTCTGACTGGGATAAAGAAATGGAGATGAAGGAATTTATCCAAGCTCAAAGAATCTACAGACCTCTGGATGGAATGATGTCCGAAAGGTAACTATCGATATCTTTCTCAAAACGTTGTTGTATATATGTTTACATATTTGTTTTTTTTTTAGATTTGTCTCAAAAACGAATGATCATGTTTCACCTGCTCTGGAAAAAGTTACTGGTGAAAAAATAAAAGTTGTTGTAACAAGAGTAAAAGTTCTGTGGAAACCTAGTGCAGTTATTTGCAAACGTTTTAATGTACCCGAACCGTTCGGAGGAACTCTAGTTGAGGCAAAAGATTCAAAAAAGCCTAAATTTTCCGTTTTCGATTACATTGAGAGTTCAGTTAACTCAAAGAAAGATTTTGTAACACCAGTTATTATCCCAAAACACATTGAAAAGCCAAAAGCTATTCAAAAGGATAACATACAAGTTGTTTCAGAATTGCCATCATCGACAGATACAATCATTTTAAAACCTGAAAATGTCTTAACGAAAGCTGGAGGTGACATTAAACCTTTAGTGCCAACATTGAAAGAAACCAGTAAACCAAAAACAGAGCTAGAGTTAAAAATTGAACAAAGCAAACATAAACACCCTTCGGAAAAGAAAGATCTTTTTAAATGCATTTTTGAATCTTCTGATGAAGAAGACCAAACTGAGGAAAATGTTAAAAACCTGGAGGAAAACATAGAATCTATTCCAAAGGATGTAGAACAGCTTCTTGTGAAACCATCATCTTCTGTAAATATTCTAAGAAATAACTCTCCGCCTCGGGGAATTTTTGCTGCTCTTCTTGCAAAGCCTGAAGAAAAAGATGAATCTAAGAAGCCGGACAATATTACTCAAAATTCAAACAAAATAACATTTAAACCAAAAAATGAAAGAATTATCGAGAAAAGTGATTCTATAGAAGCTGAACATACATATGGTCCTAAAATACCTGAAGATTTTAATCTGCAAAGTAGTACGAATACGAACATGAAAAAAAGCGATGATGTAGACAAAAGACTTCTTGAACTTTTATCCACAAAATCAATTGACGGATCTAAAATAGTTGAAAAATGGATTGAAAAGAAAAGTAAATCTCTTAAAAAAAGTAAGAAAGAGAAAAAAAAGAATCAAAAGGAAAAAGTAATAAAACACAAAAAATCAAAAAAACACAAGAAAGATAAAAAATAAATTTTAAATAATTAAAAAGTGGATACTGTTTTCAATTTTTGAACTTTTAAGGGGGGGGTAACGTTCGTATTAAAATTTTTTTTTTTTTTGATTTTTTTTTTTTTTTTTTTTTAATGAATTCCTAATATTTTAAGAACATTGTGTCAAAATTTCAAGTGGACTGGAACAAAATTGACAAAGTAACGAATATTTTTATACCTGTCGGTATAGTGTTTGCCTTGTGTTTTGAACACTAATCAAAACTTTAAAGCATTTTTCCCACAACTCACTTTTTAAAAGTCGGTGCCCCTCACAACTTCAAAACTACTGCACCGATCCTTTTCAAATTTTGAACACTATTTCTGTAAATAATTTACGAGGTAGTGACGAAGAGTTTTTTCAAATTTGTTGACTATTGTGATTTTACAGTAACTAATTAGCCGATTTTTTTCACGAAAAATCGCGTTTTTCACTTCAAAGAGTTCTAAAAAAGTGAAAAATTAAAATTTCGAAAAACCCCCTCGACATTACCTGGTAAAAACTATTATCTAACGAATGAACTTTGATTTTTAGATTTCCGATGATCCAGCCTCAAGTTATGAGGGGCACCGCATTTCGCTTTTTTTTTCGAAGAACCTTCGAATAATTGCTGCCATTGCCGTATTTTCAAATATTTCTTTGTGAACATTTTACACAACATTCTTGATATGTCACTTTTTAATGTGTAGTTCGTTTCAATAAAGAAAACTGAACTGGTTCCTCACAAAAAATTCGCAAAAACTTGGCTTTTTTTAACGAATAAACGTTACCCCCCCCCCCCCCCCCCCCCTTAAGTCAGCTGTTCAATCTTTTTGATTAAATCAAAATAATAGAAATAAATAGCATTCTTAGTAGGAAATGATACGTTTGTCATAGAGATATTTTTCAGCCCAGCTATGTACGCTGGAAAAGTAAACTAAATTATTTTTCTTGTTAAACGGCCTGCCTCTAGCTTAAAGCTTTTGTTTTAGATATTTTCAAACAAATAGGTTAATTTGAGAGGATGATTGGGCACGAACAAGAACCGGATAATCTTGGAATGGTTTTTGAACGATTTAGATATCTTTTTCCAGGTTGCTGCAGGCAACAGCTGTGAAGTATTGAACTTTTAAAAGCAATTAGAACTTAATTTTTCAATTTCCCAAGCAATTTAAGCGAATCTTAACTGAAATAAATTTAGATACCTACACTAAAATAAAAAACCAACATGAAAACAAGCAGAATTAAATTTTCATCACTTGATTTGAAAGACAGATATACCAAAACTTCTCGGTTATCCTTAGAGTTTGGATAGCTCTTCGCAGAAAAGAGTTTCGTGCCTTTGCTAAATGTTTAACACGTAAACAACAACAAAAAGTTATCCCGATACGATTATCGATTATTGTTGTGAAGTTATGACATATATTTTTTCAAAATTTTTGTTTCATGCATAGCAACCTGTTGAAATACAGTTAGCTGATGCATCGCTTAGCGTTTTTTTTTTTTGTGGACTTAATGGTGAGAATGTCACGCTCTGTAAGAGCTTTATCACAGACTAGAAATCTCTACTCTCTGATCTTGATAAAAGACGATTCATACAAACCATTGCAACAAAAGGAGGAATCGCGTAATATGATATCAGAAAGGATATTAAACTTTTATTTGTTTTATCTAAATTCTAAAACGACTGTTGGTAGTCGACAACAAAAAAAAAACAAATTCCAATCGTTTAGCAACCATATCTTGAATGTTTTCCGTTTTTAAAAAAAGTTTAATTTTTATATTTCACAGCGGTTGTGGGCAGCAATCTGAAAAAAACATGAATCTTTCAAGCAGAAGTATCTAAGATACAGGTATCCGGAATAGCTTATCCGATAGGTTCTTGAAAGTGTCCATTTTCATATATCAAGGGCGTATAAAAATCAGAACATGTGCAAGTCGATCGATAGGAAAGACAACCGGATATGAACAACCCGATACCCGAGAAAAAAGTCTCTCAACCGGGGCGGAAGATGTCAAAGGAGTATTTAATCTTTCAAATGCTTTTGATACCAGTGGGTATTTTTTTAAGCTGTTGAGAGAAGCCTCTGCTGAACTCCTCGTTCGATGCACAACAAAGGTTTTAGAGAATACACAATACAACTAGTAAACGAAAAAATAGCTTTTGAAAGTAGAATTGCTTTTTTTTTTAAATGGCGGACAACGCAAAAGTTTTTATTGTTAGAACTTCTGAGTTCAGACTCCCTAAACGCTAATGTTTACTAAAGAAACAAATGTTTTAATTTCGATTAATTTCGTTTAATTTTAAAAATGTAACTGAAGAAAGTAGGTAATCAATTACATATTTGTGTAATTATTACTGAAAAAAAAAAAATCATTACAATATTTTTGGTAATCATGTATTACAAGTAATTGACACTTTTCGAATAAAAGTAATGGGTAATTGAATTTTTCAATTACCTTTGAGTGTACTGGAAAATGTTATGAAAGATTTCAAATTTTTTTGTAATCAGTATTTCTCAACTTTGCTTTAAACATATTGCAGAGCTATAATTAATATTCATATTCAATTAAATTAAATATTCAATTCATATTCAAATTAAATACTTGTTCGATAAAAAAGTAAAACAGTAATCAGTCGATCAATAGCTGTTTTTTTTCACAATTACTAACATCTTATTGCCAACTACTGCAATACAGAAAAAAGGGAAGGCTGCTACCCTGGTAGTACAATGGACCGGTAATTAGGTCTGAGTTCTCCAGATTAGCATATAAGCCTTCTCTTTTTTTATTTTAAAAAAAAAAAGTGCTCAATAGAAACGTACAGATTGGAGGTAATATTGATAAATTGATTTAAATGGCTAAATTCAGAAAAGAATGTAAGCAAATGCAGAAGAAAAAAGTATTGAATGAGATTTTGTGTTAAAAAACTTGAGTCCTAGTTGAGATTTTCCACGTGTTTTTTTTTATCTAATAATTGAAAGATTATTAAATTTTTAACAATTAAAAAACACTTTTTATATATTTTCTCAAATGCACAATTCGGAAGCAATGCTTCCATCGTCAGTGAGATTTATAAATAAAATTAATAAAAAACAAAAAATTTTTTAAACAAAATTACAATTGAGTTGAATCTGTAATTTTTTTTTTAATATTGATCTTTGATTGGTCCATCATCACTATTCATTAAATTATTTTTGTTTCTAAATATGTATATAAAAAGACTCAAAAGCATCTATCGTAATCCTGTAGATATCAAATTCGAAATTGTCTCCATTCCTAGTTATACTTAAATCTAGAAAATTTAGTTCCTTTCAATTTCCTGTTCATATGTAAATTTTATTGATGGGTTTTTTATTTCATATAATTTGTAAATGAACTGAGGGAGTTCATACTTTATGATAATCGCCCATATATCATATCAACATATGTATCTTACCCAAATTCCTGGAAAATTTACTTGACTTTTCGTTTCAGTTTCTAAATGCGGCATAAAAAAATTTTCTAAAAATGGGTTCATATTTGATCCCATACTATACAACCAAATGTTTGTCGATAAAACTTTGCATTAATTTGGAACCAATTTTCATCCATTTTTAGTAAGAATGACAAATTTTTTTATTTCTTCCGGCTTAAGTGCATTTCCTTAAAGGTAACCATTTTCTTAGAAAGATTAAAGTTTCATCAATTGGAACATTCGGATATTATGAAGCATCATTGAATGAAACTTGAACTTCGTTGGTAGCTATTTTAAGGCTCTTAACTTTTTCTGCAAACTCAATTCCATTTTTTATAGATGCTGTTTCAAATTTAATTGGGAGACCATTCAGTTTTTCTAATTACCAACATTCAAGTTTTGATAAAATTGATCCAGTTGTTGATGTAATTGGTCTTATTTGTTTTCCTGGTTTATGTAAATAAGACCGATTCCAAAAAAAAGATGTTTTCTAATTGCTTAAAATTTACTAATCCTTCATTTATTAAAAAACTTATTTAGTTTCTTTGAAGAGCCAATAGTTTGTAAAAGGATTCCGATATGGACAATTTTTAAATAGTAGCGTCCTGGTATTCAGGCCTTAAAAAGGAGTCGAAAGGACGCAAAAGAGTCTGAAAGGCAACCCTGGCTTGTAGTTGCTTGTTAGGTATATGCTTCGACTTTTTTGACTGTATTTGCTCTACTTATTCATGAAGTTAATTCTCTCTTTGCAATAAGAGACAGATGAACCCATGCGTACAGTGCAATGCTTCTTTTCCTAGATGTCTACCTGCAGAAAATGTAGTGTCAGCGTCAGGTGTTCGATTGTTAATGTACTAAAAGAAAAGACAATCCAAATCAAAAATGAATAGATACGCACTGTCAGTCGTGCTCCCATTAAAACTTAAAAATTGATATTTTTTCTACAAAAAGGTTTCTAACTACCAATTTTATGAGTAAGAGAAAAAAAGCTAATCTAGATTGCATGATTTTGTTCAAGCTTATAACTGTCAAAAATACACCTATGTGGCATACAGGTACAGGTGTAGTGTGTAGGTGTACTGATCAAAACAAAAAGTTTCATTTAATATCTGGCCAGGTCACCACTACTATACACAACAACTCAAAAATAATATCTTATCGACATAACTTTGTTTTGGTTGAGTGCTCTACTGATGTACCATGTAGGTAGGAATAGTCTGTCTCTGTATAGTCTTTGTTACTTTCATAATTAAGTGGAATACAATACAGTAGATAGCTACGGTTAAGAGAACGTAGTAGGTATTCATGAGAATAAGATACTCTTAAATAATTTTTTTGTTTGGTTGCGCCACTTGCCAGTTTAAATGTATTTTGGTGAATAGAACGAAGTATCTGAAGTTGCTTGGTAACTTTTCAGTCAAAACAAAGCCCGTTTGGTTAAAGCAGTCAGCGTCTGATTCGCGGATTGTCGTTGTGCATTGTTTTGTCGATATCAATTTTTAACCAAAAATACCTTTGAACGTAAAAAAAAAGAAGCAAAAACCGTGGTTTTGTGATGCAATCTTTTTTTTAAATTATTTGTTAACTGTAAGATATAAAGCATTGCTTGTTGTTTCTTTGCTGACAGTGACTACCTTATACCTATCCATTGCTTTGCCTAGTACCTAGTTTACCTTCTTTCTCCATGACCTTTATCAGCTTAATGTTCTCTCTTTTGTAAAAAGTAAAAAAAATTCTAACAAAGTAAAGCTTCAACATTTCATTTTTCATTTAATTATTTACAATATATAACATACATGCATATACATATGTAAAAGTGAGTAACAGATGATGTCAAATTATTCATTTCATCAATGTTTTCAAATGCAAATAAGTGATTAAAGTACCTAGTGCTAATATTGTATTGATGAGTTTAAATAGTTGATTCACGTATGTCTTATTCAAGTATGAATAAGCACAATCACTTAACTAATATAAGTAATCAAAGCACGAGCTCGATAAATTTAGAGGATTATATTTTGGATATGGAGGCCAGATCAACAGCAATAGGTCAGAAAGCTGACGGCGATATATGGAGCCAGTTACAGCAAAAGGAGGCGGATATTCTCTTAGCTGCCGAACTGGGAAAAGCCCTTCTTGAGAAAAACGAAGAATTGGTAAAACAACAGGAAAAACTCATTGAAGACTATTCGCAAAAACTTGAGGTATGTATGTCTTTTGTTTAGTGCATCATAAACATAGATATTTTAATTATATTTATTCATGGAACTAAACTAATACCTTTACAAAAAAAACTACTCTCACTTCGTTGTGTATTGATTTTCTCTGTTGACTTCTACAATATAGAATGTCCTAGTGGCATAAAATTGGACACTGACACTGACACTATACATGAAAAATGTTAACCAATACGCCATTTTTTCCGTATATTAAATGTCCTTGAGAGGTTCATAGAATGAAAGTTTGAAGAAAACCTACAGGGTATAAGTATAACATACAGGCATTTGCATGTAGCGAGTAGAGGAACTTACACATACCTACAGAGAATACATCCACTCCTTGTTTGCGGCTGGAGCCCTATGATCCACGAGCCACGATATGATATAGTGATGGGGCTTATATTTGTGTATTTTGACATCATCGTTATTTTGATAACAAAAGTAAGTAGGGAAAGTCTAGTTAGTTGGCGTGGCAAAATGAAACAAAAGAATTAGGGAAAGATTCCACTTCACGAAGTACAGAAAATTAAATACATATACCTATCTATGCATAAATATAAATATTTATGTATGTGACATGGTCTATGAAACGGGGCTTAGGTGTCAGAAACCATTTTCCACCTTTTCGGATTTGAAAAGATTTCAAATATAATGATTTGTTGAATAGTTTTCGAAAAAGACGACCGGCTTGATTGAACTTGCTTTAACTTAATTCTTCAAGGTTGTTAAAAAACGAAGTTAAAAGAAAATAGGTATATGTATTCCGATAGTGTTTTAAGTAATTCAGTTCATTAACCTCATAAAATAGACGTTGTTAGTATTTTCACAAAAAGGCCATTCATTCGTTGTTTCTCGTATTCCATCCGCAACCGTCGGGGACCCTCCTTAACACCGTGTTTCAGAAAAATCACTGGGAAAAGATTTTTTTTCTCGATTTGAAGTAAGAATTCATTCAAGCATAACTAAAACACAACTATAGTGAGTTGTAAACAACTCGACAATCAAATTGGTACCTACTCAATCTAAGCAGTTTAAGTTTTTGACCAGTTGTCCTGTGTCTAGCTTAATCTTCCAATATTCAAATATCATACTCATCCCTTGCCATTATTTGACGTTCTTACATGCTTACAAATGTATGATTTGTGTGAATAAGGCATTAAGTTGTCAATGTAGTTTGAAGAGCCTAAAAAGAGTTCATTGTGACACGGGCGCTCAAGTGCAAAATCAAGTTTTCGAGAAAGTATTTCGGTTGTTTCGCTTGAGCCTGTGGCGTACTGAAAAATATACTTGTTACGTGGGGCCATTGAATTCTAAAAGATCAAAATGCTTTCCAAAGGACTTGGTAGTTTAAAAATTGAATAAATTTACTTTCTTATCCAACCGTTTTGAATCGGAATAAGATTCCAGGTACTTGAAATGAGTTTGCCCCCCCCCCCCCCCCCCCAAGGTTTTCATACAGCTTCGTTGCTTATTTACTTCGTCTGTTAGTTATTCCTCTTTGCAATGCCTTGGATAAAACGTCCTTTGTTGCATCTGCTCTAGGTATTTTCGTAGATAAAATCGTAAGTTGCTAGTTCAGACTATACGAATACCTAATAATAAGGAAGTGATTTGGGACATTTCAATCTGTTGTTTTTAACTTTTCGCTACAAGCCTCAAGTTGTTTTTATTTGCGAAAAACTGCTGTTTCAAATTTTCTTAAGCTATGTTCGTTCGAAACGATTTTGGGGAAAAGTGCTAAGTTTAAGTTTTCTTCCAACTTTTTTTTAGGATTATTAATAATTGGACTGTGTGGGAGAATTACTCAAATGAAATCGCTCCTTTTTTCAATGAAGCATAACAAAATGCGAAAAACAGTAATTTAAAAAAAAGAAGTTAAGTTGGATAGGGGTGTAGGCGCAAGCTGCAATACCTGATTTGGATCTCAAGTATAAATTGTGCTCCCCGGATAACACAGGATGAGGAGACCCTCCCCATCTTAGACGATGAAAAGCCGATGATTGAGCTAGTGACTGGGCTGTTGGGGTTGAATCCATTTAGAGCCCTGAATGAAAGCTATGCTGTTCAGTGGGAGAGGTTCTGGTTAGAGATATCGCCTAGTTCGTCGAAGAAGAATTCGCCGAGGGGCTTCCCTAGTGTGGGCTTAGCTAGGGCAGTCACAGAAAAAATGGAATGATTCTCTCTCTGCCTCTTTGTCTTGACCTCCTCTACACAAGCCTGATATGCTGTTGTCCATAAACATCATGTGGGTTCTGGGTTGGGTACCCTATGAGTTGTGACTCGTGAGAATGTTTAGCAGAATTTCAGTTTTTTTTCCTGGTATTATATATCTGACATAGGAGGGTGCCTATGGTGTAATGGGGCAGATATGCTAACACAGGCACCCACCTTCGCTTCGACGCGAAATATTCGCTGCTATTAAATGGTCATTCAATGTTCGAATCCTAAAAATTTCTTTATATTTTTCCAGAGTTATCACCATTCGTAAGGAAACCCTTATTCTCACTTAGCCGTAACATTGTGTTTGCGAAAGTTGACGTAAAACCAAATCTTGAAATTAAATTGGTCCAAAATAAGGATAACTCCATTTCTCGAATAGTACCTACCTCTTTTCGTATATTTTCCTGGAAATTGCTTTACAAAATCAAAAAGCTAACATTGTGTTATAATACTATTTTCTGTCTCCATGTTAGTTTATTTAATGTATTATATAAATTTAATTAACTCACGAACAATTTATTTCGAAACGCGTATCTTTTTTTTTCAAATAACACATTTAAGAATTATGTTACATTAAGAAAAATGAAAAAGTATGCAACTGATGAAAAGTTTTGATTATGACTTTTTTTTAGTTTACAAATTATACGTTTGGCAAAACAATAAAATTGTAGGTATGAACTGACCGATTGGCAAATTTATTCTGAGAGCAGTCCAATTAATGAGCTTTGCAGCCTGCAACACATAGTCTATATCCATAGGCCCCAATACCCTATATCCATCCGACCAATTTTTTAGTATCATTTCAACCATAGAGGGTTGAAATGATACTAACCCAGTTCTATTTGTGAAACATTGACTTAAATCGTTCCTATAGCTATAAAACCAGAAGTAGCGACATCTTTTGACATCTTGATAGAAGCTAAAGACATTTAGGATTTAGCCATGTTGTAATATGAAACTTTACAAAAAGATGTCAATTGTGTCATTGTTATAGTATAAGTGTGAAATTTGAATGAAAGTAGCAGGTTATAGTTAGAAACGGAAACTTAAAAACTATTGAACAGATTTAAAAAATTCTATATTTCATCCCCATATTTCCACGGGAACGGAAGAACGAGAACAGGAACCTTGAAACTATAGACTAGAGATCGCGGGGCGCCTCAGCTAGTTAGGTATGATAAGTTTGATTTTGCAAAACATAAAAAAGTATAAAATATAAGTTTAAGTATTAGCCATTTCATTTTGAATAAGTTACGAATTACAATTTAAAAAAAAGAAGAATCTAAATCTTCTCATCACAAAATAAAACCTATATTTTTTTCACGCACAAAAAAAAGAGCTTAGTAGCCGCTTAACTTAATTCAAGTACACATAATTGCTCAAGCCAATAATTCACCTAAAATCGAATTTTTCGTTCAGAAAACTGCATGTCAGTCTTTAAAGAACTATACTAAAAATCAGAAATTTGTTCAAGGCTTGGGATAAATAAATAATACCTTTCCATAACCAATAGATTGTTGCGTACCAAAAAAAAACCTTATGATTTTAGATTAGATTAGATTAGATTAGATTTTATTTGTAATCATAAACTGTATTTACATTATTTAAAATAAAAACAAAAATCAGAAAAGCTTGGCATTTTTGCCGTCTGCCTAGTTGACAAAACATTTTTTTAACGTTTATAATGATTTGAAAATTTAATTCTCTTAATATAATTGCAATAATTAGTTTATAAAAAAAGGTAGTACATAACTTGAAAAAGACAATTGTAATTTTAAAAACTTTCATTAATTATACGATCCCTATAGGTAAGAGCCAAATTACAGTATTGGTAAAGTTTTTTTACTTCAATTTTGTTTATGTCTTCACTGAAAGTGATACCAAACTAAGTTTGTCGTCTTAGACGCATAGTATGAATATAAAATAAAAGTAGGTTCATACTTAAATTCAAAATTTTTGTGAATTTTATATAGTCATCTGCACTAATGCGTTCAATAAATCGCGTATACTCAATAATGGGTCATTCCAGCTAAACCGACACCGTACGCTTAAAAAATAAATAACTTAATTTATAATTAAGTTCATATCTAGAGAATAGAACATTATACATTCTTATGAAATGAAATTATTACTTAAGTAACATTTAAATAATTCATTAAAAAGCTGATTAAACGTAAATACAAAAAATAAAACATTTGTATTGCCAAATATTACTCGTCCCACCCCTCACAAAAGTACTGTTCCTCCAGTCACAAGCATTGAGAAGCATATTATTTTTGTTTTATTTTGCGTAAACTATTCTAATACTTAATCTGTACAATATCAGGAACCATATAAAATTAGGTTCTTTAACAAAAGTTTCATAGTTTCTTGCCTATTGCGAATGGTTTAAGTCAACTCGCAAAGGAGAGGTAATTTGATGTCCCACCCGTCACACTTTTTATACCATCAATTTCTCATAATAATCATCTTTTTATAACTTTTTCGATGGTACAGTATGGAATGACTATTCAAGTATGTGAAAATGTCATATTCAGTACGTAAATCGTTGCCTTTTGACAAAAATGAAGCAAATTGTAGGCAAAAAATGAGTATAAATGTCCCACCCATCACAATGGAATGACACTAATGCAACATTAGACTTGCTTTATTGGGAATTTTTTTTAGTTCACTTCACTAATACGCTCATTAAAACTCTGTACTGACTAAGTAACTTTATTCCACAATCCACAAATTCCATTTATCAACCATCCCTGTTGTTCACTTCTGCGAGTGACTTATTTTTGTTCACTAATCGTTGTTGTTTCCTATGTGCGATGTTTTGCGATGTTTTGCTTAAGTGAGTAAAGATTCCCAATAAAACACGGCTAATAAATATCTAGTTT
The DNA here is from genome assembly GCA_914767635.1 of Melanostoma mellinum. Taxonomy (NCBI): domain Eukaryota; kingdom Metazoa; phylum Arthropoda; class Insecta; order Diptera; family Syrphidae; genus Melanostoma; species Melanostoma mellinum. The sequence continues at coordinate 264,870,712 of OU612058.1, read as the reverse complement.
GAACTATATGAAAAAGACTTTTTTACACTGAGAAAAATTTTAAACGCATTCATATTTAAACCAAACTCAAACACATATGATTTGGCATGGAAGCGGTTTCTATTTAATTTTAATAGAAACCTATTAACAAATTGTTGAAATAAGTTGAACATGATTTAGTTTGAATTATCTTTGCTTTCTATTTAACCTAAACGTGTTTCTATTTGTTTTAATTGACTTCATCTAATGTTCTTTCAAATAGAATTATCTTCGTTTCATTTGAATATGTCCGTGTTTGAAACAAATTCGTTTTCTGTTTAAAACAAATTGTTTCAGCGTTAGCTTATTTAAACAGATTCATAGTTATTTTTATTTATCTATTATTATTATTTATTATTTTTTATTATTATAAAAGTTTTAAGACGTCAAAAGCTTTAAAGAAACCATGTGAAGAAAAAAAAAACACTAGAGTTTATTTTTTTTACAAAAATTTATTTCTAAAATAACATTTTCCATAATTTATAGTATGTACATGTAAAGGAGGGCTGGTAATATAAGAAATATTCTTGATATACAGAAATTTGTCAAGCTTTTTACCAATTTCAAATGATTTCTAGTGTAACATTTATTACGACATACATACATACATACCTTAGTTTCATTTGGAAATATTGTTAAAATTTTTGTGGAAATTTCTTCGAAATCACAGGGATTTAGTGTTTTTCCGCTGTTTAAGACTCTTTCTAATATTATATTAATAATGTCTTGAAGATGTTTTTCTAACTGGCTACCGTTTTTCTCGTGAAAAGAATTTACTGCTTTGCCTTTGTCCTTTTGTTGTAGTATATCGAATGAATTCTAAAATGAATAATGGCACAGTATTTAGGTAGGCTCGTAAAACTTAATTTTCTTTACTTACATCTGCCAAACTGAAAGAACTTGTTGATGTTTCTGGAAATTTAACATTTAACATCCAATCAGATACTTTAGTGCCAACAGAAATTGTTGTACCGTCGATATTCAACTGCAAACGTTATTCAAAATATTTTATACAGATTACTATTCAGGTTATTCTAGTGGTATCAGTGAATACCTACCTTTTCTTTTTTGTTTCTCCCATATAAAAAGCCTTTCCCTAAATTCAGCTCTAGGGCCAACTTTTGGAATGAGATCCTTAATATCTTCTGTAGAATGAAATTTTAGTCTCTCTAGCGTAACTTCGCTTTCTAAAAAAATGTTAAAATGAATGAACTGAAGTTTGATATTGATATCAGATGCTGCTGGTTCCTAGATATTCAAGAAAAAAACACAAAGAAAACAAAAAAAATTATATAACAAATTGTAGGCGTAAATATAACAAACTGGTAAAAGAAAATTCAACATAATTGTAAGAGCTTGTACTTAGTACTTACCATGGAGAAGAGGAAACAACGAAATTAAGTTCCACTCCTCAAGTTAATCCCTCAATCCTTTTTAGAATCTGGTTCAATTACAAACACAGTATTTAAACACTCTGCATCCAATGTATAGGAATTGATTATTTCCCCATTTGACTTTTGTTGTTAGCACCTCCGAAAATCACCTTATAAATATCACTTGAAATCAACTTTGACAGAATAATCACTTAGATTTAACTTGGCCGAAAAAAGACCTACGCGCACGACAATCATTTTATTCATTTGACTTTTTCAATCGTAACGCCAAGCAGCTTCAGACAAATACAGTTATATTTTTACTTCGTTTGAGTTCAATTCAAATAGATTCGAGTTCGAACATAACATTTTCTATAAAATTTTTTTCTATTGTAAATATTTTGACTTCGTTCATATTTGAACCAAACTCGTTCACGTTTGTGTTATGTTTAATTATATATGTTCTTACTCCATTTTCAACTCAAATAGATTCAAGTTTGAATGTAACTTTGCTTAGTTTGTTTCTTTTGTAAATATTTCAACTTCGTTTATGTTTGAATTAAACTAGTTCATGTTTGTTTTAAATTAAACTTTGGGTGTCCCCTCTTTGTTTGAGTTCAATTCAAATAGATTTAGATTTGAGTAATAATATTGCTTATTTTTTTCTCTTGTGTTAATATTTAAACTGCGTTCATGTTGAAAACAAACTCGTTCATATTTAAATACTTTTAAATAAGTAAAATAAATAACAGGCTTTTCAAAAATCAAACAGGGATTATTTTGATTTAAACCGTCTTTACTTTAAAAAATAGTTTTTTCGGATCTAAATAGATTTCAATTCGGTTTTAACAGAATTCTATTTGTACTGATTTAAACATATAGTTAAACATGCTACTATTTGAAAAAATCATGGTTCAATTTTCTCAGTGTATAACTTAATATAAATAACAACGGCGGATTTCGAAATTTTAAATTCCATCTTCAGGTTTCTTTGGTGTATCCTTCAACTTTGTTCAGTTTGGTAAAAAAATTTGAAAGCTCGTATAAAAATAAAATAAACTAGATTTGTACAAACTTACTCAATTAAATGTCTTTTTATTGCTCTTTTACATTCGTACCATAAACCTATAAATGCAACTTCGACATCACTACCAGCATAATTGTATTCCTAATTTTTTATTGAAATATATATATGTATGTGCATACATTTCCATACATACTAAGAAAAGATACATTTTAATTTATTTTTATTTTATTTGACAACAAACAAAATGAAATTCGTATTCTGAAGTAGGTATAATAAACAGCAAAATGAAATCGTTCGTTTATATCTACATACATACACACCTAATCTATGATCTATATCAGGATTGGATTTTATATAGTAGGCGTATTAATATGCATTAAGATAGGTTTATTTAGGGAGGTGTTTCAACAGTCGTTCCATTTCAATCCTAAAGCTGTAGTCATCATTTAGCATAACAGGCAGAATGACGAGTGTGCTATACACCAACGAACCTTGAAAAGAGGAATAATTTAAACAACCGGAGCTTATTGTTCATTTGTAATACTTAACTTAGACAGACCCACTGTGGTTTAAATGAGTCACAACCCGAAGTAAAAACCAGTTTTGTATCCATTGCTGTTTTATTAACATTTTCAAGGAAACTGGCTGAAAAGCTTTCAAAAGCAAAAGCCAACTTTTGACAAAAAAAAAAAATTAATACAACGTTCAAAATTGGCACGAAATGGGAAAAGCGTTTAGCTTGAAATAGATACTTAGCTTTACATTTATGTAACGGGTATATAACAAAATAATTGAGGAGTTCATTTAGTAAAGGTGATTTCCCGTTCTCTTACTATCCCATACTAAACGTGCAACCTCCTAGGTTTTAGTTCGTTCAACTCAAATGATTCATACTCTTAAGAGCAATTTTGGTCCGTATAAAAAATATGCCTTTGAGAAAAAATTTTAATTTCACTTTTTATTGTATGTATTCGCAGAGAAATTCTCGCACCAAAGTAAGGTATGCGAAATGCGATTGTATAAATGTTTAATTTTAATCAATCGCACTACTACGCAACGCTCATACTGTAGTTATTGTTAAAGCAAACCGTTTTTGCAATGACTAATGAGTTTAAAAGTTTTGCGCTAGGAAATTTTTATTTTGATTTAGTATTGCCAATATTGTTTGAACTCATTTGTTGCTATGATCGCAGATGATTCATTTAGATAATGCTGTAGTTTCGATGAGTTAGGTTTGGATTTCTTTTTATTTATGCATAGTATGAATTTTGTTTGATTGATATATACAATTCATGATAATAAAACAAATAGATAGGCTGGCTCAACTGAGCTCAAGAATGGGGTGGACCTACAACAAGTTTTTGCAATTCTGAACGACGGCTTAGTGAAAACATGCTGGACAATTCCTCTCGAAGTCGATGCCTACGGAAAACAATTGAATGTTTCTTGGATTCAAACTTCGAATTCCGGCAAAACAGGAAGAAATTGCAACCGTTAAGCCATGGCCATCTCAATGTGTATATGAGGTCAGATACAAAGATACAAACAAAGTATTTCCCATAGAAAAGTCTTAAAGAACAGGCAGAGTAAAAAAATAAAAAATTCCAAAATACATTTTTTTAAGGTTTTTTGCTCTTGTTAATACTGCTGTTGCTTTAATTGGTATTATTAAGGTAGATGGGTATAATGTTGATTTCGGTTATTTCAGCCAATCGGAGCATTATAGCGACTTTTCGACATCATAACTCGATCAACTAAACAAGCAGCATTTGGCATTATGCGGAGAAATTTTTTGTTTAATCCCGTGATAAAAACGTTTGCATTTTTAAATCGAAAGCTCTGATTATGGGAGACTTTACCTTCACTTAAATATATTTCTTGTATATAGTACTTAGCCAAACTTATTGGTTGTGTCACAAATCAAGGAATCTCTCTAAAAATGCTTTTGATTTCATATAAAATATCTTGGATTGTTTTCAAATTGAATAAATAAAAGTGGTTGAGTCACAGAGTTCGGAGACTCGGTGCCTGAAATTTTTTCTCAAAACCAAACCTTGTGAAGGAATGGAGGGACCTACAATTTTCTCCAAGTTCCGAACGGCTAATCCAGAAAGCGCTTTTCATGGCAATGAATTTACTAACGGAGGACTTGCCAGTTCCTCGCGAAAGGCTTCATTTTGATTGAGCTCAAATCGATAAAATGGCACAAATTTTCTGACATCGGATAATTAATACCACCTATATAAATGGTCTATGAATGCACACGAAGGTTTTTGAAGCAATCAAGTATTAAATTAGATTATTTATTTATTAGATAGATAAATAGATAAGATTTTTATTAGTCACAAACCTTAGAAATAACATACAATGCCATGCTCAAACGATTTAATGTATCATAAATATTGTATGTTATCTCTAAAGTTTGTGACTAATAAAAATCTTATATATCTATCTATCTTATTTATTTATTTACGTCTAACACGAACATTATCTTTCATAGACTTAATTTACAAAAGTAAAATAAAATACAATAACATTAAATATAAACTGCAATAACAAAAAAAAAAAAGGGCATGACAGTGTCGCACGAACTTGCGATTGTGTCAAGATATAAGGAATAAATAAAAAGGGTGAAGCCAAGGTTTTAGTACTCAGTGTTCATAATATATTTGGTACAACAGGGCTACCAAGCACACATTAATTATGAAAATTGAAAAAAAAATTGCTTAAAATATTGGAGAAAATAAAGCTAAGTATTTCAAAAGTCTTTAACGGAAATATAAAAACGCCATTCCTTTGCAGTTGCTAATGCATATAAATGATGAAAATTTGATCAATATATAATATTATAATTTTTCAAAAGTTGATAAGCGATTTTTTCGAAAACAATCTAGGGCTTCCAAAATAAAAATTTTAGCAATCGTGTTAGCAATTAGCTAGAAACTAGGTTTTAAAAAAAAAACGTTACTATGGGAAGGACTTAAAAAAACAGTTTTTTGCATCATAAGAAATACTTTTAAGAAATAATTTCTCACATTAGGTTTCATCAAAATCGTTGGAGCCGTCGAGAACAATGAGTATTATCATAAAGGTTGTATGGCAGCTTCCGATTCCAAAACTCCACAGACCCTAACTGCAAATTTCGAAGAAAATCGGTCAAGTGGTTCATACATGTACGGACAGACAGACATACGCAGACAGAATTGCAGGACACACTTTTTTCTTTTTCTCTATCATCGGACAGACAGACATACGTAGACAGAATTGCAGGACACAATTTTTTCTTATTCTCTATCATCGTAATGTCATATTTAATTGTTATACCAACATTTTTCTTCTGCATGTTTGCAAAACCTACTTTTTAGTACTGTAAATTTGTATGAACTTCTATTTTGACTCCCGAAAAGTTGTCTGAAAACCTACATACTGTAGTGTGTCTCGTTTATAATACCAATAACGGATTTTTTTGATCTTTGACCTTTGGTTCTTAGTTGACGCTGACATCCTACAGTATGTAGGTTTTGAGACAACTTTTAGGGTGTCAAAATATCTCAAATTCCAAGATTCTTGCTTTATTTTGACTTAAATGACTGAACTATAATCGCAAGTAAAAAGTGATTGAGTCGTTTCGACAAGCGATCATTTTCATCCGATTTCAGTAAAAATATGTTAGTCAATGCTCAAGTTCCATCGTGTAGATTAAACGAGCAAAGAAATGTAAGACTTGATAATGTTAAAGCAGAGTAGAGCTCGATCTAAACAAAATAAAATCATATGATAGACCTGTTTAAAGCCGTCTGAACTTTGCGAGCCTACTTTTCAAACTTTGTATGATATTATAGCAAAATATCATTAAATTTTGCGGGAATGCCTATAAATTTGGAGTTCATTTCTTTTTAGAAAAAATTATGTTAAACATGGCCTCGCTTTATATACAATGACAAAAGAAAAGCCAAATAAGTTTGATCCCAAATCGCTCCGTCCGTCTGAGCGACAATTACATACATACTACAGCTTATTTTGGGTCAACTTAGAAAACTTCTTTTGAACTTGGATATCTACATAGGCTTTAAAATAAAGGTACCTCCCATAAAACTTATTTTTCTCGGAAACTGCTACAAGTATTTATATTGTTATAAAGAGTGAAATTAAGTTTTGCAAATAAAACTTTTTTCATATATAAATAATACTTAGGAAACTAGCAGCCATGTACCACAAACATAAAAAAACTATCGAGCAATAATGTTTCTTGCAGCCGTGTCAAATAAGTTTGGCCCGTGGCCCGTCGGCTCCGGTACCTATACCTACACAACATAATTCATTGAATAATACAGGCTTCTTTTTTCTCTCATTTCCAAGAAGTATGTACCTACATTTTTGCATCGAGAAAAAGTTTGAGACACAAGAGGAACGCGAATCAAATCAAAACAAAATCCAATCACTTATGCAATTGCCGATATATTTTCATTTCCAAGTAGGTACAATTCAAATGTAGATAATATTAACTAGTGAAGCAATATTTGGAGGCGTGTTGTGCGTTATCCAATCTTTGGCAAAGATAAACACATTTATGTATTTATGGTTAGTTACTGTCTTCAAGAATAGGGTTTCATAGCAATGTAGGTATGCTGCAGCTTTAACTAAAAAATGAACAAAAGCCATCTTCCGTTCGTTTTCTATAAATAAAAAAATTGAGATGAAACGGAAATATTCCATCTAGTTTTGAAATAAAATACTCAGCAAGCGGCCACAGCAATGATGTTTAACCTTAGGTAGATGAGATAGGTTACGAAAAGATACACTTCTATTGAGAACGATGGTTAGACGGAATTGTAAAAAATGAGATTCAGGTGATGGTCGTAACTGCAATGTGGAAACAAAAAATTGTGTTAAGGTGCATGCAATTCGAGTACCTAAGGCTTTTTGGTTTTTGTTAACTGAATAATTTAATAGACTGCTAGAGTTATCGGCGAAAATTTTCAGAATATGAAATCTCTTTCATTATTTCGTACCTATTCAATACCTACTTAAAGTCAATTTTCCTTCAAATAGGTATTTCGTATCAAATGAGCTGGAAACTGTGCGGAGGCATATAGGTAGGTAGGTACAAACCTATGTTTTTATCGGTTTCTTCTAAATGAAAAAAATCAAATCTTAGTTTCCATATACATGAAGAGAAATTAAAAATTGGATTGAATATGGTATTAAAATACTCCAATACAGGCATAAACAAACGTACATATATGGTGTCAAAGTCCGTATTCCGTTATTCCATGAACGTAATAGGTAGCAATGTTCATTGTATGTATAATGTATCTAAGCTTCTTTTTATTTGTGTTGAGTCCCTAGTGCCACAGTTTTTGCAGAACAATGTCATTGAGCGCATGCGGTATAACATTAAACAACGATTTATTAATAAAAAAAATTTTATCCTAGGTACCCAATACCTAAACAAGCTAGCTTTGGAACAAAAGCTATGGTGCAAAAGTTTTTGTTTTTGTTTTCTTTTGGTTACGCTTCGTTTAGGCCCTTGTGGCGAATTGCTGTCTAAAACATTCATGCACCATGGCTCAGTATACGCCATCGTTAAGTACCCATACCAATACCCTTACACAGTCATATTGCGTTTTCATGTTCATGTTAAATGCGTTCGACGCCTTCAACTCTGTATAATGAATTTGGCGCACTCCCAAATGCCATAACTGAAAGACAACGGCGTTATAAGCAACTAAGCGCGAAGCTCTTTGAAGAAAAACTGAGTACCTATTTGCAATTAAAAAAAAACATACACTAACTAGTTTTCTGAAAATATACAATATTGTAAAATCGTCACTCGCAAACAATTCACTACTTAAATCCATTATCTGAAGACTTAATATGATGGTGCTAATAGAAGTTTTATAAGAAGATGTAACTCTTGCACCTAAATGACGCAAAGTCTATTAGGGTCATTTGGTCCCCAAGTAAATACGTACCCACCTGTACCTACCTATATCTGTATTCATCATCAATCAAATTACCACACCGGCCAATTTGAAGAAAATTCAAAACCAAGAAAACATTAATTATTTTTATGTTTATTCCGCATAATTTATGCGAGTTATTACTTATTTACATTACATCGCCGACCTTTTCTGCATGCTAGCAAAATTTTCTTCATTGTGGGCTTTGATTCATTATCATAGCATATATAAAATTATGTGTGGTGTGAATATGTATAAACTTGAAAAAAGAAAACCGGTAAGCTGGTAGGTTGGTATCCACATAAAACCGTGAAGTAATTCTCAAAAGTAGATTGAAAATCCAGTTTTTTATCACACGGTCTACTAAAATAACTTTGTCAAAGCCAAGACCTCAAGTAATATATTCACATGAACTATAAAATCATACTGTGGAGGATTTTCTTTGAGAGGATATGAAAGGGCGCAGTGACATGATACATAATTCAAATTTGGCAATGATTCTTCTTAGAACTTATTATTCATTTACAAGAAATTATAAAAAAGTTAAAGTACTTATCAATACATTTTATGGCCGGATTATTTGATCCAAACAGTCAAAGCATTAAACAACATACAGTACATAATTTTTTACCAGTACATTTCGTTTGAGCTAAAAACACGTCTCAATAGCGCCTACATGATCGCCACATGTAGCATATTCTCACCTTTGTAGATACCACTTACTGCTGCCGGAACTCGGAAAAGATCCGAATCCGTATCCAACAAACTGGTTGAATGAGTGAGTAGTGAGTAATGACTAGTGAGACCAAATGTTGCAAGTAGCAATTATAACTTTGACCTTCTTTTTGGGAATATTTATAGAAGCAAAGGAAAAAAAACACACCTAACATTAAAAAAACTAGTTTCTCTTTTGTGCTGACATCGATTGTCGGAGCGTGAAGATGATGAGACATATTTACAAATGGCTTCATCTGTTCCATGCTGACCGTGAAAATGGAAAATTGGACTGCATTTGATAGTTGGTATTTGTTGTTTGAATGCGAACTGTACATCATGATAACTTATTGCGATTGTAAGAAATATTATTCCAATAAATTTTCTAAGTTGTGCAAGAATAAGATAATTTATATCTTTTTAATTTATAAAAAGAAGTGTACGGTTGGTTGTAATCGCATCCATCACTTGAGAACGGCTCGACCGAATGAAACAAAATTTTTGTTTGGGATGTTGGTAGATGCTTCCCGAGTTATGACATTTTTTCTGAATGTCACTTTTGACCATATAAAATTCAGGTAAATAAACAAAAAAATGGAAACTTTGAATTAAGTAAAAAAGAAAGAGAACATATAAAACACAAATACTGAAACAAAGTGTTTGTTTTCATTATGAAGAATCGAGTGATCTTTGAATGCAATTATTTTTTTTGTATGAGTTATAACAAAACTTAATATTTTCTACTTCTTAACGATTGGATATGCATAGATGGCAACCATTATACCTGATGATTCTGCGTCCCTCTGAAAAGAATATATTTTCTTCAACAGGAAGAGAAGATTTTATTTATTAGCATTTGATTTATAATCTCTCTTGGATGGAAAATCTAGTTTTCAGTATTAGAACAATTTTTATGATTTTATCGGAATGGCACACAACAGGGATGTATAAGTTCAAACTGAAGTTTGCCTTTGTTTGAGTTTTATCAAAAAAATTTTTCTCAAATTCTCGAAAACCAACTTTTGTGAAGTTTCTTTTTTAAAATAAACATAACCATTTAAAACTTCTAAAAATAAAATAATATCTCCAAATTCAGGTGTATTCCTTTCTTTACTCTCCAAGTAGTAAGTCTAAGGAAATATAAATGTTCACATGATTCAATTTATTGAAGTAAAGTATATTTATTTGTTTTTGCTTCCTTTACAACCGACTTGGAACAAAGCCTTAGAAACGGAATTCAAAAAGAATATTTTGGTGTCGAGATCTGAAGTTGTTGGTCCCATTACATTAAGAGAAAGGCATCAAGGCCCTAACGTTTTGCTAACTATCGTCTCTGAAAACTTAGGACTTAGATGGGACGTAAATTGCAGTTTCGAATATTTTGAGATTATAAGAATACTTGCGATTTCTTTTTTCATGGGCAATTCTTCGCTCAGAGAATGTGTGGATTTTTTCAAAATGTGGTATTCTTGGAAACTGATATTTTAATATCAAACACTTCGCGCCATAACTTGATGCACTATCGTAGCGCAAATTTATAGTCAATGCGTTATAAAATTTATAAACACCACAATAACTACTAGTGACAACTTTCATACGGACTTGGTTAAAATGAATGCGAACAGTACAGTTTTTTAATACACAAATTGTTGAACCCGAACAGAAGCTTGATTTCAACGAGAGTTGCGTACGGCTGTGATTCGAGTTCGAGTAACACTGTTTCAGTTGAAAAACTTCCTGCTGTGCTATTTAATATAACATCTCATCTCATTAACTACCGATTTATGAGCATCAACACAATTTTGATCAAAAGAATTCGAAAGGAAAGAATAATTGTAGAAATAAGGCGATTTGTACAAATGACTACGCACTCATTTCAATTAAAGTTTGTGGATCAATTTTTAGTTTGGACAATTACTATTTTATTAAATTCCATATCATACATAGTTTAAGAAGTAAAATAAATTTGGAAGAGAGTTCTTTTTCAATGCTCCAAGCGGTCTGATGGACACAGACTCAAAGCATCATAGTGGTATAGAGACTATGCATCTGTTTGTATTGACAGAATAGACCAAATATTTGTCTATAGGTACATTAGTCCTAGCAGCGACCTCCTATCCTGACCACTACCATTATCCATGAAAACAGAAAAGTTGTCAATAAATACTCAGTATGAGTGTAAACGACGATCTTCGTTACAGAAAATGTTTTATCCCCTCTGATCGGGCTACAGTTTACTTGCGGTCAAAACTGGATTATAACTCCCATATCAGGTCAGGCGCTTCTCAAACATCATTGCGCCTGCTTGTGCTTGACAGGGTCCCAAATAGATAGGTGAGAGTTCAATTGTAGATTCAATTGATTCTCTTGAATACTTGCTCTATAGTGAAATAGCCAGTTGCATTCTTTCCCTAAAACAATTTGGCCCCAACACCCGCCTCGCAAGGAATGCGCATCAGTTCTCTCTTCAGCCCCTTTTTAGGCGTACAGTTAAGTACAGAGATTTATATTTTAGTGGGGAATACCGTGCTTAACTTAATTTTCCGAAACAATAGGTCTGTTTCTTTACTTTGTGCACAGAAATTCACAATCTGTCAAATTTTAAGGAGTGGGGGTAAAATTCTCTCAGAAATGGTCAGAAACTCTCTGAAAGAGCGTAATTGTCTTAAAAGTAAAGAAACGGTCTTTAACAAACATTCGCAGCAGCGATTGGAAAAACGTCTGTTTGACAGTTGTTGTATTTGTTTTGGCTGTGCACGATTTCTGCCCACAGAAATTTAGGTGGCAGAAATTCGCAGGGTGGGGAAATTTTTTACTCTCTCGTGAGCACTCTCTTTTGTGCACTGCTACGAAAAATCGCTGTGCTGGAACGACATTTGACTGACTTTCACCGACTTTCGGTGCATTTCGTGTGAATTTTCAGTAAAGAAACACACCTAATACAATGCACAAAAATTCAAGAATAATGTGCATCGGCATCTACTTTCTTATCCTTTATTTCTTTCCAAACACCCACACTTTGTTTTAAGGGTAGTTGAAGTGCGCGTGACTTAGATGTTATTCAAAAACAATTTCAAAGAATTGAGTTGTATTTAAAAAAAAATTTTTTTAAAGCTTTTATACTTTTCTAATTGAAACCAACTAAAAAATCACATAAATATTCTATTCTACTTTTGCACCACCCACAACTCAAAGCCTTCCTATTCGAATTTGCTTTTGCTGCGAATCTGCTTAGTGTCGTGACATAAAGAATTTAAGATGCGATGTTTCTGAATGACATACAAATGTATATACATACATATGTATATAGCTATAGTTGAAAATATTATCATTAAACTAATGTTATTATCTTGCTTGACGCAGAAATGATCTCATGCAAAAGGTGTCTGTTTTATTTAATTTATTGAACAGTTGTATTTGGAAAGGTGATCAGTTCTTTTGTATATGATCTAACTTTTTTTTCCCCTACTATACGTTGGCGTATTTGAATAACCCACACTGCCTAAGTGTAAAAGTTGTTTTGTCTGTTCTTAAAACGCCACGCGCGCTGGAATAGAATTTGATGAAAAAGAAATTTAAATTGTTCTCCCTCATAAACAACTACAAATGCACATACTTATACAAATACATATGTAAATAATATAATATATAAGAAAATGATATTAACAATAGAATTTGTTTCGATGTTTCTTTGTTTTTAGCTTTTTAAACAAAAACCCAAACTCTCAATGCCATAAAATGTCTGAATTCTTAAAGCTATCTATCTTTCCCCCTTTTAAAGAGCTTAATTGCGGAAGTGTTTTAGTTTTCAAACGCCCATCTTAACAGGGTATTTTACATTGTGGAATGCGCAGTTGTGTCATTAGATACCTTACTACAAATCAGACTAATTTTTTCAAAACTTCTTCAATCGAGTATCTATTGTGTACTTGTAACTTGTCTCTTTTGTTATTTTTTGTGTGAACAAACCCGCTCTACAAATAATAAAGTAAACGTAAATGCAAGGCCATTATCTTCTTTTGTTAACAGTGTCAATCCGGATCTACTTGAATGCCCTGCATTTTATGTTTTGGCACGAGCGATTGTAAATCGCGAAATCAATCGACTTAACTTAACCAACTTAACATCCGCACTTATCTGGACATACAACATCGCTCCTAACTTACCCCTTGAATAGTTAGTTCGATTTTTTCTTTGCCAAACTCAAAATGAAAAAAGGTTGGCTTGAAAACAAGTTAAGATTTTCGCATATAAGATATTCTAAAATGAATTGTCTACAAGTAGCTTTATTAGAATTAGAATGTCTTTTATTCCTACATCCCACTTTGAGTATTTACTTTATATTCAGACAAACTTTGCATAGTCTTTGCAGAACAAAGTTCTAAATGCAATTATAAAAGATTTTGGCGAAAGTACTGTGGGTATGCAATATGTGAAGATATACCTATATATATATATAGATATATTTGTTTCCAATCACTTTTTTTGGAATAACACAGGACTACTCTGAATTTCCTTCTTAAGAGAACGAGTTTAATTTTATTGGTTTCTAAAATTTCCCACCCATTTTAGTATTTTTCTTATAGCGGGTTGCATTGGAATATGGGGACGCTTTCTCCCTATACCGCAATGACAACAATTACAGCGTGTGCAATAATTTTGAAGCCCCAATAGTTATATAGTCCTGACAGCAGAAAGGATTTGTGATAATCTAATCTTATCTGATTGCATCCATATCCGCACCCCATAACAATTTCCAAAAAAATAAAACACAAAACTCTTGCACTGATTACCTTTGTAGTCTAGTCGTTGTAGGGAGTATGCCTACTATGTATTAGGCAACAATGGAAACATACATGCCGAAGAGCAAACCAAAAAAATAAAATGCCTGTGTCTATTCCTTTGCCTAGACAAGTTCCAAGTAGTGCAATATGTATATGTTACAAGTCATTGTTGAGGTATCTTCAGACCATTGCGTTGGCGTTGTTAGCAATTTTCTATGGCTGATATTGGCGAAAGTTGGAATCCGTTTCTCTATCAAATTCAACAATTCAATGCATAAAATTTCGCTTTTATTTGTATATAAAAAGAGTAGTGGCTTCAGCAGTCTGCAGGTCTGCAGCTCGTAATTTAAATATTAAGTACATATGTAGTTATAATCAATGGTTTGTAGTTTTGAAATATAATTTTGTCAAGCCTAACTAAAATGTTATTATTTACTGGACATTGAGTCGCAGTCAATTATTCACGCCAAAAGTTACCTGTTCTAATTATTTTTTGTTAGAACCTCACCCACTACTTCGTGAGAACTCACTTTCTCCCTATTTTTAAATTCACATCTCCATGCTACTAGCTTTTATGCTGTTATTTGCCGGGAAAGTAAATCCATAAAGTTACGTCACATTTACTTCGGGAAATGGAACACAGCGTCTTTTTTTATTCGTTTCAACCGTTTCAACGAAATATAAAATTAAAATAGGAACTTATAATTTTTTCATCTAGGCGATATGTAAGATGTTCTTAAAAAAAGTGTTCAATTAAAATGTTCGGTTTATGCTACCATATTATACCTCATAATATTTATATACATATATATGGCCGCATAAATGTTGAAAATGCGACGCTATGAGCGTTATGATTTCAAATGGATCACTGATTTAAACATCATCTCTTGTCTGCTTCATTTCATTGATCTTCCTGTTTGGCACACCGTGTTGACATCAGAATGCGTCGACGAGTCTCGCGGTATTGGATCGCTCAACTTTTTGCTGTTAAAGTCGCATTTGTTTGTTGCAGGAACATTTTTGGCTTCCATTTCTTTGATTCCTTTCTTGTTTTGCAGTTATTTCTATTCAATACAAGATTAACGATCTTCAAAGAGTGCTACAATAGCTTGATCGAAATATAAACTTAGCTTCCTGGAACGGCTTTCTAGGAGACTGTTCCTCGTGCAAAATTTTCTCAGCATCTACAAAAAGCTGTCCTTGAGCATCGAACTTAGCGAGCTTTAAGGATCGAACCTCATTTCTTCTGCATTGAGCGGCTTTTAAATGATGGTAGTACATATACTTATTTAATTATTTCATCGTGTCTCTTAAATGTGTGCCATAAATGTTTTTTTGGGGAACTTTGACCAAGCTTTGAAAGTTCAATGAAAATATTTTCAAAGTAGGTAGCAGCAACAGGTTTATTATCAACTGCAATATAGCTGGATAGATACCGTTAGTGCCAAGTGACTAGAAGCTGTCAAAAAATGCCCCAGCATATATTTAATGCCTCTTTGGTAGGATTTAGTGATGACATATACTAGCTGAGTCAAGTGGATTTATCGGGTTCAACTAATCTGAGAACCGATTGATTGCTGGTAATCTGGAAAATGCTTTTGACTCGGTGTAGAAACCGTTGTATTTCCTAAGTATTTCCAGTCTTGACTTGCTCCTTTTAAGGGTTTTTCAATAAGTTTTTTGATACCTCTACAGAATTCTTTGTAGACGCATTCTTTAGTCTTTGAATTCACCTTTTGAAGTCCTTCTGTTTTGATCGGTACCGATTTCAGTAGGCCTCCAATGGTATCTGTTTATAGCGGCCACAACAAAGTATTACCGCTAATCAAATTAAGTCTCTAGAAAAGAGATTGATATGCTAAGACAAGTCCAAAGAAAATCAGATCAATCATTAAAACCTTGCACACCTCCAAGACCAAAGCCTTCCAGGTCCATGCTTGAAAGGCTACACGCAGAGGAATAATGAACTAAAAACGATACGAATTGACACGAATTTTTTGATACGAATAAGTTATTCCCTTTTATCCCAAAATTTTTGAAAACTATGGGCCGAATGCAAAAAGTGCAGGGGTAAATATTTAGTTAGGTGTACATGTACATGTTTAGTTACTACCTCACAACGACAAGATGAACATGATATTGAGAGTTCATATTCATAACTGCTTTAGCTTCCTCCTTTTACAATGTCAAAATAACTTTTATGATTGAGTGAAGTATAATGAAAAATGTTTTCTTTTCTCGAAAACAATTCACTTGCTTGCTTGCTCTTTCCATGTTGCACTTATTTTCTTTAATAATATACATAGGTTTTAGGATTGCTTCTTTCTTCTATTTTAATAACAGAAAATCAACTTCATTCGCAGCTGGAAGTCGGAAAGGTCGTAAAAAGCTACGAGTATATCTCAAATAAAAGGCCTTAGATAAAACTTGTTATCGATTTCTGTTCGAATTTGCAGTCAAATTATTAGTGAGTGAAGGAAAAAGTACTGTATTTTTTGTAGAGATAAAAACAGTACGTTTCTACAGAGAGTGCAATTAAAACTTGTTATCACAGTTGTGTATTCTGCACTTAACATGAAAAACACTTTCCATACTATCTTATCTGTCTTGAACAAACAAACAAAAAAATTGCTTTTAGACATCAAGTAATTGCGAAATGACTCATATTTTTACTTGCAAAGTTTTGCAATCGTACAGGATTTGAGATAACAATATAACATGACGCCGATGATAGAGAATACGGAAAGAGCGGGTCCTGCTATTATCTGTCCATACATCGTATTGTATAGTGTAATAGGTTCCTTACGAGAGATTTGGAAAATTTGAAAAATTGAAATAAATTTTTAAAAAAAGTTTTTATTTATTATTTAAATTCTTGAGTTTTTTTTTTTTTGTAAAAACATTTCGTGCAAGATCTTAAGGGTTGCATACCTGACTTTTAAGAAACTTGTTTTTAAAAAAAGTGAAATATTAGAAACCGTTTTGTTAAAAAAACAGGTCTGAAGATTCTGATTAAACTTTCAGCGTTTATTTGATTATATGTTTGTTTATATGTAAAAAATGACGTTTTTATGTTTTCGCTATAAGCTTCTGGAATATTTAATTTATTTTTAATTTCCATAACTAATGTGTAGTTGGCAGCACTACATGATCATAAACATTATGATGATCGAATACTCAAACCCTGTGCTTAGCCTTAAGATTTTGATAGCAGTTAGCAAACAATCGCAGGTTCGTGCGACCCATTCTCACCCATTTTTATTCAGCCTTATTATGAGTTTCACGTGAACAGCTTTTCGCCCGGAACATTTTTGTTCGCCCGGAAATTTAAAAGCTATAAGAAGTTTCCCCTGAAAAAAATTCCAGTCTTAAATTTTTTCCGCTTTTATTGTTCACTTGTTCGCCTCACAAAACTAAGTGAAATAAATTGCTCTCAACGTTTTTACATTTCACGGAAAAAATAGCTTAAGGGAAATTTTTTGATCATGGAAAATTTTTCCCCCGAAACTCATAATAAGGGAAAAGTGAAATGGGATTTTTTCGAGGGGAATGCTGTCACGTGAAACTCATAATAAGGCTGATTATAATGTAGCTACATGTATGTATGCTCAATCTAACCACTTTGATTCAACTAATGCAGTACTTTTTCTCATGCGTTCAAAATCGATAGCAATGAAAACTCTTTCCGAACATTCTATACAACAAGAAGTAGGTTATCCCTTTCTTTACTGGTTGCAGATTGTTTTTGTTTATAATGTTGCTTTTGTAATAACAACATCTATTTCTGAATACGTGCATATGTGGAGAGCTCTGCTCGTGAAATCGCTAGCACCAGTTTATTTTTTTTATTTCGAAACTGACTTCATTTTCACTACATATTAAAATTTAGATGCGTTATAGCAAGTCTAGGTTAGAAGTGGTAAAACCTTCAAAACCAGCCGCTTAGTTTTGATACACAAGCCACAAAACTTTTTTTTTCGAAAGTGTTGAAACTGTATAAAAAACAAGCCATTGACGATACTTACTCCCATTATGCATTTTGAGTAGGCAATAAATGCATCACCCTAATTTTATTTTTAGTACAAATTTCAATGCAAATCAAAGCAATCAAAGTTGTTTACTTTTGAACGTAGCTTCCATTTATTTTTATTAAGGGACTGATATTTTGTTCGAAAAGTGTACAATATTAGAGATCCACCTCGAGTCTTGCACCATGAGATGACATCATGATAAGTTTCCATTCCAATTTCACATTACCACCACAACATGGTCAAGTCTACTTTAGTAAAGCACTTGGATTTCGTAATGATTCAAAAGCAGTTAACTTCTGAAGCTTACTCAGCTTTCGGTGTTAGTTGAATAAAAAGCTTTGCCTTAGTGGATCATATATTTTTTTAAGATAGTTATTGCAGATTGGTTTCTTTTAAGATTAATGGAGCAACTAAAACGTTTTTCATTGACTTCTTTACAAATATTATGCAATATGCAAAAAATAAAAGCCTTGTTTCTTTGTTTTAAACATCATTTTTGTATGGAGAGACAATTTACTCTCATTGTGTAACCATGATTTCAGATTACACTATCAACTATGTAGATACTATTGTAACAGCGACTTCTGGATGCATTAAACCTTATTTTGTTGTTGGCTTTGTGCAACTGCTGGCATGTCATTCGAAAGAGGAGTAGGTACATTGTTTTTAATTATCTCTTTATTATAAAATTTAAACCGTTGTTATGACTGTGGATTGTGTGCTGTTTGGTGCTGCTGGCAGTTTTCCGGCTAGAGAAAGCGTGTCTTAAGCAAACTTGAGTACTCTTTGTGACACATACGTATACCTACATTTTTTTATTCTTATGTGCAACTGTCTTAAGCACCTAATGTATGTACAGAAACAAATTTAAAACAAAATACTCGGCTGGACACGTACTTGTTGTGTGGTAGCTTGTATTTAACATAAACAAAGTTTGTTAACAAAGTTACAAGCACTTTACTTAAAACGGTAAAGAAGTTTTCCTAAATTGCTTCGTGGAACATCATTATTTTCTTGAATATATGCACATTTCGGATTATAAAAAACACCCTTAGAATGCTTAAAACTAATCACGAGTTTGAAAGATAAAGGAGAAAGAAAGGATGTATGTAGGTACTGGTGCACATTGGAATGCGGATCCAACAGTAGAGAAAAACGCATTGTGGTCATACTAAAACTGAATACTCCCATGCATCGGAAACATCGATGTTTTTAACGATCCGATGTATTACATCGAAAAAGCATGCGGATGTATTTTTTCTATGAACATCCTTACTGAAGAGCTGGAATAAACATGAGCTATATCGTCAGCAAAAACAGTAACTCTTCCTTTTAAGCTCAAACTAAAGATCGTATAAATCAAGAGCAATATTGATCCAAGAAAAGAGCCTTAAGGTATACTTTAATATCAATATTTAGGCTTTCACTAAAGGTTTCCCCAATTTTTACTTGATAAGATATTATAATGATTATGATATACAGTATCGAAGGCTTTTGTAATGTTGATATATAAAGCAGTTTTAACTTTTTTTTAATTTTTAGGTTTTGATGTATTTGAGTAGATAAGGTAAGCAGTTCATCTTCAATCGATTTTTCGGCCCGAAAATTGAATTGTTTTGAGTTAAAAAACGAAATGTTTTCTAAGAGGGCTAACATTCTTGTTTTTATAACTTTTTCTACAATTCACAGTTACATCACCTTTTTTAAACACGGGAATAACTTTCGCTGATTCCAGTTTCAGAAGGATTATCCATAGCTATTTAAGTAAAATACGAGCATTCAATTATTCATTAAATAGTTTGGTTATTTGACAATGATTAACAGCATTGGAATTTTTACGATTCAATTTTAACTGGAGCATCGAAACTACCATTTTTGTCAATTCCATTCCCTTTTTAAATTACAACGGTATTGAGTCCTTTTTTTTCGATATTCCGCTTTGTTACACCTGTTGACTTTCGTCGTTTCTAAATGCAAAAAAGCTACGAAATGTAAAATCGATGTTGTTCCTAAATGCAATGGGGGCGTTCAAAAATCGTATCCGGATAGCTTGTTGTTGTTGTTTACGTGTTCCGCTTTTAGCAGAGTCACACGCCCATTTCAACTAAAAAGCTATCCAAAGGTATCCGATATTTGGTATACGTTTCTATTCAAGTGATCAGCTGATAGAAAATATGTTTTTATTTCTTTTCATGTTGATTTTTTGTTTTGGTGTGCATTTATTTCAGCATTAGAGTCTTTTAAAACGCATGGGAAATCAAAAAAAAAAAACAAGTTATAATCGTCTAGCAAAGATATTTTGAATGTTTTTCTGTTTTCAAAAGTCGAATTTTAATATTTCACAGCTGTTGTCTGCAGCTATCATGAAAAAGATATCTGAATTGTTCAAAAAGATATCTAGGATACGGCTATCCGAGATAGGCTATCCTATAGGTTCTTGAATTAACTCTTACACTTTCTTTTTTTTTTTTGTTTCCATAAAACTAAAAAATAGACAAGTCAATATGATCAAAGCATATATTAGAAGTGGGAGTTATTCTATTTGGTTCATTAATATATGATTAGTCAATTATTTAACATCAACCATTTGTAGTGGTACCCGTGCGGTGTGATGGTTAGCATGTCTGCTGTTAACCCAGAGGTTAGCGGTTTCGAATACCAGTAGAGACGAAAATGTTTTTCCACGGGTATTGCCTTTCGTAAGGAATTGTTGATTCCTCCTTTAGTAAATTCATTGCCATGAAAAGCGCTTTCTCGATTAGCCGTTCGGAACCGGTAGAATTGTAGGACCCCTCCATTCCCTCACTAGGTATGGTTGTGAGAAACGCGCTAGGCCCAGGGGCTACTCGCTCTGTTGCGCCATCCTATTTTATCATTTTTATTTTTGATTGGTAGTTTTCATCAGAAGAAAATTTAATTAAAATGTCTGAATTATATACTACAAGCAAATTTTTAGCATTTTCATTATTATAAGAACATTTGAAAGCTTTTTACATCGATAATTTAAAGTAACTTATTATTCAAATCGATCTTTCATTTCCAGAAATTGGAACAGGAAAAACATATCCTGCGGCAAAAATTAGCTATTGCTGAAGATGAAAGCGATCAGCGGGTTTTGGAACTGCAGTCAGACCTAAACGAGTTGAAAGACAAATTGCAAGCACAAGTATAAAAATTTGTTATAGTATTTGTTATGTTTTATAGCTTAATATGTGTATGTATATTTACTTTCGAATAGGAAAATGCAATACGACAGGCAGAGAAAGAAAAAACAATTCTTATTGATGAACTTTCGAACCAAAACACTCGTTTAACAGACCAAATCCAAGAAGCGCATTTAACAGAAGCCAAACTTATAGCACAAATTCAACAGCTCAAAGATCAGTATAACTACAGAAACTCCAGCCTACAAGTAAAGCTTAATTTTTATCAAAACTCTTAAGGATTAGTTTAACATGTTTATTTATGCATAGGAGCACGTTAACAGCTTGGAGTCCATTAAGAGCGAATTAAATCTAACCACAGAGAAACGGTTGGACTTAGAAAAGCGACTACAGTATGTACAGGAAGAAAAAGAATCGCTCACATCTGCTTTGGAAGAAGCTTCTGACAGGATACATATGCTTGAGAGGCATGCCCGTGAGCAAGAAACTAAGCTTGAGGTAAGCCAAATACATTATAAATTTTTTTCTTATATCAGAATAATGTTTTGAATAAATTCACCATTTCAGACAACACTGCAAGCCCTTGAGAGATCGCAGCGTGAAAATAATGTCCTCACTGAGAGGCTGGGAACTGACGGCATTTCTAGTAGTTCGAACAGCTCTCATGGTAAAAAGTCGTTACAGTTCGAAATGGAATGTGATGACGATATGAACGACTCTAGCTTCTCGGAAAAACCGAATCACATGTGGGTTGAAGCCCGTTCTGTATTTATTCAACTAAAATCACTTGTTGATTCGTTAAAAATAAGTGACGAGGAAGACTCAGGCAAGTAAACGAATTTGCAAAGCTGAAAAAAATATGAAAAAACTGTATTCCTCTATCCTGAACCGAGTGCAGGTCTTAATTCTGACATATCATTGGAGTCAATGGATACCACACTATCAACTTTTAAGTCTGAAGGGGAAACTGACTTCCATCAGGGAATGCTTTCAGCTATTGCAGATGAGTTAACAAGACTTTTACTGAACCTTGACGCTGGGAATTTTAAAAAAATGTTAGATCAAACAAGGAACATTGTATTGGAGCAAGATGATGAAATCAAGAAAAGTCAAAACGTTATCAAAGAACTTGAATCAAAGGTAAAAATAAAAATTATAAACCAAATATATGAGTTTGTCATAGCTTTTTTTTCTTTCTTTTACTAAAGCTTACTGTTGCTAATGTAGAGCTAACAAATGTTAAAGAGGAGCGGGATCAGGCTCGCGGAGACCTCACAGTTAACGGCGATCGTGATGAAATACTAGCAAAAGCACAAAAAGATCGTGATACGGCAAACACTAAAAGAACGAAAGCAGAAGTTGATTTGGCTAAAGCAAGAGTTGATCTAATGCAAGCCAACAGCCAGCTCTTAGAAGCGATTCAACAGAAAGTAGAACTATCTCAACAACTGGAACAATGGCAGGTGAGTTAAGCTATTAAAAGATCTGTATAATCTCGCATTATATTAAAAAAATGTCATCTACTTCATTCAGATGGATATGCAAGAATTGATAGACGAGCAAATGAAAAACAAACTACGCTCCAGCCGCAAAGCTAAACAACCACAAACACCAGAGTCAATAACATTGGCAAAGAGAGTTTCATCATACAAACTGTGGAGCCTTTTCCAGCGATAACTCTGACATGGTTAGCTTAATGCATTTATATATATAAAAATAAAAATCAAAATGAACCACAAATAGCTTTCGTTTGTATCTGATATTTTTATTTCGTTTTTATAAAAAGCAAAACTTGTATCTCTTTTTTTTTATTAATTTTACTTAAATAAAATTACCTATAATCATAATGTTAAAAGAAAATTATGTAGATTGAATATTTATTTATGACAAAATTTACAAAAACTGTGTGTAGTTGTATAAATTCTTTCACAACTTGCCTTACTAAAAGAGATCAATGTATTTAAATCGAATAAATAAAAAATAAACATCGATAACACCGCAAGCTTTATGTATTTTTAATTTTTTGTTTAATTTTGAATATTTTTAGCAATTTATTATCTCGTTAGCATGGTGGTGGCCAGCAAAAGCTCCAAGAAAATCAAAAAATCTGAAGATCAATTAAAGCAGAACTAAAAAAGCATGTTTTATGACAGCGATTCTTTAACAATTTCAGTTTTTATTATTCGTTTATCAAGCAAACCGTAGGTTCTATTAAATTTTTGTCTACCATACGCTTCTGATAGTTAATAAATGTTAAACAACAAATTACATCATAGACTGCGATACTGTCGCTTTCTATGTCGTCTCAAAATCACTTTCCGGTAGGCGCTTGAAAACTTCGGAATGGCTCACGATTATTGAACAATGAAAGTCAGCCTAAGCAATAGAGGGAAAGTTACATACTTTTTCACAGGTTAGCAACGATATAATCAAAACAGAACGCATTACTGGTTCTAGAATTGCTCTGTAACGTTGCGTTTTCAACAAAGTAGGTTCGTTCGTTGAAACCCTGTGGTCGTCATGTGTTCGCCACAAAGCTTTTTTGAAAGACCTAAACTCGCACTGAATGTCAAACTGAGTGTTTTTTTAGGCCTGGGGTTTACCTGGGTTTGCCCTCAACCCGCCCTTGGTTTTTGATGGAGCGAGTTAAGGGCTGTCAAATGCCATGTATTTTGATTCAAATGACAGGGATGTATGGTGTTTTTGTGTTTTAGCGTTTTTTGAGGACTGGGAAACCCAGGGTTTTTTGACAAATCTCTGGATAAAGATCAACGAACGAACCTATTTAGCCTTTGTCATATTTTTATGATGTTTTGCATTTCACAACCTAAAAATAAACCATTGCTTTTCCAATAGTTTCTTATGAGCTGAATCTAAATCTGGTTTTAAAATGGCTGTACGTATCTACGTTTTGCATCAAGCTTTCAATATTCCAAACAGTGTTCTCTCTGCAATTCAATACTGAACAAAAAAGATGCTGTTACATTTGTCTGTTTCTTGGGCTCCCTTTCTATTCTTCCTTCGCGATCATGTCTGAAATTTGTATGATATTGCTTTTTTTGACGGTGTTCCTCTCCTTTGAATATGAGAATTTAAACTGAAGCAGTCATGCTCTACTTTTTCCAAGATTGTATTTTTGGAGTGATGGCTTTGTGACAGGTAAATTCCAAAATTGAGGAAGGTGTGTGTGTAAATTTAGGAAGGAAGTATCAAACCAAGCTATTCAACCAAAAAAAAAATTTTTTACAGTTTTCGTTGATTGTAGGTAGGAGGTATATTTATTAAATAATTTTACCATTGTATTTTAGAGGCTCTTCTAGCAAAAAAAAAAATGTTTTTATACACTCACGAGAACATTTATTTAGACATTTTGCATATTATGATAAAGCGTTAAGGTGATTTAGTACAAAATACTGATCGAAACTTTTGTATCTTTGAAATGTATACCAAGGTATATGAACTCTTAATGAAGGTATATTTATAAAAACAAGCTTTTTTACTAATACTTCTACTACTATCTACTTCTTTTTCCATAATTTGTTTAATAATACTTTTTTATAAAAGAAACTTTTAAAAATTTTTGTTTTTCTTTTTAAAATTTAATTTTTAATTTTTGAGGAGTCTTTAATGTTAAACTTCGGAACACGGTCCTTTTTAGCCAAGATTTTGGAAGACAAATCCTCTACATTATCACTTACTATTAGGTTTATACGCCTCTCAACAACACCTAAAATAAGCTTAACATTATGAACGCTGAGAGAAGTTTTTGCACTCAAGACGTTAAGGATAGGCGAGTTATCGCAATGAATTAAGCTATACACAATTTCAATGCCACCTAAAAGTTTTTTAAGTTGGCATTCAACAAGGTTTTTGCTGTTATTAGATTCTGCAGCAGATGCACCAACAGCAAGATGTTCAGATGTAAGATAGTCGATATCTTCGGTTTTTTGTTTGAACTCTTTTTCCGCTTGGTCAGCTTTTTGTCGCTCTATAAAAAAAATTTCGTTGTATAAAAAACCGATTTTCTAAGTCTTTGGAATATATTTACCGATCTCATCATTCAATTCCTGAGTGGTGTCGTTTAACATTTCAACTTCATGACTAAGCTCGTTGACATAGTTAAACAGAGCGAAATTTTCCTCTTCTTGCCTTTTGTACTGGGACGCCAAGCAGCTGGTATTTTCTTCTTGGTAAATTTCCTGAGTTAAAAAAAAGTAGCTATTCAATATATCTATAACAAATATAGATTTACCTTTATTTTTTGTATTATACCGCTGTACTCAGACAACTGCTTTTCAAAATCCTCTTTTTGTTGTTGCTTCCTATCGAACTCCCTTTGTTCTAACTCCGGATTGGATCGTTTCTGTCCTTTAATATCAAAAAATTGTTGCAGCTTTGCATCATGCTCCAGTCGACGTTGCATCTCCCGCATTTCCTGTGTAATTTAATCATCTTAAAATCTTATCGAATAGGAATTGACAATGTGTTATTTACCTGGATGTGCATAAGCTTATCATTTTCTGTACGATCCTTTAGTGCTTGCAATTTGGTACTCAGTTCTTCACGCTGGTCGAATGCAAGAGTTGATTGATCAATCAACTCCATTATATATTTCTTCCCTTCATTGAACTGTTCCACCATAGACTGCCACATTTCATTAAAACTTGTTCTAGATTATTAATTTAAAAAAAATTAATATTACCAATCTTGATGTCGATTATGTCATTTACCTGTCCTGAATCATGTGATCTATTGAGTCCCTTAGCTTGCAGTTTTCTGTTAAAACATCACTGTATTTCTTATTGACAACATCTAACCGATTCTCTAGTTTAATAACACTTTTCTGAACTTTTGCTATAGCTTCTTTGTAGCAACTATCAGGAACTTCAATTCTCCTTAAGGTTTCGATTTCCTTTTCAATCTTGTGAGATAAATGTTTTTTATATTCAACTACAGTATTAATGGACAGTTAAATCATTACCTTTTTAATGTGGCCTTCCAGTTCCCATAAACTGGTTTTTTCATTTTCAATAGTCTTTTTCTGGTCAACAAATTGTTCCTGAATGCTGCACAGTTTCTTCTCCACCTAAAATTTAATTTAGCTTTGTTATTTATAATCTGCACAATATATTGTTTTTATATAATGGACTACAATTGTGTTTTTCTTCGAATGTGTTCCATTCTCTAGACAACTGATTTGAACTAACAAATCCTGATGTTCCTGTTGAAGACCAGAAATCATGCGATTTTGCTTTTTTAGCAGCTTAGTCTTATCATCCAAAAGTTTTCTTAGCTCTAACTTCAGTGCTCGAAGCTTTAATAGATATAAAAAAAAATGGTATTATGGTATATACTTGTTGGCTTTAATCAGAATTAATGTTGCTGTAAATTCAACCTTACTTGTTTTTGCAGACGTTCATATTCAGCTGCTGCTAAAAGATCTAATTCTGTTTGTTCGGGCATTTATTGAATTTTATCGTGATAAAATGTCTAATCTTAATTATTTTTTCTAATTAACTGTGCAATAAGACGCAGAATACGAATCGGGGTGAGTCTTTATATGAACATAACAAACAACAAGCTTGACAACGAACTAACTTGGTAACATGGTTGGCCCCTAAATATAAACTTCAATTCGATTGCATTAATTTAAGAAAAATAGCTCATACGCCTAGGTGCACAATTGGGTTATTGGGACTGTGCGTGGTATACTGAGAACCACGAATTAATAAAATACCAAAGTTTTAAAACGAAAATTCTAAAACGATTAACCGTAAGGAGATTGTCGTTATATTTGTATATTTACATAAGTAATATTTGTATAAGACGATATGCTAAGCTGGGAAAATAAGAGCAACTTTATTGATTTTATTAATTTCTTTCGTATTTGTTCGTTCAGCTTTATTATTGTTTATTACGTTGAAGATATTGACATAGATGCGATTATTTGCATTCCTAGTTGGCTTTATGACTTTCCCAATTAGTAAAGGAGCCCGAAAGTTTGAAGAATTAATACAAAACGTTGCGCTTATCCCTTATTGCTAAAAATTTCTACAGGCTTTCTACCTGTCCCAATAACAGACCACGAAAGTTTGAAAATTTTATACAAAACTATGCGCTCACAGAAAAATTCCTTTTTTTATTTCATTATTTCAATTTCATTATTATTCCCTCCACGTTAAAACCAACTGATGGAGAAGATTTAAGCGAAGCAAGTCAATAATTAAGGACTTATTATGTAAATTTATTGTTTTTCTTTAAAATTACGATTAAAGGATTAATTTTTTTCGTCAATGAAAAAGTCTATAAGAAAATCGAGTTGCTGATCTGCCACAAAGAGCACTTTAGTCATGCGTGTAAATAGCAGCAGTAAAATAAGTAATGAAATTTATCGTAGCTCAAACAAATGCTCTCTACTCGTTTGACATCTAATCCTTATTCTTTGATCCACAGGAAAATCTAATCCAGATTTCATC
Organism: Melanostoma mellinum; assembly: GCA_914767635.1. Classification (NCBI taxonomy): domain Eukaryota; kingdom Metazoa; phylum Arthropoda; class Insecta; order Diptera; family Syrphidae; genus Melanostoma; species Melanostoma mellinum. The sequence continues at coordinate 264,843,162 of OU612058.1, read as the reverse complement.
CTTGGCAAACCTATTTGAATGATCTAAAAATATAAAAAAATATAAAAAACTTATAACTCCTAGCGGGAAGAGAAAACAAAATACATCCAATATTGCAAGACATCTCGAATCAAAATAAAATGATAAAATTGGGAAATAATTTTTATTTAAATTGTTTACGGGTCTCTGAAGTTTGGATGAATTTTTTTCATACCAAAAACTGAAGTATTCTCTAGAATTTTATTAAAAAATATAGATCACCTAAAATAGTTTGTGCTCAGCAGTTTGATTCGTTGCCTTTGTGCAAATGAAACACAAATGCCTCATAAAAACAATTACATGAGAAAATTTTTAATTTTCACTTTTGAGTAACATGCATTAGTGCTTCTTGAGAAGATACTTACTTTACGTCGAGAAGTGGCTGCCATTTCTCAGAAACTTTTTGCACAAATAGAACGGTTTGCTTATGCCTTGGAACAAGATGAGAGTATAAAAGGATGGTATCACCATTTCGAGATTTTTGGTAGAAAAACAACATAGTTTTTTTATTTGAGCGCACAGTTAGCGTTTGTATTGCAAAAGAAACAGAATCTTGAATAGTTTATTGATCTTAAAAATATTCCTGCATTTTTTGGATACTTTTGCTTTGGTTTTAAAAAATTGGTACAAAAAGCTGTGGTAGAGTTTGATTAGGAGGAGGTGTCGTTGATTGTAAAATTGGTTGGGTCGAAGAGTTTGTATTAGTCAAGATTGCTGTTGTAGATTTTCATAAACACTCAACAGAGTTTTTCATACTTACTTCAATGAAAATGTAAACCAGTGAATAATATAAACTGTTTATCCTCGGCTCCAATTCATTATGCATGAAAAAGCTTCAAATTACTAAACGTCTCCGTTGAGCTTTTGTTTTTGTTCACGTTCTATCCCAATTCTACCAAAATGCCTTGTGAAGTTATTTTAATTTTGAGAATACCTACTTTGCTATACAAGTGATGAGTTTGATATTTTTAATGTTTTTTATCGTGTGCATTTTTTTAGTGTCTTAGTTACAAGGATAATCAAAAAGATTTATATTTCAATTGTTTTACGATGACGTATTGCATGCTTTTTGATCAATCTTTAATACTTTCTGCATCAATATGGATTCAAATTTACAACTACTTCAAAAAGATATCACGCGACAAGATCAAGTTTGTAGTTTCAAGTTTCAAATGATTTTTTTCATTTCATAAAAGTTACAATATTTGGCTTTGCCAGTTCAAATTCCTACATATCTGCATACCAAGATAATTGTATTCATTTACAACTTCAATGCTTTGGGTTCCAAATTTCCAGGTTTCAGTGTGGATTTTTCTAGGGTTACCTGGAGCCTCCACTTGTTGCAGTACTCAAACAACCTATTGATCATTAGCTGGAGACTACCAGGCGACTCTGGTAGCACCACAATGTCGTCCGCAAACATAAGAACCTTAAATAAAAGATTTGCTGAAACACGTACTCCATCTTGCAGTATCTCTCCCAAGTCATCAATAAATAGGGCAAATAATAAGGGACTCAAGTTACATCCCTGCCTTAGACCTATTTCTACTTCGAATTGCTCGGATACTTTGGTTCCAAAAGCGACTGCAGAAGTTGTTGAGCTATAATGATTCTCCCAAACGTTAACAAACGATTTGACGATACTCCTTTATTACACAGTTTCAGCATAAGTGCATTCCTATCTATAGTGTCGAAGGCCGACTTTAAATCAACAAAAAATCCGTAAAGTTTTCTTTTGAATTTTTTAGATTTGGTCAATTGTCGAGTAATTCTTTGGAAACCCAGCTTGTGACTCGCTCTGTAAGTTGTTGTTATGAACCCAATCGTAGAGCCGTTTGGGCAGAAGTTTTGTGAAAGTTTTCATTGATGATTTCTATAGTGATATTCCTCTATAGTTTCCGGCCACTTTCTTGTCACCTTTTTTGAAAATTGGGCAAATGATGGCTTCTTTAAAGTAGTGTGGAAGATATGCTGAATCATACGCTTGGTTTACGACTTTTGTTAGAGTTTCAATGAAAATTGGGGTTATTGTTTTATAAAACCAAAATTTGTATAATAAAGAAAATTCATTGTCGAACCGTCTTAAAAGTTAACAAATCCCTCCTAGAGCAGTGGTTCCCATCGCAAGTAAGAAATAAAAAAAAACAACTCATTTAAAAATATGTTATTTTCTTTGTGTTTAATATAATCAAACATTTTCTGAAGTTTAAATTAAATTAAAAATGTAATAATTTACTCTAATTCAGAACACTACTTAAAAGTTTCAAAGTTTTTTTCTTATTCCTAAATAAGACGGAATTAAAATGACCAAAATTATTCTTCATTTTTAAAACTTCTTTATACCTGACCAACATAAAACTCTATTTTCTCCAATTAAATTGATCATTTTTATCATTTTTGGAATCACTTCACAGCTTTGAGACCGTAATATTTCATTGACAAAAAAAAAGTCATCTCAAAGTTTGTTCATTATTTATAAAAGCGGAAAAGAAAAGTTTTGAAATAATATTCTTGAACTACTTACATATATGTACTTATTGACGTATTTGATCTTAGAAACGCATATTATTTCAACCTATGCTTATCCACGTATACACAGGTAGGTATTCTATCTTTTTAAACATTCCGTAATCTATTACATAGCTTTGAGCCAGGTAATCGGCATTTAGGGAATTTTTAGATTCTGAACTTTGCTGAACGCCTTAAAATACTAAAGATATTTTGACTTGTGGGAGAACCCAGACGGATAAAAATAATATTTTCAGAAATCTTCTATTCTCTGGAAACATACCTATTGAACAAATTCAAGAAATAAAGACATTATTTACTATAAAATTGTTAAGAGTTTCTAATGCAACCATCTTTAGTAACATAAATAATATTTCTTTTCACAGTGTGTAGTTATTTTAAATACATATTTACAGTTTGCTAGCTACACAAACTCCTATTGCCTTTTGTCTATTTCATAGCCCTTGATAAAGGGTAAACCAGAAGGCACCTTTTGCTGATACTCGTAGTATTGTGAACCGAAAAAGTTAAGCAACGTTATTTCTTCAACAAATATCCTATTTTTGAAGAATTTCCAGCTCACAATGGTGTAAAGAAAAAAGCAAACAGGATTTAGAAGAATGATCTGAAAAAAATTATTGAATTTAAATTTCTAAGTTAAATGAAATTCTTACTTGTGTGCCTATGGACCACCAGAACCAACCAACATACGAAGGATGTCTCACATAAGCGTAAACACCGTGTGTGACCAGTTGGTGATCTTTTGCTTTCACATATTGGACCTTAAAAATAAAATAAGACGCTTGGTGTTTTGTATCAAATTAAATTAAATGAACAAAATTTTGCTTACTAGATGATTAAAATTGGCCATGGCTGTTATCATGGCTGTTTTGCGCATTATTTCTCCAAATACACACAGCCCTACACCAAAAACCCAAATGGAGTATGTTGATTTAAAATCCGGTAAAAACAGAGTTTCTAGGACAAATTCTGCCCAGCTCATCGTCGCAGCAAGCGCATATTGCACAGAATGGTTCAAAATGAAAGAGTCAACGGAGAGACTTGAAGGATTTGACCAGGCAATCGCCAAGAACTCCGAATAATGAAAGAATGATAAGAAAAATCCGTAAACTCCAAATTGCTTCCAGCTAGCCGGGGCAAATATGATTAGAAGTACACTAGCTGAAGCCACAAACCCTAAAAGAGATGCTCTGATTGCCACCTAAAATTAATAAATGTAATTGCTGTAATTTACCACAATGTCTTAAGGCTTATACTGACTTGATAATCGTTGTTTTTGAGAGCAAATCGAATAATCATATTTATTAAAGCGTAGTAGAGAAAAGGACCCCATAACGCGGCACCCCAAACATTGGGAACAATTTCCAAGATGAACTGAGGTACACATAAGGCCAAAATAACTCCGGCTGTTCCAAAAAAGCACGAAAGGCTCAATTTTCCTTCATGGCAAAGCATTCTGTGGTTTTTATCTTCATTAACAGATTACTTCTTATTTTCTTCAAATGTTTAACTCAATTTTAATTTTTGACATATTTTTTGTGAATTTCTTTATTTTGACAACTGATCGAAACTATAAAGAGCAAAAACTTTCTCTTGCCCCGCAGCCCGCAGTTTTCAACCTTTTGCTCAAATTGGTCGCGTTCACAAAGTTATACCGTTTCTAAGAGCTGCTTTTCATACAGTAAGTCTGCTATTATACGGAGAAATTTGTTTCATGAAACTGTTCGAACACCATAAGTGCAAAAGAGAACGAAAGTTCGAAAAAGAGAGATGGACAATGAGCTACCCTGTGTCGCATGGGCTATGGTTTGGTGAAACAGCTTTGACGTTTCTCTTTTAGTGATGTGCCAAACCGTAAAATTTACAAACCGAGTTAACCCGAGTTGGATTTTGATTAACCCGAATTGTAACTCGAGTTAGCTAACTCGGTTTACAAAAATAAATTTGCGCTTTTTCCTTCAATACTATGTTTTGAAAAATAGAAACAAAGCAAAATTTTCAATCAAAATAAACGGATTTAATCAAAATGAATTAAAAAAAAGTCACACAAGAAAGAAATTAACGCAATGCGCAGTCCAACTCGGTTTGACTTGACTCTGGATATTTTACAGACAATTAATTCCTAACTCGAGTAGCAATATGTACCCAAAACAGTCAAACCGTCTACCTATTAACAGACGACAATCAAAAAAACAAAAAAACATCTAGTTTAACAGATGTGTGTGTTTCTGTATGCCTGCGCAAGTAACTCACTTGCTTTGATGCTTTATATACTACTACCGGTCGACTATGGACTTTATTGTATAAGTGCATTGTGTTTGGCACAGACCGCAACTAAAGGAGGGTAGTTTTGATTATGTTCAAGTTAACTCGGTCTGCTTGCATTCATTTCATTTCAACGCTTCGGTTTTTTCTTCGGTTTGCCAACTCGGTTTGAAAAAATGTAAACCGAGTCAACTCGGTTTGGGTTCAACTCGGTTTGACTCGGTTTATGATACCGACACATCACTATTCTCTTTGTCTTTATTCGTGTTTTTGTTTATTCTGTTTCATTTGGTTCAAAAATAAGTAATAATACTAATAATAATGACTTCTTTGTTTTTCAATTGCCAATAAAAGAGGTTTTGAAGCAACCAGGCACTACTAGATAACTATTTTTCCCCAAAAATAAAAACAGCGAATGAAAGATAAAGAGAAATGTGAAACTAGTTTCATGAAACTGAATTTCATCGTATAATAGCACTTGCGACACGGAATGACAGAACAAAGAAGAATTCGAAGTTGTTTCATGAAACAAATTTCTCCGTATAATAGCAGACTAATATGGGATGAGATGAGATAATAGTCCCCTATTATACGATGTCTCACGAGACATGTCTCATTTTTGACGTTCCTTTTAAATTTCCATCCCGTGAGACAATCACTATTACATGTTCAATTTTGAAGGCTCACGTCTCAAATTTGACAATTCTTCATTTCTCTTTCAATCCTTTTCTTGTTGTCACTTTATAAATTTCAAAGTTTTATTTTTCTCTAAGGGTGGTATTCACCAAGAAATCTTAAACTAAGTGCCTCATAAACCTATTCACCGACCACTATTAGTGAAGATTTATGAGCGCTCATAACACTTAAGAGTGGTCGCTACCACTCTTAAGTTATGAGCGGTTGTTGTTTTAAATAACTTCGAAAATTCGAAATTTACTGACAGCGTCATTTGTGGTTGTTATTCAAAAATCATAAATAACTGTTGAAAAAAATAAGAAATTCGAATTATGGCTTGCAATACAGAGAATGAATTAATTTTACGCTCTACCATTTCTTAAATTTCCGATAATTTTTTCTGTTTTTGACAATTGACACTGAAATTTTCGAAGTAGTTCGAAAAGTGTGCGTTCAGAGACTCAAAAACCTTATTTTTCGAATATTCGAATTAGCTTAGACTAGACCCTATTATTGCTTGGTGAATAGCACATCCAAATTTAAAACTAAGAGGCTCTTAGCTTTAAGAGCGCTCTTAAGATTGTTTGGTGAATACCACCCTAAATAAAGTAAGTTGCTTGATAAAATTACAAAAATACCAAATTGGTTTTACAACTTTTGATTTGAAAAATAAAAAACAAGACCACAACGAAAATGAAAAAACATTCAGTTGACGTTCATTTGACCAACACAAAAAATACATTAAAGCAACATAGCAAAAACGAATATGCGAAAAGAGAAACGTCAATATGAGACTGCTAAAAATCGGCACGGTACTCTTCGGGAATTTTTTTGTGCATCTCATTTCCTCACATCTCCTTTCTTTTTCGCACTCATGTGAGACTGGGCTCGTGAGACATCATGTAATAGGGGACATACAGAAAGAGGGTGAGGCTTGTGGGGCCTTCTTTTGTGTTTCAACCACGTTTCAACATATCTTTGTTGTTCACCTTGAAAATATTTAACTTTTCCACCATATCAATTGGTCGTACAAGAAAAATTGGACTGAAGATGGAGACCAATCGCCGTATTAATAAACGCGGAATAGCTGCGTTCCATGGATTAAGTGGAAAATGGTATAATGGTAGCTTTAATTAAATGGAAAATGGTTAATCATCTCATTTGCCCTAGTGAAAACGTAGTATAAACAATTGAAATTTGCGGGGCGGGGGAAGTAACGGGATTCCTTCTTGTTCTGTATTCCTCAAAGATGTACATACATCTGCTAATAAAGAAGATCAAATGAAGTGCACACGAAATATAAAATTCATATTTTTCTAATAGACTTGGAAGACACCAAGCACAGACGTCTGCAACGGTAACTGTCAAATTGATATTACAACTGATGAAGAGGAAGACTTGGTGGTTTGCTTTCATTTTTCATATAGAAATAGTGGTTTGCTCACATTTTATCACATTTTATTTGTTTATAAAAAAAAAAAAGTTAGGAAATACGAATTTATCAATCTCCAATACAAATTGTACGGCAAGGAGAGCAAATATCAATCTCAACTTAGTCAATTGACGAGTAAATAGCCCTGGGGGTCAATTCCCGATCTGTGAAGCTGTGAAGTGAAAACATTTATCACAGCTTCACCAAAAATTCGATTCTCCATTAGTGAAAATCCAACCTCAAATGTCAATTTTTTTTTCATATGATAAATTACTTTTCATTGCCGTATGAGTCGGTGAAAAATTCAATTATGAAAAATGGCCGCAAAACTCAAACGATGAAAAATCCAATTGGAATCCAATTGAAATGAGAGAGAAAATGAGAGAATACTGTCAGAATTTATCATTTAGAACATTTTAGTACTTTTTAGATCCGGAATCGCTTAGAATGGATTCGTGAAGTGATAAAATGAAAAAACTCTATGAAAACTGAAATGATATATTTTTTTTCACTTCACAGCTTCACAGATCGGGAATTGACCCCCTGTACACACTATACAATTAGTTGGACAGACTTCGTTTGATGGAAGTTGGATGGTCTGATGAACTTTGCGTTCACACTTATCCAATTTGTCATCCAACTTTATGTCACATACCTATCAACTCCCTCCAACTTCTAGATTTTCAAAAATTTTTGAAAACCATCCAACAAATTGGACAAGCGGTCGTATGAAGAGTTCACACTGTCAAACATTGGTTTGTCAAACCTAGGTTTGTCCAACTAATTGTACAGTGTGAACAGGGCTAATGTGAACCTCCTTAGTCTGCTATTATACGGAGAAATTTGTTTCATGAAACTGTTCGAACACCATAAGTGCAAAAGAGAACGAAAGTTCGAAAAAGAGAGATGGACAATGAGCTACCCTGTGTCGCATGGGCTATGGTTTGGTGAAACAGCTTTGACGTTTCTCTTTTAGTGATGTGCCAAACCGTAAAATTTACAAACCGAGTTAACCCGAGTTGGATTTTGATTAGCCCGAGTTGTAACTCGAGTTAGCTAACTCGGTTTACAAAAATAAATTTGCGCTTTTTCCTTCAATACTATGTTTTGAAAAATAGAAGCAAAGCAAAATTTTCAATCAAAATAAACGGATTTAATCAAAATGAATTAAAAAAAAGTCACACAAGAAAGAAATTAACGCAATGCGCAGTCCAACTCGGTTTGACTTGACTCTGGATATTTTACAGACAATTAATTCCTAACTCGAGTAGCAATATGTACCCAAAACAGTCAAACCGTCTACCTATTAACAGACGACAATCAAAAAAACAAAAAAACATCTAGTTTAACAGATGTGTGTGTTTCTGTATGCCTGCGCAAGTAACTCACTTGCTTTGATGCTTTATATACTACTACCGGTCGACTATGGACTTTATATGTATAAGTGCATTGTGTTTGGCACAGACCGCAACTAAAGGTGGGTAGTTTTGATTATGTTCAAGTTAACGCGGTCTGCTTGCATTCATTTCATTTCAATTACTTGGTTGACGGCTCGGTTTTTTCTTCGGTTTGCCAACTCGGTTTGAAAAAATGTAAACCGAGTCAACTCGGTTTGACTCGGTTTATGATACCGACACATCACTATTCTCTTTATCTTTGTTCGTGTTTTTGTTTATTCTGTTTCATTTGGTTCAAAAATAAGTAATAATACTAATAATAATGACTTCTTTGTTTTTCAATTGCCAATAGAAGAGGTTTTGAAGCAACCAGGCACTACTAGATAACTATTTTTCCCCAAAAATAAAAACAGCGAATGAAAGATAAAGAGAAATGTGAAACTAGTTTCATGAAACTGGATTTCATCGTATAATAGCACTTGCGACACGGAATGACAGAACAAAGAAGAATTCGAAGTTGTTTCATGAAACAAATTTCTCCGTATAATAGCAGACTTAACAAGATTTATTGCTACTGCTGCTCTCTAGGAGTGAAGCCCACAAATAAGTGTATGGGAAATTGGAAAACAAATGTTCACGTTCACTGCGCTGAAAAATCTTTCCATCAAAAGGACAAAAGTTCATTCGAAATCAATTTTCGCTCCCACAAAGTCGATTCGCACGTGCAGGAATTTGCTTTCCGCCCGGAAAAATTGCATTTAATAACTTAAAATTACTCGCCACAACTTCCTCATTCCCAATAACAAATAGATAACAAAATGGTAAATAATTTACTGCGAGTAAGCTATCATATATTTATTGAGAAAACTGATTTCGATGCTTCTGGAATGTATTTGACAGTTGTGTAATGACTTTTCCTTATCTCTGGCAGAGTTCAATGAAGAAACTGATACCGATGCTTGACCGAATTCTTGTGAAGCGTGCCGAGGCAATTACAAAAACAAAAGGTGGTATCCTTATTCCGGAAAAAGCACAGTCTAAAGTGCTCGAAGGGCTTGTGGTTGCAGTGGGACCTGGCGCTAGAAACAAAGTAAGCCGCAATAGTAGTTAACATTTCTTCTAAGTCTTAAACGTAACGTTTCAGAACGGAGATCATGTTCCAATTGGTATAAAAGCAGGAGACAAAGTCCTACTACCCGATTATGGAGGCACCAAGGTAGAATTGGAGGACAAAGTTGAGTACATACTCTTCCGTGAGGCTGATATTCTGGCGAAAATCGAATAGGTCTAGGCTGTCATTTTTTTGCATAAGCAATCGAGTCATTTGACGGCGAAATTTGACACAAACTATTTGTTATGTTTTAGTTAACAATAAAAAGACCATAAGTCCTTATTACTTTATATTAATTTCTTTCATCATGTTTGACAATCCGTACACTTGGTTCATAGCAGACCTCTCTTTTAGGTCGGGGAATCCTTCTACTGCTGCTCTTTCCCTGGAAATTTTGACAAGCGACTCAAATGTTTTGGGTTCCCAGGCGGCCAGTTCAGCTAAAACTTTTTTGTTTAACAGAATATCGCTTCTAACAAGACCTTCTTTGAATGAATCAAATGAAATGCCATATTGGCTACAGCCGGCTTCTACTCTCGTCTTCCATAGCTAAACAAAAGAAAAAATAAATACCGATTGAGACACATCGAATTATTACAGACCTCGGCCATGTCCAGTTTCTTAAGCTTGCGTCCTTTAGTAGCATATGCAAGGGCTCTGTGAACACTTCGTATTGCGAGTGAATAACAATTCCTTGTACGGCTGCGATAGTGCTATATATGTAAATATAAAGTGGACTAGTGTAATAATTGTTAGATCGGCGTAATTTTTCTGTATTTACTGCTGCCATTTTGAAGATTCTCCTTTTTCTCCAGAATTCATCTGGACCGCGGGAGCGAACGAGAAGAGGCAATGTTGGTGAAACCATTTTAGAAATAAAAACCACAAAGTTAAAGAGCAACACAATTTCTTCTTACTTTTTCTGGTTAGTGCCTTGGTTTTGGATTTTGGAATTTGGTTTACATTACATAACCTGACATGTCAAAAAATCAACGGGAACGTTCACTTTATTTCTTTCCAGTACGAAGAATGGAATCGATTCATTTTGCGGGAATAGCAACGTTCACACTGTACAATTAGTTGGGCTACCCAAATGATCCCATTGTTGAACGAGTCGCCCGCAAGTCAATACCGACAAATTGGTGTAATGAAGAAGCAGCACAAGAAAACAGTCGCGAATAAATCGCACGAAGTTTGCACAAATCGACCAATGTAAACTTCGTCTTGGACAGACTTCGTTTGAAGGATGTTGGATGGTCGGATGTAGTTTGCGGCCAGACTTAAGCCGAGCTTCTGATGCGAAACGAAATTTTTCGTTGATATCCACAAGCACAACGAAATCGTAAACGAACAATCAGCGCAAAATATTTGTGTGGAATATTATCTGCTGTTTAAAATAAGTGACAATCACAGCTAGGTTCCTCATTAGATTTTCACGTGAAATGAAATCGAAATCGATCGAAATTAAGATTGGGTGTTCTGCATTCACGAACAAACGAATGAAAGAAACGAACGGATTAGTTCCACAATTCGATTTCGTCGGTTTCCAAGTAATTTGAAATCAACCTAATTTATCTGTGTGGAATGGTAGAAGAAAGCAGACGGGCTTAAAAATGTAAGTAAAAAACTCCGTTGCAACCACACAAAATTTGTTTATTTTACTAGAAATTTGTTTTGAACAAGGGAAAACCTTAAAATACTGCACAGGAGGAAATATTCATGAATTTTATGAGCCAAAATAAAAGGTCTGTTCGTTGAACTTTCCCCAGGGTTGACCCAGGTTTTCTTGACAACCCTGTGAATTATCAAAAAAACCTGGGTTTACCAGTCCTCAAAAAACGCTTTACCACAAATCACCATACATCCCTGTCATTAAAAAAAAAATACATACCATTTGACAGCCCTCAAATCGCCACACCAAAAAGCTAGGGCGAGTTTGGGGAAAACCTATGGCAAACCTATGGCTCAAAAAACACTCAATTTGACATTCAGGGTGAATTTAGGTTTCTCAAAAAACGCTTTGTGGCGACCCTGGGGCAAACCCAGGGCTTCAACGAACAGACCTAAAGACAGAAAAACACAAGATGGAAAAAAGTCAGTAATAATAGAGAGAATCATTTGAAACAAATTTATCAATAAAAACACTTCAATTTTACTTGCCACATATCAAAACACACGTTGCATTTGCAATTTCTAATGTATAAGAAATGTCTCTCAATTTACGTCTTTTTATTTTTTCTATCGCATATCTATCTTTTCTTTTTGATTTCCATAACCGAAGCAATAAGAACAGCACATAATATTCAATTCTCTGACCAGGAAACTCAAGCAACTATTGAAATCAAATAAATTGAGTTTCATATTAGATGACAGTTATCAGCTGTTTTCAATTTCACTTGAAGTGATTTCGAAAAGTTTTCGAACTGATGAAATCGATCGAAATGCAGAACACTGAGAATAAAATCACTTGATTTACATTTTCGGTTTCGGTTTCATTTCACTCGATTTCTGGAACCTATCTGTCAAAGTCAAGTCAAAAATGTTCCAAAAAGGAATAAAGCAAATTAATATTTTTATCATAAATAGAGTTTACAAAACATCTGATGCTTTTGAGAAGGAAGAGAAAACTTCCATCAATTCGAAATTCAAAATTCAAAATTCCGCAAGCTTTTATTGTCCCGGGAGATAAATGATGGACGAAAAAGTGTGGAGAACTTCAAAAATTATAGTTAAAGATCTGCTACAATTATCCACTTATAAAACGTATTTCGCAGAACAGTAGCGTACAGCACAACAAAAAGCGGGGATAACGATGTCGTTATATTATTTTTGTATGGGATTTTCCTTTGCGTTTCAGCAGCGTACTAGGCTTATCGTACTTATCGTCCACCTTTATGGCTTATGTTCCTCAGCTCAGCTCTGTCCATCTTTAAATTTTTTAAAAATATTTGAAAACCATATACCAAATTGGACAAGCCGTCGTCTAAGGATTCACATTAATTACAAGATTACACAAAGCTGAAAAGCGCTCAACAAAGACAAAACCTGATAATGAAACTAATGAAAACGCGTCAAAAATCGACAATAGTTCTGCCACTGATAGCAAACTATATTTTTCTGAAGGTTTTTTGTACTCTTCCTAATTTTTTTTTCACGTCACGTTTTCGAGATGTTAAACTTCAAAATCGAAAAAAACTAGTTTTTGCTGTTTTTGAGCCTATGTGAAAAATAAACATTCCTTTTCCAATTATTTGTTGTGTGCTGAATTCAAATCTGGTCCCAAAATACTCTAATACGAGTATGTACATCAAATATTAAAATTAACATTAACATCAAAATATTAAACCAAAAGAAAAACGGTAGGCCACGGTCATGCATTATTTTGAAGCCTAAATAGTAGAATCTCGATAAGGAATTTGAATTTGGTTACACATTTTTGAAGGTTCTGGATGTGCTAAATTCTAATTCAGTCATAGAATTATACTCTATCACGTCAGGATCTTGAGATTATAGCAAAGTAAGTTCAAGACATCAGCACTTTATAAATCGAAAACCTGACGTAGCAGAGCGGTTCTTTGTCTGGATTTGAGTCCAGCACATTATCTCAGAACTTTTAAGAATGTGTTAATAATGCGTAGGGTCATGCGCTTCACAATTTTTTAGGGTTGAATATCTCAGTGATTTGATGTAATAGATCCATTTTGAGTTCAGGTTTGGATTCAGCACAAAACAAATGATTGGAAAACAACGATAATGTGATGTGACAGAGCAATTCTGAGACTATGGGGCATATGCATAAAAGAGAAGTACTTACTAGTAGTATAATGGTTATAGTATATACTAGTATTACCAGTAAAAGCTCAAACTTGGAGTATTTACTTCATTTGGTTTGCATAAAATTTAGTTTATACTTGTAAGACTATACTTGTAGTACATACTGGGTTCATCCAAGTAAATACTACCAATTCATTGGAAATTGTAGGTACTAGGTACGTATATAATTTATTAATAATTAAATTTGCTACATGATGCACAGTTCTGCAAACAGTACTCTGATGGAAGCCTGTGTCTTCTCCAACCCAAGCTTGAAATCCTGGATCTCTAACATATCTCAAAAAGATTCTCGTATTTTCACCAGAAGAAGTATATCCTAATCTTTTTCAGTTTTTCCATTTATAAATTCACTTATTTCATTGGGTCTCTAGGTCTTGATATAACGGTACTTGCCATGCAACCGATGTGATAAAACTTATTTTTCTCAAAAACGAAAAAAAAGAGAGATTGCATATCTACATTTGAAAAACTTAGTTTTAATTGAATTTTCATTAATTAAAAAAAATTTTTTTTTTCGAATATTTTCAAAACGGATCTTCGATTAAATTAAAATTTTTTGTCAATACAAATTTCAGCAAGATTTTAAGATTTGTGTACTTAAATTTTTAAAACTTCATTTAAAAAAAATTAAAAATGAAAAAATGATTTTTTTAAAAATGGTTAGAATGGTTTCGATCACATTTGTAGAGCTTACATGTATTAGCAATTGCAAAAAATGGCGTTTTTAGACTTTCGCTTGAAACCTTTGGAATATTTAATTTGTTTTAGTATGTTGCGAAATTTAAATAATTTTCATTATTAATTTGTAGTTGGCAACCCAGTACCACCAAATATAATAAGAGCGGATACTTAAACCCTTTACTCAGCCTTAAGATTTTGGTATTATACTTAGCACACGATAGCAAGGATTTTGTGGGACCCAGTTGTGCCCAATTTTCTGATCACCTTTGAAATTTTTATTTCCGGGATCTCTTCGCTCCTTATAATTTTTTTCTGCGATCACACGTAAAAAACGCACCATTTAAAATAAATAAAGTCAACCGAATGCTTCGATATAAAACTGCCGACTAAAATGGACATTTTACACAAAAAAGTATTTACTAGCAAATGTTCAAGTTGGTTTTTAAAAGCTTGAAAAAATTGCAGTATATACTTGAACAAAATATTTTTTATGCATATCGATTAAAGTATTTACTGGTTTAATTCGTCCGAAACCAGTAAATACTTTGTTACCTAGTAGATACTTTTTTCCCAGTATTTACTATGGTTTTATGCATACGAGAATTAGTATATACTATAGAAATTTGATTTACTAGCCTTTATGCATATCGAGCCTTTCCCGCAAAATTATCGTAAGCGACATTTTAAACAAAATGGGGTTTTTCTTATGCTTTTCAAAGTTTACATTGTTTCGCAGTTTTCTGCATTTTTAGTTTTACATTATAACTGTTTTACGACAAGTTTCAGCGAAAATAAATTTTATCGTACAAAGAAAACGTCTTCCTATAGAACTTCCTTTTTGTCGCTTACGATAAATTTGTTTTTGTCGCTTACGATAAATTTGCGGGAAGGGCTCGATATGGCCGTATATTAGAAAAAGCAAAAAACATTCAAACAAATTCTGTTTGTTCTCTGGGACATAAAAATACGCAAATTTTGAAGACCAGGGACATTTCAAGTAAATTAAATATATATTAAAGATAAATTTATATTTTCATAGTTAAAGAAAGTCAAAAAGGAATCAGATTCTTTAACAACACACTATCATGTTTTATTTCAGTAAACTACTGAAAAAAAAAGAATATTTTCAAAATATTCACCGAAACAAAGTGCGCTCAATGTTATGAGTAGGTGTGTATTATTTTAAACTGTTTTTTCAGTCACATAGTAATCTTGCGGTTTTTCAGTGATATATTGTTTATTCTTCTGTATGTAATACATTAAATTTTTCAACATCATCTGACTATCTTCTAAGATTTCCCAGATACGGAATTCCTAGATAGCGTATCCGATAGATTCTTGCAGACACACAATTTTCAAATTAAAATAAAATACCTGGATGCATTCAGATACAATTTAATAGAAATGATTTTGTATGAATTGAAACCACCCACTGTAATCAAGACTAACGGAAGTAAGAAAATAAATCTATTTTCACATGAATAATTTTCTATTTATTTGAAATTTATATTTCTCTAAAACATTCAAGCAATTCTCTTACAACATTATTCTCTTTTTTTTTTGTTGTTGTGTAAATATTGATATTTTAGACTTAATAACATATTTTGTATATACACATGTGTGTTATAGTTAGTATAGTTTTCAACCGTATGTGGTTTCATCCTTTCTTTCAGTAAAACTACATCATCCATATTTTTTTACAATCCTTTTCGATAAAAAATATATTTTTGCAGCTAGATTTTGTTTTTCAAAACAACAATTTTATAATCTAAGAAAATAATAAAAGAAAAGCAAGGCAAACATAAAATGATAAATATTTTTA
This sequence comes from Melanostoma mellinum, assembly GCA_914767635.1. Taxonomy (NCBI): domain Eukaryota; kingdom Metazoa; phylum Arthropoda; class Insecta; order Diptera; family Syrphidae; genus Melanostoma; species Melanostoma mellinum. The sequence goes on along the minus strand of OU612058.1, from coordinate 264,827,398 downwards.
TTTAAGAGAGACGCATTCAAAACGTTGCATTTTACATTACTTATTCACTTATTAAATTATGTTTTTTAGCTTATAATTTACACATAAAATCAAAATAATAAAAACAGACTTAGATATACAAACATAATCTTACAAAATGTGATTTTGCTTAAATATTACACTCTCAAAAACTGAACATTTTAAGCTTAAAAATTGTATTTACTAAATAAAAAGACAGAGACTTAAGTCACATAAAAAATACTCTTGTATCTAATAATTAATGACAATACAAAAACACATAGTGAAATGAGTTTTGTATAGTGATATTATTTGGTTTGGTGCAAGGTAAATGAACATGGCATATTCAAAGAATACGCCTTACACAGTATGCACGCATTTTTCAAACTGTTATGTGTTTCGTTCTTTTTCTCAGGTGGTGTTGGTGATTTATAAATGCATTTTTAATATGTAAGGTTAGCTATCATATTAGTTTGTAAATGCTTTTTTGAATATAATTTTGTATAAGTTTCCACTGTGTTCCTTTACAGCGAAAATGGGGTTTTACATAAGTAACATAAATTCTGACTTTCAGTCTTCAAAGTTTGTAGCGTGCAATATGTAAACAAGTTGCAGCTGAATGTATGAGTTTATGTATCAATATATAATTTTTTTTTTTAAGAAACGTAAACAAATTTGTCTTTTTTGAATAAAATTCATAAAAAAAACAATAACAAATGACAGAAAGTCAAGGGGCTATAAATAAACAAATACAATAATCGTCTGTTTCAATCTGCATATATACTAACGATTAACAAAAAAATAAAAAATAAAAATAAAAATAAAAAACGTAGCTTATATCCTCAGACGACCAAACTCTCTCTCAACTCAAAAGCTTATTGCCCTGACTTTTCGCGTTGCGTTGAATTTTCTACAGAGCGCCCTTCTAACAACTCCTGAATCTCATTCAAAGATTTGCCTTTTGTCTCTGGAACGAAGAAAAACACAAACACAAAACCAACTATTGTAATGCCGGAAAACAGCCAAAATGTAGGACCAGCGCCTAAGCCATCCTTGAGGTTTACGAAAGTTTTCGTAACAATAAAAGCCAATACCCAGTTCGTAGTTCCTGCGATTGATCCAGCAACACCCTTAATGTCGGAAGCAAAAAGCTCTCCCATCATCAACCACGGTACTGGTCCAAATCCAATTGAAAACATGACAATGAAAACGCACAAAGATACCACTGGCAGCCAACCGAGGTTATCTACAGAGCTTTTGTCATTTCCTTGCATGAAGAAGTATACTCCCATAAGAATTGTTGCAATAGCCATAACACCTGAAGAAACCAGCAAAAGAATTCGACGTCCTAGTTTGTCGACAACCATTACCGAAACAAACGTAGCAATGACTTGCATTACACCAACGACAATGGTGGACAGGTTTTCATCAATTCCGGTTTGAGCATCCTGCAAAAATAATGCAACCAGATTATAACTATTCTTCGATACAATTAGAGACTTTTTCGACTTACTTTGAATATATCAGTTGTGTAAAAGATAACAGCATTGATTCCACTTAATTGTTGGAAAAACATAAGACCCAAACTGATTCCTAGGGCTTTCATTGTCACTCTGCGCGTCAGTGCGGCACCAATCGACACAGGATTTTCTTTAATCTTAGCATCTGTTTCTTTGAGTTCTTCCAATTCCGCGGTGTAGTTGTAATCATTTCCACGTAGCCACTGAATCGATTTAATGGCACTCTCGTTTTTCCCCTTGCTCACCTATATATGCATAGGAAAAAATAAACAAATTAGTAAATGTCACTTAAAGACCTCTTAATATATTCACAATTAAGTTGTTTTTGTTCTTTATAAGAGCATATTATGAAAATTATAAAGGAACGTACCAAATACGTTGGAGACTCTGGCATAAACACAAAAATCGCCCCGAATGCAAGCGGAATCATTGCACATATGATGCTTAACCAAAAGACATCACATCCTGCGCCGAGAGCGTATACAAAGAGAATTCCGATTGTTATCATGAGTTGGAAAAAGCTACCCAACGTGCCTCGAATGTCCTTTTGAGCGATTTCTCCAGTGTACATTGGTGCTGTAACACAAAATGCACCTCCTGATATACCCAAAATAAATCTAGCAGCGTACATCATTTCGACGTTCGTGGCCCAGATAAGTAATGCCCAGCCAAGTGTAAATGGTAGTACCAACAGCAACATGGTTAGCTTCCGACCAATAATTGTAATAAGGAAACCAATTGGAATGCATACAAAAGCCGCTCCCAATGTCATTGCAGAACCGATCCATGAAAACTGCTCCTCATTCACAGGAAACTTAAAGTCAGCATTATTTACAAGCTCTCTCTGAGCTGGTGCTGTCCAGCCCAAAAGAGCACCAGCTGCTAGCGCTCCTCCGGTTGCAGCCAAGGCCGCAATGTATTGTGGTAACGTTTTTGATTTATTGTCACCGCTCACCATCGTTAAAAGGTTCTCTTGTTCCTGTAAAAAAAAGACATAAAAACATAAATCTTTTTTTCTAATTGTAGTTAAAAAAAATTACATATATTGTTCAAGACTATGTAATTAGTTTTCAGAATTTTCTTTATCGAAATGAATAAAACATTATTTGAATTAAAATTAACTTTAAATTAAATTTAAAATATCTTTTGTCTACAAAACCGCACTTTTTGAATGATGCCAAATTCAAATTATAGTTTTTTTTGCCTCGCCAAAGCTTAGAGCTTACCTTATAGCTCGCGTTTTCGTGATATTAACGAGAAACTAAGCATTCAAGATCGAAAAAATACGCTGAAGCTAAATTTGGTATCTGATAATACATTTTTGAAGGTTTTGGATGTCCTGTATTATAATCTAGTCACATAATTACACTACCACATCAGGTTCTTGAGATTATAGCAGAGTAAGTTCTAGACATCAATGCTTTACTTTTTTTTTTGCTAACCATAAGCGTTTTAGAGCCATTCTCTGACTGGATTTGTATTGAGCAACATTAAGAACTTAGAACCTAGAACGACAATCCCCGGGGGCTAGCGCATTTCTCACAACCATGCCTTGTGAGGGATTACAGGGGACCTACAATTTTCTGCCGATTTCAAACGCCAAATCGAGAAAGCACTTTTCATGGCAATGAATTCAATATCGGAGGCCTTTAAAAATTCATCGCGAAAATCAATACCATTAGAAAAAAATTTTTTTGGATTCTGTTGCGATTCGAACCAAGAATCTCCCGCATAACAGGCTGATATACTAACCATTATGCCACGGGGACCACATTTTTCCCTACTACTCTATCAAAAATATTTGCACCTATGTATCTTTGTTGTTGAGTTTGAAAAAAGCTAGCGCATGTCGAAACCTTTTTCCACTATATTTCTGCCATTATCATAGCTTCAAATAAGTTTCAATTGTTTAGCAATTAACTAAATTACAACCTTAAAACGAATTTGCATAGAATTAGTGGAAATAACATCTAATGTCAGATCAGGTTTGACCCAATTGTTGTCAACATTGAAAACAGACAAACAAACCAATATGTTTGTTTTCTTTTTTTTCTGAAAAATTTTGTTGGACTGACTTAGTCGATGAAGTTTGCATTCAGGCTTATAAGACTTGTCTTCAGATGCTAAAATAAAATTTTCAAAAACATTTGAAAACCATACCATGTTTGAAGCTTTACACTATCCGACATTGGTCGTTCAGACCATAGGAGAATATCGAACAAGAGCGAAAGCCTTTACTTCTCTTGTCTCGCAACTTCCATTTGAGATCTACCCATGATACACGTGCTCAGCTGAAGGTAAAGTTGTCTAGTGAAATAATTAATTTAATTGGTGTTTGTGAAGTCAGGACAGATTCCGTGGTGTGTTAGGCTATGTGAATATGATATCTACTCTGCGGTACACACCAAAGTCTGTTCAACTAATACAGTAGGTCTGTTTCTTTAATTTTCGTGTAAAGTTTGGGAAAAAGTCCGGGAAAAAGTTTGGGCTCGAGCTTTTTAATGTTGTTTTTGTAATCTCCATCCGAAAATGAAAAGTAAAGATACACCTTTTGGGATGTTTCTTGCTGAATGACATTTATCCATGCACTCTCCGTAGAGATGTAAAAAAACATACAAACAATTTTGTTTCAGAAACGTGTTAAAATGAGCTCAAAGCAATATTGCATTGCATATTTAACATTATTTTGAATTTTCAAACCAACAAAGAGAGATTATGCTTTCCATTTTTCATTTAATTTCAAATATAAATTTGAATTCAATCGAAATGTTTCGATCAGCTGATTTCACAAACAGCCGATTTGACAAGCAAGAAAGTGCACGAGCAAATTGTTCGGGTAAATTCTTGCTGGAGGGGAAGTGACAAAAAGCAAAAGCTCTGCCACTTTTACGTCAAATAAAAGTAAAGATACACGTTTCGGGATCCCGCGGGATCCCACGGGATCCCGCGTGTGAGTAAAGATACAGACCTAGTGTGAACTGCTGTAAAGGCAGCGCTTTCATCACTACAGATACCTTTTCATAACAAAAGCTCTTTTAAAATTTCAAATAAATTCTGATAATAGGTTCGTTCGTTGAACTTTACGCAGGGTTCACCTAGGTTTGCTTGACAACCCTATTAGTTGTCAAAAAAACCTGGGCTTTCCAGTCCTCAAAAAACGTTAAACTAAACTAAATTACCAAAAGCTTTGTGGCGACCCCAGGGCTACAACGAACAAACTCATATCAAACAAAAATAAATGTTACTAAATTTATCATAATTCAGCCATTCATACAATAGTCGTGTTTTATTGGGAATTTTATAGTCATCTTCACTAACGAGTCTCAATAAAACGCTGTGCTCACTTATGCAACTTTATTCCATAAATCCATTTACCAGCCATCCCTGTTGTTCACTTCTGAACACTGACTTATTTTTGTTCACTTTTGCTGTTCATTAATCGTTGTTGTTTTCCCATGTGCGATGTTTTGCAAAGGATTCCCAATAAAACACGACTAATGTAACTTTTTTGGCCTCTAATTAGAAAGAAGTCCGACAAAAAACTGGACTTCCAAGCTATCAAAATGGCGGAAAAAGTTGCATAAGCTATCTGAAAAAATTTGTGCTATGAATTCTCCCAATTTAAAGTGGAATTTCGATAGATCGGGCTTGAAGACCCTGTTTATTGCAAATATGCGCCTATTGTTTCCTCTTACTCCAAGGTTGTTGGTTCTTCGCACGCGAATGGGAGTTGAAGATGATAGATATAAAAAATTTCAGTAGATTCGTTGAGTCGAGAAAATATATGCAAATTCGTTTCTTAGAAATCCTAGTCTGACGAACTCCCAAAAACTGCAACATAATTTTAATCTTTACTCGCTCATCGCAAGCAAATAGAAGTTGAAGATGAAAATATATAAAATATCGATTTTCCATAAAACCATTTCACCTTTGGTTTTCAATTACAATCAAGTTTTTCAGCACATAAATGACTTTGTTTGTAGAATCAAAATTCAAAATTGTTATGTTGACAGTGCCACCGTCTCTCATTCATAAATGATGCCTTTGCCACTTACTTATTTCTGCCTAGAAAAAGACCTTATCTACATACTTGCAGTCTGTGCAACAACCGTCTTGGGTGTACATTGTACAATGTACATTGAGAGGTCAATAAACTTAAATGTACAGATAGAGAAAAATAATGTAATTTATGGAGTTCATAAATATGTATCTATACAGACTAAACAGCCAGCCTTGACGCCTTGAGTAGAGTATTTGTGTTCATTCCGGTTTAGACGTGAAATCGTATCAGCGCTCTAAGAGCAGTAGGTTCTGTAAGAAGAGATATATGTAGGTATTCTATTAACCTACATCCGACATTCTACATGTGCTATGTTATGTGCCAGGTTTAGGCAAAGCTTAATGCTAACCACATGGCTTAAACACGTTGCTGAGACTATCTTATTCTTTCAAACAAGTTTTTTTTAACATTATTAGTTCCAAAAGTCAAAACTTAAACATTATGCAACGAGTTCTCAAATTTATCATGACAGCTTATAGGTACCTAGCACGTTCAAGTATCAACGGTGTTACAAAAGCGACCTTTACAAAGTGAAAGCAAGACTTACCGCACTATACATATGAAACTTTTAACGTCTTGCCCAATTCAAATTGGAAAATGCGTTTTAAACGAATTTATGGGTATGTGAGTACCTAGGTAAGTGCATAAAGTCTTATATGCCTCTTTAGACTTGTTTGACTTACAAATGAAGGTGATTTAAATAGTGAATAACATTCAGCTGTGTATGCACATATATAGGCCTGTACTTGGCCATCGTAACAGACTGTTTTTGTGATCGTCTGCTGACTAAAACTATACTCAATTCACGCAACCTTATTGTTGGCCTTTGTTATATTTAGAAAAAACTCTTTTGAAGCTGCTGCGTTTGTTTCCAATACCTAAGTATTAATCTTGAAGTGTGATCCAAAAGGCATTATTGCCGTATGTACAGCTGCGGTCAAAATAATAGTAGGTAGTATAGAGCTTATGAAACAACAAAATTGAAAAAAAACTGATCAGTAAATTCTAATTTAAAAAACCAATAACGTGGTTTTCAAAGTGGTGTTTTAAGCTTTTATTTACAAAAAAAAAACATCAGTTTAATATTATTATCCGATAGTTGCAAGTTTATTGAACAGATGTTGAAATTCAGCGGTCAAAAAAATAGTAGTATTAGGAAAATCTACCTTGAAATGTTACGAAATCGAAAAATTAGGTCAAAGTTTTTATTACAATATGTGGCTTATTGTTCGTACTTTTAATTAGTATTTAGTTACATGTCCCTTGTTAGCTATAACAGCAGTACAACGACGTTGAATAGAGTTTATCAGTTTTCCACTTCTTCCTTGCTTATCGAACTCCATGGTTGCTGTAAAGCTTCCCAAAGGCCTGTGTTGTTGCTTGGTTTGAATCTAGAAACATATTTTTTTACATCGCACCACAGGTTTTCGATGGGATTAAGGTCCGGAGACTATGCGCGCCACTCTATCACATCTACTCTACTTTCCTGGAACCATTGCTTCTTGCTGAAAGACCCATTTCAGTGGCATTTCAATTTCAGTATACGGTAGCATTTCTTCCTGCATTATCCTAACATAGAGATGCTGATCCATAATGCCTTCAATCCGGTTTATGGGTCCCACTCCGTAGAAGAAAAAACATGCTCATACCATTATGATTGTAAAGCGTGGATTATATTTGGTGTTAGGAGGTCTTCTTACATATTGACGAGATCCTTTTCCACCCCTTAAAACAATTAAAGTATAACGGGTTTTCACTATCAACGCAATGCAAAGTGGAAAAATACCGATCTGTGCAATGCTTTTACTCACACTACTATTATTTTGACCGCAACTGTATGTACCTAAGCATTACCAATTGACAGCAATTCGAACGAACATAATGTGTGACGTAAATGGTCAACCTGCGTCAGAGAACAAGGCTTATTTTCCTTTATACACCTCATACAGGTATGCATTTGTATATATATTCAAAGGATTTAAATTTTAATGCTCTTGTTCACTTTTGCCACAAATATAGAAAACCAGTTTTACGTTATCAAATCCACAAGTCTTAAGTCTAGCGGTATACCTATATTTATATACATATTATAACAAAGTTATAAATAAAGTACAGTTTACCTGAACGGATAATTTAACCGGTTGTCGAACGCCATAACTTTCCGCGTTGCTTGTTTCAAGCAGCCGCGAGCTCTCCTCGGTGTTCTCAATCATTTTAGTTTCAGACATTTTATTTTTTTTTTTTGGAAATTTTAGTTAAAGTTTTAATTTACACAAAGAATAATGCGACCAGCCAAACTTTACAGTTATAGCTGAGACAAAATATTTTTTATATGCAGCACAAATATTGAAATCTGAACCAGATTTTCTATGTAGGATTATGTTTAGTTGTTTAAAGCTTTTATTGCGCGGGTGGAAAGATAGGTACCGAATGCCCTTCGAAAGTTATTGTAAGATGTAAAGGAAGAGCTGTAGGTAGATACGTAAGTATATCCTTTCGAAAATTTTGGGCATGCTCAGAAGTATTTGACTTTGAATCTATATTTTAATGTCACCCACAACAATTACACCAAAAATGCTAAGACAGAACTCGGGAATGATGACAAATTTTAAATACGATTCACATTTTATCCAAAGACATAAAAGAGCAACAGAATGGAGAAAAATAAATAAAACAAAACAGGAACAAAAAATCGAATAACACCGAGAAAAATTCCGTCCTTATGAAAGGTTTATATTTAGTACACGCACTGACGACTGACGTGCTGCTTCTTCAACTGGCGAGAAATTTTTGATACCAAGCACAAGGAAATGGTATGGTCATTCTATTATATTTGATTTCGGTTCAGTAACGGAGCCGCGGAGAGTGGCTAAAAGAGATTGCGACGAACAACAACTAAAAACTGATACGTATACGATCTGTTTTAAAGGCAACTCTGAGAGATGGCTTAATCAATTCTCTTTGGTAGTGAGCAGAGGCTTTAAACGTTAAAACGAAACTTTTGACAGCTACTTAATTAGGTACAAAATAACGATACGAATCACTGTGTGGCATTATGGTGAGTGACCCCGAAATTCTTTATCGATGTAGGCCTATGTGACTATGTGTTGTGTAAGAACGACTAGAACTGCTGACGCGGAAAACTTGTGACGACACTGAGCACCAGCCCCCAATCGAAGCCAATATTTATTCCACATCCACATTAACATCTATTTGCTTACATCACAATAACGACTATAAGAGAGAAAATGAACAAAGAGAAAAAGTCTAGCTAGGAAAGCGATGATGGTTGGCTTGATGTTGGTGATTTGCATATTGGAAAAACAGAGGTGTGGCGTATGTGTGATTTTGCCCTCATACAACAATATCTTATTGTTTGTTTATATTAAGTCTCTGACTTAAAACTTATAGGTAGGTAGGTATGTTGTTTCTCAAACGCAATAATTAGGTATTCTTACCAATCCAACAGTAGTGCTATATGTAGTGTCGTTTCTTGTTTGAGGTAGGTAGTCATAATCTAATTATATCAATTGTTTAAAAAACCAGCTGATTGATGTCTGGTGGGTGGTGGTACTCAAAAAAGCAAAACAGACACATGTAGGAAGGTACATACATATATAAATAAAATTCAAAAATTAAAGTACTGGCTCACAGTTCTTTTTCTGTTACTAAATGTTTGAAAGTGTTATTATGTCAAATTGCCATCAAATAATTCGAATGAAGGAAGTGACTTATGATGAATCATGGGTAGTACAATTGATTCTTATTGAGCTTTGAGTTATAAACTTTGAAGACTAAGAGCCAGCGACAAAAATACTCATGTCATTTCATACAAAGATTTCTTGGCTAAAACTGTCTCAATAGGTACTTAAGACGATTAATACCGGACGGATGTGGTAAAAGCGTACATAAGTGGTGTTTAAGTTAAATATAGGTACATATCTGAAATCAGCGCAGTAGTTGAGTTTCTACTCCTATGGAAATTGAGTTGAATTGAGTCCCGTAGTAGTACGGAGTGAAATATCGTCTGTGCTGCTCATGAATAATGCAGCATTTGTTAGAGGCAGAGAGTACCGATGTGATTTAGAGGCGTTTATCTAAACGTAAAATTCAAACGATGAAAGAATTTCTGAAATCAGCTCAGTAGTTTTCAAATTACAGTTCTCGAGCGAATATGGGGATGAAATATAGTCGATGTTACTGTTACATCTCAAAGTTGAAATGAATTTTGAAATCGGGTTAGTATTTTATAAGCTCAATTTTACATTAACGTGGAAATATTTAAATTTAATTATAGTAAATTGAAGTTTAACTTACATACATCTTAACAATTGTGTGCGAAAGTTTCAAAAAAGTTAGGCTTTATAAAAAGAATCAGAAATTGTATTTCAAAGAATTGTGCCCTAAAAACTTATAACACAACTGTCCTCTCTCATTTTAATTACTGCTCTTCAATAATTTATAACACAAAACCATCTTTTGTATAAGGAACTTCAACTTTACAATAGACTACCAACAAATGTCAAAAATTTAACAAATATTAACTTGTTTAAAAGTAAAACTTTTTACTAAGAAATTGTAATCTTTAAATTAATGATGTTTATATTAAGAGTTTTTTTAAACTAATTAAAAATACAATAAAAACATATTGGGATGAAGCACAACCTACGTCATTTATCAAACTCTACAATATATTGCAACCAATTTCATTCAAATCGGTTCAGTAGTTTTAGAGCCTCTATTAACATTCAAATAAACAAACAAAGATAACCGTTAAAGTTTCCAAAAAATACTCGCATATATACGAGTATGTAAAGTAATACATCTAATTCTATGTGGATTAAGTATTTCAAAAACCAGACCACAGGTGCCGGGTAGAACTAGTGTTAGGTTCAAAAAATGCTAAAAATAATGAGGAACGAGGAATTAAGCTCGAATTCAGTAATTTTCTGGGAAAAACAAATAACGAAATACAAAAATGAATTCTTATGTGAACATCAAACTCCAGTACCAGTAAAAAGCCCAAAAACATGTTTCATTGAAAGCTTCTCGATTTGAGAGTAAATCTATCGAATTTCAATGAAAAACTCTATAAGCAAACTATCAGGAGGTTACTCAATACAAATTTGACGTTAAACATAAAGCCTTGTAAACAAACCAGAGGGACCTGTGATAACGATCTCTTGTAGAACGTATACACTTTTCATGTACCGCCGCGACGGATCGAGTAGATATGTGCTACTTCAAGAAGTCACTTCTGTTTCACTTTGATAACGTCAATTATTATTAATCCAATCAGTAATCAAAATTGGAACTTGAAATTTACCAAATAATAAATAATTTTTCCTATCATATGATACAAGCTTTTTTGTCGTAGGCTCTTAATCTTTTTGATATAAAAACCTTTAAAATTGCTTTCAATCGACCAACCCGAGGAATAAAAAGTATAAATCCTTGAGTTTATATGTTTGGATTGGACGTTTGTCACTCATAAATACAAAAACGGCAAAACAATTTGAAAGACAGATAAACTGTAACCTCGATTTACTCTTGTGACCCCGGTAAATTGAATTGCTCAGTGACAGTTATCAAATTGTTTTTAATTAGTATCAGAAAATAATACATTTATACGACAATACAATGTCGTATAAAAAACTTATCATTTCTCAGAAGTGGACCCAAATCCAAAATCTTAAGACAAAGTCTTGTGTAGATAAGATACCTACATACTTTTTCAAATCAAACATGAAGGTTGACCCCATATTAAAATTATTTACCAGTGCCGACTTTCGAAATCATTAGACATGCCAATTTTATTGATAGACTTTTAGAATCAACTTTCAACAATTCCCATTTCATGAGATTGTTAATTCAATTATAAGCACATCATAATATTAGGTTTATTAAACCATCGAATCGCTAACTAAAACAAATTTCAAACAAAAAGTTTAAACTAAATTTCAAACAATTCAACTGTAACAGTTTTATTCCACATAAAAGTTACACACAACCATTCAAAACGTTTTGATCTGCTGGGAACCATATGTTAATTTAAGTATTGAGTGAAAATTTGTAGCTTGACGGGTACTTTCTGACTTATGAGGCATCAGCTATGTCAGGCAGAATCGGTCTATTAACCTCTCATTGCTGTGACCGTTAAAAGCCACACAGGTTTGGGAATTTGTAACAGACGACTGGCATTTTGAGTTAATATTTGCTTTAAGCCAAACAAAAGCGGCCTGCGATTGCGATCCCATCGCTGTCAAGTTGAAACACAAGTAACCGCATGCAGTGGCACAAATTTACTCGATCCCGCGCGGCGGTAAATGAAAAGTAAACACGTTCCACAAGAGATCGTAATCACAGGTCGTTCTGGTTTGTACAAGGCTTCATGTTTAACATCAAATTTGTATTGAGTAACCTTTTGATAGTTTGCTTAGTAATTGGAGCAGCTGTTGGAACAAACCTTTTATTGTATCTTGAGTAGAGTTGAAATTAGTTTCTTCATTTCATTTCAAGTTAAGTTGCCTCAGATTGTTAAAATCAAAACTTTGAAACACAAAACTGTTGCTTTTAAGGTTTTTTAAGAACATATCATATGCATTAGACTTCTATTTTTTAAGATAAAAGCACGATAATTCTGAGTAGTTCTGTTAATAATCGCTACATTAATAACAGTAGGTTTGTTTACATTCCATCTCCCTTCTTGAAAGGAGTGACGAGATACTATCTATCTTTTTAGAATATTTTTCAAACTATGTCTGATGTTAAGCTTAGAACACCCTGTATAATATTTCAACACCTATCATAATATGTACCTATCTATACTATTCGAAAAAAAAATTTATAGCAGTTAGCAGTAAAAATAATGATTTCGGTAATGACTGTGTTATCTTTTGGTGCTAGCAAATCACTGCGATAAAAAATAAACATGATTTGTTGACGTTGTTTTGGTTTTTTTGTTTTTTTATCTTGAATATCGTTCTTCTTTTCATTAAGATTTTGATTGGCCGCAATCACGACTGTAACGTATTAGGCGTTTATTTTTCTATAACAATTTTTTGAAAATGTGTTCTTAAAAAAAACTTCCTTTCCGACGGCTTCATACCGGGACAATTTTTACCAAATCTACGAAATACGAATAATAAATAGATCAGCCAGGCGTGGGATAACTCAACGATTTATTTCAGCCAATTTTGCAATAACACGGCGCTTTAAGTTATGCCAATAAGAAATAATAGCGTATAAAACGACAAAAGTAGATTCAACAGAAAGAAAAGAATTTCAAAAACACATTTGCCCCTTTTTATTTGCATACGCAAAAGCGTGTGTTATAGATATACGTATGGCGGCAATTGGCGCATATATATCTATACGTACCTACTTCAAATTATATTTCGTATTTTTATTTTTTTGTATTTTTCACTTCTCATCCCATAAATGAAAATAAAACAGAAGTTAAACAAGAAAACAAACAAGCCCCTTATCTGAGTTTCTGTTCAAGTAAAATTCCAGAAGTCAATCTAGTCTAGGTACAACAATTGATTGTATAGTTTATTGAATGTCACTGAATACGTATTTTCATTGTGGTACAAACGGAAAGTCACTTCATTTGGATCTAATTTACTGATGTTGTAGCAAAATTTAAAGGTTAAGCCATAATTATAAACGAATTTATGGATAGCTAAAATACATATTTTCGACGTTTTCCAATACTTATGCAATATAAATTAATTGCGAATTAATTAAGAAAGCGAAATGCGTAATTTTTCCAGAAACGCTCAGTTTATATTTAAGAAACAAAAGTGGTTAAAAAACAACAAACACAACATATGTACCTTTTTATGAATATAAAATAAAAATGCATGAACAAGTTGACACGCCTTCTGTTTATTTTCATAGAAGACCAAACATTTTCTCATGCTCACACACAACAGACTTCTCATACTAATTAAGCAGGCAACTTGCCAAAAAAGTATGGCAGAAATAGATCTCAATTCTATAAACAAACCGGTTTCTGCATCAAGAAAAAAACGGTTTTTCATATGATAAATTATAATATATAATATTCTATAAAATGCGTCAAATAGGCACGAGTTGTTTTTGTACACAAATAGAACATTGACTCTGAAAATATTTCAAAACGGGAACCCGACTATTTGTTTAGCGTACTAAGGAGCACATGGAGTTCTTTCTTGAAAAATATGTTTTGGAAAACTATGTACATAGGAAACATTGTGGTTAATTTAAGTTCTTTTGCTTCAACTTTTTTCAAAATTAAAAACGCGATACATACAGTTTTCTATTAGCGACTGACTTTAAGGACTCATTAAAATTCTTCATTTCAATTGTTCAATAAAAAACCATTGCCAATATAGTACTTTCAAGTTCTCAGTGTCTCTCAAAAATGAATAAGTACATTAAGTACATGTAATACAAGATAAATTTATAGATAAACGTTTATTACTAAATAAAACCCCTTTTACTTTCATTATTTGTAACGTTTCTCTTCAACATCAGATCGTTAAATAACTGATATTAAGTGTGTTTAATGAAAAAAAAGCAGAGCAGCGCAGCTCAGAGCAGAGCAAGAAACATGAAAAATGTCAGGCAACTTAGAGCAGAGTCAGCTGGTGCCAAAAGTCAGCTGATAAGAAAGCAACAAACATTTTGTGACCTTAGCTAGTTTGCAAAATTATGTTTGGTATCCTATTATAATAAAAATCTATATTCGGAAACATTGGAATCAAAACTAAACTAACATGCGATGTTAATTCAATTGATTTTAAGTTAAATTCGATTTCAAATAGATTGCAAAACGCAAAATATAAACAAAAATATTTGAATCAAATGTCAACAGCTGATTTTGACACTTTGCTCCAATCTGCTCTTACTCAAAAGCAAGTGCAGAAAATGCTACTCTAAAGTGATCTAGAGCAAGTCATTAAACACCTATTAATTCAGAATCAACAGCATTCATCCCCAAACCACTTTATCATTTCGTTTGTGCGCAGAATGCATTATAGCCGTGTTTAATGAAAAAAAGAGTAGAGCAGCGTAGCTCAGAGCAGAGCAAGAAAGTGTGGAAATGTCAGGCAATTTAGAGCAGAACAGCTGGTGTCAAAAGTCAGCTGATAAGAAAGCAACAAACATTTTGCTAGTTTGCAAAATTATGTTTGGTATGCTATTATAATAAAAATCGATATTCGGAAACATTGGAATCAAAACTAAACTAACATGCGATGTTAATTCAATTGATTTTAAGTTAAATTCGATTTCAAATCGATTGCAAAACGCAAAATATAAACAAAAATATTTGAATCAAATGTCAACAGCTGATTTTGACACTTCCACTCCCATCTGCTCTTACTCAAAAGCAAGTGCAGAAAATGCTGCTCTAAAAGCTCTAAGAGCTGCTCTAAAAGCTCTAGAGCAGGTCATGAAACACAAAAAGATCTTGCTCGGAGTAGAAAAATTTGTCATTAAACACCAAAAAGCTGCTTTTTTCTGCTCTAGATCGATCTAGAGCAGGTCATTAAACACACTTTATGTTTCCCACAGAATTAAAATTCAATAGAAAAAGTTTACAAGAGACAGCTCTTTTGTGATCCTTTAGCATTATCGTGCTACAAAAAATAAAAATCATGTAAAGAGTTTTAAAATCAAGCTTTTCCTACATTGACAATGGCATTGCAAACTCAGACATTCCAGGCAGATGCAGAATAATATGTATCCCAAAGGTGCCTGCGCCGCGCCGAGCCGGCGGCGGCGGAGGCGTACCCCGGATGGATGACTTCGAAATCAAGCCTCACATTTCTTTTAAAAAAAGTACATAGCTCACATTAACTAATAAGCAATGATAAAATTAAAAATACATTAAAGCCTTTTATTGTCGAAGCTTAAATAACGTCAACCTAATACGAGTAAATGCGCTATAAATAATATATAATCTCCTACCCACCATAGCAACATTTTCATTCATACATGCGAACATTAAGCGTTCGTAGGCTATAGGCACCAAATCTTAAATCACAGAACTGCCTACTTTCAAAAACAGGAAATTAAACAATTAGGTTAACTGATAAATGTGATAAAGTCCACTTTATCATCTCATCTCAATTTGAAAACAGAGTTCAAGCAATTGCTCAAGTACTCGTCTATCGAATTGTCCAAGTAGGTTTTTCCTTTCGTTCATTGTGTTATTTTTTGTATTCTGTTGTTTACTACATGTGTCTAGTCTATACATATATGTGTAACAAAATGTCTTTAAAACTGTAAGTAAATGTTGTTAAAATAATGGTTTTGTTTACCTTTTAAAAATGGTTAGTGCTAGAGATTATCAGAATACATTGAAAAAAAAGTTTCAAATGAACTTTGATCTGACACGGTTGATAAAAATTGCACTTTTAATAATCCAGCTTGAAAACAGATAGATTTTTTTAAAACAGAATTTTACTTGTACATGCAGACTGATAGAACAAGAAATTTGATCTCAGTACATTTTATAGAAGTATACAGTTCTTGTTGTCCCTAGTATCAATTATAATGAACTCGATTTGTTCGGCCTTATGTGATCTTTACAATGTGAGATAACAATGAAGACTATATTTGTTTTTGAAATAAGTAAACAGATATTCTTGCAGATGCGCAAGTTCTTTATATATATTTGCATAGTTTTCTCGTAAATGCATACCTATAAAAAAGAATTGTGACATTTTTCGTTTAATTTGTAAGAACTCATAACTTATGAGATAAGGTTTTACATAAACAATAATTATTTTATTGTTATCGTGTTAAGCGTGACCATGGCTGGAAAATATCTGCGACGAGAATTTATAAACATTCAGCCGAAAAGTATTTCAAAAAGTATTAGATTCAATATAAATTAGTATACATCATGAACCTACGCAAAATAAGTTTTGCCCAAAAAAAATATAAACTGACTTCTTTGATATTGTTTTTTATAACTGCTAATCTTTAAAAAAATTATACTGGGCAGAAAAAAAAATATTTCTTTGACTGGTTCATAATTGGGTTTTATTTATGCATTGACCAAAAATTAGTCAAGAAAGCACAATATCGCATTAACAAGTGAGTGTAACGCTCTTTTTTTTAGTATTATGACCAATTATGATGACTTAGTTCCACTTACCCTTAGAATTTTTTTTTAAATTTACAAGAAATTGTGTGCAATAGTTTCTCACTGATCAGTGATCACCGACACTATTATAAAGAGGAAAGATTTTTTTGATTATTTCTTTGTTTGTATTGAATAGGCTCCAAAACTATACAGAGCCGATTTGAATGAAATTTGGAATAGAGTGGTTTTGAGCCTTATAAATGACATAGGGTTATGTTCTCACCATATTCTTTCGGGAACGGGAACGAGAACATAATTGGGAAACTAGAATATGCAGGTCCGATTTCAAAAATTCTTTCACCATTAGAGTGCTTTGTTATCTCCAAATTACACTGAATATATTTCATTTCTACTGGAATGAGAACGTAAAGGGGAACTATCTTAAGAGCTACTGGACAAATTTCCAAAACTAGGATGCTGCAATATCCCTCACTAACATAAATTGTACGCCGTGTCCTGAGCTACACCGGGCAGGTCACGTACTAGTACCTATAACATATATGTACATATTTATGTACACATATACAAACACCGGTATACCGGGCAACCAATAAAGTTTTTAGTAAGGCACTTTAAAACGTCCTTTGGTTGCCGTAAGTTACCGATTTGGTGGCAGACAACCGGATTCAGCCTTGCTTTGCACCGTTTTGGAGGGCAATTCTAAGGCTTGGGTTACTGGAGAGATATTCAAAGACTGGTTTTCAAATTGTTTTGTGCCAGAAGAAGAGAAATATTTTAAAACTCAAAATTTGAACTTCAAAGCTCTGTTGTTGTTGGATAATGCTCCAATGTCATTTATACTTTGATGTCATTTATACTTTTAAGACTTACTACATTATCGGATTTCTTTGCGGTGGTTCTTAAATCTGACGGAGTCTAACTCTATTGGTGTCACAAATGCATGGAAACCATTTTCTATTAAGGACTGCATCCAAATCGTTTCGCAATGTTTAAAGGAACTAAAAAATTCAACATTCACAGATGATTGGGTTGGTGTTGCTGCATTAAAAAACTGATCCGAAATTGAAAAACAATGAATTATTTTCTGCCAATTCAACAAATTTGGATTATATTTTTACCAATGGAAAACCCCATAAATATGTGTCGTGTAAAAATGTGTGTTACTTGAGACAAACTATCAAAATTTTTTCACGGATATCGTCTGTCGCGAGGATATGGAAAGTCCTCCGAGAGTAATTTTTCTACCATATAAGCGCTATCTGTTTTAAACCTTTTTACCTAATCCACAAAACAATTTGTTGGTCCATTCCTCACAAGGTATGGTTTATTATTTACCATTATTTATTTACTTTCCATATACCAAAATAATTATGTGGATATAAATATGTACGTGTAGTATACATTTTAACAACTTATTGGATGTAAGTCGGTAGATGGCTAATAGGTATATGTATATTAGTAATTGTTGCTAGTTCATTACATTCAAACATCTTGGTCACACTCTCAAGATGTTTGCCTCGAAAAATGATTTGTAAACATGAAACTCTTTGCGAAAATATAAATTTGAATTGTAACCATTTAAACGTCCGTAAGAAAGTGCTCCGCCTGAAAAGATATTTTTGTCGGCTTGTACCTATTATACATATACATATGTACATATTTAAAAATACAAACTCTGGTATTTTAAACTAAACGTGTTTCAGTACATTTCAATTATGATTGGTATAGTTAAAGCATTGTGTACATAAACAATAGTAGGATTGTGTTACCGTTTGGACTCATGGCAAACCTATTTTCTCCGGTCCAACCTAGCATTCTCCGTTTCACCATTGTATAAATATACAAGCGATTGGTGAGCCACCGGTGTCCTCCGGTCCTTAAGATAGTTAAATCGCCTTTTTGAATTGCTATAGTTTATATACATAAACTAGCTGACCCGGCCACGAGTTGCTGTTGGTAACGTAACATAAATTGAGATGCAAGCTATCCAATCTTTCAAGTTGGATCAAACTGCATACGGTGTACAAATTTGATTAAAATCGGTTACGTAGTTTAGGAGTCCATCGCGGACAAACATCGTGACACGTAATTTACATATATTAAGAAGAAGAAGATATACAAAGATTAAAGGAAGGATGTGGTCGATTCAAAGCTGACAAAAAATTTCCATGAACTAATTTTGATGAGAATTTTGAGATAATCAAAAAAATTTTCCAG
This sequence comes from Melanostoma mellinum, assembly GCA_914767635.1. Taxonomy (NCBI): domain Eukaryota; kingdom Metazoa; phylum Arthropoda; class Insecta; order Diptera; family Syrphidae; genus Melanostoma; species Melanostoma mellinum. The sequence goes on along the minus strand of OU612058.1, from coordinate 264,808,503 downwards.
ACTCGCCCAAAAAATACGTATTCTGTAGCAAGCTTTTGTTGTTTTTTAGATTTCTTACGTTGCACGTAAATCCCCAACCCCACATTCATTGAAAACAAAACAAACACATACATATGTATATGTATGTAGATAACGCAAATCGATCTAGATTTTCATTGGCTACTGCCAGTGGGCACGTCATCCGCCTCATTTGTTTATCGTAGACTGAGTTTCTTTCCATTTAAATTGACGTTGGCAATGCACATCTTTCGATCACAGCTTTATTTAGTCACATTTCAAGTTCAAAAATGTTATCGTTTGAGAATGCAAATCGGACTAAATCAACGCTCGTACGTTTGTCTAATTGAAATCAATTCAAAACTGTCAAAGAGCACGTGCTCGACGTACTTTATGAAATTCAATTTGCTTTTTCTTGTCAAATATTCAAAATATGTAAGTTTGTAAGCATTCAGAAGTCTGTAGTACCTATACAATAATATAGATCGCGTTTCGATGAAGATACGATGCATCGTCACGTAATTTCACCCCACTGTACGTTGAAACTGCACTATGAAAACTACAATCAATGTTCTATGGCGAAGCGAATACCTGGTTTGTAGGTATTTGAAAGCATTTGGTTATGCGTTTTTTAATTTTTTTGTTTGTTATTGTTTTCTTTTTTTTTTTTTCTTTTCTTTAGTGCAATTAACCTTTTGTTTGTTGCTCTGAAAAAAAGCTGAGCTAGGGAACCTTTTCACGATCGTTGTCACTGATTGCATTTTCAATGCAATGAATCTAGAAAAGGGAAATTATACAGCCACCACCTGGCATCAGTCAAACTGCCACTATGAATGTGTTTCCGCATTTTTTGAGGGTTAAAAAATGTCTGGGAAGGCAAACTTTTTTGGAACTGCAGATAAGCCAGAAGTGTTTAACTGATTAAGCTTAAAATATTCACAGAGACAAGAGTTTTTTTCAAAATTCAAAGACCAGCTTAATCCAGCTTAAACTAGCTTTATGACGCTGTAAATTGATAGCAGTCATTCAAAACCTACGTAAAAGTTCAAGAATTAGTTTCATATTTCTAAGAAGTATCTCTTATCACGACTTGCTATTAAACTTGAACAATAAATATTTGTGTCAAAATAATTGATTATAAAGTCAATAAACATGGAAAGTGAAAACAGTTTCACCAACCTACAGCCTACACTATCAGATTCAGGGGTGTAAACAAAGTTCGAAGTACACTCTCTTCACTATACTCCTGTTTTAATCATATAAGTGACACGTGTTATGTTCATAAAACAAAATATGATTTTGTTACTCCTACAAGATAACATCAAAAAAAGTCGCGGAAATGGTTTGATGATTTTACTTTATCAAGTAATGGCGTGCTTTTTTTCGGCCATAAATTGTTTGTGCTGATGTTCCAAATATTAATCGGATGCCTTCTACATACATACAGATGTACATGAGTGTACAATTGCATGTTGAACAAATGAACAGTAAACGAAATTGTATACGCGGAGTATGGCACTCAAGGAATAGAATTTCACTTGACTGAAATGTCTCAAACGGATTGGCCTGGAATTTCAGAAAAAGGTAGGTACTGAAATCAATTGTAATAACGGAGTGCAATGACTCTGCCATTTTACACTCCCACTTGATGTCATGTTTTTTTTTACAATGTTTACTAAAACGGAAAATAGCTTACTTACAAAAGCTAACCTAACCTAATCATTTTGTACGTAGTCAACAAAGCTAATCCCAAGAGTGTACCCGAGATCTTGTGTTAATATCTGTTTGTACCAACAAGTGATTAATGAGGGGTGTTATTTGCCAATTGCATCTTTATAGGTACCTAGTGAATGAGCTAAAACAAACAACGTTGGATTAATTTTGCTGACAAATTATTTGCCAAATATGTCAAATTGCAAATTAAGAAAAACAGATTTTGGTGGCTGTCGTTATGGTGTGGTTATACATATGTCTGCCTGTTACATAGGAGTTTGAGGTACGAATTTCAGAAACATTCAACTTTTCGCGAGGAATTGGCAGAACCTCCGAGTGTTATTATACTGAAGTGACACTAACACTTTCTTACTTAACTGTTCGGAAAAAATTGTAAGTATACAATCCATTCGTTTCATGGTATGATTGGGAGAAATTCTCTAGACCCAAGAACTGTTTTTGGACAAACCCTATTTCTTTTTTTAGGGTTTATGTTCATTTAATTTAAAAGAAAACAAGGAAGGAATAATATGTTACCCTAACCACTAGCTCTAATTGAAACAAATAACTATGTTCTAACGCATTTGGTCCTAAAATGCAATAGTCTTTATGACATCCAATTTTAAGTCACACGTATTGCTTTCTCTACTGTGTATAGGTACTTAGATACAGTAATCCGATTCAAATCTTCAAAAAAATTAAGTTAAGCACCAAAGTACTTAACGTTGCCGGATACACATCTCAACCTATTTAAGTTCAAAAATACCATTGTATACTTATGTCTATGATGTTATCACAGTAGATACAGAAAATACTTTAAAGTTGAGGAATGTGAAGATCGAATTATTTTAACATTTCACAACCATTTAAAGATTCAAATCGGATTTTTCATTTCAAATCTTTGGTGAGATAAGGTTATAAGTACCTACTTATGGGGTTGCCCAGGAACAGACCTCCTATATTAACTCCAAAAATAAATTCTACTTTGGTCTACAATCAGAGTAAATACAGATGAAATTTTTAAGTTGAGGAATGTGCAGAAGGAATTGATTGAGCATTTCATTTTTAATTAATAACATTATACCTACAATTACCAGTAATAAAGACTTATCAAGCCTTATTGGCAAAAAAAAGGTAATCCAACCAATCATGTTTTTTTTAATCGATTTTATTGTTTTATAGAAATGAAAGCAGTTGTATTGTTAGGTTGTTTAAATATGGCTAACACGATAATGCATATTATGTATGCAGATGTTATCAATGTTACCAATACTTAATCTAATCTAAAGGTATATGGTTTGGTTTTCCTGTCTTTGGCAGATTATTTATTTTTCACACAATTGATGTAAGCACAATTCGGACTATCTAGAAAATAAACAGTGCACGTACAAATAAACAATGTATTTGTGTTATCCTTTGTAGTGTCGTTAAACGATGAACAATAAGGTGATTCACAATTTAGTATAGTATGTATGTAGGTACACAATCTACTTTCGGATATTTGAGTATACAACAACTTTTTACAATCTACTGTGATTTATTGTATTGAAAAACTGATCATAATTATTTATACACCTTAAAGCTTTCAATTGTGTTTAATTGTCACTATTTAAAAATGCCCTGCAATCCCAGAGACTTAAACTAAGTCATAAAGGTTAGTTCCTTACATAGCTTTCATAATATTTGAAAGCATACACGAAAAAGTATCTACTTTTTCAAGAACATAGTGCTCTGAGATTATTTTAGGCGAACAAACCTATTTTCTGAGTTTTTGTTTATTTTTATGTCGTATGTGTTAGAAAATTAGAGGGCGTACTCAACGAGCGTATCACTAGAGTGAAGCGGTTAAGTGGAAGAGGTGTGATCCTCGTAACGCCGAGAAGAAAGAAGAAGTGTTCGAGAACCACATAGACAAATAATAACCAGAGTTGTGATTTCAATAGCCCAAATATTATGCTTAAGTTTTCCACAAAAACCACTGTATAGGTACACACATATTTTTTGCACAACCTCATCTGAAATTCTAAGTTAGCATAAGCCCAACGAAAACTGAGTGTTTAACATACTTAGTACTCATCCCTTTAACAAGCCTTTTCTGTACAACCACTACCTCCTTCTCTGAAATTCTAAGTTAGCATAAGCCCAATGAAAACTGAGTGTTTAACATACTTAGTACTCCACCCTTTTACAAGTTAATAGTTTAAAGCGTGAGTACCAACGACACGAAGATGCACTTTGTTGCAAATTTATTAGATATTAGATATTTTTTATTATATTAGTATCATTATAATTAGTAATCTAATTAGTCGGTATAAAACATTTTGTGGTTGGCATGTTTGCCAGAAACATCCGATTTTATCGCCTTTTCAGAGTAATTACACTGCCATGAAAATCGCTTTATCACTAAGAATCGGAAAAGGAAATCTTAGGTCGCTTCCCATAACCAAGTTTGGTTGAGAGAAATGATTTAGGACCACCCGGATTGGCCGAGCTCGATTGTGCCACCCCATTAATTTATTTTCATTTTTATACAACTTTCCTATGACAAACAATGATAAGAATCTTTCCTTAATCATCACTGTGTCATTGTGAAGGTCAGTACTTCGTGCTCATTTGTTCCATAGTTTAACCTTGTTAAAGTTATTGACAAATGATAACATAGGTTATATAAATTTTAAGATTTAAGAATATTTTATAATACCTGGTTAAACCGATATTACGTATTTTCAACTACCTATTATTTTCTTTATCGAACCAATTTAATTGGACACTTATTAAATAATGGAAAAAAAAAACGATATATTTTGAATAAAAACGATAAAAAATGCATACTCAAACAATAATGTATTCTTTTCTATTTAAAAATTGTTAAGTCGGACATTCTTAATCTCAAATGTCTGATAGTGCCGCCTTTGTGGCTGATTTCTTTTGGCTATGTATATCGACAAATAATGATGTATATCTCTCAGACCATAAACAATATTAGAATATGTAATCGCATGTAGACATGTGAAATTTATGCTCCCAAATTTTTGAACTTCACAAAATAATAAAGATAAAAACTATGTACATACCTTTCACTTGAAATGTGGAAATTCTCGTTGTAAAAGTACAAGGATTCACGTTTTAGCAAAGTTTCACACAATATAAAACAAAATAACAAACAAAAACTTTAAAATAAATGTATCCTCTCAGCTGTCACTGATTGTATATATTACTGATTGTTCTTTCTTAAGATGTAAAATATATTAACAAAGACTTTGTGATAGGATGTAAATGCTGCTTAATATATTAATTTGTTCTTTTCCTGTCCAGCACGGCGGCGGAAACACAACTGCGTTGATATAAAAATTTTCGTAACGTTTTCACTTCGCAAATACTTGATACGGAGTGTCATGTCGCTTAGAAGACACATTCGTTCAATCAGACAAAATTGCTCAGAACCGAGTTCTGGCGTGATAGTGAAATTGTGTGTGTGTGTTTTCGGATTCAAAAATAAAAATACACCCATACACTGTTCTTTTCACAGTGAGATGTGTGTTATCAACATCAATTCCAATTTCAATGGGGTTGCAATACTTGCAATTTATTGAGTTCGCTCATTCACACCGGTCCATGAAATTCTTCCTGATTGTCTGAAAATTTCATTCTTAACATTTTATTTACGTAATGACAACTTAAACGAGCTGTTTCTTTTAAATGTAAAAATCATAAAGTTAAATTTGGCCAAAAACTCAGCTGCAATCGTACGTTTACGTATGCTCCTTTGTATATTTAGATGTCGTTTGACCCTGAAATTTTAAACGATGCCAGATATAGAGATCAAAAGTGCTGGTAGGTTTGTGCTTAATGGATTATTGGTTTGCAAAGAGATTGAAACCGTGAGTGTATGTACAAGTAAACAAGAAATGCGCATGTGTTTGGCAAATTGCATTGATTTAATATTACATACAAATATGTAAATATGAATGGGGGCTCGTCCCGGCCCGGCAAGCGAATGTGACGTCATGTTAGTTTGTGGGGGGAGAACAAATTGAGAAGTGAAAACATTCATGGAGCATGACAGAAATGACACTCACGCAAATTAAAGCACGGCACACACTCTTTAATTTCAAAATCATTTTCAGAACACCACCGGGCTAAGATTCAAAACTTTTGGATATGAATTTCGAGAGATTGAATCATTCAAAACAATGACTAAGTTATACAGTGGTGGCCACACAATTAGAAACGGCACCCATATAGTAATATAAGTATGCATAACTTTCTTAAAAGACATTTCTTCAGGTTGAAAAGAGGTTTAATTTGTAGCTTATGAATAAGAGTACACATTAAAAAGTTAATACTAGAAAAAAGCTAGACAATATTAAATACAAAAAAGTAAACATTTATTTAACTCAAATATTGTGTGGCCATACAATTAGAAACAGAACATAAAAAATGGTATTTCATTAAAAATCTTCACTTTAACATAGAGTAAATATTAATATTTTGTAGGGAATCCATTTCTTTGTATAAAAACAGCCAATCTTCTTTCCATACTTTCAACCAAAGCGCGGCATCTTGATGGTGCTATACCGTCCAAGACCTCCTTAATGTTTTTGAAAAGCTCGTCCGAAATTTTTGATTTTTTGGACTTTAATCTTCTCTTGACGTCTGCCCATAAGTTCTCAATTGGATTCAGGTCCGAACTTTACGCGGGTCAATCCAAAACACTGGTTTTTGTATCCGCAAAACACTGCTTTACAAGTATGCAGTATGTTTTGGGTCGTTGTCCTGCTGAAAAACATAACTGATAAGCATGTGCGGGAATGAAAAAGGCTCTATGACATTCTCCAGTATGCCTTTATAAACGTGTTTGACCATTCGATCGTTTATCCTTGCTATTCGAAACCAACCAAAACCAACACTACTCCAAGAAAATTCACCCCAAACCATTATGTATAGAGTGATGAATCGTAGGTACGTAATACGAATGTTTATAGGAAAAATTTTAGAGGCGATTTGGATAACAGTCGGCGGTCGTAGTTGACAAGATGATTGAGAGTGAGTGAAATTTAAACTTACATATAAACAAAATTTTTATAAATAAATACCTGAAAAACTTCAATCAATAATCTTAATTGAAACACAATCTCGGTTTTTTTGAACATGACTTGACTTATAGATTTCAAGAGAAGTTAAGTAATAAAGGATATCACCGATATTTGCAATGCCTTTGCGGTTATTTATTAATTGGACAGTCTTCGTTTGATGAGTGTTGGATGGTCGGATGTAGTTTGCGTTCAGACTTATCAGACTTGTTGTCCAACATTATTACCTGTATTTCTTCGCTCCTTCCATCTTCAAAATTTTCAAAAATATTTGAAAACCATTCAGCACATTGGTAGTTCAAACCAAAGTCTGTCCAACTAATTGTACATTGTGAACTCGGCGTTTGTGATACCTCTCCGTAATAGTCGATGAAAATTATAAATAAATACCTGAAAAACTTCAATCAATAATCTTAATTGAAACACAATCTCGGTTTTTTTGAACATGACTTGACTTATAGATTTCAAGAGAAGTTAAGTAATAAAGGATATCACCGATATTTGCAATGCCTTTGCGGTTATTTATTAATTGGATAGTCTTCGTTTGATGAGTGTTGGATGGTCGGATGTAGTTTGCGTTCAGACTTATCAGACTTGTTGTCCAACATTATTACCTGTATTTCTTCGCTCCGTCCATCTTCAAAATTTTCAAAAATATTTGAAAACCATTCAGCACATTGGTAGTTCAAACCAAAGTCTGTCCAACTAATTGTACATTGTGAACTCGGCGTTTGTGATACCTCTCCGTAATAGTCGATGAAAATTACTTTACGTATTCGCAATTATTCCCAAGTTAGCTTTAGTATCTTTTTCAGCTACTATTTCCAAGTCTTTGGAAAAAGTATTCAATCACACCAGTTTTTGAAAAAGGAGAAAAGATATTTATTAGAAACTTTAGGTCCAAATCCAAGCTCTCGATATCTTGTATCCCCAAACTCTTTGAACGTATGGGTATGAGCTCGACTGTATTTACACTGATTTTTTCTTAGCATTCAACTCTCTTAGCGATCCTATAATCAGTTCAGCAATATAATTTACAACAGCAGTGAATCTGGACACAAAAGCAAATCAGTACTTAGCACATTTAGTTCTGTATAGATTTGTTTTTGTGTTTAGTTGTAACGTCTATTGCTGAGCTGATTATATTATTACTGAGTTGCAACAAGAACGCAATTATCATATAAACTTGAGGCAGTTGGATTTATTCCTATCTGATGATTAATACTTATTAAGTCAAATTCCGCAACAGCATTTTACATCCTTTCATTTCTCTGTCGGATGTATTTATAAACAGTGACACTATGGAAGGGAAACGCTGGTATCTCCCTCCCCAAATGACAAACTATGACCTTCTCGAAAAAGGCAACCATATAAAACTGTGTAAGTATTTAATGTCTGGTCATTCACTTTTCAATGCTTCAAGCTTTCGAAGCCTTGGTGGTTATTTTGATGTTAAACTTGAATTTAGTAAGCGCATAAACTCGTAATTGTAAGAAAAACAAACTTTATGTCATAAATTGGTGATCCATATTTCAGCCTATCTTTGTACGACTAGTATGTACATTCGCATTTATTCCTCTCAAGTTTGGTCTCAACTATATGAAATCAATAAGCTTTTATTGAGGCAATAAAACACAAATATGTTCGTTTTGCTCTGAAGGATATTGCTGGAAATAATCTTTTTAATCTGCGTCCGTATGAGCATCGTATTCAGCTTTTGAAAAAGCAAAACGTCACCCAAAGAGGTATTCAAAAATAACCCTGTTTTTTTTTTGCACGCAGATATAAGCTAAGCCCAGAGAAATGCTTGTCAAAAATCTTACCGCTCTTCTTTCTCTGCTTTTTTTTTTAAATGCAATATCTATTTTTTCACTTCTTATTAGGTGTTTTTATTTTTTCATTGTCAAACGGACGAATATTTAATTCATTGATGCTCCCTGCTTGCTCTCGTCACTGGTCCACAGGCTTCAATTACCGTAGAGGGTTCACCACTTGCTCATTTTAAAGATAATTTACACCATTGCAGAATTAGAACTGTGAACGGTACCTTAACTTTGACATATTTTCCATAAATATGTGAGAAAATATTTTAAAAATATTCCCTTAAAATTTCAAAGGAATATCTTCAAGAACTTGAAACGCGATTTACTCAAATAAATCTTAGACAAAACTAATATTTTAGGCTGAAATATTACAGATACCTCTGTTAAGAAAATGATGTCGATTTTTCAGCCTCATAATTTTATTAAAAAACCTTTATTCTTTTTTGGGTTCTAAACAACGCTAATTGATAATAAATTTTCCAATTTTCAACTTCAAGAAAAAAACGTGGCTTTTCAGACGATAACCGTTCAATCGTCTATTGTTGCTTGTATCATCAAATTAAGACCATAGTCTCGCTTAAAGCTACGGAACTGAGCCCCAGTGTTGGTTCCACAAGTAAACGAAAAACGCAAAGACAAAAACTACAAAGTTCGATTCTAGGTTATTGTTTTTGCTTTGATAATTAGATCAAGATTTTTGAACTAATTTTTTGTCTGAAAATCATGCCTCGAAAATCTAACTGTCATCTAAAACTCTTCCTCAATTGATTGAGGAAGAAAGAGGAAGATTTTCAGACAAAAAATTAGTTCAAAAATCTTGGTCGACGATAAAACACGGTGCTTTCCGTAACTTTACTTTCGTGTCGCTCTATCGTCTCGTCTATCGTTAAAAATAAATATCACCAATGTTTTTCAACGAAACTTATTCTATCATCAAAGATGGCACCAAAGATGATATTTATGTCTAAAAATGGCAAATTTCAATTGGATTTTTTTTTTTTTTTTAATGCAAAGAAAAAATTTTTCCGGTAAAATTAATTTAAAATTTAAATAAACTACTTGTTTTATAGATCAGCAACATCAAAGCATCTGATGAATTTCATGGCGGAGCACCTAGACATGGCGAGGAATTGCATTCAGTTTTTCACTCGTTATAGGACATACAAATGAATTCATGCATTTGTTAGTATTTTGTGCTGTCAAAAATGCTTCTTTACCCATCATGTCCGGGAAAATATTAATACATACGTAAAGCTCTCTTCCCTTGCCCAATAATCTCCGTTTTAGCGACAAACGCAGTAAATCAATTCTAAAAGTTTATTTTTATGTATGAGACGATAGCAAAATATCTATCGAGCGATCGACTTCGTCATATCGTCAAAATTTGACAGTTAAACATGTTACGGAAAGCATTGGTTCAGTCGTCTATCCTCTATCAGAATGACCCCCCAGGGCCCAGATTCCGTAACTTATCGTTCAATCGTCTGTCGTCGCAATCGACGATCGATCGTGAAAAGATTGTTTTATATAATCTTGCTTTCAGTGGTTGGCAGGGTTACCTTTGGGACTCTTTTGCGTCATTTTGACTCTTTTTTAAGGTCTGGACTCCAGGACGCCACTATTTAAAAATCATTGAATTCGGACTCCTTTTACAAATCGAGGACTCTTTAAGAACTGAAATTTTTTTTTTTAATACAACATTTCCGTCGAATACATTTGTTCTGCTTTTGTTTACATCCTATTTAATTCAGCCATAAGAGTTAATGTCAATAAGGTAAAAGCATGTTTTCTTTGCTTGTAATAGATATGACACATGAGAAATGAGATACCTACAAACAAATTCTTTTAATTGAAAAATAACTGAATTTGTTTATGTTTGGTAGGCAATAATTTATATTTGTTTTCCTTTCTATAATTAATTTAAAAATGATTGATTATAAGAAATGTTCAGTCGTATTTATAATCCCATTCCAAAGTATGTTTAACTTTGGACAGCTCTTAGAACAGTGTCCAAGTCCCAATCGTATTTATAAACACTTTCATCGCTGTCTAAGAAATGTCTAACTTTAGACACCGAAATTGGTTGTCTAAACTATGGCTAAAGTGACCATTGATACAACAAAAAAACAATTTTGATGAACATGTTATAAAACACTGTTAAGATTGTTAAGATTGAAAGAAATAAGTAATTTGAGGTGCAAAAACACTACTTTCAACAATTTCATTTATAAATTGCACAAATTTCTTCATTTTATGAGACTTGGAAAAGCTGTAACACAAAGTCAAATCAGCTGTTTTTTTGGTCTTGTTCAAATCATACGCCACACTGCTTCAGAGCCTTTTAGTTGTTGTACTCGTATTCTAAAACACAAACAATGGTACTGAACGGATACATCATGAACGCCACCATTTAGTTTTTCGTTCAAAGTTGACAGTTTGAGAGGTTGTTTAGACAACTTTGGAATGCATTTATAAATACGAAATTGGCTAAGGCTTGTCCAACTGTTTACATAGCGTCTAGTTGGACAGCTGTCTAAGGATGTTCTTAGCAAATTTTATAAATACAACTGGTTATTTCTTATAGTTTGTATGGGACTCTTTTTTTTACCCAGGACTCTTTTTTCTGACTCCTTCGAAAAATTTTCAGAGGTAACCCTGGCTGGTTGGTAGAAAGCTATTACACTGTCGTCCTACAAATTTTGGCCACTTTTTCAGGGTCTTAAACACGTTCTAAGTACCTACAATTCAGACGACAGTCGTCTAAAACGTTTCGGAATTCAGCCCCAGTACATATAGTTTTTCGGAGTCTCCCTTTCGTTAAATTGAACAATCAAATAACAATTGAAAGCTACAGAAATAAATTCGGTAAAAAATATTTTTGTCCTGGCAGTGCTCAATTTTGTTGTCAAAAAAGAACTGTCAGTGTCACTGTCATTTGGAGTTGGAGTCAGCGACCGCGACGGCGAAGGGCGAACTAGCGAAAGCGAATAGTTGTCAATTCTTAATTGCAAAAGCGAAGATTCGACATCAGAATAAAATCAGATTTTTTTAGTGTAATTTTATAAATATAATTGATTTAAATGGAAGACTATAAAATATCAGAAAAAGCGTATGCTAAAATGATATTTCACGCAGCCAAATATCCCCATTGTGCAATAAATGGTATTTTACTGGGCGAGAAGACCACTGTTGGACGAAGCGATTCTGTTAACATTGTAGATGCAATTCCACTTTTTCACCAGTGTCTCTATGTGACTCCAATGGTTGAAATAGCTCTTGTCCAGGTTGGTAGGCCTCAATAACTTTTAGTACTCGTTTACAGCATTGGTGTCGTTTTAGATTGAAGCAATGGCCGAGAGTCAAGGGCTCATCATAGCTGGATACTATGGTGCATCTGAAAACTTTTACGACGCATCAGTAGAAAAAGCTCCAGGTGCAAAAATCGCTGATAAAATACAGGAAAACTTGAAGAACGCTTGTTTCGTAGTCATCGATAGTAAATTTGTGTGTCATGGAACTGAAAAACCTGCCATTAAGGTGTTTTCCTATACCGAGTCGCACTGGAAAAAAGCTTCGTTTATTTTAGTACAATCTAAAGCGACATTAGAAGCTGTTTCGGCTCTTCTCAAGCGTGGTGCTATGAAAGACATTGTAGATTTTGACAACCATTTGGATAACCCAGAAAATGATTGGACAAATCAATTTATGAACAGAGATTTTAAACAAATTTTGGCAATGTACTAGGTGCGGGATAGATTTATGTTGTGTTGGAATTTATCAAAGCCCAGAGGGGTTTCTTTAAAATAACAAATAATAATGAGGAAATGGAAGTTTTTTGTTTGATTCACAACTTAAGACAGAAGAAGCCTGAACTAGATGACACTTATAATATCTTTTTCTGTTTTTCAATTAACTAGATTTGGGTAAGCGAATTCTGTTATATTTTATTCAAAACATAGAAAAGACAAGTACATTTGTTTTCCAAACTCACGTGCAAAATTAATTAAAATATGTTAAAGCATTCAAAAAATCAAGTTTGAATTTTCCACCAGCTTCTTTATTTACTATGAAGCAAAACACACATTTTATTGTTTCATAACTATTCTTTTATGGTTGTTCATTTAATAGATAAAACTCTTTAAACCCAGATGCGGCACTGTTGGTCCCAGCTGGTTGAAGCCATGCACATTCCATTTGGTGTCATAGCTAAGCAAGTAACTCGGTTTTCATGGCCCGCAAGTACTCCTAAAAAAATTCGATATGTGATCTAAAAAACTTATGGATCGATCTTACCATTGTGAACAACTTTCATGGTATCCCAGGCATGAATATTGCCATCTACTGCACCACAAATGATATATCTTCCACTGTACGACAAAGCTGAAAAGACAAGGTGTTCATACATTCAAATAATCTACTTGATTGATTGTTTTATTGTTTACCACAAGATGTAAAGCCAGTGTTTTTATTAGGTGGTTCATAGAGGCCAATTTGTTGATCGGATCGTATATCATACAAGCGGGCAGTTTGATCTTCCGAACCAGTGGCAAAAGCGTGTCCGCTGTTATGATACTTCATAACGAAAAGGCAATCAAATTCAAGAATCAAAAATTTAGAATTCATATGACTTACACAAACACAGTTAACGTCCATTTCATGACCAAAAAACATTTGCTTGTGTTTATCTTCTCGAATATCCCAAAGCTTTGCAGTCTTATCGACGGAGCCTGTTATGTAAGTTTGCATGTCAGGCGAAAGTGAAATAGATGCTATATCACCAGCGTGCCCATTGAAATCCATCTTTTTTACACCTTTTTCAAGATCCCAGTGACATCTGCAACTTAAAATATTAACCACAAACCACAATAAACTTGCAATTTTTTTTACATTTTCATATCTCCTGAGCCAGTGATGAGGGTTGTATCATCGAGAAATCGACATGAGCTTAAAAAACCTTCATAACCTAAGAGTTCCCTTGTCATTTTTGCCACTCCTGATGCATCACGATTATTCACATCGTAGATAGTGCATTGATTGTCCATTCCTCCACAAGCTACGAAATTTCCCGATGGCGAAAACGCCACTGTCATAACCCACGCTGATCGAAGTGGTATAACCTGAAATTAACCCATTAACCACCTCACATTTTAATTATTCCTATTTCATACTGACTTGCACTTTATTGCCAGTCCAAGTGTCCCATATGATAAGCTTACCGTCCAATGCTCCAGTAACGCAATGCCTGTTATCCGCCGCAAAATGCACGGAATTCACTTTATTTATGTGGCCCTTAAGGATTTTTTTCGATGAGAACCTAATTTTCGGTATGTCTGACATGTCGCCGCATTTTTCTTGGAGCGTACAGTCAGCCTTTGTCTTTGCATCGTCCTTTAAAGAAATGTGGTTTTTGAACTAGTTTAAAATATCCATTGAATCTTTCAGACCTTAAATTTTTGTATCAAATCGTTAAGTTCCTGCTTGAGCGCAGCTGTTTCAGGATCGTCTTTCACCATTTTAGTTTACTTTGATATAATCAAACTTTTCAGTTACTAATTAACTCTTGCAATTTTTGAATAAACAGCGGCGACGACCGTTACTGCTTTAAAGGAACAAGTTGAACTAATATTTTCACATTGAGTCGCGGCCAACCAAACGAAATGTAAATTTTTCTTTAATGCAATTAACTAACTGGATTAAACAATTACGGTGATCCATACCACAAGTTATTTCGTATACCTATTGAGGGTTGTTTCAGTCTTTCCAGAATTGGTATGTAAACAACTTGAAAGCGCCACGTTAAGGAAAGTTCTCTGAAAAGAAAGTTTCTAGCTTCCACAAATTGAATGCGAAAACTTTATTTTCTTATAGCTTTTAACTTTTCCAGAAAAAGCGAAAATAAAATTTTATTTGGACAATCTGCAAGCATCTAGTAAGGCATGAATGAATTACGTTCCTACACGAACGACGGAAATCGATTTGCTGATAGTCAGTTATGCAGAAAATCGATTTTTTTTTTTGTTGTTAAACATAGAAAGGTATGTAGTTATATGTCAAGTTTCAGCTGCACGAGTGCACGAACTAATCTTGAATAGTGAAAGTATTTGAGTTGAACGAGGTACAAAATATTCAGACAGATTGCAGAATTTGGTCAGTTTGATTTTCTGTCAACCAGCATAGGCTGGTGTTTTCTTAATTTTTGTATTCCTTTTATTCCATAATTTTTTGTATGTACCTGATTTGAGAATATTACTCCGGTCTACAGACACTTCTCTGTGGGTGGTGAGAAAAATCTGAGTGGTCGATCTGCATGGTAAAGAAGTATTGTTTTGTAAGTATGTACATAAATCACAATCAACTAAAACGAAAAAAGTAAAAGAATTTATTGAAAGAAGTTCTTACTTTATATACAGTTCTACAGTACTTACATTACAGTTTGGGGTGATCATATGCCTCAACCAATATCTTTCGTTAAAAGACTTCGTTGTCGGGTTCTACATATGCCCATGTCGCGGTGCAGCTCATACAGCTCGTTGTTGTATCTTCTTCTCCACACATTGTCTTCGTATAAGGGACCAGAGATAATTCAGAGTAATTTTCATTCGAAATGTCCAAGCGTTTCCTTATCCGTCGATGTGCTCTGTAATTATTTGATGGCAGCATATTCTTCGTTTTGCCCTCATCAACCATCCAAACCATTTATGCGTAACTGTACAGACTTTTGTAAGATTATTCCTCTGGTGTTGACATTTGAGTTTTGTGCAATAAGTATGACGTTAAGGAAATAGCATGACAGTTTATCGCCTTGCCTAAAGCAAGACATCAAAGGCCACGGTGAGTTCTTTTCTGACATTGACGGAGCAGAGTGAATTCTTCAGTAGTACGAGTTTTGCAGGAATGCCGAAACTAGACATGAAAGAAGTAAGTTCTTATTTTCTACGGCTAAGGTGGCACCGGCGGTTGCAAGAATGCTTTACACGACGACTTACCTAACATTCCAGTTTTATGGCAAATTATGACTTAAATCATATTAATTGCGCAAAAACTCTCGTTTGTTTAGTCATTCCACCAGGACACCAAAGACTCCTCAAAAATGTCCTAGTTTACATAATGTGGAAACAATTTAACAACTAAGAGCACATTTTTTCAATCGAAATCTCAACGTTTTTTATAAATCAATCATCGGTTATTTAAAACCATATTTTATTTGAACTTGTGGGGCAATGAAAATAATTCAAAAATAAAAGCGATGATCGAGTAAATATAAATATGTCTGCATAGTTGAAATATCGACTCTGTGGCAATACAGGTGCCTGAGAATTAAGCTTTTTAACGAAATGTTTAATCCGTGGTGGCCAATCCCTCTGGATAGGATAGGTTAGCTTAGAATTCAAATTTGTTTGCCTATAATAATTTTACTATAATCCCAGAGTTTCCCGCTTTAATGGCTAATTACTTAGAACCCAGATTTAAAAATGCAATTGTGAACATTTGTTGAACTGTAAATTTTATACAAACATTTTTCTATCAAGCCAATTGGTTACTCAATTTCGTTTATCTCACATAATTTTATTTTGTTGCATTTTGTTTTCATAATTTGTTCATTTTTATCATTAATTTTTTTTTTCTTTCATTTCAGTTAAGTTCTTAATTTAGAATCGAAAGAAAATCCTTACTTTTTTCTTGTGGAGTTCGGATTCATTGGGCACACATTTAAAAATTCAAATATGACCTTTTATTTTTAATTGTCGGTTGCAACTTCCACAAGTAATTTTGAAGTAGCTTTTATCATTGTATATGAAAACTATTTTTTTCATATACAATGCTTTTATACTTTTTGCTTTGCTGCCACCTATTGCATAATAGCAAAACTATTAAAAATTGCCATTTAAGTGGAGTGCTTTTTTTGACAATCTATCATTGTATAATTGAGTACGGTACATACACAATCAAACAATGACAGTTTGCTAAATTCTCCCAATTCTCCCTCTCTATATGAAAACAAAAAAGATAAGAAAAGAAATATTTCACTTTAGAAATGCTAGATGCTGCACAATTCAGTTCAATCGCACTTTGGAGTTTGTTGGTTGAAGTTGTGTTTTTGTTTTGAGCTCCATGACAAATTAAACCTTTTCTATTTTTATACAATAAACTTACTAGTTCAAAGTTGAAATCAATCAATTTGTTCAAATAAAACTACAATACCAAAATTAACCAGCCCAGCCATGGGAAAAATCAATGTTCTTCAATTGAGCGTTTTGTGCATATTTATTTTTGCAACAAGTAGATATGCCCAATCCAAAGAGGCTAAATCTGGTAAGTACAAATACCTACTCGTCAATATTACAAATTTTGAAAAATTTTTACATTTGAAATCTATTTTTGGATCTACTTCATATACAAATCAATGCAAACCATAAACCGAGACAATATTTTCATGTTTTATTTATCGAATAAGTTTCGTCTTTCGTTTTTGTGTCGATTCTGCTGGAAAAATTAAACCGCATGATCTCATTCCCATCCTTCTGTTCCATGTGCTGATAAATTGTCTAAAACTTAATTGAAAATATTGTCTGCGGCCAGTTGGAGATAGAAAATATAGAAAAATGAAATAAGAGTAATGCTAGTGTTTTTCTCCTTTTTCCATAGATATCATGAAAGTGTTCACTGTTGCCACTGAAGAGAATGATGGGTATCGTCGTTACGTACGATCAGCTAAAATCAACGGCTTCAAAGTAAGTTGATTGGTATATTTTCATAAATAATAAAATATTTTTAGTAGGTACCCGGGTATAGGAGGATCAGATCCGTTTTGAGTGTCGCAATATGATCAGTTGCGGACAATTGATAGATTATGCAAATATGCAGATTACACTTGTTTGGCAAAATATGCTCATACCTTGGTCCTAGCTCGTAGGCACCTAAATTAGTATATTCACCTTAAGATGTAAATTTCTATCATAAAAGACAAGATCGATCAACGAACCCAATTGTTGAATTAATATTATTAACTTATTTACATAAGAACTTCAACTTAATATTATGCGATTTATAATGGACCATGTTTTTGCATAAATGAACCGTATACTTTCAATGAGATTTTTAACCCTTTTGATGTTTGAAATTTGAAGCCTACATGTTATAATAGCTATGTTTATGCACGTATACATAATTAGAATTTTTCATACTGGAATTATGATGGTAAATGCACATCATATATGTGTGCACAATCTTTTCTTTTTTTTAATTTTAATTTACAATGAGTGTGTTGTTGCCAGATGTTGCAACACATCTGGAAAATTAAAAAAAAACTCATCTGTATCCGGCCAATCTGTGAAGAATTTCTTTAAATGGAAAACGCCGACCGCGGTCATCATGATTATGTGACCAGATAATAACTTTGCGTGAAAAAAGCTTGGATTAAATAAAAAGCATCGCTTTCAAATAAAATTCTGATTTATATTTTAAAAGATAATGGTTTCAACCATAAGTTGACCTAAGTATTAAATGGGAAAAGATTAAAGTAAGTTCTTATCTGCAAGAATTGACTGTTTCCTATTCATCATTGCTTTAGAGTTTTGGTACAGATATAAGTTGAACCACATAGATAAGAAACTAAAAGTTTAGCTGTATGATAATTCAAATATATTAAAAAAAAATTTTATAGGTTACGCCGCTGGGCTTGGGATCGGAATGGAAGGGTGGGGACATGAACGGTCCAGGTGGCGGTTACAAGGTGAACCTTTTAAGAGAAGCAGTAGCTCCATTCAAAGATGACAACAACACAATTATTATGTTCACAGACAGGTAAATAAACAATTAACCTTTTGGTCAATGTCTTCGAAAGAAGACTTCTAATGTTAAAACAATTAATTTTCCATTAGTTTATGTATTTTAGTTGGTAGGTATTTTAAAATACTATCAGATGTATTTGCTAGTATCCCATTATGTTATATATATTTTGAAACCAATTCACACTATTAGAATAGGATGATCAGGTTCTTATTAAGGGGTTAGTTTGGTTCTTCTAGAGGGACTAGAGTCTTAGTAAAGCGATCAATTGTCGCTAGTGACTACGTGAAAATAACTTCAGAGTCGCAAAAGTGTCGGTTCTTGGCCTTAGAGATAATTTTAATCCAAGAGACAATTTTTTTTTTTTATTTATTTATTGTTTATGAAGGAATATTGGAGAGATTCCCTTTCTGTTTCTAAGGTTTTGTGTTCAGACGCAAACACACTCATTCAAAAATAATAATAGACAACCTTGTTTATGGCCTTTCGCGAGAAATTAGCAAGTCCTCCGAGAGTTATCACACTACCATGAAAAGCCCTTCTTCATTTGGCTTCAGAATTGGCAAAAAATTGTAGATGTTTGAAATTTTTAATGAAGTCCTCGTTTAGAGAAATGACAATCACTGTTAGAATTTTGGTTTTATTGATGCAGGTAACATTCATAGATAATAGCAGTGGAGACACTGTGCTTCAACGACAAAAGACAACACTGAAATTTAGAAGCATTGAATTTAACTTGAAATTTGCGCAAATTCTCTTATGGTCAGGATTCAAAGAACTAATCATACGCATCCGTTGCAGCTCCACGTAAAAAACTGAGGCTAAAGTCTTCAACAAAAGCATTAAGGCAAAACGAGCATTTATATTGTGGCTATAAGACTTAAATCATATAACACAACTTCTATTGAATGATCGGAAAAAAATGTTTCTATTTCAACGAAGAAGAAAGAAACTCATTGATACCAATTTATATCAAATGCTTTAGACAGATGTTGCAGTGAGATATGCCATCAATTCATAATACTGTCCGTCATATGGAAGACTTTGTTCTTCAAGTGCCCAGAAGAATATGATGCATCATTATCATTATCATCATACAAAAGCTTACGCAGTGACTTTCTCCACTGATACGACAATTTTTGTACAGGAAATGATAGTTTAACCTTGTACTTTTTGAGATAAGCAGAAATAACTAGGCCAAGGATGTTAGTCGCATTGTTTTGAATATCTGGAACTTGAGTAAATTCATCAATAATTTAATCCATCCCGATTAGCTTTTTCATATTACCACACAGTTTTTGTAAAGACTATCTTTTTTTACCGATTTTTTTTTTTACGAAATACGTAAAATCTACCGATTTAACATAATGGTCTGATTTGCCTAGAGGAAATGATACTGTAACCCTGTATTTTTCGGGATGAGAAGTGAGAAATTAATCAAGAGTGGCCTTCAATATGTGGAACCCAATTTAATAACCTCAGTCAAATGATTCATGTCAGCAAAAATCACAACAAACTTAGCTTCGGATGTTACCTAATCAGAATACCAAAGCCACCCAGAATTGTGGAATTGTTTATATTGAAATCATAAATTGAAACCCGTAATTCTTGTGGCAAACAATTTTTGAAATCAAATTCGTTAAAAATCTAATTGCTATTTTGATTGGAGATTCTTTAAATAAAGTAATAACAGACCAAAAGTTGGAAGCAAATTTTTGGAGTGGAGTGATAACGAAAAATAATGCACATGTATGTGTAGATATACGCACCATTATATCAGATTCAACCGTCTGGCAGGTTTCTTCCAAGATTACTAAGGTAAAGCGTTTTTTTGAGAAACCTAAAGTCGTCCTGAATGTCAAACTTTTTTGAGCCCTAGGGTTGACCTAGGTTTTCCTTCAATTCGCCATAGGTTAAATGGCATATACTTTTTTTTAACGAAAAGGATGTGTGGTGATTTGTGGTTAAAAGTTTTTTGAGGACTGGAAAAGCTAGGTTTTTTTGACTACTCATAGGGTTGTAAAGAAATCCTGGGTCAAAAAAACTTCAACGAACGGACCTCTTACATTTCTGATTAGGGTTAAGGTTTTTCAGGATTACTAAGATTTCTACGATTTGTATACCTTGTATTAAAACTTGAATACCGTAATTTTATTTCAGCTATGATGTTATCTTCACCTCTAGTTTAAAGGAGATGATAAAAAAATTCAAAGAGTACGACGCGAAAATTTTGTTTAGCGCTGAAAAATTCTGCTGGCCCGACAAGTCCTTATCTAAAGACTATCCAGAAGTATCACTTAAGGCATCTAGATTCTTAAACTCTGGAATGTTTATGGGTGTGTTTTTATTATTCTACAACTGTAAAACTATTTTAAATTTTCTATTTCGTGAAGGTTACGCTCGAAACATCTATGAAATGTTGAAGCGTCCAATTGAAAACACTGACGACGATCAGCTTTTCTACACAAAACAATTTCTGGATCCTGAACTGAGACAATTCTTAGGGATGAAATTGGATATTTTTTCAAAAGTTTTCCAAAACCTAAATGGTGCTAAGGATGATGTTAAGTTGGATGTTGATGCCAAAACTGGAGCTGGTGTTTTACAAAATATTAATTTTCTGACCATACCAAGCGTGGTTCATGGCAATGGGCCAACCAAACTACAACTAAATGCTTTTGGAAATTATCTAGCTGGTACATTCGATGAGAAATGTGTTATATGTGAAGAAGAAAGAGAAGAACTAGACGTAATATTTATATAGTATTCTTTTTTATTTTTATTTTTATTTTTGCGGAATTCTTTTTCAGGAGGCTAATCTTCCAGTGGTGTATTTAGCTGTTTTTATAAGCAAGGCTGTGCCCTTCTTTGAAGAGTTTTTGGGAAAAATATCAAATCTGTACTATCCCAAGGAAAAAATTAACCTTTTAATTTATAGTGGAGTAAGTCGTTTGTGTAAAAGTTTTTTTTTATGAAGATTATGCTATTGGTTTTTGTTTTTTGTACATAGGTCGAGTTTCACGATGAGTTGTCTAAATCGTTTTTCGTTGCTCACGAGAAGCTATACTTGACCGCAAAACTCATTGTATCAACCGATGAAATTAATGAAAAACAGGCTAGGAAACTTGCTGTGTAAGTATAAGTTTTAAAATAAAAACAAACTAGTTTTTCAACGAATTTCATATTGTTTTAGAAACCAAGCGGGTCAAAAAGGCAGTGATTATTTGTTTGTGGTAGACGCTGAAGTTCATCTTGATGATCCTGGTTTACTTAAGCATCTTTTGACATACAAGAGGTATTTATTTATAGACAAAAAAGCACAAAGCACAAAACTAAACAATATTGTTAAATCTTTTAGAAACTTCATCGCACCAGTGATAAGCCGTGATTTGGAGCTGTGGAGTAATTTCTGGGGAGCATTATCAGACGATGGATTTTATGCAAGATCACATGACTATGTTGATATTATAAAAGGAAATATTCTGTGAGTTATTGTTATGTTTAGAAAATACTCTTAAAACTTAAGTTTCGTAAAAACGATTTTTATAATTAGATTAGCACTGGGAATTGTGTCCCAGATCCCCCTCCAATGTTCATGAAACGTGATTGGTGAAAGAATTATAATAATATAGTTCCCATCGCAAGTAATGGCATTTCTAACAG
The DNA here is from genome assembly GCA_914767635.1 of Melanostoma mellinum. Lineage (NCBI taxonomy): Eukaryota > Metazoa > Arthropoda > Insecta > Diptera > Syrphidae > Melanostoma > Melanostoma mellinum. The sequence continues at coordinate 264,786,425 of OU612058.1, read as the reverse complement.
TGGGATAACTTAAGAAATAACTTAAACAAATCCTAAGCTGTGCAAACTTTTTTAAAAATCGAGTTCCAGTTTTTAATGGAAGTTTAGTTAGTTGAAATTTACTTAGTGTAGACCCAGATTTCTTTGATAAGCCCCATGAGTTGCCAAGATTTTGGTTTTCTGTTCTCATAAACTCATACTGATCACCACATATTGTTGTCACTTGACGAAAAAAGAAGCAATTTGATAGCGTTGTTCTTTACCAAAACTGGCCTCGACAAAAACGTAGTACTTCTTGATCTGATCTGAGAAATGCGAGAGCTTCTTGAAGGCTTAAGGTTCCTACGGTTTAACACTATACAAAAGTATGAGCGTTAACTTAACAGCAACTGTGATGAAGTTGCTTCGTATGGCAGCAGGAATAACAAAGCTTGGTCATATAAGAAATACGCAGATCCGTGGAAGTTTTCACGTTAAAAATGCCACTTGGAAGTAAATAGAGCACGACTAGCACAGTTGGCATTATCGTGCTGAATATAATACATCGTTCAGACACGATCTCAAAGAAACAAAAAGACGCAAACCAAAAAACTCCCGGTACTTAAAATTGCTACGACATCTGCATTTGGTTGACCGCAGACAATGAAAAATCCAAAAACCGAAAGATTTGCTGATGCGTCTTAAGGGTTCATATAATCCCATACATAACATATACATTGCAATTATATCTCGGTCATGTTATTATTCGAAATTTTTTGCCGAGTTTTAAAAAAACTCAATTTGGTCATAGGCTGAAGACAGAACAAAAAAAAATATTATAAGTTCGTATGATCAGAAGCTTCCAGTAATTGTAGCTCAGCTATGAGAAAGGAAGACGCTTGTTGCAAAACATCGCATCAGTAAAGATATGTTCATTTCATAACAAGTAACTCAACGAAAAGCATTATTATCTGTTTTTTGGTTCGCACATTAAACTGAACTTAAAAAGTGATCAAGAGATAAAAAAAAACACAATTAACTGCGAAATAAGAGCATACGATAAATTTTCCCAAGAAATTAAATTAAATGTCTTTCAACAGTTTTATTAGTTCAGGACAACCCAAAATTTCATAATCGAATTTAGGGCAAACCCAGAGCTAAAATGGTGTTTTATTTTTATACTTTTATTATTAAAGTTCAAAGCGAAAACCTTACCTGCAAGTCATCCGCAATTGGCCAAGGACACGACAATGAAATTTTCAGCCGTAGCCCTCCAATTCATATTATAAATCAAAACAAAAAATAAAACTAGGTCTTTGTAAGAACTTTATTACAAATTTCGTTTCAAATGCAAAACATCACTAATCAAAGGCAATTGAGAAATCAGTTTTAAAACTTCGTCGATCTATTGAATACATATTATCTGCTGTGCACTCATATACGCCAGCGTCCATTTGTGTGGCTGGATCGATTTCAATTTTTGATTTAACTCGGTCATCACCAATTCGCCATTCATGTACCTTGAAAAAATTATCATTAGTACGTATATGAATACATATTATGGATCTATCATGACGACCCTACGTGCATATAAAGATGTTGAAATATTTCCGTACCATCCTTATACCAGGTTATGTGTGGCCTAGGATTGCCCTTTGCGACGCATAGAAAAGCGATTTTATGACCCAGAACATATTCATAGTCAAAATGAGAAGCTTGCAATATTTTTGCTCCCTAAAATGTTTTTTTGTTATCCTTTTAGTCGAACATTTGCCAGCCAAAAGTTATCGGCTTACATGCATATTAAAATGATAGGTAATCATCTTACATTGTTATTGTTGTAGTATTGATCTGATTCAGGATCTCTGTATTTTCCAGTAATGGGTAATCCAATTTGGACCTACAAAATTGAAAACAGTTGTTAGTAGATAAATTGAAAGCAGTTGAAAGGGCTTTCGACAAACTCTTGACTTGGTACGGCCTCTTGTTCTGCCTCTTCTTGCTTCACACAAATCATTTGAGAGCACTATGATTCCAATTAAAATCGCCACTAATCTCACGTTCATGGTTTCTGTTTGTAAAACCTTATTTTTGTTAAATTTAATCCGAACAGCTGCAGGCTATGGTCTGTAGGCGAAATTACGAAAGAAAAACTGCGCGACTTTCTATTCGGACCAAACTCCAACAAATTCGAAATGAAAATGGATTTTAATCTAAATGCAAAGGAATCTCTATACGTGGTTATTTTGTATGATTAAATCGTAACCATCACCCTTTCCGGCTCAGTTAAGTATATATTTACGTATTTGTTTCGAACAACACATTGGGTTAGACTGTATTTGAACTTAAGAGCGCTGCTCTTCGCAAATGATATTGCCTGAATTAAATAATTGAGCCAATTGTGCAAGAGTTGTATGCCGACACAGGCTGGTAGCAGCAGTAATAGTTTCACCCCCTAGTGTATACAAAAGTTAAAAATAAATCGGGTGGCAAATTTGATGAACCATATTAATATATTTCTACAAAAAAAGATGTATATATATAAATATAAATTATAATTGTGTTTTTAGATGGTTCTGGAGACTTTGTTACTAAGAATCATAATCAAAAATTGATCATCACGTAATCTGTTCGAAATCCTCTCCTATCAATAGCGTAAATATTATCTGCCTGGCATTCGTAGTAACCTTAAAACAAGGCAATAAATAAATGACTGATATTACTGGAATTTTTTTTACCTGCATCCATTTGAGTTGTTGGGTCTATCTCCATTTTTGATTTGATAATGTCATTATCGACCATGGATTCGTGAACCTTAATAATAAAATCTATGAACTTGGTGTACAAAAAATATTCAGAGCTTACTTGGAAAAATCGATGTTGGTAAAGCTCGGCGCCATCCTTAAACCACGTGATCGAAGGCCTTGGTTGTCCTTTATAGAAAGTGAAAATCAATTTGAATTTTAGTTTAAATTTCCCTGTGCGGAAATTAAACATACCTTGTGCCATACAGAAGAACGTTATTTTTCTACCGAGTGTGTAATCTAATTCAAAATGTGAGGATTTGATAATTTTTGCCCCCTAAAAGATAGATACAACTAGAATTTATGCATTCAGAGAAATATGTTTGCACTCATACATTCTCATGATCGTAGTAATTGACTGCATCTTGCGTGCGATGCTGAATTAATACTGGTTTTTTGCCAGTATAGTTTCTCCGTAAAATTCCTCGGCCACCGACGGATCCTGTGTAACAATGAAATTAAATTCAAACTTTTTTTAATGGATTTTTCACCCACTTTGAGCAATTGATATATCTGCTACGGTTCCAAGAAAAAACAGAATAAATAAACAGTATTTCATTTCGAATACTATTTCTTGTTTTTTTTTTTTTTTTGCTTTTTTTAACTAAGGAATATTTTTTTAACGTTTAATGTCTATTCACCTCTAATAGGCAGCTCGGAGCGAGCGTTTCACATCTACTAAAAGGCTGTTACTAATTTCGCCCACACTCGAGAATTTAGTTTTTGATGTTCGTAGACCGTCGCGTCGCTGTCATTTTGTGGGTGAGATTTGTGTGTGGTTTGGTGATGTCGTTTTAAATTTTATCTGTGCAAGTATCGCTGTAGTGGACGGCTGGCTCATAGGCTCGCATTTTGATTTAATTTTCACGCTACAAAACGAATTAATTCAATTATTTCAAAAGAGAATTCTGAGTAGGGGGTTGTATTTTGTATTTGATTGAGTGGCGGCCACTAAAAGATGCGATTTATTATTTATGATGGATATAATAATAGATAATAGATTTTACCCTCAAAAACTTATATATATGTATGTGGGAGTTTCCTTTGAACGTTTTCTATTTTAAACTTGAATCAGAGATACCATTAAATTTTTTTCTCAACTTTGCTAGTTTTTTGAGCCGTTTCTGGTTTTTGCTACCATCTGTGTATCATTTTTTTCTTGTCTTGATCCAACCCGCTTAGGCGGGAGGGGCGGTTTTATAGGAAATTTACTTAATTTTCTAGAAGTTAATAATTAAGTAAATAGGTTTTGAGTAACCAAGTCTCAAAGTCAAATAGAAAAAAAATTCATTTTTTTAGTTAAATTTTACAAAATGTTGACTTATTAAGGGTCACTTTTCTTTGGGTTGTCAATGCTCTTGTTGGTAAAACACAGAAAACTGAACGAAAAAATCTTTTTTAGTTTTTGAGAATTAAAAAACCAAAGGTTTTTTGCCTAGAAGACCTCTTTAGGGTCAGAGAATAAAGTCCAATCAGCAAAAAAACCATAAAATTCGATTTTCATAATTGGTTTTTTTTTTTAATTTCTCAAAGACTAAAGCAATTTTTTTTAATCGGTTTTACATTTTTGACTCAGAACTAATAGGAGCATCGATTAATTGTTTAAATAAAAAGGCAAAATATTGTCACAATTTTGTTTAAAATGATTTTTTTTTTTTTTTTCAAAAATTTAACATTGAGACTTGATTCTTCAAAATAATCAACTTGAACGAAAATCTTAACTAAATAACAAAGTATTAGCTTTCAAAAATACTACCGTATGTGGTAGTAAGCAGTTTAGTTGATTTGTAATATTTTTTTAGGAATTTAAGCCGATTTCTTATAATGTCTCCTCTTCCGGCTAAACGGAAGGAGATAAACCATTCCTCCTTGCCTTTTATTTCTTTTTTTGATTCAACCCGTTTAGGCGGGAGAAGTAGTTTTATAAAAAATGACTTAATTTTCTTAAAAAAACTATTAAAAATAAACTAAGCCACTATGATTTTTTCTAAGATATGATCAAAAATAACATCCCAAAGTATGGCACACGAATTATAGATACATAATTCTACTGTACGTTCGTATGTCACTAAACTGCTCCTAAGCAGCTGCACCGATTTGAATGATTTTTTTCGTATGCGTTTGGGTGACACGCTAGTTGGTTTAGATTTACAAATCAGCACGACAGATGGCGCTGCAGTCGTAGCTAGGTTATTTATCTTGACTGCAACTAAAGGACACCGCTTTTTTGAGAAATCTCTTAAAGAGAACCAAATACTTTTCTGTAGTTTAGCACCGCATTTTGAGTAACATGAATGGAAAAATGTGGTTTTTAGCAAGTTTAAAATAATTTTATTTTTATTCGCAGAACATGAAATTAGAAAAAATATGGCTTAAAATTCGTTAGAATAATATGAATTGAGCAAAAGGTGAAATTAATAACATCTTTATAGGTTTGTTCGTTGAAGCCCTGGGGTTGCCCTATGGTCGCCACAAAGCGTTTTTTGAGAAACCTAAATTCGCCATGAATGTCAAATTGAGTGTTTTTTGAGCCATAGGTTTGTCATAGGTTTTCCCCAAACTCGCCCTAGCTTTTTGCTGTGGCGATTTGAGGGCTGTCAAATGGCATGTATTTTTTTTTTTAATGACGGATGTGTGGTGATTTGTGGTTTAGCGTTTTTTGAGGACTGGAAAACCCAGGTTTTTTGACAACTCATAGGGTTGTCAAGAAAACCTGGGTCAACCCTGGGGAAAGTTCAACGAACAGACCTTATATTCGCGCAAAATCTGGAAATTTTCAATCGAAATGACTGATTTCTCAAAAATGCGGTGTTACACCGACGTACACTCATACACCGTTGCGCATATCGCACCACATATCGACATGTCCGCAATCAAAAGGCTGGATCGGCTTGAATTAATTTTTGTGTATTCATTCAAACAGAGGCACCATGTTTGTGTGTATGCAAATGGATTATCTGTACTACTAGCGCTAAATTTCATACTTTGTTTAATATGCATAATCTGTCGGGTCCGCTAGTAGAATTCTAAATAATAGGACGAATTCCTAACGCAAGCTTTGCTAAGCAAGTCTAATGCTAAATAAAAATAATCCCAAATAAAATTTGCAATGCAATTAAAAGTATGCAAGTGTTTTTTGATAGCTGCAAAAATTCACTTACAGTTGCTTTGAAGGGACTTTTTTGTCGGCATTTAGAAACTGATTGCTTTGAATAATTTGTGCAAGGCTTGCGTTTAGGAATTCGCCCATATTTTAAATGTGAAAGTAACTCTGTCTGTCTGGCTCTCTATGTTACCGTCTCTCCTCCAAACTACAGAACCGATTTAAATGAAATGAAACCTGAGGAAAAACATAGGCCATATATTTTCTCCCTTTGTTCCCACGAGAACGGAACGTAGAAACTACAGCACCGATTTCAAAAATTCTTTCAGGGTCAGAATTCAGCACTATCAACGCGTAACATAAACTCTACATAAATATTATAAGTGCGAAAGTAGTTCTGTCTATCCGTTTTTCTATGTTACCATATCCATGAACCGGTTTAAACAAAATTTTGTACAGAGTTGATCTGGAACCTGAAGAAGGACATCGGCTATATTTTGTTCGAATATTCGCACGAGAACCGGTCCTTACTAATATTATAATTTATAAATGCAAAAGAAGCTCTGTCTGTTTGTCTTACTGTGTTACCATCTCCCGTTTAATATTTTTATTGATCAACATTTTCCATACAGACTTTTCGCGAATTTTTTTTTTTTATTTGAACATTTAACTTACAAACTTTCTTCTTCTTCTGAATTTGATAAATCTCAACTAAAAAACTCATAAATCACTTACTGCAAAAATACATATTTAAAAATTTATGAATTTTCGTTATTCACGGTGAAAGTTCTAGTCACCTACATTCATCGACTTTATAAAAAGCACCATGGTTCTTAACTCTGTTTAGTTATTAGTAATTGCCATCGTGGTTGAAGTATTCCTACACACGCAGCGTTTCAATTTATTGCAGGGAATCGATATTAATTTCTCTTCTTAATTTCCATAACTCAATATAGTAATGCATTCCGATTTGCATTACGTTCTTCTTTTTCTTTTTCCTTAACTGCACTATAAGCATTTTGTGATCGCAAAATGATCACAACTCTCCTACCTGTCTGCAAATAATTTTATAAAAACAATTTATTTATATATTTTAGTGGCATGTGGAATGTTCCTCACGTTTCAAATTGTTACTTGGTAAAGAAATCAATTTTCGATAAAATGAACTTTGATCACAAAACCTTAGACGCAGACATGGCTTTGAGTGAAAGCTTACGAAATGAGGTAAATCAATAAAACATTCCATTTTGATTTACAAGTATTAATTCGTTCTTTTTATTTGAAAGGGAGTATTTATGTATGTAATAAATGACAGGGACTACGCTCATCTCATCAACTGCGACGATTTTGATACAACTTTGGCCCGCCCTGATTTCTATACATTATTTACTAATCAGAAAGATTGGGAACAGCGTTACATCCATCCAGATTATTACGATCAACTCAAACCTAATACAACTCATCTTCAGCCATGTCCCGATGTATATTGGTTTAGAATAGGCACAGAACGGTTTTGCCAAGATATGGTGGCAATAATGGAGAACTTTGGAAAGTGGTCTGATGGAAGCAATAAAGTAAGATTTGTATTCTTACAATAGAAATTGAATGCGAAACATATTAAACATTTTTAAAATTAAAGGACACTCGTTTGGAAGGAGGTTACGAAGCAGTACCAACGCGTGACATTCATATGAAACAAGTTGGCTTGGACGCTATTTGGTTGAAGTTTCTCGATCTATTTGTGCGCCCACTGCAAGAAGCTGTTTTTATTGGATATTTCCATAACGTAAGTCTTAATAACAAATATAGCTTTTTTGTTTGCTAACTTAAATTTTTATTATTTAAGCCACCGCGCTCGCTTATGAATTTTGTAGTCCGTTACCGACCAGATGAGCAGCCTTTCTTAAGACCCCATCATGACTCTTCTACATATACGATAAACATCGCTTTAAATCGTGCCGGTATCGATTATGAGGGTGGAGGATGTAATTTCCTGCGATATAATTGCTCAATAACAGCGACGAAAATGGGTTGGATGTTAATGCATCCTGGGCGTTTGACACACTACCATGAGGGTTTGACTGTGACCAATGGTACAAGATATATTATGATTTCCTTCGTTGACCCATAATAAGCCAACAAACTTTGGTAATCAAAGTGATTTTAGCGAACAAAGTTTGTTTATATATGTACATATATATTATACATATATTATGCATTTTGAATCCATAAGACTAATACACTTTTATACTATCTAGTGGTAAGTGATAAAATAAATCGAAATATAGAATTAACAACCATGTTTTTCTTGATAATACATAGTGTGTAGATTTAACATTCTGGAAGTAATAGTTCAGTGTAATGAAATAAATACTAATTCAACTTATCAAATGGTAATATGAGTACACGTGGTGTGATGGTTAGCATGTCCGCCTGTTAACCCAGTGGCTTGTGGTTCGAATCCCAAAAGAGGCAAAAATGTTTTTCCACGGGTATCGCCTTTTGCTAGGAGTTGCAAGTCCTCTGTTAGTAAATTCATTGCTATGAAAAGGGCTTTCTCGATTAGCCGTTCGGAACCGGCAGAAAATTGTAGGTTCCCTCCAACCCAAGGCATGGCTGTGAGAAATGCGCTAGGCCCTGGGGCTCCTTGCTCTGTTGCGCCACCCTATTTATTTATTAATTGAAGTGAAACTTCTTAGGGGACCTCCAACAAGGTTGCGTTAAAGTTTAACCACGATTATCGATTGCATGCTTTTCGGCACTGCTCGCAATTTGTTGATATAACACTTCGCGTCATTCAGCTAGACGATTTAATTGTAGTGAAATATGTTCTTCGGTTGAAGTCTGAAGTTTCACTTCTTCCACGCGGAGCGGCTGCACGTACTATTTTTTTTTTTTTTTTATAATATGAGACAAAATTAGTTAGCAATATGAAAAAGTTTAAACTTTCGAATAGTGCAATGATACTTAATAATGACTTAATAAAATGAGATAAATACAATGTCTAACGTGACTGCCTTATGGCACACCCGACAGAGCATTGAGGGTACTCCAAAAGCTGTTTGAAAAAGCTGATAGTCTGTTTGCTACGTGCTATTGTAACACTGTGAGAAAAATCATGAGAGAGTTGATCGATGGTTTTGAAAATATCACTGTAAATATAATTGAGATCATACCCATTTTGAAGAGCATTAGACCGACTATTTTGTTGAAAAGAAATAAGGTTTGTTATCTTTTTTTTTTTTTTGAAAAGCCATGTTGCTAATTGCAAATAATATTTATTAAGAAGGAGATAGGCTGTTACAAACAACTTGTTTAAAAAGACGTATCTTTATGCACCCAACACAAGCTTACGCGAGCCGTTTGAGGAGTAAAAAAGGTTTGTTTAACTCTAACCTTTTTGAGCAATTCAAGAGAAAAAAGTCGTGTGACCGGTGTTGGTTCGTTTAAAACGAGGCCAATAAGTCATTTCTGATAAAAAAGGTTTCCTATTGGTCAATCTAAAATGAGCTTGTTGCAGTCGTTTGAGTTGAAAATGTCCTGGTGTTGACAGAATTCGAGCGAATCTTAAAGATGTTGTTAGTTTTGTCATTGAAATGCAAAGTTATAATATTTTTATTTTATAATAAAATAAATAAAATAAATAAATAAATAGGGTGGCGCAACAGAGCGAGGAGCCCCTGGGCCTAGCGCATTTCTCACAACCATGCCTTGTGAGGGAATGGAGGGGACCTACAATTTTTCGCCGGTTCCGAACAGCTAATTGAGAATGCGCTTTTCATGGCAATGAATTTACTAACGGAGGACTTGCCAATTCCTCGCGAAAGGCGATACCCGTTGAAAAACATTTTTGCATTTTGCCTCTGCTGGGATTCGAACCTCGAACCTCTGGGTTAGCAGGTGGACATGCTAACCATTACGCCACGTTTATTTTATAATAAACTTTATTTTATTCGGGGGTGAATAAGAAAACATTATTTTTCTAACTGCAAGTTCTGCGATTGAAATAAAAACTAATTTAACATTGCATTTCTATCATAGAACTTTAAGTTAAAAAATAACGGCTTAAAATCCGCTCGACGAATTATTAGCTATAATTTTTCTTACTGAAATTACTAAGTGTTATTGGAAATTAAAAAAAAAAAAAAAATTGTTTCTTGAGAGAATGATCACAGTTATTGAATCATAGTTCATAGATCACAGTTATCTTTGTATTAACAAATCGCCAAAAATGTTTCGGTTTTCATCTTTTTTAATTGGAGTAAATAGAAAAATATGTAAAGTTGGATATGTAAAGTTAGGTGAAGGTTATCTAATACTTAGTAATATGTAATATGTATAGTTTTAAGAACAGCAGTACTAAGAGCGTCAGATGAATTGAGTTCCTTATACAGCTTATTTGCTGCATCAGATTAACTGAAGATATAATATTATTTTGTAAGCGAAACTTTTATTGTGACAAAGTGAGTGATGTTACTTATGATCCGGTTCACTTCTGGCTAACTTAAATCGCCCAACAATAAAACATGTGATGTAACTTTACATACAAGAAAATTTCCATTAGAAAATATAAAACTAAAGACAACTCAGCATAAGCTGACACAGAATTCATTTGGGGAATATAGCCTTTAATAACACAGATACTATTGTATTCATACAGTTATACTTTGAATCACATAAAATGAAATATGAAAGCAAATGGAAAATGATTTGATTTTGTAATTGAAAACTCTTTATTGAGAGTATCATCAGGCCAATAACCACTATTAAGTATAGAATCAGAGATGGAGAGAGAAAAAAATAACTTAAATGAAGAAGCAAACCTATTGTTTTTCCTATTATTCATTTGAGTAGCGGTATAGAAGATAATCTTTTTGTCTTTTTGTCAATGGAATAGTTTAGGTGGTGAGATGAGCAGAGATTTGAGTTTGGGAACCGCTCCTATAAGGACACGTGCTCAGTGTTTCCAGAGAAGCTCGTTCAATTGCAGCCTGCGTGCCCATAAAGACTGAATTTTTGATTGATTGTGTCAATTTACACATTAGGTCTGTTTCTTTACTTTTCGTGTAAAGTTTGGGAAAAAGCCCGGGAAAAAGTTTGGGCTCGAGCTTTTTAATGTTGTTGTTGTAATCTCCATCCGAAAATGAAAAGTAAAGATACACCTTTTGGGATGTTTCTTGCTGAATGACATTTATCATGTACTCTCCGTAGAGATGTAAAAAACATACAAACAATTTTGTTTTAGAAACCTGTTAAAATGAGCTCAAAGCCATATTGCATTGCATATTTAACATTATTTTGAATTTTCAAACCAACAAAGAGAGATTATGCTTTCCATTTTTCATTTTATTCCAAATATAAATTTGAATTCAATCGAATGTTTCGATCAGCTGATTTCACAAACAGCCGATTTGACAAGCAAGAAAGTGCACGAGCAAATTGTTCGGGTGAATTCTTACTGGAGGGGAAGTGACAAAAAAGCAAAAGCTCTGCCACTTTTACGTCAAATAAAAGTAAAGATACACGTTTCGGGATCCCGCGGGATCCCACGGGATCCCGCGTGTGAGTAAAGATACAGACCTATTAGGTCTATTTTTCATTTTATTCCAAATATAAATTTGAATTCAATCGAATGTTTCGATCAGCTGATTTCACAAACAGCCGATTTGACAAGCAAGAAAGTGCACGAGCAAATTGTTCGGGTGAATTCTTACTGGAGGGGAAGTGACAAAAAAGCAAAAGCTCTGCCACTTTTACGTCAAATAAAAGTAAAGATACACGTTTCGGGATCCCGCGGGATCCCGAAACGTGTATCTTTACTTTTATTTGACGTAAAAGTGGCAGAGCTTTTGCTTTTTTGTCACTTCCCCTCCAGTAAGAATTCACACGAACAATTTGCTCGTGCATTTTCTTGCTTGTCAAATCGGCTGTTTGTGATCCCGAAACGTGTATCTTTACTTTTATTTGACGTAAAAGTGGCAGAGCTTTTGCTTTTTTGTCACTTCCCCTCCAGTAAGAATTCACACGAACAATTTGCTCGTGCATTTTCTTGCTTGTCAAATCGGCTGTTTGTGAAATCAACTGATCGAAACATTTCGATTGAATTCAAATTTATATTTGAAATAAAATGAAAAATGGAAAACAAAATCTCTCTTTGTTGGTTTGAAAATTCAAAATAATGTTAAATATGCATTGTAACATTGCTTTGAGCTCATTGTAACACGTTTCTGAAACAAAATTGTTTGTATGTTTTTTACATCTCTACGGAGATTACATGGTAAATGTCATTCAGCAAGAAACGTCCCAAAAGGTATATCTTTACTTTTCATTTTCGGATGGAGATTACAAAAACAACATTAAAAAGCTCGAGCCCAAACTTTTTCCCGGGCTTTTTCCCAAACTTTACACGAAAAGTAAAGAAACAGACCTATTACTGACGGTGTGAACTGAGAAAGAACGAGTTAACTGTTTAGTTAAACTCCGTTTGAAGTGCTCCTTATATCGTTTTTCATTGACAAAAAGAGTAACTCCTTTTGTGAAAAGATTTACTCGGGTAGGGGTCAACTCGCGGTTTTTTTCTCGTAAACGTTTACTTCGCAAAGGTCAATACGCAATTTCTTGTTTCGCATACCAACAATTCGCATATTGTTTTTTCGCAATTCTTGTTTGGTTTGGCGTTCATCTCGCATTCATTATTTCGCTGTTACTTAAATCACTTTACCTTATCTCGCATTGATTTATTTCGCTTTTTGATATTTCGCCTTATGTTATTTGGCAAAATATTGTTATTATTATTTTTTTTTAATTTGTTTGGTTTTCACTTTATCTCTTATATATCTCTTACTTATTTCGCGCTAAATTTGTGAACATGAGATAAAGTGAAAACCAAACAAATTAAAAAAAAAAAATAATAATATTTTGCCAAATAACATAAAGCGAAAAATCACCCACCTAAATGAAATAACGATCAAAAATTTTCGTATTTTATGTAAAACACTATTTTATTTACGAAGAGGAGAACATATCAAAACAATTTATCGTCATTAACATTATTATTAAACAAAAAAAAAACAATTGTTTCAGTGAAAGAGCAAACAAAACAAAAAATAAAGTGGGTAATTACTAATTACAGATTTAAATGCACTGCACACTCATTCTGTATAGTTATTACTATCCATTTTTCAAATGGAGACAAATTTATAAAAAAGTTTTAGCATTGAACGACTCCAAAAGACTATTACAAGATCACTGCATGAAATGTCAATAAAACCGATAAAAAGAATGCATACAGAGAATTGAATTAACAAGTGGATTAGTAGCGTGTGGCGAATTAACTGTTTGCGAGATAAGGGAATCCGAAACTATTATCAGCCAGTTGCATTATAAGCCAGTTGATTGGAATGCATAATAACTAGTGTGAGTTAATGTTTCAGCGAGATTCGAAAGACGAAATTACAATTTGCGAGCTGACTGTTGCGAAATAAATGAAAAATTTTTAGACATCCGCGAGATCACCGTTTGCCGCGAGTTGTTCGGCACCCGATTTACTCCTATCCCAGTTTCCATGTTTCATTGAAAAATAGATTAGGTCCAGAGTTACTCTAAACGTCAAAGATCTACTCTGAATTCACGCACACAAGCAGAAACATTTGTTCTGTCAAACATTCTTCTAATTGCATCAAAATTTTTCTTCGTTTTCGAGTTACATTGAAAAAACGAGTGCATATCTCCGATTTGCACCCTCTAATTTAATAGTACTTTCGGTTTTTTCTCCAAAATTAGCCCATTAATCGATTCATGCAATAAAAATCCGCCCTTTTTCGAGTTCCTTAAGAAATGACATAATCAATAGACTATCAGTTAGCTAGTACCTCCACTACTAGCAAAAAGTAAATCTTTCGGATTTCAATGAAAAACTCTAGTGTCTTACTTTTTGGTGGACTGGAGACTTGGTTGGCTACTGAACTCTTAAATTATCATAGATTCCAGGTCATCAGTGAAGGTTGGAATAGCGCATAGAGTTCGTTATGAAATCTTCGTCTCTCCACATCGTTTTCATGTATGTCGAGGGTTTCCTGTACAAACGCCTCGTCTCTGTAAATACTAGCCTTGAATTCGATAAAGAGATGGTTTTTCAATGATCTGCCGTAGGAACTTGGTAGATTGTGGACTTTTCTAGTTAAAGTCGGATTGATAAACACCTGTCAATTTGCTGTCGTGGGATGGGCTCTCTTATGCACTATATTATTATCGACGTTAATAGTGTTTGTCGTTGAAAAACAGTTATGTACTCCTTTTGTGAAAAGGTTTACTGCTCTTCCATTTTCCATGTTTCATTGAAAAAATGAGTAAATCAGGAGTTGCTCTAAACGTCAAAGATCTACTCCCATTTGGTTAGGAAATCAACTCTGAATTCACGCGCAAATGCAAAAGCATTTGTTCTATCAAACGTTCAATCAAATTTCCATGAAATTAAATTAAATATTCCAAAAGTTTTTACCGAAATAATACATAAATGTAATGTATAAACGCCGAAAATGTAATCTAAATCATTGGAGTGGTTTTAAATTGTTTACTTTTTTTGAAAAACGAAGTTTTTTATAAATAAAGTATGCAAGTTTTAAGATTTTGCCAGAAGATGTTGAAAAATTAAAGATTCCGTTTTAATAATATTCAAAAAAATCAATATTTTTTTTGAAAAATTAGTTAAAATTTCAAAAGCTAAAATTTTTCACATATTGAGAGGCAGAAAAAAATTTTAATATAAAAAAAAAAGTTGGGAAGTAGTCCTTCACATAAACTTTAATCGAAATAGTTCGAGCTGTTTTCGAGAAAAATAATTGTTATCATACAAGCTGTTTGGCAGGTACCCTTATCTCAAGACCTATTTACCCAATTCTAAAAATCCCTCTGTAAGCTGCCTCACAGACCTTAACCTTAACATTACGCCGAGGGCACCAGTCGTAAGAAAGTTCAATGTATTTTGCTAGTATGTTTAAAGTAACCGGATTACCCATAGTGTTTTTCCAATTTGCCAAAAATTCGTATCAATTTTTTTTTTTTTTTTTTTTCTATGGATGCATTTGTTTCTCGACATTATCGTGTGGGTTTCGCGAGCCCCAGGTACGGCAACTTTGTTTGTTAATGTTGCAGTCGTGATGAAAATGTGCCTCACTAGAAAATATGATTTTCCACCCAAACCACTAGATTGTTTAAAGTAGTAACCCTCTCTTCTTTACTTTGGCAAATGGAGAACTTAGGAAGGGACAACTGTGTAGACGACTGATTTTTTAAATATTCTTTTACGAAAATTGAAATTGATATAAATAATAGAACATCTTTTTATTGACATTATATAAGGTACTAGTTGGTCCGCTAGGCGTAGCTCAAGTCCTACGGTGATCTAGTGTATAGCATCGCCTCTTTTAATATTTAAATGAAATGAAAACTTTCTGTTTTTGGAAGTCTGTTCAGAATTTTTTAAGTTCCACTTTACGTTTCCGTTTCTATAGGAATATGGGGGTGAAATATAGTCTTTGTTAATCCGGGGATAACACCGCATTGTAATGTTGAAACAAAAATTGAAATCAATTCAGTGGTTTTTCGATGAAATATAGTCCATGCTACTCCATAGTAATGTAATACTCTAACGTTGAAAGTATTTTTAGTCCAGTATTTTCTTAGTTCCCGGTTCCCGTGGGAATATGAGGATGAAATGTAGTCCATATTACTCCGGAGTAATTTAACACTCTAACGACGAACGAATTTTTGAAATCAGTCCAGTATCTTCTAATTTCCCGGATACGTTCCCGTTTCCGGGTTAATATAAGAATGGAATATAGTCAACTCGGGGACAATGGACCACTCAAATTAGATATAGTCCATGCTACTTGGGGAATATGGGCATGAAATGTAGATGTAGCCATGATACCCAGGTATAATGAAGCACTCTACCCGTGAAGGAATTTTTGAAATCGTTACAGTATTTTCTAAGATCCCGGTTATGTTCCCGTTCCCGTCACGTTCCTGTAGGAATATGGGGATGAAATCAAACCTATTTCATTTGAAGACCAAACATTATTGAAATCGACTTAATAGTTTTGAAGCCTATGCAATTCAAATACACTAAGTTCTCGTTTACGTTCCCGTTTCCCATCCCGAAGGAATTTTGTAATGAAATACATCTCTGTTGTAAACTTCATTCAAATTCGCTCAGTCGTTTTGGAGCCTATTGACTATTTTATACAAACAAACAAAAAATCTCTCCTCTTCATAATAGTTAAGTTTCACTATAATTTTCTTAGAGACAAAATAGACAAAAAGGTGGCCCGCAGCCCTTCAAAGTTAACGCCTCGAGTTTACGCTATTCAACGTTCTGGTCTCCAGGAAGTTTTCTTTAATCAACGGGTAAAATTTTTTTCATACGTTATTGTGCTTGACTGCTTGGCATGAACCTAATTTTAGTAAAAAGAAGTGAAAAGTAAATAAGAATTGTAGAGAACAATATTTTTTATAACAATAAATTGTTTGAGAAATATCAAGTTCATCGCTTCATTAGTTTTTTGTTATGCTGCACGGCACCACGGCCACGCCGGCGTAGAAAAAACGTGTTTCGAGAAAAACGCGTTCATAGTTTTCGCTCGTTTGTACAGTAATTTAATCTTATTTGGACTCAGTCTGCTATGCAATGCAAGGACCATACAGCAGGTAAGCCTTCCATTTCCATAAAATGTTCGTTTTCAAAAGTTATTTTTTATCTGACCCAAGAATTAACGTTCGAGGCCGTAAACGGGGTGCGCAAATTAACATACTGAGGTAGTTTTAGAGCCTATCAGTTTCAGGAATATCTAGAGACTTTTGAGGATTCCTCTATACCTAAATGTACTTGAAATAGTTGATAATAAATAATAAAAAAAAGTTACAGACAGTTTTCCCCTTTGAAGGTACATCTCATCACTAGACTATTTTTGTTTCGATTCGATTCGATCGGTGATTTTGATTTTTCTTGTTTCGGGATATGTGGAATGGTTGATCAAAGATAGAGTTTTTAACACATTATTGCGAAAATCATGAAACAAGTATTTAAAAATGGAGTACTTAAGTCTAAAAATCCAGCCCAGAAAATTTAAAAATGAAAATGAAATGAATGCAAGTGAAACATCAATAGTCATAGTTGATAGTCGAGAAAAAACAAATCCTGGTTTCAAAACGTAACAGATTATTGCACTTCATTTATTGTTAGAATTGGGTAGTGGGCCTGGCCCAAGAACAAAAAAAAAATTGATACGTCAATTCTGTGAGAAAATTGTAAAAGAGCTTTTCGATGGAAAATGTAATGATCTTCATTTACTTGTGATAGACCTAATTACCCTTTGCTATCAAAAAACGAGTAGCAGTAGGGTATTTTGGTATATAAGAAAGGGCTTACCGGCAAGGTTTTGAGCAGAAAGAAGAATAGACAATAATAATTATTCCTATATCTTAGAAGCAAGCAACAATTTTCTTGAAAGTGCGCAAAGCGCTTTTCTTTAATAATGCACATTCACAAAGCCATGCTTTTGTTTAGGGACCTAAACCCTGTCGAATTTTGTGAAGTTTTTAGAATAGATACCAACAGTCTAAACCAAAGTTTTCAGATCCATTAACCTGAACATTTTTTTTTTTTGTAATTTTTGGCTTCTAACAGGTGCAAAGTTCAGAAAAACACACTTGCGAAAAAGTCCTAATTTTCGGCTGGTATCCGAGTCCCAAAACCCTTCTCCTATGAATGCATCTAATTCCTCCCTGCCAATATGTACTATGTACACGTCCAGTTATAATGGGCTCTGTCACTATTTTATGGTTGCTTAGATAATTCAAGTGCTGGTGAAGCTAATCTTTTTTTTTTTCTACATTTTGAAAACCGAAGATTATATATTTTTTTTTTTTTCGAAATCTACAGACTGACAAAAGAATTTCGAAAAAAAACAAATGTTTCCAGTGTGAGCGAAATATCATGTTTTGCGATCGGCCGTTCGTAATCTTACTGATTTTATCCAAATTTAGCAATGGTCTTAATCATAAGCAAAAATTCTTTATTCGCGTTTTTTGTAGAACCTGGTAAATATCTAATCTCTGCTTGAGGCTTTTTTTGCATTCAAAATTAAACAATAAATTTTATGCTGACGCCCACATGTGTTTTCATAAAATTTTCCAATTAAATCAAAACGCTGTGCTGCGGACACTGGACGGACAGTCGGCTCGGCAGTATGTGCAATTCAACAGATTATGCCATTGAGGTCATTACCTTTAAATTGTAGATGGATTTAAAACGAACGACAATAGCTCTATGAGTATCTGAGACCAAATACCGGGACAAACTGGTTGAATGTTTCTTTAATCATGAAAAAATAAACTTATTTAAAGCATTTAGCATATGAATGACAATCAATTGGGCTACAAAACGCTTTATCACTAACTGAGTCCAAGTACATATCTGGGCGATAAGAAACCACAAGCGAATAGCTGGACCTTGATAATATTTATTATTAATGCTTTTATATGCCTAAACATCCCTGACAAAAAAGTGCTATGCGCGTCTTAACAAAGAGAAGGAAAACCCCTATTTACTATGTATAGATACATTTATGTTTTTAGATAACCGAAACATGTTGTACGCCCAGCTGTTTTCTTTGGTAACTCTCATGTCATAGGTATAAGTGCGGTGGCGGTGGCGGTGGTTGGAAACGAATTATAAGGCCTCGTTTGATACGGGGATTCGAAGACCGGAGTAAACATTGAAAACAAGTAGGTACACAAACACAAAGCCTTCTTCACCCTTAATGCTACTCTCGTTTTTATACTCTCTTCGCCGCGCCTGACGGAGCGCCCAACAAAAAAACACATACTAAAATAGCGGTTGTTAATTTCGTGGACTGAAGCTCAACTGCGCTTGGGCTGTTCTGGGTTTGCTTTTGTTTAGTACGATTGCCTACAAACGGCGAAATTTGCGCACAGCGGCGATGGAAAGCACAGCTCTGCTACTGCTAGTATCGAGATACCAACCGATGTCGCCGTTGTCGCGATGAACAAAGTGATGTATCCGTCGGATTTATATTTTATTTCGTTACATATATTAATTTTTTCATTGCAAATTCAAATTCCTTAAGGTAGAACTTATTTCCTATACTCGAAACAAAAAAAAAAAGAAGTTGTAAATAAGTGTTTAGAAACAGTACCTATGTGAAACTTTAATACTTTTTCTGTGTATGCAAACGGAAGGGCATTGTGTGAATTTAATCGGCCTAATGTTAAAAATATTAGTGAATATAAAATAAATTGAAGCTATTCGATTAGATACAAATCCAATTGTGAAAAGTCAAAAGATATAACCTTGAAAATATATGATCCAGAGCAACTACTCATTGCGGATATCCTACATCATCGCCACATTTTTTTCCTTTCCTGCATAGGTATACTCATGGCACATATACTTTATGTATGTGTATGCATGTCTTCGCCGACATGGTGGAGTCCTTCTGTCTAAAAGAAACAGCAATTGTTGTTGCTCCGGTTCTGGAATTTTTTTTATCGGGAACTAAGGAAGTTCTTTTGTCGTTGATGATAAATATTTTGCATTCATTTACTTAAAATTAAAAAGACATGGGATTCTTAATGCAAGATAAGAGAAAAATTATAATTTGTGATTGCGTTGAAGTCAATGGGCAATTGTGAATTTAAATACACCCCAAGAGTGAAATCGTATACCTACCTACTCTCTTTTTTGTTTTTATTCGGATACAAGCTCACAACACATTATATTATTTAAAAAAAAAGAACTTCAGCGTACATATGGTGTACGGTGTAGTTTATGCGGTATCTAACATAGCTTCTTGATTGAAAAGTGTAATACGAGCACTTTAGGTTTTTGTATGTAGTATAGTAGTGATTATAGCTAAAATCTATAGAAACGCAATAAAAAATGAAGATCTATTTAGGCGGTTAAAAAAAATCTGTAACGAAACACGAACTATATACCAACTGAGAGTTAAAACAGCAATCTCCATCGGCGAACTCACGTACTCAAGGTAAAAATCAATTTTGTTAAATTTATAGCTTTTCGTACCAAACCACACTTGGGAACATTTAATTACTATCCTTTTGACCCTTTTAAAACACTAATATACTTACACCTACATGAGTGTTTTCAGCATAGCAATATATTGAATTGCTTTTTAATGTGTAATTTATTTGGTTTTACATAGGAATTCCAAAAAATGTTTAACTTAGGTTATCAACAAGAAGTATTTTGGGTGCAAGTCGTAGCGGTCATTTATTAAATTTTCTTTAGATTTGAATCACTCAACAAATGGGAGTAAATCAAAGAATTTCAAAGAATTTTGCAAAGAAATTATGCTACCTAAAAATGTGTTTAATTAATTTCCTGATGCAATTTAATTTTCCGTGTCGGCTGATTATAATAATTATTCCAGACAAAGGGAAACAAATCGTTCCAATTGTTTTTGTTCCATTTTATGTTTTGTGTGTATTATTGTACCTATACGTAAAGGTAAAACTAGGCGTTAAACTGTGACTGTGAAGGGTTGAGACTTCGCTGACATAATTATTTTTTTGCTGCTGTAAACATGGGCATCAAGGAAGAACATTAAATTTCAGACTGTTTCAACTTTCCTTGATGCTCTTTGATAGCAAAAGTTAAAGCGCTTTTCTTTAACGAGTTTCAATTATAAAAACAAAATGGTGCGATTTGATTTTTAAAAATCAGGATACCTATAAGATTTTTTGGAGATTTGATATTTATTGTTTAAATGGCAACTTGATTATAACTTATATCTAATACTAGATAAATAAGATGAATTTATTTTTAAGATGTTCAAGAATGTATACATATACATTAGGGTGGTCCTTATTTTTTTCCCGAATTTTTTTCCACGATAGTCCTAAATCGGTTCTAAATATATTAAAAAAAAAATCATGCCAAGTTATAGCCCTTTATTTCAATTTTAACCCGACCCCCCTGACAATCAAAGTTTTATATGGAAATAAATAACGGGTTAAAATTGAAATAAAGGGCTATAACTTGGCATGATTTTTTTTTAATATATTTAGAACCGATTTAGGACTATCGTGGAAAAAAATTCGGAAAAAAACAAAATAAAGACCACCCTAATATACACATATATGAAAAAAATAGGAAAAAAGGAATTTTTTTCTTTCATACTAACAGAAATGAAATGGAAACAGTATTTGATATTATCAGAGAAAATAAAAACAAAAATGTTAAGCATATTGATTATTTGCTCGAAGGAAAAGTAACGGACAATAAAGTACAACAATTATTCTTTGCTGACGATGGAAGCATCATAAGCGAGGATCCTACATCCCTGCAACGAGCACTTGACGTTTGGATTGATGTTCTGGAAGGAAATGGGTACCGTATTAGCGCTGAAAAGACTGAATACCTGTGCTGCCCATTTTCTGATCCAGGCAAGCCAATTCCAGACATTTATTTGAATGGAAATGTGCTTCCCAAGTGTGAAAAGTTTAAATATCTGGGATCTATGATCAATAGTGAAGCAACTTGTGATGACGACATCAATCATCGAGTAAGCGTAGGGTGAATGAAGTGGCGCGAAAACTCCGCTATCTTCTGAGATTGAAAAATGCCCCCTAAGCTTAAGGGAAGACTCTACACAGCAGTTGTTCGTCCAGCTCTGACATACGGTTCACAATGTTGGACAATGTACAAAAAGTATGAGAGCAAATTGACGGCAGCCGAAATGAAGATGCTTCGGATGACAGCAGGAGTAACAAAGCTAGATCGAATTAGAAGTACTAAGATCCGTGGAAGCCTTCATGTCAAAAGTACCATCTTGGACAAAATTCAGCACGACCGGCTCAGTTGGTATTGTCATGTTCAAAGGAGAGATCCGCAGAATCCCGTCCAAAAGGCAATATCGTACAACGTTTCAACAAATTCGCGACGAAAAAGAAAAGGCAGGCCAAAACACTCCTGTCCTGGTACAAGCAAATGCAAAAACAGCAGCATTTGGTTGGCCTCAGACATGGAACAATCCAAAACCGGGAGGCTTGCCGACGCTTTCTGAGGTCAACGCAGCGTACCCCACAGGCGGATCACTAGTGTGAAGCAGAAAAGTGGGAGAGTTGTGATCGCTTCAAGGTCACTACTCGTAACGCCGGAAATGAAAAAGAAGAAGTAGCACATGTTTATAATTGAGCTCGATTTACAAAAATGTAAATGGAGAGTTCATAAAAGTTTCTATATATATCTTGAAGTGATTGCGAATCAGAGTCTACGAATAGGTTGCATCCATATCATAATATTGGTATGATTATAGTGCTTTAACCAATTTCTATTCAATTTCACTACGTATGATTGTTCTCGTTATAATTTAGAGCTCTTAGTGAAGTAAAAATATATTTTTAAATTACTGATGAGGTTAAACTATAGTGAGAGATAGAATAAGACGACCCTTATGGTAAATCATTTATGAACATGGAAAACAATAAAGGATCAAAGAATTTATTCTTTTGGGACGCCAGCACATTAACATTGAGAAACGAAGACAATCTACCACTGAATACAGTTAAAATACGATGGTTTAGATATGAATAAATAAGATTTCTAGCTGTGTCAAAATAATTAAAATAGGTAGTCAGTTTAATGCAGAGTATAGGTTTGAGTTTACGCAACCAAATCCAAAGTCAAGAAGTTTTATCATACATGGAGGTACATTAGACTGGGCAAAAAAAAAGTTTTTTTTTTGTTTCAAAAAAAAACCATAATATTGTTTGGGATAACTAAAAAAAATCCAAAATAGTTTGAGCTCAAAATAAGTATTTAGAGGTCTGTCAATAATTGTTAGACCTAACCTTACTTGAGCGTCAAAACTGTTCAATTATTTTGAGCCTAACAAATTTAACGACAAATGTTTTTGTAAAAAATTACGTTTCCTTTGAAAAAGGTCTTATTAAAATTTTTTCTCAGACTAACCGTTTTTGAGTAATGAAGCTTTGAAAAATGGTATGTACAGTATTTTCAATATGATTTTTCAAACAAAAAAAAAATTTTTTTTGGCCCGGTCTAATGTATATATTAATCATCTATATAATCTTCCATATATCGTCTGAACCTTAATAAGTGCCGATATGCAACTATGTTGAGACCTTAACCCTGTTTCTGTTTGAAATATGATTAGTAGTTGTTTTTCGTTAATATTGCTTTTTTGTTGCTTCTGATAATTTCAAAAGCCTTCGATAAAAAACGGAGAATAGCTATGGGCCTGAGTTCAGTTTTACGTCTCTTACTTACTTACTAATAAGGTGGGCATTACAGTACCGGATGAACCTGGGCCTCTACCAACACCCTTCTATTTCGCACTCTAACTCGGTTGAGGTCTTCATCCACTTGATTGCGCCACCTAAGACGAGGTCTTCTCCTTCCGCGATTTCCCTGCAATGTGCTTTCGAAAACCCGTCGAGCCGGAGCGTTTGGGTCCATCCGCTCTACATGACCCAACCATCGAAGCCTCGCGATGTGTACTCTTATGGCTATGCCCATGTCGCGGTACAGCTCATACAGCTCGTTCTTGTATAATCTTTTTCACACATTGTCTTCGCATATGGGACCAAAGATTGTTCGGAGAATTTTTCTTTCGAAACGACCAAAGGTTTCTTCATCCGCTTTCGATAAAGTCCATGCTTCCGCGCCGTAAAACAAGACTGGGATGATCAAGACCTTTACAGGGTTACCTTGGTTTTTCTGGAGAGGGTTTTGTTTCTCAATTGCCTTCTTAGCCCAAAGAAGCAACTGCTGGCAAGAGTTATTCTCCGTTTGATCTCCGCACTGATGTTGTTTTCCGTGTCTTTAGCGGATCCTAGGTGGACGAAGTCCTGTAATACCTCGAAGTTATGCCTGTCTATTGTTTTATGACGTTTTGTCCAATTCGTCGATGTTCTGTGTCCCTGTTTGATGACAGTATATACTTCGTTTTGCGCTCATTAACCTTATGAAACTAGACATGGCTCTGTACTGCTCGTCACTGTAAATACTGTCATACGCGGTCTTGAAATCGATAAACTTTAATCTTTTACTTTAGGATAATACTTTCGTTTTATGCTTATCACCCGAGTTGAAATTTCAATTGATTGCTGAAAAATTAAGTTATTGGCTGGCTATGTGAGTTTTTGTTAAAGTTTCATCAACATTAACTAAGCAGCATACATCCAGAAAATTAAAACCTCTGGAAATGAATTTGCTTCAAATAAATCGACTGGTGCGTTTAATCAGTGAGCATAGTGAGCATAACATATGGCAACTTTTCAATCCGTAAATTATTTAGATTCAGTGCGTAGTTGTAAGTTTGATTTACCTTTGAGAAATAATTCAACCAACGAATAATATAGAAAAGAAATTGAAAAAAACCTAATTAACTTGTAAGGTTATTTCGAGGTATCCTGTAAATTCAAACTATTCCACTAGCGTAGTAAAACTTAAGGTGGTATTACACTAGCATATAAATATGACAAGTTCACGAAATATATATGGCATACAAGTGTGATAGCCATAAATATATGGCAGTATTTATATGTTGCCATACAAATGTCAACGATTTTAGTGGCATATAAACATCATAGTGTAATACCGAAACATAGTTCCTGTCATATAAATATGTTTTCTTAAATACTGTCATATAAAAATCCCTCCAGCATCCTATGTGCTGTATTATTTTGTTTCTCTCTCACTATATTATAATGTTTAATAATATTTTTTGTGCGGTGTTCACTATATTTTGGAGTTGAATGAGTTTATAAAAACTAGTTCAAACCCCCTTTAAGATCGTTGTTGGATTTCCCCGTAATAATAACAATCGGTTTCTTC
The DNA here is from genome assembly GCA_914767635.1 of Melanostoma mellinum. Taxonomy (NCBI): domain Eukaryota; kingdom Metazoa; phylum Arthropoda; class Insecta; order Diptera; family Syrphidae; genus Melanostoma; species Melanostoma mellinum. Next base: position 264,761,659 of record OU612058.1, on the reverse strand, counting down.
AAGGACTTTAATTAAATTATAAAAACTTGTTATTTATTTCCTATCAGATTTCGAGTTCAAGTTTTCCTATATAAAAAAAGTCATGGTATTGATAACATCTGCGTGTTAAACTACTTGAAATACTTGAAATATATAAACAAAAAGACTGCGCAAGAGCGAACTCGGGTTTGAAGACCTTGCTGGTCAGATACCCAAAGAGGATTAAACTCAATATGATATGACTGCTACATGCACCGACTGCTACATGCACCGAGCTGCAATCTGAAGTCCTGATCTAACACTGACACTTACTAACGAACAGGATGGATTCCTTGAATTGGTTTGCATCATTTGCACCGTTGATACCTCACCACATTCGTTACATTATTTTTCTGATGAAGGAAACTTTACGAACAAATTTTTGTAATTATTGAAAGATTAAAAATACCAGCAGTTACTAGGTGTCTTTCGTAATAATTCTGTGCTCAAAAGGCAAAGGCTCTTAAGTCGACTTAAGTGGTTTTAGCTGTTTATCCATTTCTTATATATTCTGCCCACAAACTATTTTTCTTTTTTACCCTTGTTGATTAATCTTTGAAAACAAGAAAGTTATGACCTTTTGTAAAATGGCTTAAGTTTAATTCTTAGGATTTTGCAAAAGGTAAAACAACTTAAGTAGAGGATGATTCGTCTTATGTATCAATTTATTTTGTTTATCATATAATAGGCAGAAATTATTTGGGTAAAATATCTTAAGTTCGATATGAATCAATAAAGTAAAATCGCTTATGTCGACTTAAGATATCTTATATTTTTAAGAATATCTAATATTTTCTTTGCTCATTAAAGTAAAATAGCTTAAGTTGACTTAAAACTCAAATCAATTAAAAATACGAATTGGAAGAACATCTTAGGATACTTAGTATATGAAAAACTGAAAAAGTTGTTTTTGTAAAAGCACTTAAGTCAAAAAAACATTAAAAAAAGCATTAAATACTCCACTTATCAAAATCTAGTTTTACTATTTAAATAATTGTGTATATAAAGGCAAGACTACTGAAAACTGTTTCTTCACATCCTTCTTAATTTTTTTTAAACAAATACTGCAAGTTAAAAATCCACTTTCTGAAAAACTATGAAAATAGAGTTAAGAGCTTTTACCTTTTGAGCACAGAATTGTTCGTCCATGATATGTATTCAACAAGAACAGTTGGCTATTATTCATTCATTGAACTTTTAAAGGACCAAAAATAGTGGTCTAGAAAATGAAAAATAAAGATAAATATGCCTAGTAAATTTGTATACTAGCTTGTATTTCAGGGTACATTTTGTTTCTTTCATATCACAAATCTCAACCAAAGCTTCTTTTCTTTATTTTTGCTCAAAATAATTTTATCAAATAAGGAAACTCATTACAAATCCTTGATTTAACTCCCTTTTATTTTCAACTAGCTGACCCACCCGGCGTTGCTCGGGTCTAACTTATTTAAAGCGATGTTCACACAAAACTGTCAAAAAACGAAAACTAAGAAGACTTAGTATAAGAATGCCTGAAAAGTTCTAGTTTCCCGTAGGAATATGGTCATGAAATATAAAAAGAATAGTGTTAGCTTAAGAGTACCCGTTCCCGTCCCGGTTCGCTTTCCTTTTCCCGACCCATTAAAATTATGTGGAAATTAGAGCTTTCATAAGTGAAAAAAAAAACTAAATTGCTCAAATCTGACACTTAATGTCATACTTAGGACAGCTCACACAATATCTTTATAAATTGTAGCCTATGTGTTATTCTGATGTATAAGCTATATTGTTGGAAAGTTTAATTGAAATCCATTCAGTAGTTTTTGCGTGAAAGAGTAACAAACATCCATCCACACATACAAACTTTCACGTTTATAATATTAGTTGGATTAATGGAATAGAAACTCATGTATTTTATTATCAACTTTATCAGATAAATAAAAATAACAAAGCGTAGGATGATAGTTGTATGGCAAATTCTAGTCATATAAAAAAAAATTCATGCTTTTCATATATTTAAACGTCACTGATTGCCATACAAGTGTGATAGCTTTCATTTGTTTGTCATATAATGTTAATAAAATTAACTAACAGAGTGATGTCATACAAATAGTCCATATAAATATGGAGTAGTGTAATATCACTTGCTATACATAGAGCAAATCAGTCATATAATATATGGCAGTATTGTCCATATATATATGATAGTGTAATACCCCCTTTAGAAAAGTTTTTGAACGTAAAAGCTCAAACACTAGCACTTCTCGAAATATATTTTTTAAAACTCAACAAACAATAATGTTTGCAAGTACAGACTTACAATATTTATCCATTGTGCTTTTCAAGGGATAAATTTTCGCAGTCGAGTACTCGAACAACTGTTATAATATTGCGAAATGGCGCATAGGGAAACACCTGTAGGTAAATAAGTTTTATTTGATTCTGTATTATGTCCAGTACTCCAACAACTGTTTTAATAGTGCAAGTTGGCATACACGCAAACAAACCAGTTGGCAAATAAGTTCAATTAATTTCTTTATCTATGCAAATTGAATAATTAAATAAACCAAGGAAGTGATATTAGAAAATATGTGGTCATGAAACCTATAGAAACATGGCAAAGGCAAGCAAGACAAATGCCGGCTATAATTTGTACGTCAACGGCCATCAGATGACGAAAATGACAAATGAAAACTTAGTTTGATCGACTTGTGATCATCCCTTTTGAGATGAAGTATAAAGAAATTTTCAAAAAGAACATATGGCAACAGGTCTTCATGTTATCAAAAGTCATAAATATGTTTTATATTCGATTTGTAGGGCCACGTTATTTTTTTTATCACCATTTTTGAATTTGTAGAAGCAATTTTGTGTAAGGGTTCTATTGGAGTAACATAAATTGGGATTGGCGATCCCCTAGCAATCTTCACAGCGATTAATCATGACCATGATGTACATTTTCATTTCAATCAAATGTAAGAAATGAAATCACGGAAAAAGCATGTTTTTGGGTGGTTTATTAGACGTCTGGTGGGAAGATTTTTATGTTGTACTTACTGTTTGTGTCACACGAGTACATATATGTATCGATCGGCCAAGGTTGTATAAGTTCACCACCAACATATGTATTCTTATCTACTCGTATCATCAAAAAAAATTTTGAGCTGGAGTGGAAGTGCTGTAATTTATTCAGGGAAGTTTAGTTTCAAAGAAAACCACTTAATGCTTTTAATTGGTATCACTCTGGCGTATGAGTACTTTTTAATTCCGCTCCTAATTGTGATATTCCAGCTCTCATCAAAAAATATTTATACTTACGTTAATTGAATTCTTTAAGTTATGGCGCAGAAATGATTTTCTTTGAGTGCACTTATGCCTGAGTGCACTTATGCTTGAAAATGTTTGTTAACTCTTCAAAGTCTTAGATTCATATCATTTGTATTTCTTTTTTCCATCAAACGGAGTGCGGTCATCCTAACAAACAACGTAGAGTAAATACATTTAAGATATTTGTTCGAAATGTACCGTTTCGAAATTATTCCTTTCAAATATTTTCCGACCCACAACTCCTATTTACCTACCAATTACAGTTCTAAAGGAATAAAATGAAAAAATTGCTTATTTTCTAGGCCACAGCTTAGCTTATCCAATATTCTCACTATGGAATCACAAAAGACTTCCTTCCAACTCAATTTCCTCACAACCCCCGTTGGTCAATCAAGTTTATGGTATATATGAATTGAAGCACTTGTGAAAAACCGCTTTTTTATCCACAATTTTGATGTATAAGTAGTTGTATGTCTGTGCCATCTGCCCACGTGGTGTGTGTAATATTTTAATTCTGTGCAACAAAGTGTGATTACTGATTACACTGGGCAAGATAATAGCTTAGTTTATTTTGACATTTACAGCAACCTACTCCGCAGAATCATCTGCGAGCTAGGGTGGCAAAGACGGTGTGGCTGATAAGTCTAATTTTATTGATGTTTAATTCCTTTTACTATCAAAATCTTATGCAGTGAGTTATGTTGGAGTTTTGCTTTAATGGAACTGCAGTAAAGTTATTATGTTTATAATAATTTTTTTCAAGAGTTAAGCGAATCAAAAACCGAACTTGCTTTCCCAAAACATAACTTTAAAAGCTACTCTGATAAATTATTTCATGTGTGCTTAGCTAACTCCACCAATTTCTAAAATCTGTCACTAGGTCGAATTTCTTGGAAATTACTTAACGACTGAAGTCTTTTTGTTCTCAAATTGTTGATATGGCCTGTAGCTTTTGATAATAGAAAATAAAATTGAAAGTAATTTTTAGTTGACCATTTACTTGGGCCCCGGCTGCTTGACTTTTAAGACGCTTATCTTTTAACGTCTATTGTCACGAAATTGCCAATCGGACTGCGTTTCCTGCTTGCTATTCATCATTATCAGCTATTAGAAGAGAAAATTATCAACGATTGATAAAGAAAGCAAAAAATAATGTATACAAAGGTAACTGTATGTAGAACTGTCTTTCTTAGAAAATAGAAAAAAAAGCTATTTATTTCGATTAGTGCGATTCAATTCTGATTTAATTTAGTTTAGAAGAAATGAAAACCGGGTATTGTTCTTATACTTTTGAAAAAATAGATGAAATGTAGATTTTTGCACGATCGAAGTATAATTCTTCCCAATCATAACTCACAACCTTCCACTCGGACCACAACTTCCCACTCAATACTCGAACTACGCTGTGATGTTTCTAAGCAGATCAGTGAGTGTTTCTTGGAGAGGACTAAGATATTGAAATTTTTTCACCTTTTTCGTGCCCGTGCGTTAATGTTAAGCATGTCTGTCTGTTACGTGAGTATTAAATGTTTCCAGAAAAAGAGAATTCTTTTTCGACGCGTATCGCCTTTCGCGAGGAATTGGCAAGTCTTTCGAAAGCAATAACACTGCTATGGAAATCAGCAAAAAACTCTGCGTCCTTTTTTTCCTGTAGATGGTGTTTAAATACCAATACCAACTGGAGCACTCAGACCTAAATATCGGTTAACTGTATCAGCAGTACCTATACAACAATTCGTAAAGTGCTTGATGAAGAAGTAAAATTCAACAACACCACTAAAATTTGTGTAAATAAATAAAAATGAATTTGCGTGGATTCGATTTTAAAATGCTTGTAACTGAAAACAACAAGTGTTAAGAAAAAATTAATTTAACCTGTCGAATTGTTATTCAATTTGAACCGACGCGAAGATGAAGACTTGTTGAATGTCTTCAAACACTTCCAGTAATGTTTATCAAGTGATAGATTTGAAAGATCGTTCTGGATCTATTGTGAAGTTGAGGACCGAAGAAAATACAAACATGTACAAGAAAAGAATCAACTTTGTATCCGACTGTTTATTGGAAAATTTGGTGTACCCATAGAAGTTGTTGGGGTGCCGAATAACTCGCGGACTTCATTAGCAAACGATGATCTCGTTGATGTCTAACAATTTTTAATTTATTTCGCAACAGTCAGCTCGCAAATTGCATTTTGTCTTGCACTGATCTCGCTGAACTCGTATAAATTATTATTCATTTTTTCTTTTGCATTCCAATCAACTGGCTCATAATCCTGATAATACTTTCGAATTCCCTTATCTCGCAAACAGTTGATTCGCCACACGCTACTAATCCAATTGTTTAATGACAATGTTAATAACGAACATTTATTTTGATATGTTTTCCTTTTTATAAATAAAATTGTGTTGTACATAAAAATCGAAAATTACTGCTCACTATTTTATTTAAGTAGGTGACTTTTCACTTTATCACATTTTCGCCAAAAATTTGTGAAAACCAAACAAATTAAAAACAAAAACTAATAAAAATATTTTGCCAAATAACACAATGCGAAATATCAAAACGCGAAATAAATCAATGCGAGAGAAGGTAAAGCAATTTAGGTAAAATGTACCCCAACTTACTTAAGGCAGAAAAATATTAATAGCCTAGCAAGGTAGCAATCTTTATCAAACTGATTCAATAAGCAATGGAAATTTTTTCTATTGAGAATTGTTACGGTTTTTTTATTTTCTTTTTTTGAATATGTTATGCAATATTAGCGCCACACACCGTGGGTGAAGCACTCTTTATGGTCATTTTCTTCAAACGCTTATCAAAATTATTTCCTGTTCTTAGTAATAATAAACTGTCATATGTCTCACATGCACAAACTCTTTGATTGCCTCAAAAGTATTTATAATCTCTAAGTAAGTATAATAAAAATTTTATCAATTATATACGTATAGGCAATCGGTTATTGTTTTTTACAGATATCCATAAACAGTGAAATTCGAATTATTGGTTCGTATTTGTGCTATATTGGTTAACGATTTTGATTGAAAAGAAAAGATTACTGACCGATATTACCCAGCAAAAGTAGAATTTAGTAAGAATAAGTTCTAGTTTTCTATTAGCCATTAACAACGCAGTAACATTATCTTTGCTTTTAACGTGAAGTGAATGTAAATTTAATTTGAGGTACATAGAAATTGGTAACAAATATCGTAATACAATCATGGCAGCCTAACGTATTTCCGACGCGTTTGAATTATGACAAAACACTTGAACATTCATTGCTTCTTGATGTAAATCAGTTAAAGGGTGTAAGTTATTTTGCCGCAGAAATGTGTATGTTAAACATGAATTACGAATAAAATTGATTGCTTGTGTAACTATGAACCCTGTAGAGTTTAATCATACGAATTATAGGTTTTTAATGAGTGTTTTCTTGAACATTTGTGATTCAGTCGACGATAAGGATGTTGAAACCAACAGAAACTCACAGGCTCAGTTCATGTTTAAAATAATGATATTTTAATTACTAGTATTTTTCAAAAAAAAAAAAAAAAAGCTAGTGTTTAATTAAATGTTTATATGTATAAAATTTCGCTGTCACAATGTTTAGTTACCGTACTCCTCCGAAACGGCTTTACCGATTCTTACCAAATTTTATATGCGTATTCAGTAGGTCTGAGAATCGGCTACTAATTATTTTCCATACCTCCAAGTGATAAGAGCCATCTATCCTTAACATTATTTCTTTAATTAACACTGTGACACGAGAATTTTATATATTAGATTTTACAGTCTCACAGCCGTATCTATAAAGAACTTTTAATCATTGATTAGATTTAATTGCCCTTTAAGTAACACTTAAGTAACGAATCCGTATCGATACTCAAATTTCAAATTTAAGTAACCTTGCTTAGAGCCCTCTCAACTTAAATGCCAATAATGGCGTTTAAAGGTCTCTTAAATCCAAATTAAAAATTCATTCTGACGTTTCGGGAAAATCGATGTCAATTTTGATCTGTTGTTTTGGTAATATAATTTCTAAAAAGAAACTTTTCTTAAAACAAAAATATGAAAGATTTTATTCGCGATTTAAATGTGTTCAATGTGCTAAGTTTTTTTCAGATGTCATGATTAATAAATGGAAACCTAAAAAGCTGGTACAAGAGCTACAGGGCTACAAGGCCAAACGCGTTGTTCTGTTTTAGATGCAAATGTGTGTTGCCAATGTCAGCTGCTCACCAATTCTATTTGGGTTTTACGACCATCTTGATCTTGAAGTGATCACAGCTCTCCAAAGCAGATGACTAGTAATAAGATACTAGTATAGTAATCCGCTCCTGGGGTACGCCATGCTAATAACCTCAGAAGCCGTCGGTAAGCCTCCCGGTTTTGGATTGTTCCATGTCTGAGGCCAACCGAACTCAGGGCCCAAATTAACGCACACGTGATCGAGTAATACGTGACTGAATTATGTGTTTTTGGCAATACTTTTCGCGTTATCCAGCACTTTAGTACCACGATTTGACATTCTTTCATCAGTATTTGAACGAATCAAAGTCGATAAATGAAAAGGAGACTGATGTTGTGTGATATAGAGCGAATTTTGAAAGAGAACCAGTACTCAATCACTCGATCACTGATGCAGTAATTCGATCCCAAGGTGTTATTTTTGTATTTGTGAGAAACAGGGGTGTTTTGGTCTGCCTTTCTTTTTGTTGCTTTGCGATCGTGTCTGAACGTTGTACGACCTTTTTGTCCGGGTTCTGGGATCTCTCCTTTGAACATGACAATACCAACTGACCCCGTCATGGTCTATTTTTTTTTAGGATTGTACTTTTGACGTGAAGGCTTTTACAGATCTTGGTACTTATGGGATTAATACGATCAAGCTTTGTTATTCCTACTGTTATACTGAGCTCTCCGTCTCAGCTGACTTCAACTTACTCTCATTTGCTTTTTGTACATTGTGAATTGTATGTGAATACTGGATACACAACCACGGTGTAAAGTCTTCCTTTCAAAAAGATGACATTTTTCAGAAGATGGCGCAGATATCTCGTCAATTTGGTATTATCTCCGCTAGTCATTTCTGCTGAACCAGTGCCATGAGAGCGACACCAACCGTAACTCTGGATACTTTTCTTTCGCTAGCTGCTCTAGATCATCACAATGCAATTAATTGAAAAAAAGGCAATAGGAAGATAGGGATGAAATATGGCCTACGTTACTTTCAACTCTCTAGAGTCTAGACCATCTCTACTTCAAATTTCATTCAAATTTTCTTGTTATCAAAACTCAATTTGTGAATATACTCGTAAGTCTCAATAAAGAAAACTGAACTCCAATGAGGGTTTTGAAACCATGTATCTGCTTATTATGTTGGAGGTCTGATACATAAAATTGTTCTTTCTCTGATATTATTTAAATATCATGTATCTGTCTTCAGAGATAGTTCCGAAACAGATATAAGGGCATCTTCCCTGCGTGTGGATAGTATAATGCAAAGGAGTGAATAAGGGATGTCTATAAGATGGCGATCTAGCTCTTCTTTTGTGGTGCAGGGGTTGTCCTCTTTACAAGACGCAGAAAATTGACTGCTCTGAAGTCAAACCATCTTGGAGTAATCATAGATAACAAACTTCTTTGGTCTAAACATCTCGAGTTAAAAACTGCTAAGGTACTCTCTGCCTTCTGGCAATGTAAGGGAGTCTTTGGCAAGACATGTGGTATGTCATCGAAAAGGGCCCTTTGGATCTATACATGGCTATGATACGACCAATCACCTCCTATGCGTCAGTTGTTTGGTAGAAGAAGCTCTCACGTAAATACGTAATTGCTTCTTTCGCAATTTCAAAGAGCAATATTTCTTGGCTTTAGTGCTGAATCTTCCTCTTTGGTACCTACTACATACATCATGTGGCTGACTGCGTTAAGCCCATTTCTCGTTCAACAGATGGAGCATATTTTTTGACTCACGTCTAATGGATATGCCGTCCGACACGATGACCCCAAGGCTTAAACTGCGTCAAAAATACACAGTCAACTTGCCTTTGGACTGAATCACTCTAAAATCTGAGCCAATAAAGGATTGTTACCGAACAGATGGTTTCAAAACCAATGATTTTGTGAAAGGAGGCGTATGCTATCCAAATGTCTAAAAGCCATCTGTTACGAACCCGCTGAATGGGGAGAAAGAAATATCTATATTTGCAGCGATAGCCAAGCCTTATTTAAAGCCCTTTTCAACACTCTAACTACTTTGAAAGTGATCCAGGAAAGCAGAGCCCATTGAATGCGATCAGAACGTATAACTGGAAATAAGATCGCCAATGAACTTGCGAGGCAAGGATCTCAGACGGCTTTCTCTGGCACTGAACCGGTGCGGCGGCGGCGGCCGTCTGTACTGCCGGGGTCCTCAGGGCTTCAACCAGCGATTGGATCTGTCAAGAGCACAACCGTAGACGGCTTCTATTGGATCAAACCAAATGTATTCCCACAACGTTAATAGGAAAACTTTTGTTATCCCGTGCTCCGCACCACTCTAAATCTCTAAATCCTGTGGAGAAAATAATGACACCGTTGGGCACTTCCTCTGTGATTGTCCTGAATTTTCTCGTATCAGGTTATATAAACTCGGCGCAGACATGGTGAGAAGTGGCAACCTGGGCTCCTTATCATGGCAGCGTCTTTTGGATTTTCTCCGAACATCTGGAAGCCAGAGAAAATTGTTATGGTGTTCGTGGCATAATGGTTATAGCAAGTCTGCCTGTTAAGCGAAAGCCGAGAGGTTCGAACCTAGCAGAAACCAAGAGATGTTTTTTGAGAGGAATTGTGAAGTCCTCCGATAGTATATTCATTACCATAAAACGCGTTTAAGCCCACAACTGATTTAAGTACGGATACTGTGATGGGGAGGCAGACTAAGTGTGGCTCCACTGTAAGGAGCCAAAGCTGATTGTCAAACTTAAATCTGCATCTGAACATTATTTTAAAATTCATCCAATTTTTGATTCAGCGAGGCTCCTCAGCCCTAAAAACCTTATCTCTATCAATCAATCACCCTCTTCTTCACTCACCTACCTTCTTTATACACCATGACATGAAAAGCTACTGCTTGCAGCTGGGCATCAGTTAACTCCACCTTTTCTATTCATTTGTTGTGCGTTATAAAATTAATTTATTTTAAATCAGTTTATTTCGCCTTGATTTCAATACTTTGGAACATGTGAGAGAGGTATATAAAAAAAAAACAAATCGTTTAGTTCTGAAAACAGAAGTTTGCAGTGAAAAGTAAAACAACTTGATAGGTTTAGCAATTCGAAAGCTCGAATTCTGAGTTTTCGGTCTTAGAATTAAAATCATCATCTTTGTCCAAGCCTTTTTTAGTTTGTTTTCATGTGATGGGTAAAGTACATTAATTTATTTTTAAATGAGGTAAACCTTTGATACACAACGTGTTGTTTATTGGTCTCATTCTAGGTGAAAAGGAACGAAGGAAACCAAGCCCGACTGTGATGCATTGTTGTTTACCAATCATTGAATATTAAACTTGGAGAGGATATTAGCATCGTCTACTCCAAACTGAAATCTAGCACAAAATGGCGATAGCGAGGTCCTTCAAACTGTACCTGACTATTTTCATAGCAACAACCTGTTTTTATATGGTACTGTATCAGTATCATATGTCCAAAGGCAATTCAGTGCTGCCAGCAGAGGAAATAAAGGTGCATTGAACTCATACACTGAAAATAATTTAGCAAATAAGACTACCTACTTAATAGCTACCTCGCATAACTCTAGGAAGTTTTAAATGTTTTATTTCAATTCCTGATTATGGTTATGTATATTTTACTTACTGCACCATTCACTCCGTAACATTATCTGTATGTGAGTTTTAAGTTATTTAAATGGAATGAGGAATAAACCTAGTAATGTTCACTAAAATACACTTTTGATCATCTTTCAAGTGTATACCCAATGTTTTTATAATATACAATTCTTACAGGCTTCTAAGACACGAGCTAAAAACAGATCACTTCAAAAATACAGTGTTAATGTTGGATCAACTCCATCGGTAGAATCCCTTGTGACCAACACCAGTAACTACATAATTAAAAGTAGTAATCTAAGTGCTACCACATCAACAACAACTACCACCTCCATCACCACAATCATATCCACCAATGTCCATACAGTCAAAAACAAAACTGCTGAAAAATTGCCCGTAAATAAATTGAATAATCGTCTTAATCTAAAGACTTAATATCAACCAAAAATTTCATTGTTTTCTCAACTGCATGTTAAAACGATTTCATATATTTTGTTCATTATCTGACCAATATAACACTAACCTTGGATACTGCTTTCCACTTATCAAAATTCCGACTTCTTATTTTTAAAAGTAGCTATAGTCGCATGAAAGTTATACTTTTGGTTTTGTATCTAACAATTAAAAACTGCATGATCGTGCACTTATAACTTACTCACTTCAGGCTAATAATTATTATTATTAAATTATAATTTATGTGATATTCTTTGTACATAGCTTTCTTACAAAATTTTAAAATCAAGTGAGTACGTGTCCGTTCTAACGTTTTAATCTTTTTCCAGCCTCCATTGTATATAATAACCCCAACTTATAGAAGACCTGAACAACTTGCAGAATTAACAAGGCTAGGCTATACCCTCAAACATGTTGCAAATTTATTGTGGCTAGTAATCGAAGATGCCAATAAAACATCGGACTTGGTGAGCAAGACCTTAAACCGCATCGGTATACCATACGAGTATTTAATAGGTACGTGAATAAGGATGGGATGGAATATTGTATTACGGGAAAAAAAATCATTTTATTTTTACTTGAAGCTCCGATGCCCGAAGAGTATAAAAAGAAAAACAAAGCGAAACCGCGAGGGGTTTCAAACAGAAATCGGGGTCTGGAGTGGCTGAGAGAAAATGCAACCGATGGAGTTTTTTACTTCGCTGACGATGATAACACTTACGACATCTCAATTTTCGAACAGGTGAGAAAGAAAACAACTACAGCTAAGACATATTTTTAAAGAGTTTAATTAGAGCTTACATGTTTTTATGCAGAAAGAGGAAAGAGAATCACTCTTGTGAAAATGCACAAAACTCAAATACTATGACAGAAGAAAAGAATATATGTATGAATAATGATACTATGTGCTCGCAATTATATGTGCTGCGAATCACTTCGTTTATTTACACAATGAAAATCGAAATTTTGTCAAATAGAGCTGAAATATCTGTATCTGTTTTTATCGAAGGCTGTGCTAAGCTCGTCGAATCCAAGACAAACTAAAGAAGCAGCAAAGCTTTAGTTTATTGAAGTTAGTTTGATTCCGAAGTTCTTCAAATAGGTTCTACAAATCCATATAAGAGTTGAATACATAATTCAGGATATAACTCTGGTCTACCAGGATATGTCTGGTAGACTCTGGCGCTGTGTCTTCCGGTGCTTTGACTTCAACGCCTGGTGGGCTAGTGATAGCTCGGCTGGGTTCGGGAACTCAGCTGGAATGATGGCAATTCTGCGTTTCAAGTCTTGGTCGAATAGCTCTGAAAGTGAGCTCTTGGCTACTGCTCAATTCTGCTTTTTACGCGGGTCTGGATTCTTGCGACTCGAACTGTGTCTTCTCGGTTTCCGCTTAGAATTCGGCCGCGCAACCCTGCTTCCTGAAATGATACTAAGAGAATGAACTGATGGCTGCTCTGAGGTAGCAGGTCCAACTAAATTCGACAGTGAGGTACCGCTAGGCACTAAATTCGACAATGAAATATCAGTGGACACTATTTCGGGATCGTGACTACCATTTTGCTCTCCAAAGAGTATGTTCTTCGATCACTGTCGGAACCACATTGCTATTTCCTTAGAAGATCATTGCTTCATCGTTTTTGATTGTGTCGTCGTCCATTAGGGTCATCATATATTGGTCAGTTTGTCTGGTCTTTTTTTGCTATGCTTCTTAGTAAGGAATGCAACATGTACTTCTTTTTATGGATGATCCTAGCTTCTTTATAGAGTTTTCTGTTGCTTACGATTTTCCTGTGAATCGGATCGTAGCCGAGTCCAACTGCTTTTCCATACATTGTAAACCTTTTGGTGTCAACTGGTTAAATAAATAAAAATAAAATAAATGAGATGGCGCAACAGAACGAGGATCCTCAGGTCTAGCGCATTTCTCACAACCATGCCTTCGTGAGGGAATGGAGAGACCTACAGTTTTCTGCCGGTTCCGAATAGTTAATCGAGAATGCGCTTTAATAAATTAACTATCGGAGGACTTGCCAATTCCTCACGAAAGGCGATACTCGTGGGAAAACATTTTTTGTATTTGTGTGCGTAATCGATCCACCATCATCACGCCATGGGCAACACAGCTTACAGTAAATTAGTAAATTGAAAATCAATAACTAATGGGTTGGCATAACAGTTCTCAGGGTGCGAGAGATTCTCGCCAAAATACCTTATAAGGAATGTAAAGGACCTAGATAATTGCCGACTCTGAACGGCTAAGTGAGAAAGCGCCTTAAATATTCAGCGCGAATATCAAAGGGTCATGAATACCCTTACAATGCTATAGAACCCAGTGCAAACATTTAAGAAAATAGGAGACATTTTAAGATGGGATACCGATGCACATTGTTTTTGAATTTTTGTAAATCGTATTACTAAAGAAAAATAGAGTCGGCTAAGCATTTCACATTCGGGTGGTGTGACTAAAAATTAATCTCTATTATTGATGTTCGAAGTTGGGTTCAAGGTAAAATTCTTATCTGTTTGATTACATTTATTTTAGTACTTCGGGTAGGTATTGATTTCAATATAAATTTCACTACAGACAGGATAAAGAAGCTTCAACTGAAAATAGAGATGTTTTTTTTTTCTAAGAGTATTGCCACTGCGGAAAATCAAATAGAGCCATAGGATCATTTTTGCAAAGCTGATTGATTTTGTCTTATAATTTGATGCAGAAAGCCAGGGAGTGAACCGTTTTCTGAAATCCCGCTTTTGTACACATTCTTTTTAACATACTGTTTTTTAAAATCGCGCTTTTTAATATTTCCTTTTCTATAAACATTCTTATTGCATGTATATTGTCCGTGAGTCTTATGCCATCCCAACACTATGAATATCGAATCTCCTCTTGTTTATGGATGAATTAAAAATTTGATAAATTCAAGTGGTTTCTTTTTTTCATTCGTTGTTTTTGAATATGTTACAATGCATAAATAATCTGGGTTTTAAAATAAATAAAGTAAATAAGATCTACTTTGTACAGTTTGAATCAAAATCATTTTAATCGTGTGTGTTTAGAATAAAACCTGAACTGCATCGAAACGCAATGAAAAAAATTTCTTATAAAAGTGAAATGATATTCCATACTGCTATATCAAAAGCAAATTTGTATCTTTGCCTCCCAACTCTAAAAAGTATGTTTGAAAAAAGCTAGCTTATGTCACTTTAAACAGTTTTTTGAAAGCAATCACAATCAAAAAATATTGAAAACATTAGCCATTACCATTCCAAGTTGAACCATTTTTGGATTTTTTGTCTCCAATTTGTGTGATAATGTGTAAATAAAAACAATAAACTCAATTGAATTTTTTTAAAAACAAAATTGTTAGATTTTTTTATTGGTAAAGCTACTTTGCTTAATTTCACAAATTATTTTTTTAAATGTATTAGGCGACGCGTTTTGGACTCTGTCCATCTTCGGGCGCAAGCTTCGTATCATACGACAGAGTCCGAAACGCGTCGCCTAATACATTTAAAAAAATAATTTGTGAAATTAAACAAAGTAGCTTTACCAATAAAAAAATCTAACAATTTTGTTTTTTAAAAAATTCAATTTAGTTTATTGTTTTTATTTACACATTCCAAGTTGGTTGAGGTCCTGACCCCACCTGAGTCGCTGTCTTCCTCTACTGCGCCGTCCCTTGGGATTGGATTCGAAGACTTTCTGGGTCGGAGCGTTGGTGTCCATTCGCTCTACATGACCCAGCCATCTAAGCCGCTGGACCTTGACTCGTTTGACAAAGTCAGTCTCGCTGTACAGCCAGTACAGTTCGTCGTTAAATCTTCTTCTCCACTCTCCATCTATGCAGACGGGACCAAAAATCACCCGAAGAATTTTTCTCACGAACCATCCTAAAGCGTTTTAATCTACCTTTGACAAGGTCCATGTTTCTGCGCCATACATAAGAACCGGGATGATAAGTGTCTTATACAGGGACACTTTAGTTGCTCGAGAGAGGACTTTACTATACTCAATTGCCTTTTTAGTCCGAAGAAACAGCGATTGGCAAGAGTTATTCTTCATTTGATTTCAGCGCTGGTGTCGTTGTCTGTTTTAACAGCGGCGCCTAGGTAGACAAAGTCCTTAACTACCTCAAAGTTATAGCTGTCTATCGTGACATTCTGTCCAAGACGTCGGTGTTCGGTGTCCTTTCTTGATGACAGCATATACTTGGTCTTGCTCTCATTGACCACCAAACCTATCTTCTTCGCTTCCGTCTCAATGCTCATAAACGCGCCATTGACATTACGCTGCGTTCTTCCAATTACATATGTCAATATCGTCGGCATATCCGAGTAATTGGACGGATCTTTGAAAGATTATGCCTCTTGTGTTGACGTGGGAGTTTTGCACTATTCTTTCAAGAACGATGTTGAAGAAGTCGCATGACAGTGCATCGCCTTTTTATTTTTATTTTTATTTTTACAATTCTTTTTTCAGCAAATTGTTTTGTTTTGAAATTTTGAACCGTCAAAAAACTTTTCAGAGTTTTCCTGATGTAGCCAATAGGTGTCACGCAGCTGCGTCTGTGAAAAATTGAGTGTCATATAATTGGTTAACATCTCTTCTAATTCATAATCGATATCCTTACCCATTTGTTGAAAGTGTGTGAATAATCAATTCCTTGCAACAACAATGTTCGTGTGCATTCAAATTATCACTCTTTATTTTCCAAGTTTAAGTACCTACATTCCTACATATATGAAGAAATTCAACACTAATATCTTCTAGAACATTTTGAGTTACCTGATTTTCTCAGTTTGTTACTTGGTTCTTCTACCTTTTGTGTATCCTGCTCGCAATCTCGCGTCAAGAGCAAAAGTTTTTATTTATATGTGGAGTACAGTAAGATATAATTTTAATAATTCCATTTTTGTTTATTTATTTATTATTAGATGAGATATACAAAGAAACTCTCAATGTGGCCAGTTGGTTTGGTTACAAAACTTGGGATCAGCAGTCCTATCATCCGAAATGGTAAAATAGATGGTTTCTATGACGGTTGGATAGGAGGCCGCAAGTACCCTGTCGATATGGCCGGATTTGCAGTCAGTGTGAAATTTCTTTTAGAAAGGCCTAAAGCTAAAATGCCTTTTAAACCTGGCTACGAAGAAGACGGATTTTTGAGGAGCTTGGCACCTTTAAACAATACCGAAATAGAGCTTTTGGCATCTTCGTGTACCGAGGTAAGGTTATCGAGTAATTTTCTTAACTTAAATTATTTACATTTTTATTTCAGATTTTAACATGGCACACCCAAACAAAGAAAAATCCCCCGGGACAGCCCCTAAACATGACTAAATATCACCATACAAATCTAGTCATGTTAGATTTAAGTTTAATTCGCACATAGACTTTAAAACATGAAATTCAAAGCACCGTGGCTGGTAACAAGATACTGCCGAGCAGTGCTTCTCAAAATGCTTAGAGGAAATAATTTTTCTAAAAAATAGGTTTTTCTGATGACATGGTTCTGACAGAACAATAAAAGTCCATTTTAGCGGGCAACAGATTCAGATTTTCTATCAGTATTATAATTGATGCGGCACTCCCCTAAGAGGAATAAAACTGCGTTTGTAGGTTGTACTTCGTTTGAGAACTGCTGCCCGGTAGAAATTTTTTCAGATACTAAATATACGTTGTTGTTAAAAATTTGAAGATTCTTCAAAATAATAATACATAACATATAAGAGGAAACAATACAATCTTTAAGAATAATTTTGGTACTTAAGACAACTTTGTATATTACTGTAAAATTAGCACTAGAGTTCGCAATTAATGTTAATGTAAATTAGATAGGGATTATAAATTTTTAAAGCACTAATAACAAATAAATTCTACTAAATAACATAACATACAAAACATAAAAGAATTATTTTACAATATTTTGCTAACTAAAATCAAATAAATTTAAGAAAAAAAATTGTTTAATTGGTCTTGAAATCTTTTAAAACTATTACTGACCGGAAAACTTTAGGTTTTCCATTTCCGTGACTTTGTGTTTTCGAAAACCCATAAAGTCGGAACATTGGTGTTCGTTCGATCTACACGCCTCTAACTATCCTTACTAACTATAGCGCATTCATCACACATGGCCTTCACGACCAGGACAAAAATATTTCACTCATCCGCTTTACATAAGGTAATTGCTTTCCCGGCGAATAACCGGACAGGGATAATCAACGTTGTATAAAGGGGTTCTAGAGACGGTTTTGTTATTGTATTGTCTTCTTCACCCGACATAGAATCAATTGGCAAAAATAATACTCTATTTGATTTGCGCCCTGATGTTATTTTCCGGGTGTATCGCTGGTCCTAGAAAGACAAAGTTCTATATTACCTCGAAGTTGTGACACTGAGTCCAATCCGCCGATGTTCACCTTTTCTGTTCTTCTTTGATTACGTTTTGTACTTATTAACCATTAAATTATTACTCTTCTGTTTCATGTTTCATGTAACTTTGCACTCAGAGAGTAGGATACCTAAATTACTATATCGTCTTATAAATTTTGGAAACTTCTTGAGGTTTTCAAACACATTTTTTTAGTACCCAGAACTTTGACGTTAGCGCAGGGGCGTAGCGAGGCTCCAAGCCTTGGGGGGGTGAATTTTAATGAAATGCCGACTAGTCTTCAGAATTTGCCGACTGCATCAAAAAATAAATCTATATACATATATAAAATAGGATGTATGTATGTTTGTATTTATGTCCGTTATAGACTGGTTTCTTATGAGATCTTCAAGGTAGACATAGTTCAAACCAGAGATGGTTCCTTTCAAGGTTTTATCTCCATACTCCCACAGGAATGGGGTTGGGAACGGAAACCTAGAAACTACTGAACAGATTTCAAAAATTCTTTCGCCATTGCGATGTCACATAATCCCACAGTAAAAAAAACTTATATTTTATACCCATATTCCTACGGAAGCGGAAGAACGAGAAAGGGAACCTTAAAACTACAGACTCGAGCAACACCGGTGGCTCAGCTAATAAATAAATAAAACTATTTAAAAACGTAAAAGTGTTCATTTTACAGAAATTCATTTATTAACATAAAATCAGTTTATAATTGCAATATACCTAACGATATAACAACAAAAAAATTAAAAGTATTTATAAGAAATAATATTACAATATAGTATTTGGTATGAGAAAGAGTACATATTCTTTGATTTTAGTCTTTAAAAATTTTATCATTATTCAAAAAAAAGTTCATCAATTGGAATTTAAACTCCAACTCTCCGGTGTTTTATTAATGCCCATTTTTTGACGACCTCACTAGGTTGAATACTATCAACAACATCCTTTGAGGAATACAGAAGCATTAATGAATTTAGCCTATCACTACCCATCGTCGTACGCAAATAATTAAGAACTATTTGAAGTTTACTAAATGACCGCTCACAAGAAGCCGACGTCACAGGAGCAGTTAACATGTAGCAAACTAGTTTAAAGGTTAACGGAATCACATATCTTAATTTGAATACCTCTTTGACAATATCATCGAAATTTGAGCATTTCTCACAAGTAAAAAGAAGAATTTGCAGTTCCGATAAAAAGCAGTCCACATCTTCTTTAAAAAAAAATGGATCTAATTCTATGATAGATTTGACTAGTTCTATGTTGGCATTTGCTCTGGAAGCGGGTATTTTAAAAATTTTTAAGAAAGGTTCAGAAATGGTAAAATTATCTGTTAGATTATCTTTGACGTGCGAAATAAAAGTTTGAAGAACCATTTTGAACTCTTTTCTATTAAATGTTTCTAGATCAAATACAAAAGCAGTTTCAGAATTTTCATCAATTCTCTTTGGTAACCGACGCGTTCTATGATGTTTTAAAAAATCGTTTTCGGGACTTATCTTTAGTTTTTCAGCAGATGAAGAAGAACTTTTTATCAAAGCATTTAATTGAATGTCATCATCGTTCATTTCTTGAAATAACTCCAATGTGCTTCGAATCAGTCATGAAGCGTCAAAAACGTTTAACTCTTCCACCTTTCAAATTTTTAACTTTAAACCAATAAAAGTCAACAAATGAATTTTTGTTTGCCAAATTCGCACAAAAACGCAAAAAATGTTTGTTAAAAACCCAAAGCAATTGCATAGAGTGGAAAATAAAAATATTCCGTAGTGAAATTAATGCAGGTAAACAATTTTTTTTTGTTCGTTTTTTGTTAGTTCAGAAATGTCAAAAATAGGCCCGTTCACGAAGGTAACAAGGAATTTCTCTTGTATATTTTTGACTCTGTTTACATGCTGGGGTTGAATTCATATGAGATTGTGATTAATATGTGAGTTGGAAAAAATATTTTGTTACTTGTTTCAAACGAATTAAACTATTAATAATAAAAAAATAAAACCATATTTATGGAATACTTAACAATTACCATTTAATCAACAATCTTTCCAATGAAATCTGTGAAACAGAAAATTATATGTGATTTTCCATTTGCCATTTTTCATTTTCATAATTGAATTTTTTCACCGACTCATACGGCAATGAAAAGAAATTTATCATATGAAAAAAATTTGACATTTGAAGTTGGATTTTCACTAATTGAGACTCGAATTTTCGGTTAAGCTGTGATAAATGTTTTCACTTCACAGCTTCACAGATCGGGAATTGACCCCCAGGACCCTGATTATAGAATTACTAAGTTGAGACAAAAACGATTCCATTCGTGTCTTTCTGGTTGAGATCACTCGAGTCGGCATGGCAGTCGGGAAATCTACTTTGTTTTTCTAACTTAATTTGCCGATTTGTTATTTTTTTGGCAACAAATCCACTGTCACAAACACTTCCATTCGTGTCTTTTTGGTTGAGTTGACTTAACTCGACAAATCTACTTTCTTTTTCTTCCTCGATTTGCCGACTCGGAAAAATCGTGGGGGGGTGTAGCACCCCCCCACACCCCCCCCCTCGCTACGCCCCTGCGTTAGCGTCTTAAACGTTACGGAATTCAGGGGCCAGATTCATCAAATTTGAAGTGAATTTTTATTGTGCACACGAAAAATTAACTCACTCTCTTATTTAAGTCGATTCTCACTACAAATCGAGAAGCGGCTGTCACTCCTCAGAATCATGACAAGCAATCTTTTTGCACCAATGGAACGGTTTGAGAATGCTTCTGGACGCTCCTGGACGGTTCTTTTCGTCCAATGGAAAGTAACATTAGATTCCGCAAGGGTGAAGTTGAGTTTTTTGACAGAAGAAGTGCACACTATCCTTCAAATCTACTCACGGTCTTTCAAAGCGTGAGTTTTCAGAGGGCTGTGAGTGTGAGTTTTTAAACTCACTATAATCTAGGCACGGGCTCAGACTTTTGAAAGATTATGCATTGGTGTTGACGTTTAAATTCTGCTCAATCTTCTCAAGTATGATGCTATAAAAGTCGAATTACATTTTGGGCTCCTGTTGTGACTCGAACCACGTTTTTTTTTATAATTAACGCGCACATCAAGGGGTTATGACTACCCTTATAATGTAATAGAACACAGTGCGAGCATTTAGGAAAATAGGAGAGGATTTGAAAGAAGACACCGATGCACGTGGCTTTTGAATTTTTTGTGAATCGTAATACAGGGGAAACACAGAGCCAGGTAAAGCATTCCACATACGGTTGGTGCGACTAAAGTATCTCCGTACCTTCCATGCAACAAGCAAACATGCTAACCATGATTCCAATTGTTAAAGTGGAGTTTCAGACGTTCACATATTACAGCAAACCAGATCTTATAAGCGAATTTAACGGGCGTATTCCTATTTATACCGACTTCGATTATATCACAATATTTCGTTTCGAATTTAAATCATGATGGTGCCATGCCGCTTCTTTTTCTGATATAGAACTCGGCGTTTCTCCCTTCTTTTCATCTTGGTTATCTCCTTGTAGCGATACTTTAGAGCACATTGTTTATTATGATTTTTACATTTTTGTATAGGAAATAATAAGAATGGCGATGCCCGTGGCAGAGTAGAAACAGAGAGTCTACTCTGGCAAGGTAGTGCAATTTTATACAAGCTAAATTACACCGGGAACTCACGTCGCCCTTCTTTTGTCGTTTGGTTTGAAATCAATTTTAAAAAGTGAACATGTTTTCGATATTTTTGCGTTTGTAACAGCTAAGAATGTTTAAAGCATCAGTCAAAACTGCCACAGTAAATATTATTTGTCATCAAAGCGAAAAAATTATAGGTCCCTTCCATTCCCTCACAAGGCATGGTTGAGAGAAACGCGCTAGGCCAGGGCTACCCGCTCTGTTGCATCACCCTATTTAATTTGAATAATTCAAACAAACAAGGTCTGTAACATTTTATTTATTGATTCTGTTGTGGCTTTAGTCAGCGAAGAAATCACTACACATTTCCTTTCGTTTAATAACAATGACGCATTTAACTGCTAAATAAGTTACGAACAACTCCAGTTTGGACATGTAACTTAATAGATGCATCTTCCCACTTAGTATGAATCAAGTGTTCAAGTGGTGAGTTCATTGAATCCTCTTTCCCTTCAAGGGGAGCAGCTTGGTTGTACGAACTTTCAGCTGACTGATGCAATGATACAAGCTCGTTAATACCTCTATTGTCGATAATCATTGGAACTTCTTGGCCGGCACAACTGTAGTAAATCAACTCAAATTGACTCTCTGCATGATAGTTTCTCAACAATTCTTGGTTAGTGTTGAAAACAACCCCAAAGTGGCCAATACAGCTCGTTATCCATATTGGAAGATGGGGTGTCTTTAAACGTGAACCTGGCTGAAAAGCTGACGTCTATTGAATAGAATAATTGATATTAATTCAAATTCAAAACCAATTTGAAAGTACCTGTTTTCCATGACCTCCATCCCATAAAAGTAGTCCTATTGTTGAGCGACATAGAGCCCCATACTGTGCATCAGCCTTTTAAACACATTGTTTTTAAAAATGTATTTCTTGAGTATATGTATTCATAAATATTTATATTACATAGTTATCCTCATCACAAATATGGACAACATCATTGTGAATGTAAGGAGTTGCCCTACCCGTCAAAAGTAAATTTACAATATTCAAAGAACCCTCTTCTTTGTTTCCAACCAACGAAGAAGTTCCTGAACGTTTGTTAAGATCCGAACGAGTTCTATTTGAAAAAAAAACACACAGATATGAATGATGTCTTTTCTAAATATAGAGCAAACATTATTTCTCACTTTCCTATGGAACGCGTTAAAACGGCGCTGTAAAGAAATAATAAAGTCCCTGCACTATCTCCTTCTCCTCCAGTAAACTAAAAAACCAGCCTTTAATTAACCGACCTCACTTGGTTTTTTTTCAAACTTACAAAATTTATATGACGCTTTAAAAACGCCTGCAGAGTCCCTTTGGGCTTCAACTGGAACAAATGAAGCTAAGAAAAAATAGTTATTCCTTCAGACTTTTCAGATATAAATATTCCATAAACAACCTTTTCTGTAATTGTGTCCTGAAAATATGTTATGCTGTGAGGTATGAATGATTCTTCTCCAGGCAAAGCTACAACAATGTTCCCCTTATCTGATATTTGACTCAAAATCTCTGCCATGGCCGAAACTAGAGCGTCAATTTGCTGCTCTTCACTTGGACGAAGTACACTTTGGAAGCAATTCATCAAATCCAAGATCTCAAGAAAGTGTACTATACTATACTTTACTATACTTACTCCGGAACCGTTGTTGATGAAATCGAGCGCTTGAAAAGCAAGTTCTTTAAAATGAATCCTTGAAGCACTGATAAAAGTCCTCGAGTAGCATTGCGAGGTGATACTAAACCATATGCCTGACTTTCTCTTGCGGGAGAAAAAGCTAAAGCACTCTGCGCCCATTCACATCTCAATGGGACCGCTGACGTTCCAAAGATTAATTGTCTTAGATTCTACAGAGATTGAAAGTTCAAATTTATTTGTTACATGTTTGGTTAGTCCTTTTTATACTGACAATAGCTGTTTCCGGTGAAATAGGAGTTCCACCTTCAGTTCGAAATTGCATATCCATTATTGGTAAAAAAAATATATATGAAAATGATTTAAATTGCAAGAACGTTAACTGAATTGTTCACTTTCAACAACTAGCTTTTGCTGTCTGAACAATTTAGAACCGAAAAGGCTTTCAAAGTAATTCTTGGCACTTAAGGACTTTCGTGATTTTATTTTCATATCAAAACACAAACTACCTTATATGCATCCTATGTATATTCTATTCTTATTTATGAGTCTTAAGAGTGTGTGATTTCAATGACTGAAAGGTGTTAAAAACACGAAATGAATATCGTGCAAGGACGATGGTTTATTTAAAGAAAGTCGAGTTCCACCACTTACACTTATTCAATTTGGATGAACTTGAGAGTGAGGGTCTTCAAGGTTATAAGCTTTAATAATTCAGGGTATGTATTCATGTAAACGGTAAAAAGTAAAATATACTTGTTGGATAATATTCTACTAGAGACGATTGATTGATTTAACTGTATTTTTACTTCTGCGGTTGTAGGTACTATACGTGCAGAAAAAAAAATTGCGACACCAATTCAACATGCCTGTCTGTCTGTCTGTCCATAAATGGATCGACAGCCTGAACTTGATAAATAATTTTCTTCAAATTTGCAGTTAGAGTCTGTGAGGCAGCCTATAGAAAAGTTTTTAGTTGGTTCTCTAGTCCTTCAAATAACGGTGCCTTCCTTACAACCTATTAGACCAAGAGCTGGAAGCAAATTTTTGAAGTGATAATCAAAATTCTGGCAAGCAGAAGGCTAAAACCGAAACTTCTTGGACATACTTTTTTGTAACTATGTATTTGAATTTTTCGATTTTTTGACATATCACTCGCTTCGACCTCAAAATCTGACAAACTACCATTTTTGAACGTTCAACCCGCAGCAGACTGGAAAAAGCCTGACAGACGGTTTAATTCGACATAATGGTAAGGTTTAGTTATCATTCCACTCGAAAAAATTGATTCCAGCTTTAAGAATATTCATACTGATTTTCTAGATGGAGACTAACGATTTCGTTAAAAGTTTGTGTGCATGATTAATGTTTTTGTTGTTTTTCTTATGATGTAACGAAAATTATAAAAAGAAGAAAGATTGCAAAAGCAATGGCACACTCTTTGGTTATGATTATGATTTATTCATGTTGAAAAAAGGCTCAAGCTAGATTTTGAAGGTTATATACACATATGTATATTTAGCCCCTCCCCCCATTTTATCGTCAGCGACAAAAAGAAAGTTTCACAGATAGAAACGAAAAGGACCGAAAGCCAGTCGCTTAAGATAACGTTTATTTATGGTGTAACTGACGATGGAAGCATTGCTTCTGAAATGTACATCTGAGGAAATATAAAAAGTGTTTTAATTGTTGAAAATTTTACTAATCTTTTCATTTATTAGATTAAAAAACACGTGGATTATCTCAACTGAAAAACTGATCAGTGTAACTTGTCGTAAAACAGTTATAATGTAAAACTTAAAATGCAGAAAATTGCGAGACTGTGTAAGCTTTTCATTGAATTGTATAAAAAAAACCAATTTTGTTTAAAATATCGCTCACTATGATTTTGCGGGGAGGCTCAATACATCTATGTATATTTATTTTTTATTTGCTTGGCTACTTATATTTTAAGATACAAATTATCTTATTAATTAATACAAGTCTTGTGATGTTATATTTAGCTAAATTCATTTAACAATTACTACTATTGTCTATTTAATAAAATCTATTTAATAAAATAGTGGAATAAATTAAAATAGACCACTTTACATTACATAGTTAAAAAAAATTAATTTTTTGTTTTTTCTTTGCCATAATTAATAATTCATTTAAATTAAGTTTTGTATTAATCAATTTGTTTTCTTCTCTCCATATTATTCAAAAATGACATATGTTGTATAAATGTTTAGTTTTAATTTCATTGGGAAAAATACTAATTTTTTTTTTTTAAGATTAAGTTCAACGATTCGTTTTAAATACCTGGGTAGTCCGTTCCATAACCGAGTACCATTTATGAAGAACTGTCGTTCCAAGGTTAAACACGTTATGCGAAAATTGATAAGTTGCTCTGACCTTATTGAGGAAGATCTTTGTATTCTATCAAAGGGGTATCTAGGCTGATGTGACTGCATAACAGTAAACAACAAAACTAAAGTCCTAAAACGAACAATGTTATCGAAAGTTATATTATACAGCTTTTTTGCAAAAGATGAGACGCCTTGACGCGGCTGAGACTCTATTACTATGTTTTTGTGCTGGTCTTTACAGGATTGAGTTCAGGGTTTCCCATGCAAAATCTTTTTTTTATTCGGAATGCATTCACATTCCTTATCGCAGTATTTCAACTTACAAAAAATAATCCCAGCTAATTTTGGAGTCTTTTAGTATATTAATCGTCTAGAGCAGTCAAAAGACTTGAAGTCAAAAGAATGCTATACTTTCCAACTGGCTGTAATCTTGGAAGTCTTTTCAAAAGTCTTTTACATTCCTTACAGTTATGAACTCTTTTGATTGCATTGAATGTAATGCAGTCATTTGGATGCTATGGACTCTTTTGACTGCTTTGTCTTTTTTACAACTTGAAGTCCTTTAACTGCTTGAATTCTTTTTTGCGGCTCGGAATCTTTTAACTGCATTCTTTTACATTCTGGTAAAAGATTCTGGTTCTGAAGTCAAGTGAAACCTTGAACCTCAGAGGCTGCGGTTATGATTCTTGGCATTGCTCCCACTGGTCTTCAATGCTTGATGCTTGCGGCATAAGATTAGAGGTTAGTTGAATGGACATTCGATTGGCAATCTTTTGCAATAGATAGTATAAGATAGTATTTCCAAAGATGTCCTCCTTTCCTAGTTTTGAGTTAAAATCACCAAGACCGATTTTTACGTCATATTTAGGTCACTGGTCATATGTTTCTTTAAGGAGCTCGAAGTCTTAGGGAACATACAGGGTGTCCCGTAATTCGTTTTACATACTTTGGATATGATTCTTGGTCATATTCTAAGAAAAAAATTGTTCTACAGTAAAGTCCGTTTCTCAAGTTTGACATCACTTTTTGACAATTTAAAAAAAGTCTAACTTTGGTGTACCCTAACCTGTGTTAAATTCGATATCTCTGTCAATACAGATGATAGAGACCTTATCTTAGACTTTTTTTTGTAGAAATAACAATCTTTAAGACTGTATTTAAGTTGATACTTGGAAGAATTTTTACCTGTTTTAGTTTTTTCCAAGTATCATAAAATGTATGGGTTTTTGAGTGCACTTATTACCAAGTTTTTTTTTTATTATTGTTTTGTTCATCTGTAAAAAATAAAGAAACTCTATGTTTATCAGGTATTTTCTGCGAAAAAATGACCTCAAAGTCAAAACTTTGTTTGGGGAAGAAAATTTGGACACCACTTAAAATTGAAAATCTGGCAACCCTTAACCTATGAAAGCTCAACTTAAATAAAGTCTTAAAGATTGTTATTTCTACAAGAAATTAAGTCTAAGATAAGGTCTCTATCATCTGTATTGACAGAGATATCGAATTTAACACAGGTTAGGGTACACCAAAGTTAGACTTTTTTTAAATTGTCAAAAAGTGATGTCAAACTTGAGAAACGGACTTTACTGTAGAACAATTTTTTTCTTAGAATATGACCAAGAATCATATCCCAAAGTATGTAAAACGAATTACGGGACACCCTGTATAAAATTTGGGTATGGTTAGGTTGAATAGTTTCCGAGTTTTTAAAAAACCGTCCAAGAGCGAAAGTTTTCTTGTAATATTAGGGGGCTCAGGTAAAAAGCTTCATAAAAAAGCCAACAATTTTTTAAAAAGTTAATAAAAATTTCAACATTGGAAATTTTCAAATGTTGATATGCAAGTTTTCGAAAATAATCTAGGGTTTCCAAAATATAAAATATCGTTTTAAAACTTTTTCAAAATATTTTTTACATCACCAGAAAGACAATCAAAAATAATCCCACAAATATAATTTTATTGAAATCGTTGGAGTAGCTTTCAAGAAAAATAAGTATTATCATATAAGTTGTATGACAAGGAGCGTTATCTCAAGACCTAGAGACCTTACAAAAATTTTTCTGCAGACCGTCCCGCAGACGCTAGCTGCAAAAATTGAAGAAAATCGATCAAGCGGTTCAGGATGTAGATCCATATTCGGACAGACACATAGGCAAAAAGAATTGAAGGGCTCACTTTTTTCGTATTTTCTGTCATCGTAATATTTATGGCTGTTCTGATTTTCGCACGGATTCAAAACGGAAACCGAAATTGAATCCGTACGGATTTAAAAAGTGTGTTCTTATTTCCGAACGGATTCACTACTGATTTTTTGTCACAAAAACGTGTTGGAAATTCAATATTTGTGTTTATTGGAACTATTTACAGCTTTATTGCATGTTAGTGCTAATATAGTTTATTATTTTTTCATTTCTAGCAATAAATAATGCTCTACAGAATTCATTAACCGGATTCAATTCCGCTAGCAAAATGATAAGCGAATTGAAAACGTACGGATTCGGAATTGAGAACCGCAAAAATTCTAAAACGGGAGGATATGGTATCCGAACGAAAATCAGAACAGGGGTGATTATGTTTGATTGTTATCTAAAAATCTTTTTTCTGTACGAATGTAAAACTTGACAAGACAATGAGAAACCTTCACAATAAGACTTTTGATTGTGGAGATCAATGACTATAAGAACATAATCCATTCCCATTTATTGGTTAGGTTTTCAAAATTCTTTGGGAAATTTTTTAATGATAGCTAACGAATTAGAGAGATGTTTGAAAAGAGATATTCGATCGGCCAAAAGCTTTTTGTTGAATGTCATATTTTTAATATTGGCATACGACAAAAGACTCCACTTTACGAATGATTTTAGATTTATTTGTATCAAATGGAAAGGAAGAATTGGAACTTAACTGAAGCAAAATAATAAGTAATGTAAGGTTCTTTATATTAGTGCCCTAAGTTTGCTAGATATTTAAACAGCGCAGCTCTCTTCAAGCAAATGGCTAGAGAGCCGCTGTTAAAAAATGAATTCACTCTTCAGATATGAAAAATGGAATTGAAGTATTTGCAGTTCTTACTGTCTAAATTATTTTACATATAATCTTTTTGGGATATACCCTCTTACCAACTATATTACAAATATGATTGCAACAGCATTCTACTACTTATAATTTATTAAATTATTGGGGCAGTCGTCGCATTTACAAATTGTTGCTTATTTATAGCTTGCATTCTGGAGTATTTTAATAAAAATACATTCTGTGCCACTCATAAAGCTAGTTGGTGAATAAATGAATATCATTACACTATAGCAATTTCCCAGAGCCTAGGTACATATCCAACATTGGTTTTCAATTCAAACAATTCATTGATATGAATTTTCGCTAATATTTGTAAAAAAAAAAAAATATATTAATAGGTACTTAAAATAAACAAAAACTAATTATTTAAACAAACACAAAAACATTTTATTTATTTCCTACCAAATAATTCGCTGTGTTTCAGCGAAGTTTGGCCAGTGAATTTCTCTTTTGAAAAAAACTATGAACGTCAAAGAGTTTATTATGGCATTCCACAAAAACTCATATATAAGGTGATTCTTCTTTTCAATTCTTAAATTCAATCGAAAAATCATGAAGGGTATTAAGAAATATCGGACTTCTAATAACTTTTGGCTACACAGCGCTGTGAAACTTGCAATCCAAAACATTATTTGAAAACTACTAGACAAATGAACTGCAGACAATTGGATCATTTTTAAGCTGTAAACGTACAGCGGAATAACAGCAAATTTAAACCAATCATATTTGCCATAAAAACGATTCCAAATATAGAACGTGTAATGACGATTGTCAGCCAACAGATACGGATGTACTAGAGTGTTCCAACCAACAATAATAGTAAGCATCGCTGAACTAATGGTGTAAAGTTTCCAAGACCTTCTGACCTTCTTTAAGTTTTTTATAGCCTTTTCAGCTAACACAGGTGCCCCGAATATCATAGTGAAAAGTCCGAAGTAAAAAAGCTGTAATCAATTAAAGAATATGAAAAATATATAAGTTCTAACAAAAAAACTACTATTGCTAGTACTACTATACCTGAGGAATATGCAATGTAGCTTCGTGTGCGCTTTTGTCACCAACCACAATAGTTCCATTAGCAACCACAAACGCAACAAATACGACTACCACTGTTATGTATCCATAAAAATTCTTTATTGTGTTCACAATGCTTTGAAGAACTACGCCCCATGAACAAATAATATTGTACACGATCTGAAACTGGGATTAAGTGTTAACTGCATTTAAAATATCTATACTAAATATCATGCCTCAACGCTGAAGAGAGAAATCGAAGTTTTTCGTTTTATTCCTTTTCGAAAGGCGTACATCTCAATGAGTTCTTCAAGAAAGCATGTTCCCAGGAACAATACAACCCAAACTATATTCGTTTGCCGCACAAGCACACTCAACGCACCTGAAGATAAATAATCAGATTTGTGGGTTCCATAAGACGTATAGCATACCAAATACTGCGGATATATTGTGGGAACTTTTAATCCAAAAATAGTACATGCTAAGAAACATTGTCATGGATAAAATATCGGTGTAGTACAAATGGCTGAAGAAGTACATCGGAGGAAGGATAGCAACTGATATAGACTCTATTGAAAGGATAAGCTGACTTTCATTGGGTTTTATTGATTCTCGTATTTTGAAAATTAGGTAAACGTTGCAGGCAGAAGCTACCAATGATACTAAACGAAGGCCATATACATTGCAAAAGTTGATTGGCATCAAAATGCAGGAGGCGATGTATAATCCTGGGAACGTGGTGATTTTAGGATCCCACTAAAGTTAAACATGAGTTAGTTAGTAAGTAATGCAGACTGGTATACCTCTTGAAATCTGTTGTTGCAATAGTGCAATCCTTGCCGCAAGTGGAATTCTTCATCGATGACAGACTGTGTGGTATTGTATAGTTTGTTGAAAATAGGCAAAGAAGCTATTATATATAATATAGGTGAAATAAATTGGATCAATTTCGTTTTCATAGTTTATTTTTAATGTGTAAATTGTAAGATAAATATGAACATGAGAGAACGCCGAAGAATTTACCACGCAAGTAGTAACAAGGTTTGTTATTTGTTTTCATTTTGGAGACGTCATTTCAGTTTGACATTGAGGTGGTTCACATTAGGCTCGCTTGATCAGAGCACAGAGTAGATAATACAGGTGGCATTGAGGTCACAGAGTAGAACCAGAGAGTCCACTCAGCAAGG
The DNA here is from genome assembly GCA_914767635.1 of Melanostoma mellinum. Taxonomy (NCBI): domain Eukaryota; kingdom Metazoa; phylum Arthropoda; class Insecta; order Diptera; family Syrphidae; genus Melanostoma; species Melanostoma mellinum. Next base: position 264,730,706 of record OU612058.1, on the reverse strand, counting down.
TAGTGCGTTTTTGCCTACAAGCTAAGTCAAACCGGAAAACCGCACCCGGAAAACCGCACTGGCCTTCACTTACCACAGCCGCCATTGTGTGTGGCCACAGAACAAAGTCAGTTGAGTTTGAAAAGTAAAAAATTTTTTTTTGGTTGCAAAAAAATCGATAGCTTTTAATCATCATACAGCCTAGAACTTAGAAAAATGAATTAAAGTTGTTGGAGTTAACTTTTTTTTCCATTTTGACCAGTATTTCACTGAAAAAGACAAAAATTAGTAAAAAATTTCATACCGATGCAGGCGTTTTGTTAAGTTTTTCAGAACATACTAGTTTGCACATAGCCTTAAACTCCCCACACGATAGCACCTGGTTTGGTAGGTCAAACGTCAAATGAAAGCAAATAAAAGTTTAGAAATAATTTGTAATGAAGAAGGAACGAAAATATTGCACAAATCGAGGAAGAGATGCTCGAGAATTAGCACAATTAGTTCAAAAACCTCATTTTAAGGTAAAATATATTTTGGCTCATTATTCAACATTTTTAAAAATACCTAAATTTTTATTTAAAGACCCTGTTACGAGCCCAAATATGTACTAGTTACTCGTCCTCTGATCTGGGAACAACTTTGGACTCTCTGGAAGACATTTCCAACCAAACAACTACCCAGTCTTATTGCAAAAGTGTCAAAACACCTAGCATGGAATTGCCATTCCTGATCGATTTTCAAGCGAGAAGAAAAATTGGCGCAGGCAGTGTGTACAGTACTTACCAGAAAACCCAAATGGAGCTCAGCACTCTAGTCACGGCAATTTAAAAGCTTTCACGTTTGAGTACCTTGAACCGTATTTCTTTGGCGAATGCGAAAAGTAGACGAACTCGCAATGTTTTAGTTTCGCAGTCTATACGAGTGAATACCAATTTGGAATGTGTAGGGAGTGGATGGACCAGTCGATTGCTCCACTTTCTGCGGCGTTTGAGACATCGTCAGCTCTATCATCGAGTGCTATTGGAAAAGCGAAACCACAGCAATGCAAATCGTTTTGTCAACCAAACAAGTAAGTGTACTGTTTATATTGATTAAGACGGTCAATTGATTTCCTTTTTTGCTATTCCAGATGATACCCTACAAAGGCCAAATTGGGTGACTTGAAGTTTGTCGAACGTCCTCATCCTTTTGTCCTGTCTCCACATCACTTCTGCAATATAAAGGCTAACGTCAAGGTATTATCGACGGATAATATATTTATTTTCGGAAATATCGTTGAGCATAATTTAACGGCTTTCTTTCGATACCACACTTCAATTCGCTTCGTCCACAGTTTAAGACACTTCGATCAACATTAACGTGGTCTTGAACACAATTCATATTCACATCAGGAGAGATTTCAACTTTAGTTTCAGCCAAAATGGGTTGTGCAGCACCTCTAGTTATAGCATGTCGTCACGGACTTTCATTGTAGAATATTTATTGATCAAATGTCATGCGGATGTTTTACAAAGATGTTCAGTTACCTTCGATGGAAAGACATAGGATGCGCCGCCATTATGGTGTGCGGCGGCAGCAGGGCATATAGGAAAAGTTAAGGTATTAGTAAAACGTAGCGCTAATGTAAACAGTACGACCAGAACGAGTTCCATACCTCTTAGGGCGGCCTGTTTCGATGGACACTTTGATATTGTTAAATATGTAGTGAATATTTGCAGGTGACTCTTTCATTTCAGTTGATTTTATCTTTTTTAATACTAATCGATTTTTTTTTACTCAACAGACTTTGAAGTTGCAAATAGACACGGTCACACATGCCTCATGATTACCTTCTATCAATGAACGCGGACGTAAATCGATGCAGTATCAAATGTAACACTGCCCTACACGACTTTGCTGAACCTGATTCTCTAGAGATCCTACAACTCCTATTAAAGCATTGTGCAACCATGAACGGTAGACTTCTACGGCATGACACCACTATTGGCAACTAGTGTGACTGGTCACCTGCCAATTGTTGAGCATCTCACTAGCGTGAGGATCGCATCAACGCTCTAGACCTTTTACTACAACTTATACTTACTACAACATCGCGGGTCTACTCGACGTGGATGGGGAACATTTTACGATTTGTTACACCACTTCTCTTGATCTTCGGGTTGGTGCGTACGAAAGTTTGTTTTATATCTGAGATGAAAACAGTTTCTTCAGATGAAGAGAAGGACCAATGTGAAGAGACTTCTCAAACTGAGGTGAAGAAAATTGAATAGGAAAATAAATTACAACCAGTCACGACTTCTTTGCAAAACAATACGATGTAACGATACTATAGTGAAATAAAATGTGATAAGATTGATACGAGTAAATTATACCTAAAGCTCTTTAAATTATTCAATATGATATGTACGCATAAGAGATTGACTTATGATGTAACTAGCCGCAGGCAGGTCGAAGTAGATCCGCAAATCCAGCCTAAGGATCATATTCCACGTCACGACTTGGACGAAGACGCCAATTTATAATCAGCCTTATTATGAGTTTCACGTGAAATCATTCCCCCCGAAAAACATCTCATTTCACTTTTCCCTTATTATGAGTTTCGGGGGAAAAATTTTCCATGTTCGAAAAATTTCCCTTATTATGAGTTTTTTCCCCCCGTGAAATGTGAAAACGTTGAGAGCAATTTATTTCACTTACTTTTGTGAGGCGAACAAGTAAACAACAAAAGCGGAAAAGTTGCAAGTTTGGACTTTTGTTCAGGTGAAACTCATAATAGCTTTTAAAATTCCGGGCGAACAAAAATGTTCCGGGTGAAAAGCTGTTCACGTGAAACTCATAATAAGGCTGAATCTTATTCCTTACTGTCGCCAGCCAACAAAAAAGATACCTCAACGTGCAGGAGCCTATTTCATATACACTCCTCAATAGACTCCACAATAGACTTTTGAAAAAATTCCCAATCAAAAGTGATTTTTACTATGCAAATGGCAAGTGAAATCACTTTTGATCGGGAATTTTTTAAAATTTTGTTTTAATTGAAAATGTGATGATGCAGCTTTGTAGTCAATGCAATACCTGATTAGGAAATATATAATTTGTAGCTGTATGTCTATTCATATACAAGTGACGCCACCAAATACACGAAGAGTGTTTCAATTTCTGATTTTGATAGAAGTTCTTGGTACATTTTTTGGAGTTACATCTGTATTAATAGACATAGAGCTATGAAAGATATATTTTCTGATTAGAAATTATATTTACCACAAAGCAGTATGATTCTTTTTTTTAATAAAATTTTTTTTTAAGAAATTCCTTATCAAAAACCGTATCCATTGGTTTTAATCACAAAAAGTAGAAAATGATAGCTTTTGAACTAAACTCTTTTGAAATATAGCTCGTATTGAGAATCTGATGATGTAACTTTGTAGCTAATACAATAGAGACTCCGAAAATGTATAGTTCATAACCGTAAATGAAGCCATTCATCACCAAATGTTTTTGATTTTTCAAATAAAGTGAGCTAATTGGAAGTCGACATTAAACCATGACGACAATTTTTGAAAAACTTATCACAATGAAAATCTTAAAATGCCAAAATACTGTCTACGTTATGCTGAGCTCAAAAAGCCTTCATTTGTCTCTGTAGCACAATTATTAACCAATTGCCAACAATTTAAGTTTCCACTTTTTCTTAACACAAACCAAAGTATAAACTTAAACTGTTGGTAATTCGTTAATAATTGTGCTACAGAGCAAATGAAAGCTTTCTGAACTCAGCATAATATGAACAAGAGACTGGAATGTAAAGATTTTGATTGTGCCAAGATTTTTAAAAATTGTCGACATATTTTGATGTAAGCTCGTAGCAAAAAAAAAAAATTGTAAACAAATTTTGAAAATAAAATACTTTAGTACGAAACCAATTAGATATAAAACATAAATACACATACAAAGGATAAAAATTTAACTCCTCAACCCGCAACTCATGCAGGCATCTTTGTTCTCCAGGGAACACAGTATCTCTACCATCTTTCGTTCACGTTCCGCTTCCTCAGGTGTAGAAGAAACACTGATTTGACCATTTTGGTTATTTAGTGTTAAATTGTTTTGCATGTCCGGCTGGTTATGGTTCGGCCGCTTCTTATTCATCGAAATCAGCATCCTTTAGTGAAGATGACATGTTAATCAGTCAACAAATATTATTACAAAACAATTTATTGGCATTCACCTTATGCTAGGTTTCCACTTGCCATTTTTTAAATGATGAATGACCTAGTTTTCTGTCATCGAGAAAAATGACAAGTGGAAATTGCAAAAATTGACAGTCATTCAACTGACGAGCAGCGTCGGTCATTTTTTGGCAGTAAATTTGAATGACAAGTGGAAATTGGCTGATTGACAAACGAAATGTCACTCCATCATTCACTGACATCGATATTTTTTTTGGCATCGTGTTGAATCTTTTGTCAATGAAGTGACGAGTAGTAACACGAGAAAACATAAATAAATAGTACTATGGTATGAAAAAATTCAAAAGGAAAAAATCGAAGGCAGAGAATATCAACGACGGAGTGGAGTGTTGAATCCTCCATAAAAATTGTATGAAACGTTTTTATTTTATTTTTTATTTTATTGTTGACTGTTCACCCCGACATTATCCTCAAAGTATGTAAACACCCCGTTCCTCCTCTTAAAAGGTTTTCTTTGCCTTATATCCACAGCAGGCATAACATTAATTAATTTTCATTTCCCACATTATTTATTTTATTAATTAAAAAAGATGAAAACCTTGCACCACACAAAACGAAAATTCGACGAAGCAAGGAGGCAAATAATTTTCAGTGACAATCTACTACCAGTTCAGAAATGACAATACAAGTGGAAATAGCGCTCATTGACGGTGTTTAGACTGGCGCAAGTCAACTGTGCAATTTTGACATTCCGCCACCCCGTCGTGTTCAGACTGAAAGTAATGTGAACACGATGGATTTTTTTTGACGTTTATTTTGCCTTCAGATTTGGGAAGAAAAAACTCAGAAATTAAACTTAAACTGAAAAAATAATTTATTTACTTTCGTATTTTTGCTTCAGGAACATGAAAAAGAGCATTTATTTTTCAAACAACAGTCTCTTTACTCGAGAAAAAAAAACACAAGTGTCAAAACAAGGAAATGTCAAAACTCCGCCAAGAAAATTTTAAAATTTTTAAAAACTTCGGCGCAAAAAAATGTCTCTTTCTTACAACTATGTGGGAAAGAGAAAAAACATATAGACGTCAATTTTGCACGGTTCACTTGCGCCTGTCTGAACAGCCTCATTGAGTTGACAAAACGTTTTGTCAAAATTTCTTTATCAATGAAATGACAACCAATTTTTTGACAGTAATAACGGCCATATTATTCACCCAATAAACCCGGGTTTAAATTTACATCCGGATGTAAAATCGCATAAACCCAGTTGTCAAACGCAAATCCATATTATTCACTCCAAATAAACCCGATGGATTTAAACCGCATTGCGTTGTCGGGTTCAAATTTTTACATCCGGATGTATTTTTGGGATATTTTGGGATCGTTCGCATACTACAGGAAAATACAAACATTGCAGCCAAATCAAGCAAACTTACCTAGATTTTGACATAAAAAGTGTGCTTTATATATGTTACGCGAACGAACCCAATCCAATCTGTCAAAAGTAAAAGGTGAAGTAAAAAAATTATTTGTTTGTTGTATTTTTGTTAATCTGCAGACAATAATTTTTCATTTTATTTACTTACAGCCAACAAATAAATATATGTTTTGATTGATAAATATTGATTTGATTGATTGACATTTTGTGTCACGAATGCATCGGAGGACACGGCATATGTAAAATGTCCGCTTTCTCATGCATTGACACTCTACGCGACTTGGACTCGCTGACGAGTTTCATAAATTTCATAGCAAAGCGTGGTCCCTTCCTGGACCTGGGGCTTTTGCAGGAACTTTCTTTTTGCAGGAACTTTCTTCGATTACGGGACTGATTGCTAGGACAACAAATCAGGTAAAAAAAACGTTCATATAACACTTTCTTTTTTAACAAAAAATTATATTAGGACAGGAGTTTATGGCTTTGGCCGATCCCAGCTTCAACAAAGATGTTGGTGTTCATTTGTATCGCATACAGCGGCTCATGTTATCGCTTTTCCCTCGATTTATTACTAGCGAGACAACTTTGAAAGAAATGCAGAAGCCCGAAAACATGATGTATACACCAACTGATAAAAACAAAGCACTTGCAAGTGAAGTACTTCCTGGAAACAGCATCCAATTTTGTCACTGTATTGCCGGAATGCCATTGCCAATCATTCGGCCGATCATCGTGCCACAGGAATAATATTTTCGCCCAGCATTACAGACTCAATTGAGAGGTATCTTGTCTTTATTTTGCAAAAAAAAAGATAAAGTTTAACTTAGACGTATGATTTCAGAAATGAAAATCGCAGCGGTACTCTAGAAATTTCCCCAAGTCTTGGAGTAGTGCTGAATCAACTGAAGAGCTCTGTTGAATATTACAATCGACAGAAGTCTGTGTATGACAATTTGCAGCGACAAAGGGCATCTTCATCGAACATCGGTCTCGATTCAGCATCTCATTGAAGCTACACTGAACTTTCTGAAAAACATACTCGGGAATAATTGAGACAACATTTGCGATAACATTGAATAAATCTTTGATATTTATTTTCCATAAATAAGTTTGAACAATCGATTAAATAAATGGTAACAACCAATCCTAACAAAAGGTGCTTATCAACAGATAGTTTTTCTTTTCTTTTTGCTTAAAAAGAACTACTAGTTACAGTACTGTTTGTGTTTTACTTTTTTTATTACACTGTTCCTGGAGTTGCTGTAGCTCTTGAGTTGACAGGTACTGCGCTAGGTTGATTTGGAGATGCGCATCGTTTTGCCAATTGGAGTAGGAGTATCAACGTAAAAAGCGGATCGCCTCAAGAGATTTCCTGTTGCGTTGTATGCTTGTGATGGTACTGTTCCCGTCGCTCAGCCAGCTGTGTGATGTTTGAATTTAAGTCGCAGGCAAAACTATAGATGGACTGTTGCTACGATCCATTCCTGGGTAAGGAATACGAGTAACTTGAAGTTGAAATTTGTATGGTTAGCAAATTTATGGGCAATATTTTTTGTAGAAAATACTCACGACGAAAAGTATTTTAAGTCGACAAATCATAAGGTCTGGGCTGCCAATTGGAACGATTGGAGGAGCAGATGGCGGTACTCATAAACATTTGTACAATCCATTTGAGACTTCCTTAAGCTATTACAGCCATATATGTATATTTTTGTTTTAATCGAAAAAAGTAACAGATAGTTATTAAATTTAAAGCACGAATGGATATTCGCATAATATTATTTGTACTTTCAATATACAACACACACAAGAATTTGAAGTTTCACATCATGAGTTTTAACAATTTGACATTTCTCATTTTGACAACTGGGTTTATTTTAAATCCGGGATCAAAATATAAACCTGGGATCAAATTTTGACAACTGGGTTTATTTCTATTGGATTTAAATTTATTGAGTGAATAATATGGCCGTAAATGACACAAGTGGAAATGAACTGGCAACTGTATCAATACTGACAAGATTTTGATCTGTCAAACTATGTCATTTTAGTGACATGTGGAAACCCAGCATAGTCTGTTGATTGATTTCCCTGTCTATCACCTCAACCTTCTACAAATGCTTTAAATGTAAAATATTCGCAGTCTCTGAAGACCCTTGCAGTTTCCCAGCATGCTTGCGATAATCGAAATTGCATGTTTTCGTGCACGTCTGAACAAAGTACTCGATTCTTGTTCTTCTTTGGAGTGTTCATGGAGTTGTCAGTGGATACTTGATAATGTTGTAATTGGGTGAAAGTCTTGCATCTGAAATGTAAAATATTTGTTTTTATTTTAACGTAATCGGGGAAGAAATTTTGTCGGTAAACACACCTGGACAATGTTTTGTTAAAGTTAACGCAATTGTTTCTTAGCAACCAGATTTCTTTTAAGTGCATAGATCGCCAAGACAAACCCAAAAGAAGATGCTCGCCAGCATGAACACTTAACAAAGCAACTTGATCGTCCAAATGCAAATCATTGAAGGCAGGAATTTGGCAGGATGGTGTTTGTCAGACACATAGAACTCTGTAAAGAATGTTGTTTCATCGAAGGCTCGGTTTGTTGTGATGATTTTAGTGTTTGAATCAGAAGAATTCTTGTTTCTGAAAGATAATCGAAAGATAGTTGGATACATAATAATTTAGTAATACTTACAATAAATAAAATATCCTAAGATTTCTTCATACGAGTTTCGACTTTCGAGTTTTATTCTCAAATGTCAAAGATGTCATGTTTTTTTTTATTTTTCTATTGACGTTTAGAATCTTACCACTACTCCATTTTCTTATCAGGAAATAGGACGCCATATTGAATTCGTGTTGAAAAATTTTTTGCGGGTGTTTCGGGTTGAAGGGGTGGAAGTGGATACTCTGTATTATCTGCTCTGTGATTGAGGTGGTTCACATCACAGAGTAGATAATACAGAGTATCCACTTCCACCCCTTCAACCCGAAACACCCGCAAAAAATTTTCAATATGGCATCCTATTTCCTGATAAGAAAATGGAGTAGTGGTAAGATTCTAAACGTCAATAGAAAAATAAAAAAAAAAACATGACATCTTTGACATTTGAGAATAAAACTCGAAAGTCGAATCGAAACTCGCATGAAGAAATCTTAGGATATTTTATTTATTGTAAGTATTACTAAATTATTATGTATCCAACTATCTTTCGATTATCTTTCAGAAACAAGAATTGTTCTGATTCAAACACTAAAATCATCACAACAAACCGAGCCTTCGATGAAACAACATTCTTTACAGAGTTCTATGTGTCTGAGAAACACCATCCTGCCAAACAATTTCCTGCCTTCAATGATTTGCATTTGGACGATCAAGTTGCTTTGTTAAGTGTTCATGCTGGCGAGCATCTTCTTTTGGGTTTGTCTTGGCGATCTATGCACTGAAAAGAATCTTGTTGCTAAGAAACAATTGCGTTAACTATAACAAAACATTGTCCAGGTGTGTTTACCGACAAAATTTCTTCCCCGATTACGTTAAAATAAAAACAAATATTTTACATTTCAGATGCAAGACTTTCACCCAATTACAACATTATCAAGTATCCACTGACAACTCCATGAACACTCCAAAGAAGAACAAGAATCGAGTACTTTGTTCAGACGTGCACGAAAACATGCAATTTCGATTATCGCAAGCATGCTGGGAAACTGCAAGGGTCTTCAGAGACTGCGAATATTTTACATTTAAAGCATTTGTAGAAGGTTGAGGTGATAGACAGGGAAATCAATCAACAGACTATGCTGGGTTTCCACATGTCACTAAAATGACATAGTTTGACAGATCAAAATCTTGTCAGTATTGATACAGTTGCCAGTTCATTTCCACTTGTGTCATTTACTGTCAAAAAATTGGTTGTCATTTCATTGATAAAGAAATTTTGACAAAACGTTTTGTCAACTCAATGAGCGCTATTTCCACTTGTATTGTCATTTCTGAACTGGTAGTAGATTGTCACTGAAAATTATTTGCCTCCTTGCTTCGTCGAATTTTCGTTTTGTGTGGTGCAAGGTTTTCATCTTTTTTAATTAATAAAATAAATAATGTGTGAAATGAAAATTAATTAATGTTATGCCTGCTGTGGATATAAGGCAAAGAAAACCTTTTAAGAGGAGGAACGGGGTGTTTACATACTTTGAGGATAATGTCGGGGTGAACAGTCAACAATAAAATAAAAAATAAAATAAAAACGTTTCATACAATTTTTATGGAGGATTCAACACTCCACTCCGTCGTTGATATTCTCTGCCTTCGATTTTTTCCTTTTGAATTTTTTCATACCATAGTACTATTTATTTATGTTTTCTCGTGTTACTACTCGTCACTTCATTGACAAAAGATTCAACACGATGCCAAAAAAAATATCGATGTCAGTGAATGATGGAGTGACATTTCGTTTGTCAATCAGCCAATTTCCACTTGTCATTCAAATTTACTGCCAAAAAATGACCGACGCTGCTCGTCAGTTGAATGACTGTCAATTTTTGCAATTTCCACTTGTCATTTTTCTCGATGACAGAAAACTAGGTCATTCATCATTTAAAAAATGGCAAGTGGAAACCTAGCATAAGGTGAATGCCAATAAATTGTTTTGTAATAATATTTGTTGACTGATTAACATGTCATCTTCACTAAAGGATGCTGATTTCGATGAATAAGAAGCGGCCGAACCATAACCAGCCGGACATGCAAAACAATTTAACACTAAATAACCAAAATGGTCAAATCAGTGTTTCTTCTACACCTGAGAAAGCGGAACGTGAACGAAAGATGGTAGAGATGCTGTGTTCCCTGGAGAACAAAGATGCCTGCATGAGTTGCGGGTTAAAGAGTTAAATTTTTATCCTTCTTTGTAAATGTATTTATGTTTTATATCTAATTGGTTTCGTACTAAAGTATTTTATTTTCAAAATTTGTTTACAATTTTTTTTGCTACGAGCTTACATCAAAATATGTCGACAATTTTTAAAAATCTTGGCACAATCAAAATCTTTACATTCCAGTCTCTTGTTCATATTATGCTGAATTCAGAAAGCTTTCATTGATATCTGTAGCACAATTATTAACGAATTACCAACAGTTTAAGTTTATACTTTGGTTTGTGTTAAGAAAAAGTGGAAACTTAAATTGTTGGCAATTGGTTAATAATTGTGCTACAGAGACAAATGAAGGCTTTTTGAGCTCAGCATAACGTAGACAGTATTTTGGCATTTTAATACTCTCAAAAAAGAACTCGCCCGCTTTTTATCGATTTCTTCGAGGGTTCAATGGTGCTTCTGTCAGCAAAACAAGATGATCTTCTGTGATTGTGGCCAGTTGTTCTTAACTGTAAATGTAGCTCCAAATACGCTCCATATTATTCCAATCTGTCACAATTCCATGCTCCATTGGGTATCTTATGTTCAGCAGACCTCGATGTTCCTCCGCTTTTGGCCGACAAATAAATCACCTTCCAATGCACCGGCCATAACCCGGACGTGTTTTGGTCATCCAATATATGTAATTGGGAAATCGGCATTTTGGGATATGCTCACCGGCAAAGCCAGCCTTGATAACACCAGAACCATTATCGATTACAACAGGTTTATTTACTACGACATCATAGGGCTCCATTATTATTTAGTAATCAAAGAATTGTTTGGTATTTTTCACTTTCAAGAGAAGCTTTTATGAAAACGACTTTATTCTTTGTTGCAGATACAAATTCTAAACTTTTATTTGCTGTCTGTTATTTGACATTTGACTTACCACACCGGTGCTATCGAGTGGGGAGTTTGAGGTTCTGTGCTCACTAGTATATTCTGTGAAACTTAACAAAGCGCCTGCATCGGTATGAAATTTTTTACTAATTTTTGTCTTTTTGAGTGAAATACTGGTCAGAATGAAAAAAAAAAGTTAATTTCTGCAACTTAAATTCATTTTTCTAAATTCTAGGCTGTATGAAAATTAAAAATTATCGATTTTTTTGCAACCAAAAAAAATTTTTTAAACTCAACTGACTTTGTTCTGTGGCCACACACAATGGCGGCTGTGGTAAGTGAAGGCCAGTGCGGGCATCCGGGTGCGGGCATCCGGTTTAGCTTAGCTTGTAGGCAAAACGCACTACCTTGCTGAAGTGGACTCTCTGGTTCTACTCTGTGGTGCGAATGGTTTGCGAATTCACTAATACCAAATAAGTTGAACAGAAAAGTCGGTAGTGCAGGTTTTGTTACCGACATTCATTCAACTTCTTTCGTCGAATTCCATAATAGCAAAATTTTCGCGAATGGTTGAAACTCACGCTAAATAGCATTCGCCGGATTCCATAATAGGGATGAATATTTAGTAAGAATTTCGGAAAATTTAAACATAAAATACACTCGGATGGTGTTATTAAATGAAATTTTGATAATAGATGGTTTCGGTAGTCTTTCATGTATGAATTAGAGAGCACTTTATGCATAGAATGAAATTCCGATCGATAACTGATGAGAGGATGCAGAATTGTGTTACTAGATGACTCGATATCGTGAGCGGTAATACCAAATTCCCATAATTCCGATACGACTTATTCGATAGCGTGTGCCGTAATTCGGCCCCAGGTTTTGATAAAGCCATATGTTTTGAGGACGGATGCGTGGTGTGTGTGTGTGTTGTTTGAAAATTGATAATTTTTAACTTTCTTACAGTGTATAACAAAAAAAAATTCATTTGAATTGAAGGAATTAACTTTATTTTCCAAATTAGAAACTACTTTACTAAAAATAGAAAAAATAATGAAACGAAATTTTATTTGTTTATTTGTTTATTAAATTTATAAATTGTGAAACAAAATACAAAACAGGCACAACAGCTTTCAAAAACTCACAAAAAGTAATGAATTCGAGCCAAGAAAGAACTCACCATTTCAGTGGCGTAGCTAGAAAATTTTATAAAATGCAGAAAATAAGAACATATGAAAATACACGAAATTATAAATCAATTCTTCTCTGCTTTGCGCGAATCATTCGATAACTTCTTCCACCTTAATGTCAATGTGCCTGTTAATGCTCTTAAGAGCAAGCCCATTCAGCCTATCTTCGCCTGTAGAATTCCTAATCCAATATTTTAGACGCCTCAACGTGGAAAAACTACGCTCGCTGCTAGCAATGGTCGCAGCCAATGTTGCACCTATTTTCAAAAACTTGAAAATGTTTGGAAAAAGCGCATCGTTACAAAGATTTAATGATTCTATAAATGTCTTTGGTTGAGTTTCTGGCCCAACCCAACGTTGTCTCCAAAATAACACTTCATTTATTACGGTTGAATCAGCTGCCTCAGTCGCTGTTGGCCATTGATTCATTATTACTTCCACGGTTTCATCAATATTCTCAACGTCTTTCCTGACCATTTTTTCAGGGATGGTATTTTCGATTATTGAAAAAAATTTTTTGTGTTTCGCAAATCTGTCAGATACGGATGATATGAAGTGATCCAGGAAAAGTATGAATATTGATATAAGGTAATAATCTTCTGCTGAACTGCTTTTGTAATTTTGTCGGTGTTTTTGACGATGCACAATCCTGGAAACATCAATTTTTTCTCCTATAGACTCGGCTATTTTTTCAGCATCAGCGAATTTTCGTTGTACATTCTGATGATGATGAGTAAAAGTTTGAAAACAAGGACACAGTTGAGCTGAGAATTATGTTCCACAAAACTGTTTGCGCTCCGTCAAAGTGACATTGAGCGCTCAGTGAGATTTTTCTTTGTGGAACTGGCGTAATAGATTAATGTGATTGAAGCATTGTATTGACTTATGATACATGGACTGCTAGTTGCATTAATTCTCTATACAAAAGTTGGATAGTAATGATTGCACTTATTTTTGGTTACACTAGCCAATATCTTACTCTTAACTAAAACACTAACGACATCTGCTGTGATTTAGCTAGCGTGATTATTTAGTAGTGTCAAAAATGTTTCACTAGTTTTCCGCTGAAATGATGCTCGCTAGTATTGCTTAGAATACGTGGAACCATCGTGAAGTTGGGTCCTAGCAGTCCATGTTTAATAAGTCAATGATTTTAATAAATAGGAGCCCTACTAACGCATTTCAACTGTTTTCTATAGCTCAATGTAGGCAAAACACAAACATACATGTATTTAGATATTGATTTGTGAAAAGCTCGAACTTAAATTTTAAATATGAGAAACAAATTTGCATCCATAAAACAAAAAAAAAATGAAGCGTTTAAATGATATTCGACTGAAATATTTTCGGGGGGGGGGGGGTTATCCCCCCCCCCTATGCTACGCCACTGCACCATTTGGCCTATTCATTTCTGAAATGGGCAACTGACCCAACCGAAAGCCTTTCTTTGAGGAAACAGATGATGGTTTCGGCCGACTGCAATTAGTTGCAACACATTTCTAAGAATGATAATAAGCTTGACTTCTCCAAAGTGAAACAACGTTGTTTTTGGGCTTAGGGGAATAAAAAACAAGAGGGAAAATCATTATTTCTCTTGTTCCGCAACTTCCATTTGCTTACATCAGTGGCGTAGATAGGAGGGATCAGGAGGGTATACCCCATACCCATTGAAATCGATAATTGTTCAACATAACCAGCCATGAACCAAAAAAGTTAAAGAAACACATTGTTAAATTTAGTACCTACTTCCTAGGTGAATTAAGTCTAATTAGTACTCACAGGATTGTGCATTCTAAACTTTCATTCAGGGAAAATACAAAGCCAACTTCATCTGAAAGCAATTATTATTTCGACAAATCACCTAATCTTTTTAATTTCTTTTTTATATCGATTTTCCACTACTGGTATGAATAAAATCTTTTATCTTAAAATCTCTAATACAGCAGTCTACCAAACAATACTGTATTATTCGCCAACAATTTGCTTAGCATTCTTTGAATTCTGCTATATCTGTTTACAGCAAAATACCAGCAGTTGTCAATTATTTCAATACACCGAATAGAAAAGATATGCTGCAAAAAACAATAAACGAAAGCGAAGAGACTCCACAAAAAAAGGCATTTAAGAAGCTGAATCTATCTCAATGAATCTCAAAATATCAAGCAGTTGAATATTTTGAGGAGCTATTTCCGTTTGTGTTCGAGACTCTTTACCAAAAAAGAACATTGGAAAGTGGCGCAAGGAACTTTAAAAACGCAATGGATTTCGAGTTTTTGATTAGCTTAAAGGTTATAAGTATGGTTTACCAACTCTCTTTGCTATTAAGTCCTGAGTTTCAAAGCATGACAAATGAAGTGAGATTCTTAAAATTATGTTTTTTTTTAATAACAGTGTGATAAGCTTTGGATGTTTACCTATTTGCAAGATCGTTTGAATGGTTTGGCTGCTCTAGTAGCTATTTATCGCGAAATACTTATAGCAGCAGACGAGGTTATGAGTGTTTTATCTTAAAAGGCCAAAGATAAAAGGATTATATTCTATGATTCATTTTTTAAATTAATATTATTTCACCTATTACATCAATTTTTATTCTTGTTCATATTCTAATTAATGCGCATAATAATAATTTTTTATGGCATGCATAATCAATTCAATGAAGTTTTATTATTTGTTTTTTTTTTTTTATTATTAAAACTTTGAATAAAATGAATGAACAAGTTCCAACCCCCTACCTACCTAATACCTACGCCACTGACATAAATTGTTAATTTTGTAACATGAGATCTATCTGCGATACACGCAGTATTGATATAAAGTTGTGTCAGTGAAATAAATTACTAACTTACTTTACTTATAGCAGTTTTTAACAGCTTATAGGAAAGCTCCTCCCAATTATCATAATTGAGGAGATCAAAAGGAGACAGTGTGTGGACCAATAAGTTCACACATATAATAAATTGGGAAAAGCTAGAATACAAACTGTTCGAAATTGCTGGAAGGCTCTTGCATGTGGTATGCTTTCCTTTATAAAAAGGCTCAGTTTTTATTGTAAAGTGATGTTGTAAAGATTGAATTAGTGTGATAATTAATTTAATTGTATAACGAATAAAAGTGGTATAGTTAGAGGCGGATAATAAGTGAGAGCAAAGTTTTATTTTTCGAACTCAGCAAACGTTACAGTATTACCATCGGCTACTTTCTTGGCGCTAGTTCAATTTCAATTGGTTTAATTTGCTCACTGTTCAAAAAATAAATCAAGCGTTCGCGTCATCAAATCGATTAATTATGTTTTGATAATTGTTTTCATTTTTTGTTTAGAAACTGATATGAGCATACTCAACAAAGTCGTAGTCGGATGCAGAATATTGAATCAGTAGTTTGATTAATTTAGACACTGATATTTTGCTTAAAAAATTATTTCGAGTATTTGCAGAACGACCTTTTTTATGATTTTGAATTCAAAATGTTGTGCCTTGCCATTATTAATGAAAAAATTATGATAAAAATCTTTTCAACCAACTTCCAAATTGCTGGTGTGTTAAATGAAACGTATGAATAACTGTTACTGAATCAATCCTTAAAATAACAGATGTTCCGAAATATTTTTAACTGATGACATGAGTCTATCGTAGCAATTTCGGACAATGAATGTCAAATTGAAATGATTAAAAACATTTTCGAATTGAACGCTTGGCAACAGATATTCATAAATTGCATATAACTTTATTAATAGCAACAAATTTTGTGGCAAAACATTCACTACAGGGGCTTCTTTGATACTTCCATTTTGGTGTTCGTAGTCCGAATTCGCTACGACGGGCCTTGTGATAGTCCTATAGTCCTATATCTAACAAAGGTTGGGAACCATTACCGTCACTATAATTACTACAAGTCGTAATTTCTTCCCTTATGTCTTATCGTACCCTATCTAAACACAAGAACTTAGCTTATCAAAAATGTTTCTAGGTATTCTATTGTATTGTAATCCATTGTCCAATTTCAATTCTACTCGAACGTTAAATTTTAAAAGTGCTCATCAAGTCAATAAAAAATTCGCCTTCATAATGAGAACCGAGCACACTCGCGTATTCCACAAGATCACTCACCTGTTTGCACTTTTGGCACATAGCCGCAAAGTGGAACCCTTTTTCCAAAATCTTGACGTTGTCCTTTTGACACTATACAGACATAATTTCACATAGTTTTTCATGGAATTTTTCTCTGCCGCAACTACAAAACCCACGAATTTTTGGTATACCTTCTATCCAAGTTATTTATTTACAGCTAGTAGCAATCTGGATTCACACGCCCGATTAATTCAAAAATATTTCTCTCTTACAGGTAGGGTATCCGATAGGTTTTTGTAAGCGCCCAAAATGATGTTGAAAAATTGGCTAATTCAAGATGTTTTTGAAAATTGAATTTTTAAAGTTCCTAGTAATTGTGTGTGGTATTAAATATAATTCAATTAAATCAAAACTAAACAAGATTTTACAGATTAATGACGGTCGGTTATGATGATTCACATGATTAGAAGTTTTGTATTTTTTAATTAGTAAATAAAAGTTGAATTCATTAAAGCTCTATAAGACAAACGTTGTATATAAATTGACGATTATATCTTTATTTAAAAAAAAAAAACAGCTTTTACTCTGTGTTGGAATCACTCTCATTTGTTTTTGTGAAGCATTGGGGCTGAACGATCATTTGTTTTTGTCTGCCTCAGCTTGACTGTAGCAAATTGCGATGCTCTGTAATTTATTTAAATTTTAGAATTATAAAATTACTAAATCGCTTAAAAATTTAACATTTTTGATATAAAATAAGACACATAACCAACTTATACATAAGTATTTTATGTGGCAAACCTTAGTTGGAGAAGGTAGCTTATAATATATTTTTGCGGGGCGGGATGTACTTTAGAGCATTGATGTTGTATGTTCTTAGTGTGTAAGGCTGAGGTAGGTAATATTTTGAGTTTGTGGGATTGTTTTTAGAACTTTATGTAAATGTTGCTAAACTGTCCACCCTTTCTAGAAAATAAAAAATCACAAAAATTTACTTGATGTTTATAATAACAATAAGATTTCGCTACCTTCTTTATTGTCAAATGATTACAGATATAACTAATCTAATAGATTTTAGCACAATATTTTCAAAAAAAATTTACAGTGGTAGGTATTATATTAATCAATAACAAAATTAACACAAAAAGCAAAAAATATAAGATATGAAAGCGTCTAACGGTAAGTCAATATACAATATATAATAAAAATTTATGAGTACACAATACCATGATAATTTTATGGGTAACCTATTTCATGATTTTCGAAGGTTGGCCAGAATGGTCCTCAGATTGTTGTTCTTGGTGGTCCCAAAAGTCGTACCACGGACCATACGTCTTAGCAAAGCTTTTGGCATTGTCGGCATTTATATTGGCATTGTTTTCCTTGTTCTTCTTTAGATTTTTTTCTAAAGTAAGGTTGCTGGATTTCATGAGCCTGGTACGGGGTAGAATGGTCATCGTTTGATCCACAACTTTTTGATCAACGATGTACGACTCTGAACTTCGCTTTTGCTCGTCATTTTTAGTATTGTTGTTGTTCAGTGTACTGGTTTTATTACTGTTATTTCCACTCGAGTTCCTAGGCATCGATCTGAAGGTTTGAAATTCCATTTGCTTGGAGTAGGAGTTAACCTGTCTCCGGCTCTTGTCATCTTTGCGTACAAGGTGATCGTTGATGACAATACAATCGTAGGGATCAGAACTTGTTGATTTAACTTCGCCGTCTGATTCTTCTTCTTCACTGGTGTAATATTGCTTGAGGATATCTTGCCGTTTAAGGGTTTTCATGACCATAGCACCTTCTTGTGCTGAAATATCATCAAAGAAGTTATTTACATCACTCATTTTCAAAGTGCCATTATCGTCGGCATCGTTGTCATCGTCTTCACTATCTGACGAAGGCTCTTCACGCTTGTTAACAACTTTTTGTTTTGTTTGTTGTTTGCCATTGGTAGCTTTATTGTTTAGTTTCTTAGATACTTTTACATTACTGTTATTTGAATTTGTTTGGGTTTTTATTTTCTGCTGGTTGGATCTATTCACAGAATTTTGAGCCATTTCTCTGTAATCGTTACTTTGGCCATGTTTCAAACTATTTAATCGATCAGCATCTGAAGAGTTTTCAATATCTATTTCAATGGTCTTCATTATCTTCATTTTTGATTTTGGCACATGTTTTTCTTGAAGGCCGTGATGTGCTTGTTTTTGCAACTGTTGTTGGTTATATTTTCTTTGATGGTTATCTTCCTTGGGAGGACTTATTCCATATATGTTTTCTTCATCAAAGTTTTCAACGGTGGAAACACTTTCTTTTCGTTGTTTTGCCTCATTTGAGGATATTGATAGGCATGAAGTTGTTTTGGCAATTGGAGGCTTGTTTATAGTCATAAGAAGTTTTTCATTTGATTGTTTTACTTCAGGTTCTGGCAATTGAACAAGATCTCTATGACGCCATAATGACATTCCAGCAAGAACTTCGTCCGATTTACCAAATCTCCAAAATGATTTTGTGCGTTTAATTCCTCCGCCATTTAAAATCTCGTCATCACTAGCAATAATATTTTCGAAGCTTGACGATTGTTTCATTGGTTTTCTGAGTATTGTCGATACTTTTCGACTGTCATCAGGAATGCTTCTAAAGTTTCTACTTAAAGTCCAGGAATTAGCTTCACGGGACGACTTGTAGTTAGCATCATTTCTACGTCTGAGTTGCTCAATTGAAATGTATGGATGTTTGGGCAAGGGATGAAATGAAGAACATGTATTTTTTGACGAGTGCATAAAATGAAAAAAAAAAACAAATAAAAATGAATTTAAATAAAAACAAAACGGGTAAAGTAAGGATACAAAATTAAAACATGAAATTGAAAATAATGTTGTAACTGAGGGCTTATAAATGAAAAATACTCGTAGTTTATTCCATAAAGCCAATATTTTAAATGAAAAAAACTTATTGGATGATATTTGTGAATGACTTTGGCAAAAGAGACTCCTTATCATAAATGCATTGCGTGATATGCAATATCACGTAATGCATTTATGATAAGGGTACTTGTTTTTCCATGGGTATCGCTTTTCGCGAGGAATTGGCAAAACCTTCCGTTAGTTAATTCATTGCCATGAAAAGCGCTCTCTCGATTAGCCGTTCGGAATCGGCAGAAAATTGTAGGTCCCCTCCATTCCCTCACAAGGCATGGTTGTGAGAAATGCGCTAATCCCTGGGGCACCTCGCTCTGTTGCGCCACCCCATTTATTTATTTTTAATCAAATCCTTTATACAGAAATTGAAAGCCGACACAATCCGATATAATCTAACACCCATCCAACCAAGTTCTAAATTTAAAACCTTTTTACTACATTTATTATGTATTTGTTATATTAGGTCTGTTCATTGAACTTTCCCCAGGGTTGACCAAGGTTTTCTTGACAACCCTGTGAATTATCGAAAAAACCTGGGGCTTCCAGTCCTCAAAAAACGCTATACCACAAATCATCACACATCCCTGTCATTAAAAGCTAGGCGAGTTGGGGGAAAACCTATGGCAAACCTATGGCTCAAAAAACACTCAATTTGACATTCAGGGTGAATTTAGGTTTCTCAAAAAATGCTTTGTGGCGACCCTAGGGCAACCCCAGGGCTTCAACGAACAGACCTATTGTTGTGGTTGTTTACGTGTAATTTAGCAGAGGCACAAACTCATTTCTGCCAAAAAAGTATCCGATGTTTTTTTGGTATACCTTCTAACCAAGTGGTAGAAATTGGCTTTACTTTTAATGAATGGTAGTTCTTTTAACCAGGTTCAACAATGGGCTCATCAGTTGGATGTTGTTGTACCCTTCTAAGACATAATGTTTGGTCAACGTTTATGCATCTAAGAATTTTTTTTTTTTTTTTAATATTTAGTTCTGTTATTTATGTGTGCATTTCAATATCAATTTCATTAAGATGCAAGGAAAAGCGGAAAATCAAATCTTATGCGAAAACCGCATTGCAAAAATATTTTCAAAAGGTGAATTTTTATATTTCATAGGGGTTTGCATTCCGATGGAAATCAGGTTTCAGACCAATATCGTTCAAAATGGTATCTCGAATTAAAGTTATCCTAGTTAGGTTATCCGACATATTTTTGTACTCTCCCATTCTGTCGACCTTAGGACCTAAAGGACAAAGGGAAACAGTGATTGAGCGGGTTCAACGCACTAAGTTTCTCAGATAATCTTATTGAATTCGGCCTCTTATTGGTCAGAAATCAGTTTTAAGGTTGAATGTGGATTTCAGTGAGATGGAGAATTTAACTTCTTAACGTTTAACCAGGTCATTGCCATTCGAAATTGTATCGCAATTAAACTGTAAAGGAGTATAATAAAGAATCACTGAAATTAACTTTTATTTTCTTACACTTTTCCCCTCTATTTGAGAAGGAGGAACTATATCCATTTCCAAAAGTCGTGTCGCGTTGGTGTCTTATGTGCTTTGGGTTTTTTTTTTCGCGAACGAACAGTTCATAAAGAAACCCCACTAACCTATCCAAGCACATTTTCCTTTAGCACAATTTAAGACCCTAGTATGTAACCATTCAAAATTTTGTAGGACTAGAATTAGTATCATGGCCACAAGACGCGACAAAAGCCCATAACGGATATGTTGGGTCGAAATAAGAAAAAGTCGTACAGGAGGAGAGACTATTTCAATCCGTGTAGGCAGAAGAGGCCGTTTTGTAAAGAAAAATTGACAAAAAATAATAAAATGATTTCAAATCAAATAGTCAAATACTTTGTTCTTCAATTGAGTTTTTCATTCAAATTGTTTTAGTGAGTGGTGTTTCAGTGATCAAATCTCAAAGTCGATGCTCTTGTTAGCTCTGAGTCAGACATTAGAAACCAAATGAAAATCCTTTTCTGGGATTTCCCCTGATAAACTAGTAAGAGTTTTGAATACTTGAAAAAAAGTGATCCTCATAAATGCCAAATTTTTAATTACTTTTTTAAAAGAAAGAAATTTAGTTTTTTTTCAAAATTTTGGCTTGATTACTTAAACAACACAACACAAAAACTTTAATTACAAATTGACTTTAAAAACTTATAAGTAGTGCGTGGTTGTTGGACTCTTAGTTGATTTAACTTTTTTTTAATCATTTTTAGTAATTTTTTGAAGAAAACTGCCCCCTCAGCCTAATGGGAGAGAAATAGAATCCCCTTTTCGAGTTCTTTTTTTCTAACTGGATCAAACCTATCCGTCCTGGGCTTTTGCAGCATCTTATGCTAAACAAAGCACTCTGTATATAAACATACAGGTAGTTTATCATTTCTGATGGCCTAAATTTTTGAATAGATAGATAGATAGATAGATAAATTCTTTATTTCATCAAAGAGTTTACAAATTTATTATTTATTTATAAATTTTTGAATACTGTCATAAATTGTTTGTTCGACGGATAGCAATCATTAAGCCTGAACTAGGTTTAGTAATGGTGCTCTTTTTTATGACTGAACTATTTACTACTTTTACAAACAAGTATTTCTCAACGAACATAAAATTGGTGGGGAATACTAATGTATGCAGTGCAAATAACTTATCTATGTTTATAAATTCAATATAGTTCCAAGTTTATTTTACTAGCCAAATCTGCAGCCCTAGAACATAAATTTAAGCTAGCTCTTACTCACCTTATAGGTACCCTGTTCGAATGTTCTTCGTCTGAGTAATCTACCTCGGGTTGTGGTGGGGGTTCGTTTGCAAAACCACTATCATTACTACTATGCAATGAAGTTTTGGCAGTTCCCTCGCGCAAATGTTTTTGATTGCTATGCATCATTGGCTTTTATTGTGAAACAGATTTAACAAAAATTAGAAGATTTTTCAAATCGAATATTGCCTTTAACTAACCTGTGTTGGTGGTGGGCCATTCTGATTCTTATGCTTCCTTCTTTCTATCAAAGGAGGTCCATTGGGTAAACAGAAACTTTGCGAAACGTTCAGCATTCGGTTAGAGCTGTTACCCGACGGCACTGGTGCTGGTAATGTTGGTGGAGGACCTGGCTTTGGATTGCCTCCTGTGATTCCGCGATACTGAAAATTGAATAAAAATTTTTATATATAAATTCAACTCATTTCATTGTTGTACCTTTTTCTGATTTCTAAACATGATTGTGTCTCCAAACATTCTTGTTGGTGAAGACTCGTCTGCACTGTTATTCCTTCTCCGATATGAAGAGTCACTTTCTGCAGCTGCATCCGCATGACTCGACAGATATTCCTGGTAACTACGCATTCCATTCCGATCAAACTGAACATTTTCATAACTGCTATCACGATCTCTGTCGGATTTCTTTTCATTGTTTTCAGCATTTGTATAAGCAATCGGAAACCAACCAAACATTTGAGTACGTAGATTTTCCCCAAATTGCCAACCTTTCGCTTTATTGCCAACTAAAGCCACCTTGTCGCCTTCTGCAAATGGAAGTTGGTTCTCTCCAGACGGCATATAGGCGTACAAGGCCTTAACCACAGGTCGCTGGTCCCAATTTTCGTTTCCTGTCATAAGCAGAATAAAATCCATTGAAAAAGTATTTTTTTAAAATCACATGATCGACAAATTTACCTATACTTGATGCCGTAGCTGTTAGATTAAAATCAGATTTGGCACGAGGCAGAGAATTCTGCGAATAATTGTGTTCATTGAGTGTTCTCATATCTCCGTAGGGAGCATCAACACTCCTTGCTTTTTTAAGCATTGAAGATCCGGAATGGTTTTCATCTTCTTTGATTTTTTCCTGGAAATATAATTTTAGCGCTGATTACTAGCTTTTGCATTTTTTTAAATATCGGTTGATCATTGTAATAAAATTGAATTGTTCTACAAATTTAAAAACATTATAAGGAATGGTACGTTAAAGAAACGTAAGAAGTCTTTTTGTTTTGCCGGACATCAAATACTGTTAAAATCTGGGAATAATTGAATTAACGTTATTGTTTGAGCTTGTGTGTTCATTATGTTAGTGTCAACAGCTCTTCAACTGCATTTTTATGATTTATGACAATAATCTGCTGTTTTTAGATAAGATTCACTTTACCACTAAGTACACGGACATACCTTCCATAAAAAAAAGTTGAAAAGGTTAGTAAAAATGTGAAAATTAAAGTAGCTCGTCATGCGTCAACGCAAACGTTCACGTTCAAAAATCTATTGGATATGGGGATATACTATCCCGGATACGGGTATCTTAGATACCTTCTTAAACTATTCGGATATCCTTTTACAGATCTCACAACAGCTAAAAATTCAGTTCTTGATAAACAAAAAAACATTTGAGATATCTTTGCTAACCGATTGGAATCCGTTTTTTCGAATTCTCATGCAAATTAGTGACCTTAGCTCTAAAATAAACTCACACCAAAATAAAAAAATAACATGAAAAGATATAAAAATAAGTTTTTTATTTGCTGATCACTTGAATAGAAAAGCATATACCAAAAATTCTCGGATTCCTTTAGATATGTTTTTGGTAGAAATGAGTGTAAAGAAGATAATACAGACAGTCGACTCATACTCTTTTTGCCTGAAACACCCTCAAATTATTTTTGAGGTAAAAGCATAGGTACATAGCCTCTTATTTGAATTGACTGTTATATTCGACAGCAATTGAGTTTTATTATTTATATTTATTTATTTTTTTTTTTCACATTTATTGCGGCAGTTTTGAATGAAGCTTTCAACATTCTCAACCCTAGATCTAAATCCAATTTAAACCAACCGACAAAAAAATGCCGACAGTCGTGGGTTCCTGATCTAATTTAGCTTGTGGACAAAATAGTTCTACTTTGCCGCAGTTGACTATCTGGTTCTACTCTGTGGTAAGCACAAGTCAGCCGTAGTCGCATATGCAACCAAATACCGAAAACGTAAGAGTTGAGTTAAAAACTAGCCAACTTGAGGGTACTAAAGATGTTCCATCTGCAACTCACAGCGTTCACTCAATGAATGTCTTAAAATTGTAAAAGTGTCACGAGTTCATGCGATGCCTGACGAAAGCCAGTTCACGGGTAACAGCAAAAGAGAACTTTTCTATTATCGGTTAAAACGACCGAGGAAATAATAGAATATTTCAAAAAAATTAATTACCATTCTCCTTAAAAAGTTATTTTCATAAACCGTTGGGATTATTTCTCTAGAAGAAGCCACTTCTTGCCAGTTGTCTAAATTGTTTTCGATAACACTTTTACCATGTGCATAGAAAGCCATCCAATGTTTAGATATCGAACATTGTCGTTCTAGCACGAACCCATATCGACGACGCTCTTGTGTCATTGCCTGAAATAAGATTGTTTTAGAATCAATCGAAAGATCGGAAAAGTGTTAACATTTACACTTTTATAACTTTGTTCGCAAAAGTTATCCAACTTCTTTTTTTGGTCGTCCATAAGTTGAAGACTCTATTAGATGGGCGGAAAGTATAGGTTAAAAAAATTCTTCAATGTCACTATGAGTATATATTTCTACCTTAATTTCCTTTTCTGTATTTTCAGGACTATTCTTCTTCTTGCGTTGCTTTTTCATAGTAGATATTGCCTTTTGATAACTTTCCATTCGTACCTTATGCTGTTGCAAAAATTTCTTTTGTTCATGCTGAACAACTTTAGTGTCTTTTTCTAAGTTTGTCTCCAATGGCACGAGCAGGTCAACATAAAATGCTTTTAGCTAAAATAGGTAAATCAGAAAGATAGCTTAATCTTCGTATGGAGAACGAAGAGTGAACTTACAATATTCATCTGCTGGTCTTGGATTTCCTTGTACACAGTGACAACATTCATTAGAGCCGAGCCTTAATATCATAATTTTTAGTCATTCATGAAACTTTAGCATGAAAAAAAAGCTATACTTACCAATATCTCCGGTGCCACTTTGTTGGGCATTCATGGCAATCTTTGCCAATGCCTCATTGAACATTCGTGAAGCAGAAGCAGCACCTGAAATCATAAAAGAAGAATATCAATATCAGAATGAAACCTTGAGCAACAGTATGACAAAAGATCGTATTTATTAACTTACCATGTAAAGCCTTCAAGTACGCCTTGCCGGCAGTTATCAGTTGTCTGGCACCGGGGTTGAATTTCTCTAGAATATTCTAAAATTGTTTTGATATAATGTTAATAGATATGTAGTTGGTTTGTACTTCCTTATAATTTAATCGAGGACGGAAGACTAAATTTCATTCTTTTCTATTTCTTCTTTCATCAAGCAAAATCAAAACCCCAATTTTTTGCAATGTAAATATCTTTTGTAAATATTTTTGAAAAATTATTGATATATTGTAATATTTTCATACGTAACTTTTTTTTTACAAATATGTACTCTTTTTTTTGTGCATTGTATAATTTTCTTTTGAACTTTCACAAATTTATAAGCTTGTTCTTACTGTGAATTGTTACACTGTTAAACTAATAAACTAAACTATACTAAACTATTCCATATTTTGACAATCAAGCTAAAAGTTTAAATTTGATATATTTTGGTATTTGTCCCAGAAAAGGTTTTAAACTGCATATTCGTTTTACATAGCTATAAGTCCGTTCAAAAGACTTTAATACTATTAAAAACAAAAAAAAGTTGAATGTGCGACATAAATGCTGTAGGCATACTAGCCTATAAGTAGTGGGTATCTACGTAAGTACAAAAAGTAAGTAGAACTGACCACCCTCAATGTAAAAAGAAACCATTGAAAACGCGCCCAACAACAATCTAATAAATGCAAAAAATTAACAGAATGCTAAATCGAAACTTTTATGGTTTCCTTGTTTTTCTTTGAAAGCTTTTTTTGTAGCTGTACTAGAACAAGTAAGTTATGTGAAAATAGAATAGAAACCCTAAATGCCATCACACCCATAGAGGTACATTTATGTATTCGGAATGACACGAAACGCACACGCCAAAAGAATCATACGATACAGTATGTTTGAAGGCTAATCTGCAGCTCAGCCTTCGATATATGTACCTTACGGACGTGTGTAGGTACATTAAAGAACTTTTATTCCTTCTTTAATACAAACAATCAAGCGTCCTTGATTGTTTCGAGCGCAGGCTTTTTAAATGTAAAAAAAATTTTGAAATCGTTCTTATGACAAAAAATGTATACCAATCTAACCATTAAACGAGCAATTCTTGTACATATAAATATACATATAATATTTTCTGTACTATAACAATACCAATTTTCTATACGTTACATAATTCAAGTAATCGCACTTTGTCTTATCCAATCTTTACGTCATTACTTCACAAAACAACCGACTGCGCATCCTCTTTATTGAAAAGCATACCACCATTATCGAATTTTCTAGATAGTACAAGAACCGTCAAGATAATTTCGAACAGTTCTAGTGTGTTCTAGTTCCTCCCCAATATGTGCCTATACAAACATTCGTCGAACATTAAACATTCTCTGTGTTTTTAAATGTTCCAATAGTTTTAAGCTGTTTGAGTCGAGTTGTATGTTCGAGTAAAAAACTCCGTCATTAAGAGTGTAATCCTGAATAAAAAACAGGAGTAAACAAAACAACATACCCGAAACGGATGGAATAGTATGTATTAATTTTGAAAAATACTCGTCAAAAGCACATTATCAATTTTTTGTGAAACCACACGATCATTAATTTGGATTGCAGATATGTGACTTCCACTTTATGTTTTAGTAAGAATATCTACTGTTAACAGTTTGCCATTCATTTCTAATGTTGTTTTAAGAAAATATGAAGGATCAAATCCCTTTTCAACAAAATAATTGTAACTTTTCAAAACAGATTTATTTTGTTTTCAAAACCACAGCAGTTCATTCAACATTTTATAAACTTCACTTCATCATAACTGTGTATATATACATCAGTAGAACTTATGATTGAGAGCGTTACTTTTACCTGCTTATACTAATTATTATTTAAAAGGGAGGCGCAACGAAGCTATGGAAATCCGAGGCCAAACACATTTTAAGGACCTACAATTTTATGCCGATTCAAAACGTCATAGTCAGAAACGCTTTTCATGGCAGTGAATACTTTCGGAGGAATTGTCAATTTATAACCAATACACCATCGTCACCACTAATAATAAATCATCATAAATATTTAATAATAATATTTTAGTCCAGTGTCTGTGAGGCATAATGCTGTCTTTTGATAGCAACTGCTTTGAACGTTAGTAATTCAAAAGAATTAGGTATTCCATATTTTGTGTAGACAACAGATATGAGTTTAATGACACATATTAGATTTTTTTTTTTTAAGACATGGCTATACCACCCAAAAAATCAAAGTACTATAACAGTTTTGGTATTACCGATGTATAGCATGTTTATTCTTTCAATCTGGAATCTATACTAGATGTAGATATGTCAGATGTGGGTCACCTATATTTCGGCAGAAGACGTTTGCCATTTCTTTGTTTCGCCGTGGTCGTTTCGAGTTTTTTTTTTTGTTTTGCAAACCATGTTTGGCATATAACACTTTGCATTCTTTCATTTTGTCTTCTTATTACTACGCAATTATTATTTGGCATTTCATTCTTTCGGCTCAGTTTGAAATGATTTTGGGACAATACGCAAACATCATTTGGCAAATTGTTGAATGCCCTTCACTTACTTCGCTTCAAGTTACTTGGTCAAGTGTTTATTTCGCAAATGATCGTTTCGCCGTTTCATTGTTCCGCGAATCGATTGTTTCGCCGTACCTTTATGCATGAACTTGTTATCATCAAAAAGTACATTCTTAAATCTGTTTCCAGTTATTTCATTAAAGTAAATAATGTTGAAATTATTATAATTTAATGTTAATTTACTTTACATTTTATTTAAGCAGTTTTAATTTTGATCAAGTTCTTGTGTTTATACTCAGCTTAATATTTTTGTTTTTCATTTTTATTCTAGTCAAATGTTTTCTCATTATTAGTTTCATCAAATAAACTTTAATCAATTAAATTCCTTTAATATAAAAATAATAGGTTATGGGCCTAGTCGCGAGTGTTGATTAATTGTTTTATTTTGAATCGAATTTTCACTGATAATAAGAATTGCTAAGAATTCATTGATCAAGAAATATGGATTTAGCAAAACATATTAGACCTCTGGCTGGTGAATCAGATTGGCCTATTTGGAGAAGGAAAATTCGAGACTTGTTGGACTATCATGAAGGAGCTTTAGATGCTATTGATGGGATTTTGAAGAAGCCAGAACCTTTAGAAGGGACTCCCAAGCCTGAAGAAATTAGCCAACACAAAGAAGCAAGCAATTTATACAGAAAAGCAAACAGCTATGCCAAATCAATGATAACAAGTTCGGTTACCGATGCAGTATACCAGAAGATAATGGACAAAGAAACTGCACATGATACATGGAATGCTTTAAGACAACAGTTTGAGGCAACTTCCAAAGACCAATTGTTCAAGATATGCACGGATCTTTTTGCATTTAATTGGAATGTTACTCAAGATGTTTCAACACATATTGCGAAGCTGCGAAGTTTGTGGAACGAACTTAACAATGGTCTGAAAGCTAAAAATGAAAGGGCATTACCAGAACTATTACTAGTATGCAAAGTCTTGCATATTTTGCCAAGTACATTTGAAAATTTCAAATCAAGCTGGATGTTACTTACAAAAGATGAAGGTAAAACATTTGACGAACTAGCTATGCAACTTTGTATGTACGAAAGAAATTTCAAAAGTAAAGAAGATAACGACAATTTTAGTCAAGAGGCACTAGTTGTAAAATTCGACAAAAGAAAGCCAGTTGCAAGACCAAAATCAAGGGAAACCTGGAACAAAAGAGAAGACGTTTGTAATTTTTGTAAGAAGAAGGGACATTGGTTTCGAGACTGCAGAAAATGGATTGCTGAAGGTAAACCAACAAAAGGCAATGTTTCAAGCAGTAGCCAAGAGAATTCAATCAACAAAAACGCGTCTTTAGTGTCTATCTGCAATGAGATGTATGCAACCGAAGTAAATTCAATTGACTGGTGGATTGATAATGGAGCAACAAGGCATGTTACCAACTGTACCGACTGGTTTGTGGATTTTGAGGAGTTTGAATGTCCTTGCAGGATTCAAGCAGCAGGAAAAGAAACATTGAGCGCTATTGGCAAAGGAACAATAATAGTGGAATCAACTCACAACAGAAAGAAAGTGACACTTAATGATGTGTGGTATGTTCCAACAATTTCAAGAAACCTTTTTTCTGTTTTGGCTGCTCAGGACAGAAACCGAAACAGTATTTTCAAGTCCTCAGCAACAAAGTGTTGGTTAAGAATAAAAAACGAAACGGTTATATGCGGAAGTCGACAAATAAACGGATCGCTATACAAGGCAGCAATAAGACCAATCGTTTCGAAAGTCAAGTCTCGCATGGAATTCAATGTAGCTGTTGGAGATGAAGCAACGCTGCAGCTTTATCATGAACGATGGGGTCACCAAGATAAGGCACATGTTAAGCAGAAACTGGAAAAAGAGTTGGATATAAAAGTTAAAATGAACAACAACTTGTGTGAACCGTGTATCTATGGCAAAGCCCACAGATTACCGTTCGGAACAAGAAGAAAAGCGACAACGCCAGGAGAGTTGATGTCAATGGACGTTTGTGGTCCATTTAGCAACTCTTTTAAGAACAAAAAGTATCTGGTTGTGTTCAAGGATAGCTTCTCTAAGTTTCGTTATGGGTTTGCAATAGAACACAAATCAGATGTTAAGAATGTACTGAAGGAAGTTATTGCACACGCGAAGATTTGTGGTCACTCCATCAAAGAGCTACTGAGTGACAATGGTGGTGAATTTGACAACGCAGAAGTTAAACAGATTCTTCGAACAAATGGTATTACACAGAGACTTACAGCGCCTTATACACCTGAACAGAATGGCGGTAGTGAACGTGAAAACCGAACTCTAGTAGAGATGGCAAGAACTTTGAAGTATTCAAGCACCAAAGTTAATTATCCGGAAGCAATTTGGGCGGAGCTTGTAAATAATGCGGCTTACATACTTAATACAACTGGAAAGTCTTCAGTAGATGGTGTGAGTCCGTACGAATTGTGGATTGGTAAAAAACCAAGAATCAACCATTTGAAAATAATTGGATCAACTTGCTTCACTCATATTCCAATCCAGAAGAGGAAGAAAATGGATAGAAAAGCAATTAAAGGCTACCTCGTTGGATATGATGGTGATGAGCGCTACAGAATATTCATCCAAGAAGAAAATAAAGTTATCGTTTCAAGAGACGTTAAGTTTCAGGAAAGTTCAATTGCATGTGAAAAACCTGTTAAACTACCTCTTCGAGACATTGAATCTACAAGAAAAGAACAAGAGAATTCAGAAGGTACCATGCATTTGGACGAGTACGAAGCAGAGGAGGATGTGAACTATGAAAATGAAGAAACCGAAAGTCCGTTACAAGAACGAAAAGAATTAAGAGATCGGTCAACATTGAACAAACCTCAGCGTCTTGAGGATTATGTAATGGCAGCGATAGCAGATTTTGAGAACTCTTCATCGAATCCTGGATCTTTTCAAGAGGCAATAAATAGTAATGAAAAAACAGAGTGGAGAAAAGCCATGGAAAAGGAGGTCGCTTCATTGAAAGAAAACAAAACTTGGAGATTGACATCTTTACCAAGAGGAGCGAAAGCAATTCCTTGCAAATGGGTTTATTGCTTGAAAAAGAATCCAGATGGCAGTATCGATAAATATAAAGCAAGACTTGTGGCCAAAGGATTTAGTCAACGTGAAGGTATTGATTATAGCCAAACTTTTAGTCCAGTAGCAAAATTAGGAACAATTAGATCAGTGCTTAGTATTGCTGCAAGTGAGCAAATGCATCTGATACAGTTTGATGTTTCTACAGCATTTTTATATGGTGATTTGGAAGAAATTATCTATATGAAGCAGCCTGAAGGATATGACGATGGTACAGATAAAGTGTGTCAGCTGAAGAAAAGTTTGTATGGACTTAAGCAATCATCTAGATGTTGGAACAAGCGTTTCGGGAGTTTCATTTCCAAACTAGGATTTCGAGCTAGTGATGCTGATCCTTGTTTATATATGAGGGAAAGAAATGGAAAGAAAGTCGTACTTGTTCTGTATGTTGATGATGGATTAGTAGGATCCACTGACCGTTACGAGTTAGATGAATTCATAGCGGAACTGAGAAATGAGTTCAAGATTGTTTCAAAAGAAGCGTCGTTTTTTTTTGGGAATAGAGATAGAACGAAAAGAAAACGGAATCAAAATATGTCAACAAGCTCATGCAAGAAAAATTCTTGAACGTTTTCAATTTGCAGAATGCAAACCAATCTCAACTCCTATGGTAAAGAACGGTGAAACTCCAAAACAAGGGAAAGATAAAATCCAGAGTCATAACTTCCCATATAGACAGGCTGTAGGTGCAATTATGTATTTAATGCTAGGAACAAGACCAGACCTGGCTTACAGCATTGGATTTCTATCAAGATCTTTGGAGAACCCAACTACCGAAGATGTCACTCGAGTCAAGAGAGTATTTCGGTTTATTGCTGGTACTATAAACATTGGAATCGAGTATCGACAAAATATCAAAAGAGGTATTTTAGAATGTTTTAGTGATGCAGATTTCGGTGGATGTAAAAGCACTGGGCGTTCCACATCTGGTGTAGTCATCACTTATGCAGGTGGAGCTATTTCTTGGCTAAGTCAAAGACAAGCGATGGTTGCAACTTCGACAACTGAAGCTGAGATTGTAGCAGCTAATGAAGCAGCTAAGGAAATAATTTGGTTGTGCAGATTATTTAAGGGAATTATTCCAATGAAGCAAACTCCCATTCTTCAAGTGGATAATTCTGCAGCAATTAGGCTTGCATAAAACCCGGAATTTCACAAAAGAACAAAACATATTTCAACAAAACATTTCTTCATCAGAGAGAAAGTTACGGAAGGAAGACTTGAAATACAACAAGTTTCAACTGAAAAGCAAGTGGCTGATATAATGACGAAACCACTTCCTTGTCCAAGATTAAAACTTTTGTCCAGAGAAATGGGGCTTACTTAAACATGTAAGGAACCAATTAACAAGGGAAAGTGTTGAAATTATTATAATTTAATGTTAATTTACTTTACATTTTATTTAAGCAGTTTTAATTTTGATCAAGTTCTTGTGTTTATACTCAGCTTAATATTTTTGTTTTTCATTTTTATTCTAGTCAAATGTTTTCTCATTATTAGTTTCATCAAATAAACTTTAATCAATTAAATTCCTTTAATATAAAAATAATAAATAAAACCATATGTGAAGTTGCTACTTTCGAAATTTGTTTTTCTACATTCTTTGATTATAGTTTCAGTATTCATCGAAAAGCATTTAATATCCTCAGAGAGTTCTAGGAAAATACTTTTCTTACATAAAATAAGGCATCTCACTGGTTGTCAAAAAAAGCTAAGTATTACCAAACAACGATTTGTACAGTATGTGTGGTAAATTTTTTTTGGCATTTTATTGTTTGGCTTTTTTTTATTTGGCATTCGATTTTTTCGATATTTTTATTTTTTTATTTTTTGAAAAAAATGGCCTTTTTTTAAGAAATTGCGATTCAAAGGAAGTCTTATCGACCAATTGTAAAACAAAAATTGCTAAATAAAAACTGCCAAGCAATTATTTGACAAAACAATAAAATGCAAAACGTGCTCTGCTCGACAGTATATGCCAAATAATGATTTGCAAAACAAAAATTGCGAAATAATACACCGCGAAACGATTTTTGTGACGTAATATAGGATACCCGTCAGATGTCACAAAGAATGAATTCAGGGCAAACATTTTTGCACAAAACTTAAGGTAAAGTTTTGTGTCTTTTTTGCTTTCAAAAATCAATGATCTGATTAATTCTTCCTCAAACACATAAAGACCGAACGAGAAGATCTTTCCTAGTTGTTGAGAAATTAAAATAAAATTACTACTCCTTTTTTCCAGAATATTGAATTATATGATGTGTTTTCCGTTGATTGAACTTCATTCAATCATTGATTATTCAAATCAATTAATAAGGTAACATTTTGAACAAATTTCAAAATTTTGACTTTAAGAATGATTACTCAAAAGCTATTCACTAAACTAACTTGCACTAGATTGCTAATTAAAGAACAAAATACTAGCTTGTCGCAACGTATGCAAAACACTCTGTATAAGAATGTAAAGCTGGTGCAAAGTACCTACCGTGTGTAAATATTTTATCTTAACTTCATAAAACATAACAAATCGAAATGAGATGATTTTAAGTGTCAAACAAAACAATTATTATCACGTTAAAGGTAAAGATAGTTGAGAGTAGCAAGTCAATAGATTTTGTGTGTGTATGGATACGTTAACCCTAAGATACTCGTACATACTTGCAACTTTCATCAAATGCCATTGAAAACATTGAGTGCATTACTTTAACGGACAAATCTAAAAACATTTTCATTTCATGTTTCGCGTCAAACTTGCATGCACAAAATGTTACCAAAAAGCTTGTTTGCAATTTTTCTTTTTCTATCAAACAGATTACCAAACCAAATATACACCTAATTATAATTTATCAGACAAAAAACCAGCAATAATAATAAATGTGAGTATTGGTGTGCACCTTATAAACTCCATCAACTAGTTTTGTAATTTCCTCGGCTTCCATTCTGGATATTGAATGTTGCTTTTGTATGGATGGCGGTGCGTTTTTTATATTTGTTGTACCTTGACGGTATTTAGAGTTAAGTAAATGGGCGATTCAGACCAGTTATGAATGTGTTTTTTGATATGTTTCGTTGACCCTTTCACTAGAAAAAATGCACTGTATTAAACTTTCAGTATTTTCTTCTGTTGTTGTTATCTTTTGATGTTGTTTGTAGTTTTCGATGGCATTTTGGATGTTGTCTCTGAAAATAAAAAAAATTAAAAAAAACAAGTTTGAATAAATTGTGTCAAATGTTTCTATGATAAAATTAAAATAATGTAGGTAGATAGATATGCAATTACTGGTCAAGAGTTATGAAATATTATAAAAATTAGGTGGAGTAGTTTCGTGAAGATGTTTTTGTCTCTCAAAGAAGCTTGAAAGATTCGATTAAGCAGAAGAATATGCTCCAGCTTATCTTCAAATTTACATTTTAAAATTTCCATGAGAATAACATGGAAAAATATTTTCTGCCTTTTCGAACACCAAACCCTAAAATACAAAATTGCATTATCCCGGATTCCTTGTTTTCTATTTTCAACTAGCTGACCCACTCTGCGGTGTTGAGGGTGGGGTTTTAACTTTTTCAATGTGATGTATGTTTCTTTCTTCATATTTATTTTTTTCTACAGAAAATTCTATAGAGGTGTTAAGTCGCATGATCTTAAGGGCCAACTCACATCCTATAAATTCATATCCATTGACAGCTGAAATAAGTGCCAACATTTTGGAGCTTTGTTTTTCGGTACCTCAAAATGTTTTTCATTTAAATAAAAGGACTCTGGAATATATACATTTAGCGCATCCGCTATGTTTTAAATCCTTTCTAAGAAGGAAAACTAATTTTAAGATCCCATGTGCATCACATTCATATAAATGCTGTTTCAAAATGACAACAAAAGACATGGGCCTAAATTCTTTTCTTTGGTGTGTCTTATTGCCTCTTCAAAGTGGAAACAAAGCCCGTGGGTGTTATTTCCATTTTTTTGAGCAATAATGCCCACGGGTCTTATTGCCGCGGGGCTTATTGCACTGCACCAACTATTCCACCCTGCGCTTTTGTCGCATCTTATGCAAAACAGACTAAACTATAAGCAATTTATGCATTCGTAAAACTGATTGCAGTGATTGTAAGTCAAAAAATGTTGGTCCCACAGTTTTTTTTTTTTTCTTGCTATAAGAACCCACATCCTTAATGACTTGAACGATTTTCTTCAATCTAAATTTTTTAGTGTACTAATTTCGCATTACTTAGTTTTGTAAAGACTTTGACAAGTTAGATACCGATTGCTTTTCTTAAATGGGTATGCTTTTTTAAAAAAGTCTGAAAACGGTACATCATATGGTACTGTTTTTTAACCCTAGTTTACGGCACGAAAAATAACGCGCTAACCAAACTTGGGGCTCGCGAGAACCCCAAAATTTGTATTCACATCTAATTTGGGATACTATCAAGGGGAATCAATTCTTCGAGCCGTGATGAATTGTGCACGTTTTAAAAATCGCAATATCTTCCTCCGTTTGGACGATTCAATTGGTCGCTGAGCTCCAGAACAAACATTCTCCAGCCTGTTGAAATTCTTTTGAACGAATTGAATCAGACTTTGTCAACAAATTATATTCCGTCTGAAAATCTCTCCATTGATGAGCAATTGAAAGGCTTCCTTGGTCCCTGTAAGTTTCGACAATATATACCAAGCAAGCCTGCAAAGTATTGACTGAATTCTGGTGGCTCAATGAGAGTACAACGGGATATCCACTGAAATTTTCGAGCTGTGATAAAAGTCTTGAACTTGGCAGTGGTTACAACGTGTTGATTACTTTGATGCCAAAATTTTTCCACACTGAACGTAACATTCACTTCTGTTGATTTGGCTTGGAAACTGTTGGACAGAAAAATAACAATAATTCTTGGCACAATCCGAAAGAATAAAAGAGATGTACCAAAACCCTTTGTTGGCAAAAAGCTTCCAGATAATAATAACGAACCAATCAAAATAAATAAATAAAAAAACAGTACAGTCCTCTTCAATCATTGGTTTTTGGATTTTTGCAGAGAATGGCATTGGTATCTTATGTTCCAAAACCAAAAATGTAAACAGGCCGTTTTATTACCAACACAACACAATCTTGCGAAGGCTATTTTAGACTGTAATAACGAACCGGAACCAAGTTTGGTTTGTGGCTTTTTTTTTTCAGAAAAAATGAAAAAATGCAAAGAAAAATGAAATTTGTTCCCTGAATTTTCATCCCAACTCGATATAATGATTAAGAAAAAAGTTATTAGCATTCACACTTGCGTTGGCGCTCGCGCGAACCCCAAAACGTAAACTAGGGTTAAGTAATTATTTTTCGCTGATATTGAAATTGGTTCAACCAATTTTTCGTATTAAGCGAGTCCAAATAAGTTTAGTTTATTGACATTGTATAACAAAATTAGAAATATTTGAATCTTATAATTTTATTTGGAAGCTTTTATTTTTTAAAATATTTCGAATTCCTACGAATCAGTTTAGGTTTTTTGGATTAACTCAATTCGTGATGGAACTTGAAGTAAGAAACAGAGGCCGGAGCTAATTCTTGTCAAATATCCAACTTAACTATTCGTTTGGAAAGTTTTTGAGTTAATTTAAATTATGGAGATATATATGGCAAAAAGAAATAAATAATATGGAAAACTGGGTTGCTAGGCCCCCTAAAAAAATTCTCAAAAACTATGAGCTCTTAATTTAAGCGGGAAGATCCTCCGCATTACAGTTTTTAGTTTTTTCTTACTGTTTTAGAAAAATATTATTAATTGTAAGGAAAAATGCTTCAGAAAATTTTGTATGAAATTCAATGGACTACAATGCTCTATCTTAGGTATATTTTTTCCGTAAACCTCACCATTTTAATGACATTAAGGATTTAAGTTCGATTGCTTTAGTCAAATGTCATTTTTATTAATAAATCTCATAACTCAACAGCAAATTGCAATAGAAACTTTTGTACGAAATTAACTGTTCTATAAAAATGGTTTCTTGTGCGATAAAATTAAGCGTTCAAAGATACATACACAGTCGAGGAACGCGTTCAAGTTATTCAGGCTTATTATGAAAATGGGCGTTCAAATCGAAGAAAATCATCTGCAATGATGAAGCACATTTTTACCTCAGTGGATTCATAAATAAGCAGAATTGCCGCATTTGGGCGAATGATAACCCAAGAGTGAGAAAAGCCCAATACACCCACAAAGAGTGACTGTTTGGTGCGGTTTATGGGCTGGTGGCACCATCGCATCGGGACGTATTTTTTCCAAAATGAGACCGGTCAGGCAGTTACTGTGATTGGTATTCGCTATCGTGAGATGATAGCAAACTTTTTATGACACGAATTGAAAGACATGGATATGGACGACAACAGGACGGTGCCACTTGCCACACAGCTAACGAAGCCATGGCTCTTTTGCTTGACAAATTCAATGAACGTGTTATCTCATGTGGTGGTGGTGTCAATTGGCCGCCATGTGATTTGACACTGTGGGACTTCTTTCCTTGGGGTTATTTGAAAAAAAAAGTGTAAGTCGATAAGTCAGTAGCAATTTAAGAGCTAACGGATGAGATAATTCGGCACATTAACGGCATAGAAATTTGAATGGAGGTGTGCCGCCGAGGTCGCGGCCGATATTTTGTTCCATGCTTGATTGAACAATACCAATATTAGCACAATAAAAAGAAATGACACTAATTTAATTAATAATTTGTAGGTAAATGAAGAAATTAGTAAAAATGTTTAACAGTTAAAACACTTTTTATGTTTCCTCATGAGGAAATTTATTATTTATTTATTTATTTCACCTACGAGGAGTTAGCTCAACAGATTACATATTTGCATTTTGCAACGAAATAAAAGAAAAGTCTTAAAATTAATTTTAAATGAAAATAATAGCAAGGTTTCAATTTCTTAAAAGTAAGTAATACAATTCATTTCGGAATTTATCTCTGGAGAAGGACAGATCACTATGACCACAAATCTCATTGAACTCTCTAATTGATCTTGAAATTGATTCACTCATGCCATATAGTTGGTTCTATGCCTTGTTTAAAAAAGGAGATTTCTATCCCTCAACGGCCTCTCCGGAGCATAAATACAAATTAAGGACAACAAGGGATTACACTTTACACCCCTTTGTAAATGCGCAAATTTGCGCACAGGTATGTTATTTTTAATATGTTTTTAATTTCCAGCAGCAGACTTTTCTTCCAACCCTTAAATGAGTTAACAGGTTTCGAATTTGATTGTATTTCAAAATTGTTTACTATCTTAAAGATGTCTCTCCTGGTAGTCGAGTTCAAATTAGAATACCTATATAAAAATGGCCCATCACTATCATGATTTTTTTAACTACACGAACTGTCATAATCAAAAATTCAACATTTCACCGATTTTTGTTTGTGTAAGTTCTAAATTATACTCAAGTCTCCAAATCATGAATAAATGCAATGTACCTCTTTTAATAATAAGAATAATGTATATCATGCTTAACAAGCTTTCAGATTTATATATTTTTATAATTTTTTTCCATTTTACCATCAACCAAGCACCTAATTTCATAATGGAATTTTTGCATCAAACCAAGTAAAATCCTAAGGTGAGCTAGTACAAGTTTTGCACCTGACTTTGAACCTCCCTCTTCACAGCTTCTCGCACAATCGTATTATGTTATTTGTCATCCATCTACTTACTATATCCAATAAACATCTATGTACATTAAAACCATACTTCCAAGGTTAACGTTGTGTGTTTCGATGATTATTGTATTCACACACAATCATTTCATATCAATGGGGTCGCGGATCGCGGTGCACAAGTGTTATATGAGAATACGTTACTTCGACTAAGGCATTTTTGTGTTAAGCAATTGTAGGTATGTATTTAAATTCACACCAAGTAGATTGAGTTCCACTTTTTTTCTTTTGTTTGTTTACCTACCCATTTCTAAGACTTTAAGTGACAAAAGCACCAAATATTTAGAACGAAGTTTGTACAACAAACAAAAATTAGTCATAACATTAAAATGCGATATTTTTTGGTTGCATAGTCTGAACCATGTTAAATTTTAATATTCTTACATAAAATCGGGCATAGGTAGGTAAATGTTTCAATCACAAAAATTACTTTATGCATTGCAGTGCAGAAATAAAATTTTGAGATATGTAGGTAATAATAAAAAATGATATTACGATGAAAGAGAATACGAGAAAAGTGGTTCCTGTAATTCTGTTTATCTGTCTGTCTGTCCGAATATAAATCTACAGGTTAAACCGGTTGGCCGATTTTCTTCAAAATTCGTAGTATAGGGCAGCCTACAGAAGGGATTTCAGAAGTGGGTGTCCAGTCTTGAACCTACTATACAACCCATATGATAATATCTAAATATTTTTCTCGGATCGGATCTAACGATTTCAATCAAAATCTTAACGATTTCGATAAATAAATCGATCGCAAAAACGCTTTGGTTTGAGAGGCCATTAATCGTATTCACGTAGCGTAGGTATTCTTAGTTTTGTACTTTTTCGTTCTTTGATTAGGCACACCCGAATGTTATTCGAAAGAATAACAGTTGCTTAACTGCCTTATTGAGTGTGACTGAGCATATTAGGAAAGCGACCGATGAAAATAGTGTCACGTTTCTTATACTCCTAGATTTCTCTAAAGTTTTCGAGATGGTGAATCATGTATTGGTTTGTGAAAAACTGTCCCAGATATTTAAATTTTCCTCTTCCGCAATAAAGCTTTTGTTTTCTTATTTAACCAATCGAATGCAAGCTGCTTATTTCAACACTATTTTATCAGACTTTCTTCCTGTCATGAGTGGCGTTCCACAAGGTTCTATACTTGGTCCGTTGCTTTTCTCAATGTATGTTAATGAACTTCTTGCTGTTGTACGACAGTGTTCTATTTGTAGGTACGCTGACGATACTCAGTTATACTTTAGAAGCCCCCTTGGGATGATCGAGCATTCGACAACTTGCATAAATGAAGATTTAAAACTTATTGACCGTTGGTCTAATGAAAATGGTCTACTATTGAATCCAATGAAATCTAAATGTCTGATTATTTCCAGGAGCAACATTGACGTTTCCTACTTCCCTCAACTACTTCTTAAGGAGAGTCCCATTGATTACGTCGATTCTGCTAAGAACTTAGGTGTAGTGCTTAATCGGAATCTTACCTGGGATCTACATGTAAAAAACACTGTTGCAAAAGGCTATGGTGTTCTACGATTTTTGAAACTTTTTAACTTAATGTTAGTAGCTATTGTACATTTTAAGAGCTGCACTATAAATAAGATATTTTTTGTCTTACAGTGTAAACTTATCATAAATAAAATAAATACTAAATAGAATACAATATTTGTCAAAACGGTGGAACAAAACTCTTATCATAATTTCAAACCAAAAATTAATTTTTTTTTATGTGTGCTAAAATGTTTTACAAGTTGCTATGGTTTTACTTTCACGATTTCTTAACACGATTAGAGCTTCGTGTACCTATGTATGCTTCCTGAGACTTCCAGCTTCTTAAGCCAATTTCCGTCTTCATTGCTTGATGTAAACTAATAAATTAGCCCCAGGTGAGTGTACAAAGCAGTTAAACTTGTAGATATCAAAACATGTATTTCGATTATATGTATATGTACCTATCTACGATTCGCGACGAATTGATTAGGTGTGTGCAACTTACAAGCACTTTCATCTTTGGCTATTACATCATAGTTTTACTAAAATGTGCGCAAAAGCGAACTGTAAACATCACAGAAGTTCAATGCCCACTTAAAAATGTCTATCAAAAGAAACAAATGTCTGTTTTGGTATGTGTGCGTAAGCAACATGGAATGGATTCATTTTGGTTGGATTGAAGCCAAGACTTTTATAAAACCACAATCACAGCCAGGAATTTGTCTCCAGAAAACATCAAATCGCCACGTGACATCAATACATACCTATTTGGATATCACAGTATTGCACTGTATGTATATGTAGCAGCCATTATTAATGTTGAAGTCATCGCTATTCTCACGATCACATCACCCGCTCACCGCACTAGACAATGCAATAAAGCTCTACAACATGTTGTTATTGCAAAGATCACAAAGAATTTGACCATGAACAGCACAACACAACATAACACAATAATTGTTGTCCGTTAGCAGTCAAAGTGTTTGAATTTATGCACTACGTTGGTGGATAGGTACTCAAGTGCTTGATGCAGGCTTTTTAATTCTACCCTGCGCTGCAATTTTTCACTTTTACCCACAGTCAAACATAAACATCATCACGAAAGTGAATTTTCACAATTTAATTGTTTCCTTTCCTTTTGAGCATCCCAATTTCAAAACTTTTTGTTTAGAATAGAAGGCAACTAAACTCTGCGACACCGCACCCCCTGCTGGGTCACCATTTTTTGTGCTTAAGTCTTCCTCTTCGTGTAAATTTCAGAATCTTTTCTAAAGTGGGAAAGTGTATTTCTACTAGAGCTTACAGTAAAAGTCTGAAAGAATTTAAGCAACAGTGAATCTTACAGCACACAAGTAGATAGATATGTACATAGAATGATTTAACTTCTGTACATTATTTTGCTGCTGTAGCGGGGCAGCAGCGCTTCGAAAAACAAGATCGATATCGTGACGCGATCTCGTTAAGATTCTTTTTAACCTGCTTCCATTTGGGCTTATAAAACTAGAACGCGAAATAAAACCTAACTTGAACGTTTTTTCTTTCTCATAAAACCTTTGTATTAAAGCTAAATCCTATAATGTACGATAAACTGGTGA
Organism: Melanostoma mellinum; assembly: GCA_914767635.1. Classification (NCBI taxonomy): domain Eukaryota; kingdom Metazoa; phylum Arthropoda; class Insecta; order Diptera; family Syrphidae; genus Melanostoma; species Melanostoma mellinum. The sequence continues at coordinate 264,688,551 of OU612058.1, read as the reverse complement.
CAAAAGAGAAAATACAATAGTTAATTTGAACGTTAATCAGACGAGCGTAATTGAGATTTGTTATATGGTTCTCAAGAAAAGCATATTATGAACTTGTGTATTTAATTGTTGATGACACGTTTTAATCATAAATTTGCTTTAACATTTAAAAAAATCAGGTGACGCACGTGATGTGGCCTTCTTAATGTCGCTTTCTATTCCTTCACTGTAGTATATCAAAATTCGAAATAAGCTCAAGCTAATATTTCATTGTTCATCCGAAAATGCATTGGCTGAATTGAAAATTGAATAAAATCTTTTCAGTATCAATTTACAACAACCCAATTTACACGAAAAACCCCAGTCCAATTTTGATCCCCTTTAGCTCTGTACCATTTAGGCCCAAGGCAGGCAGAAAATTTCAACTACTTTTAGCATGAAGAGTTTCTAAGATATATAAATACCGCTTAAACACCTTAACTCACTGATACTGCAGATCAGAATGAATCATTCATCGTCAAAATACAGAGAGATTATCTGTAGAATTTTGAATATCGAAAATAAAATTAAGAATACCAAATAATTAGTATAATTATAAACTAACTAATCCACTCTGCCACTCAGGTGTTGCTCTTAATTCGCTGGTGCAATTATTCCAAAAACCAAAAATAATAACAACCAAGTCTTAAAACTAAGTTAAGAGCTAATCTGAAAATTACCTGAAAATATCATTTAAATCAGTCAAACTGTTTTGGAGTCCATTTGGAACAAACAAGTACGCGTTGATAAGCCATTATTAATCTAACTTCTTTTATTTCTTGGCCTATGAATGAGGAACAAGCTTTTCATCGAAATCAAATTAAGAAACGAGTTATTTCATTGTCAGAAAAAAATAACAAAAGACTTTTAATCAAACAAAGCGGAACATTGAATTTACAAAAGACTTGAAACCTAATTCTTCACATACATTCGCTCCGAAAGTGGTCATTTAGAAAAAATTATTGTTGGCTAGAGTGTTTCTAGTGGCAGTTAAATTTTTCCGTCTGCACAACATAATCCCGAAAGTTTATATCGAAACCTCAACGCGTTACAACATTGTCAAACAGTGTTAATTGTTCCAAAATAGAGCTGTTGCCATTTAAAAAAAAATTGTTGTAAACCTTTTTCTGACAGTTCTAAACAAAATTTTAAAAAATGCCAAATCGTTTCGAAGTGGTACCCAGATAGCTCTTAATTAAGTAAAATTATTTCTGTATATTGCCGTTGAAGCGAATGATGGTTTAGACTTTTGGGAATATTGTCATACCACAATACTTTTATTTTATATTACACAATCTCATGCTGCTTCTTAACATAGTAAAAAAAAATGTGTGAATTGGTCGAGCCGTCCTGGAGTTCTGCTTTTAGCAACACATTTGGCAATCCATTTGTGTTAAGATATGTTGATATAGACATATGGTAGAAATAGATATAGAGAAAGCAAACACTGACTGAGTAAAAGGATTTGGTTTGGTTAATCAACAGTATCGACTTTATTTGTAACAGTAACTCTTGGCATCGAGGTGCTCTGGTAAAAGAATTTCCACCAGTACGAGAAATAAAAACAAAGCAGTCACTGAAAAACCAAATAGATGTTACTTCTTTTGTCGAAATATAAGTGGGCACCTATAGTCTTACAGCCTTATTCATAATAAAAAGATAATACACTGATGATCGGCTGACTAGATACACACTGACTATCTTTTTAATCAGCTTCCTATTCATAATGCTTTTTCCCCTCCGAAATAGTTGTGTCAGAAAAAGTATCAAAAATTGTAAATCTATTCCATTTTTTTGACACAGCACAACTAATACCCTTTTCACACAGCACGCAAATCCGGATTTTGATTTTGATTTCAGTGGTACTAAATCCAACCCATTCACACTGCAGCGAAGTACTAGAGTAGATTTTGTTTGACAGTTATCACTGTCAAGTTGACAAAGTTGACAAAAATTATTTTTAGAAAGCTACTGAAAAAATATTTCAATGCACTTTTATTTAAAATTTAAATTTAATTTGCGCTTTTGCTGCAGAACAACAGAAATCAACCGAGTTCTGCAAACAAAAATACAAAACTCCATAGTAGAAATCGTGGTAGCAACACCTCTTCGGCTATGGAATCATCCGGACGCAACTAAATCTTATTCTGTTTGCATTCCCATAGACCATGGATCAAGTTCACCATAACTGGTTGTTGCGCAAGAATCACAACCGACTGACCTCTGGAGTGCGCAGCGAACAAATAAGCTTGGTTGAGGAGCAGTGCAATTCAAATGTTCGACAGCAATATCGAAAAGCGACGAAGTCTACAAGAGCCAGCTGCTTACTTTTCATCCAATGATGATTTACAAAATGCTTTGGTCGAGGATTATCTGGCCGAGATCCACGAATACAACGATGAGTTGCATTCTAACTTAAAGTTAAGGCAGGGAAACCATAGATTGTCACGCAAGGATATGGATAATCGTGCATGGCTGTATAGAAGCCGTCGCAATCCACAACAGCGCCAAAATGAACAACAATGCCGTGACTGAAAACGGAGGTGAAGCCACTGAAATGCTTCAAGCGGTAGTGCATTGGTGCGATATAGTAACAAACAGGTTCAAATCACTGAAGAAGGTGATCCAATTGAATTTTCCCCTATGGTTCACTATGATATGAAAGGAACCAAAAAGACGATCTCCTCCATTACATATAAAATCTTCCTTAGCGAAATGATAATATTCACCAGAAAAATTCCACCCCATCCAGAAAGCTTTAATTCTTGCCGACGAGGAGTTCCAAGAAAAGTGTGAATATTTGAATTTTCTTTATATGACATGTGACTTACCACCACCGCCATTAGGTCTGTTCGTTGAACTTTCCCCAGGGTTGACCCAGGTTTTCTTGACAACCCTATGAGTTGTCAAAAAAATCTGGGTTTTCCACTCCTCAAAAAACGCTAAACCACAAATCACCACACATCCCTGTCATTAAAAAAAAATACATGCCATTTGACAGCCCTCAAATCGCCACAGCAAAAAGCTAGGGCGAGTTTGGGGAAAACCTATGGCAAACCTGTGGCTCAAAAAACACTTAATTTGACATTCAGGGTGAATTTATGTTTCTCAAAAAACGCTTTGTGGCGACCCTAGTGCAACCCCAGGGCTTCAACGAACAGACCTATTGTTTACTGATGAATTTCAAGCGAACAGCATACCCCAAGTAAACCTTTATCAACTACTTTCAAAGTTCAATGGAACTTCACAAAGAGTACACGACCTACAAAGACAATTATCTAAAACGCTTTGAAATCACCCGATTGCCACAGTACATCAAAAGATTCACGAAGAAGACTTTCTTACTGGAAAAGAATCTAACTATTCTAAACTTTCCTATCAAGTAAGTAGTAAAAGCACCACAAACGCCAAAAAGTTAGTTTCAATTGATTTTTTTTTTTTGTTGAAAAGGAACTTCAAGAACTTCTAAAATTCAGTTCTGCCCATCAGCAACAACAACAGCAGCAGCAGCAACAACAACAACAACAACCACAAAGTCAATAGCAAAAACACCCACTTACTACCCCAACGATGTCCTCAAAAGGGATTGCAAAACCAGAATTTAGATATTAATGTTCCAGGAATAAATCCACCTTCGCCATTCTCTCCGCGCTCAAAACAACTGTATGTTAATTTTTATTTTTTTTATATACATATATATAATCGAATTTAATGTGTGACTTCTTTTTAGTTACCGTCACCAGAAGTCTAGTGCCCTACATTTTAGGATATTGAACAGCCTAGGTGGATCTGTAGTAAGCGCACTCATGCTTTTGGATTTTTAAACGAGCTTCAATGTTTAGTCTTTGACTAACCTTAAATAGTGCCTTTGGCGATGTATTACTAAATAAATTTCCATGAAACTAAAACGAAGTACAAATAACTATTTATTTTAAGTAAAAAAAAGTAAACCACAAACTGTACTGTAACTCAAACTAGCTCTAAACGACGAACATTCATTTCGTGTTGATTCTCCACATCAAACCCAATGAACATGAGCAGGAATTCCTTTTAAGCAAAGACAAATGAAAAACTATTTGTTGATAAGCACACTTTGTTAAAATTGGTTGTAACCATTTATTTAATCAATTATTTAAAGTTATTTATGAAGTATAAATATATAGGATTTATTCAATCTTATCGCAACATTTTTCTTTATTATTTCCATGAGTATTCCAAGTCTTTTCCTGACTTTGTTATTGTTTCCATCTTCGGTTGAGTATGTGTCAATGTTTGACTATTTTCTAACATTGATTTCTTCCTGGGTGAGGGATTTGGAAGGTATTCAATACCTCTTCCATGCGTTTTCGATTCTCCAGTGATATGTTTTCGTTTAGCTCGTGGAAAATTTTCTTTATTAATGGAGCTATTTTGTGACATGTTGAAAAACTGATTTGATTTGATTTGATTTGCACGGCAGAAGTCCCCAATCTGTTTCTGTTCACTCAGTTTTTGGACAAACTTATTTCTAGAATTCGGTTCCTTCGGAACTAAAAAAAAAGTTTTATATAGCGGTTCTATACATTTGAGGAGATTGCTTACTATTTTTATGAAATCTGCTGCAGAGTTCCATGATGTCATCTAGGCCGACCAATCTAGTTTCATAAATAAATTACACTTTCTATGTCAACCAAATGCATATTGGAATGTGATACGTATTACCTAGAATAAATTTTTAATAGTTCCGCTCACGAAAAAAGATAAAAAAAAAAAACAAAATTACTTTTGTAAGCGACTGGTATCGTTCCCTGTAAATTCACGAGTTCCTTTTGTGTTCCATCGTTGAAAACTAAACACAAGGCATTAAGGTAATTAACAATGACAACAGATAGGCACCAAAGACCCTGCCACTATCACTTCCCAACAGAAATATGGCGACCAAGACTTCTATGGACAGAACAGCAACTTACACCAGAAAACACAATTTCGGCCTGTTTTACACTAAAAATAAACAACATTATGTGCGCATGTTTTGGAGCAATTCAAAGATTCTGTAAAAAACAACATCAACACAGTTAATTATATATAAAATGAGCAACAAAACTTACAACAAGAGAAATGTGAAACATTTTTCTAACAACAAATGTACTTTTGTGACACTACCGTATGTCATCATTTGAAGTGTTCGATTGCTATAAAAAATGCAAATTTTCGATGACAAGTGTCAGGTGTCTTAAGCATTGTTGTTGTTTTTTCTGAGAGTTCATTTTCGTTCGCTGTTCTGAGGCTTGTTCCATTTCACCATTATTCAGTTTTACTACATTTTGGAGGAGATTTTGTGGAAATCCGAAAAAAATAGACTAGAAAAATTGTAAATTTTGTATGGAGAAACTAGTCGATTTTTTTGAGATTTCGGCTTTTTACTACTTTTTTGGCTCGAAATCCGGATTTCGGCGCAGTGTGAAACCGGTATAAGCTGCTTGAAAAAAAAAAGAAAAAAACTGTTTTGATTCTGTTTTTTGATTGATTCCTAATACCCTTTTCACACAGCACGCAAATCCGGATTTTGATTTTGATTTGGGTGGTACTGGATTCAACCCATTCACACTGCAGCGAAGTACTAGAGTAGATTTTGTTTGACGTTTGACACTGACACTAACTTCACTCATTAAATTTTCTTGTGAATTTTTGTGGTTCTTCTTTTCTTAGAACAAGAAACAAAATTTTATAAAAAAAAAACATTCTTCACTTCAAACAAGAAAAGTGGGTTGGAAAAATAGAAATAATAATAAACTAAACGGCTGTTGCGTCCATTATTCCCCAATCGAGCCTTATCTGAAGGAACAAAAGTTAAAGCATAAATATCCTTCCATCAAGAAGCAGACCTCAGGAATTGATTGTATAAAGAATATTGCCATTGGCGACATTAGGATAAAGCCGGGTTGCAGGGAGCATCCACCATGGCCTAAAAGAATCTGCTCCAAGTGTATGCCATCGGCCATAGCACTAACAACACAGTCGCAATGTGGACAATGTTATGTTTGAAAACACAACCATAGTGAAACATTTCCTTAACTACTGGCGTTGCATCGGTAACCAAAAAATAAGTCTTTTGTATGGCTCATACGAAGTTCATAATGATGTGCCTCTTGGCATTCGAGCAAAGGTTGCTGCAATATACGAACCATTAAAAGAGTCTACAAGAGATTCAATCAAACTATTAGGATTAAATTAGACTGGGTGGACATTTTAATGTCAACAGAAGAAGCCCTAGAATTGGGATTCATTGCGAAAAACAATATGTCCTTGATGTTTACTACACAGAAAAAGACCAATTCGGCAATTAAATTCAACGTCTGGCGCGCTCACTGCCAGTGGAGTTTCTTCTTGTTGATCTTCCAGCCTTAACATTCCGAAAAACAATATGTCCTTGATGTTTACTATACAGGAAAATGTTGCAAAGAATCAGGTTTGTATTTTTTGTTTGATAATAAGTCAAGTCACTGCTAAATCTCTATTTAGATTGCTGCTGGTATGAATTTCATTTCTTTGGTGGCTCTGTAGCTGATAAACGAGGCAAATATGGCTGGAAGGAAGTTGTTCTTAAAAGCTCGACGAAACAGCAAACTTCTTCGTCTTCAATTGCATCCTAGATGACATGCAAGAAAGTAATTGGCAGGGCGGGTAGCAACATCAATGCTATCCGAGCAACAATTGCAGCCCACATCTCACCGGTCATCAATTCAAGCAAGCAAAACGTGTAGGTATTTGATACCACGGATTGGTGAATTTCGCTCAAAGACTAAGTTTACTTACTTCAGTTCAAGATGGAAAAGTTAAACCTAACATCTTATCAAGATAACACACAGCATCTTTTTTTTTAAATACTTCTTTAATGGTACAAAAATGTTCTCTTAATAGTAAGTTTTCTTTTTGTTTGTAACAAAACTGAAAAAATATTGTTTTCAAATTATATTACGTAAGTTATTCATTTTTTAAAATAAATTATACATTTTTGCAAAATAAATTACATCTACCTATAAAGTGTTTTTTTTTTTTTGTCCCCTAGCCAGAGCTGTGTTTGTATTCACAGGCGCATCTGTGCTTAGGTTATTTGTTATTTTACTAGGTGAGGCGATGTCATTGAGGTCATTGCTAGAAAAACATGTTATCTTCGGTGAAGGTTCAACTTCATTTTCAGAAAAAATTTTAGCTCGTTATTAGAGAGCGACGCACTAAGTGACATTTTATTAGTAACTTAGAATAGCATTTGCCAATCGGATAAATTTGAGCTTTGAGGTTCGTCAAACTTGAAAGCTGGGAATGCAGTCATGTCCACTCCACCTCCTCCGCCAAATTGTCTAGCAACACGTTCAAGTTCGTTCTTCATTTCCTTTTCGATGTCGCTATTGGAGTCTATATCTTTCCGGCACTGCTCTTGCTTTTATATTCTTGGATTTTCTCTAAAATTTGAATAGGATCTGATGGTTTATTGGATAAAGGTCTAAGAACTCCAATAGTCCTCACTTGAAAAATTCTGCATTTCAACATTTTAATGACCAATTTGTCGAGTTGATGTTGATGATGTCGAGTTGATAACTACACGAAAGAGGTGGAACGTCTGTGTCGTACTAATTAAATAAATAATGAAATGAATAATGAAAATTTTGCTAACAATTTTCCAAAAATATTTATACATACTATTCTGACACAACAACACGTCAACAACTAAACTGTTCGATTTCTATAGTAAAATAAAAAATTTCGATGACAATTTGACAAGTGTCAGGTTTCTTAAGCATTGTTGTTGTTTTTTGTGATAGTTCACTTTCGTTCGCTGTTCTGAGGTTCGTTCCATTTCACCATTATTTAGTTTTACTACATTTTGGAGGAGATTTTGTGGAAATCCGAAAAAAATAGACTAGAAAAAATGTAAATTTTGTATGGAGAAACTAGTCGATTTTTTTGAGATTTCGGCTTTTTACTACTTTTTTTGCTCGAAATCCGGATTTCGGCGCAGTGTGAAACCGGTATAAAGCGAAAAATAAATATTTTAAGTGATGGAAACTAAAACTAGAAAAAAACGATCAGAGAATTGGGACTCGTCTATGGTATTTGAATTTTCTAAAGAAATTTTGAATTTAAAATTTAATTTTATCTATCCATTCAGATGCCAAAATGACAATTCACTTCAAAAACAGTTACTCAGAGGATAATCAATCTCCAACCGTTGATTATCTTTATTTGCCATATTATCAGGCTGATTATCTATTATGAATAAGAATTTCTGTTTTATCATCTGATTATCTTTAAAATGCGATTATGAATAAGGCTGTTAATATTTATTGTTATTACTTCTATGCCCCGCCTCCTTTTCTCTCTCAACCAGCACGCGTCGAGTTCCGTTGATTAATTTTTTTTTAAATATTATAGTAAGATAGTTTTGTAATTATAGTTTGAGACATTAGTTAGATGATGTATTGTTCATTTGTTAAATAATCATATAAGAAAATTAAGAAAATAGGGTAAAGAGTTGAAGAGCCACGTGATTTGGCTAAAGAGCCATTTCGTTGTAATAAATCACTTCATCGATAATCCGATTTATTATTATGTTTAACTAATTCCGTTTTATATTTCCGAAAGTTATCCAAGAGTTTAATATGGCCAGGAAGATAATTATATAGCTAAAGTCCTCTAAGCATACTGCTTATTTTTGACCACTTCTAAGGTTATATGATTGTGAATCACTGATATATTTCCAATTATTATAATATGTTTTTTACGGCATATTATTTTTGATTTTGAAAATGGATAACAACACATTTAAGCTTATTTGCTGTGTTATGTTTTACCAGTTTAATCTTTTAAGCATATGATCAATATGAGTTAATCCAGCACGTTTAAGAATAATCCGCATTGCTTTATTTTGAAGTCTTTAGAGCCGGCTTATATCACCTCGTAATGACAAAAACAGGGCAATGGAACAGTATTGAAAGTGAGATTTAACAATAGCATTATAAATTTTCAAAGCGGTCCCAAGAGATATTTTTCTTCTTTTTCGCACAAGAAAATGTATTTTTTACACTTGGCTTTTAAATTAAATTTACTGTCAATTACAACTCCCAGATATTTTCACTCGTTCAATATTATCCACATCAATTTGCACAATATTATTATCATTCCAACTATTTATAAACATATATTTGCCCTTCTTTACATTCAACTTAAGTTTATTAGCCCATATCCACTCGTACTCATTCACTGCTGAAAGTCAATATTAAATTTTCGTGAACACTCTACATTATCTTTACCAAACAGCAATGCATCATCCGCAAACATATGTACACAATCTAGAATACTCAACAAATAGATTAATTCATTTATATAGAGTAAAATCAAGAAAACACCCAACACGGAACCTTAAGGAACAACGGTGTCAACTACATTTTCCTTCGAAACATTACCACCATACGCTGACTAGGACACTTCAAATATGAATCAAACATTTGCGGTCTATTATTTCGTATGCCATATCTTCCAAGTATTTCACGATCAACAGTCTCAAACACTCTCTTATCCAAAACACAGCGACAACCACATTTTTACCGTCTATTTCATTTTTCCAGGTCTCTAACACCCAATTCAAAGCTGTCTCACACGAATATCCTTTCTAAAGCCCGATTGCTGTTGCATTATCCAATTGTTCTTCTCCATATAACTTCTAAACTGTTTTTCCACAACTTTTTCAACACTTTCTCTAGTACCTGTGTTTCCAGAGCTAAATGCAAACTGTAGTTCAGGTCACTTGAACCTTTATTTTCATATTCAATATCGCAAGAAAACCTTTTTCAATAGTTCAATAGCATAGCCTTAGAATTTTCATTTCAATGTATACGTTTTGAATAACATCTCTTTTATTTTATTTTTTCTACAATATCATGTTTCTTTGTCAACGAAACAATTGAAGTGTTCTTCTCCCTGGAATCAGATTGGAATTTATTCCTCCAAAAAAAATTTAAATAGCAATAAACAAGCTCAATGAATTTATAAAGGTGGCCATCGATTCCAGTGAATTTGAACTACAACCAGAGTATGGGTTGTGTTTATTGATTGCGTTAATTTTTGAACAAATAATTTTTAGGATCGTTAGGAAAGGTTTAAGTTGCCTACTACGATAGAACTGCTCTTCAAAGCATAGAGAATGACGAATGACCATTAGCTGTTATGAATTTGAATACCCATACAATGTTTTAAGTTACAGTCAGAGTTTGAAATGCCTCCAGATAGTTAGCTTAACATCGATTCTTTACAATATCTCACTAAACAAGTTAGAAGGGGTTCAAATCCCAGCTTCGAGGCGACCAATTATTACGCAACTGGGTGGTTAATTTCAACCGAAACTTCTTTTCAAAAACAACACGGTTTGAGGGACTACACAGCAATCACTTTAGGTAGTTTTAAATAGTTCCCATCGCTGGCTGTTCCAACGTAAGCCCACGCATTTCGCTCTGTTGAAATATGATACTGACTTTCTGTCGAGATTTTGAGCAGTGTCAAATCTTCATTTTAGTTAACAGCTACGTGTTCGGTACTTTAATTTTATATCGCATTTCATTTCACTTCTGACCACCGACCTGTTACGCAATTTTCTTTTTATTAAAAGAATTAGGCTTATCCTTATATTTTCTGACAGTTTTCAATCAATGCTTGAATATTCTAAAATCCAAATATCAATTTTAAATGTTTTTCTTTACTTAGAGCGCAACTCCGCATTGCGAAGGCACTAGGTTACGAAAAACGAAGTTGAAGAGAAGGCCAAACATTTTGAAGGAAAGTACATAATTTAATTAAATAAGATTTTGGCTATTCTAAGTAGGATTAGCTGACCAAATCTGACCAAAAGTCTGTGTAATGCGAATTTTAGTTATGTTAAGTTTCAAATTTGCATATTACTTCAATCATCAAACGAGTAATCTCATTTTATTATCTTCTATTATAACTCAGTAACTTTTCCATAAATTTTCAAATATGAGGGCGAGGGGCAATTCAGTTTCGAAATAAAACAAACATTACATTACGATTGTTTGTTAGATTGTTGTCGCTGTATTAATCTCAAGCTCTTCTTGTCGATATGCATGTTCGATAAACAATGATTTTCCAATATGTAAAACGTTTTAGTCTTAGAGCTTGTTTTCGACTTCCCTCTGTACAAGAAAAGATTCAATTGTTGTCAGAAAGCATATTAGTGGGTGGGGTATGTGATCACTGATAACAAAGGCCGTGTGTGAATTGGGTTAAAATTTGTGTTAAAATTGGTCAAATTTTGACACTTGTGAGATGAATGAAATGGGTTAAAATAAATCGAGCGGCTTAAAATTGTAAGTTTCTCAAGACAGAGAGAGATACTAGTACGTGGCTGTTTGTAAGCGATAAACTTAAAGGCAACAAAAAGATGATGAACTCAAAAATACTACCGGGAAACCACATAGTGAATGTAAATTTCAGTTTATTCAATTAAAATATAAAAAAATATATATCGCTTGAAGCTCGCAGCTTTCAAACAAGAATAACACTAAGTGTTGATTTGGACTTCTAGATGGGTTTTTGAAAGTTACATTAAAAAAGTTTGGGACCAATATTTGAAACCGTTGTATACTTAGTTGTTTACTCCATACTAAGAATATCGCTTGAAGCTCGCAGCTTTCAAACAAGAATAACACTAAGTGGTACCCGCTGGGTATTGATTGGAGCATCGGAAATAGGAGATCTTAGTTTAAGTCCCAATAAGTAACTGACTTAGGTACATATGGGAACTGATATATGACGATTCTTCGTTTAAGAAAACTTTAAACGCGTTTTTATCGGAATGACGTTTTTCCGCGGCTTGTTGATGAAATCTCCGAAACTATTCAATCGACATTTACCAAATTTTAACCACATGTTTTGTAGGACCATAGCTATAGCGCTTATAATACGATTTTTGATATTTTGAGTTTAACTATTTTTTTTTGCAAAAAACTATGAAAGATGTGTTTTTCGAAATGTTGAAAAAAAAATCTTATGAATTGCCCTACAGCTAAAGTATTAAGGAATATGTGGCTATGTTTTGGTGAGGTTCTGATCATTCGTTCCAGATATTTCACCAACAGCGCACACTTACTATTTAGACACTCTTCTCCTTCTTCATTATATTTTTAATCACCTTTTTTCTTTTACATTCTCCTTAGTTAACTTATTTAGTATTAGCAAACCAGTAGGTGAAAAAAAGTAAAAATAAATCACAAAATTTAGCACCTGCCAGCTGCCAGATACTGCAACGCCAGTCTCTAAGAGTTGATGTACGAGTATATTCATCACCATCAATATTATTAACTTCACTTTCTAAGTACAAAATACCCATTATGATGTGCAATTGTCGTGCAACTTATGATGCTGTGCAATCGTGTGAATGAAACATTTGAAGCTATCTAAGAGAAACAGCCATATTCATGTTTTCAGTGCTCAATTTATTTGGCTGGTTGCTGCCCATTCTTCCGCCTGCAACTTTCTATTTTCTACTCAAAACTCTTTGCCCGCCACAACTTTTTGCATGCACATTTTGTAACCTCTTGCCATGATGCATTTCGCTTTTCCGTAATTGGTATCCGATCCCGCGTGTCCATACAACCGTCGCCGTCGGTCGCATCGAATGCTTCGGATTGAGTTCACATACAAAAACTTTCAGTGCCAAGAGATTACGAAATTCCATTTTATTCTTTTGACTTTTTAAGTCCATTACTCTTAAGAACCGTTACTAATAGTGGTTTAATATTTACATACCTACCTACGTATTTGAATTTTGGTCAAAAACTTTATTATATTTTTCAATGGCTGCATAAATTAAAACTAATGTGATTGTGTCAATATGCATAACTGTAACAACTTACCTATTCTTTTTGTGTCTGAGATTTAATAAGGTATCCTTTGCAAATCCAATCAATCTACGTATTTCAAAACAAGCTTAGATACATATAGGAAATCGAAATAATAAAACTAACCACAAGTATGCTATATGCGAACAGCATTGACACAAACACTGCGAAATTCTCTATGAGAGAATATCTTCTTTTTTTTTTCTTTTTAGCGTAAGCTTTGAGTTTAAAAATGATTAAGAAACACACAGTTTTTTTTTTATTTGGTTAGTAAGTACATTCAGAGTGGCGAGAAGAAACGTTGGTATTTATATATACATACATACATACATCATATGTATGTAAAACTAACAAACTTTAAGTCCAACTTTAAACACAACAGGCATTCCACGACTTGAGAGCGAAAACCTGTCCCGTTGGGATTAAATTAATGAAATTCTTTGGAAATTTTTATTTTGAATTTGGTCATTTCTTGTAATGTACAAAAACGAAAAACAAAGGTTTTTTATTCACGTGTTACTTCTCCGTAAGCTAACTCACAACTGAGTCTTAAAAGAGAACCAGGTATCTTAAGTGCCAACCAACAAACTGCCAACACACCTAGGTTCCACTACCAGTGCCATGCCATTGCCTTTGCCAGCGTCTGTGCTGTGCCCAAGTGTATCCAACCTGTATCATACAGCAATGTAAGAAAACCGTGTATATCTTGTGTGTCTATCTAGCTTTTAGATACTTTCGCTTTCGTGGATAAAGTAAGAGCTTTTTCTATGGGCATAAGGTAATTCTTGTAATTGTTGTAATCAGATGAAAATTTAGCAAAATAAATAAGACAAAAAAGGCATACTGATATTAATGATGGAATGCTATCAACCATTAATTCAAGGTCTTTAGTTTATTTTATTTGTCTTAGATCAAACTCTTTTCGTGATTATTTTTAAGAATATGTACCCATTCATCCTACTTCGCTACTGTTTTTTGATATTGAAAAACGTATTGAAAAAGAGACTCAACTTGACTGTTGAAGTGGACGATAGTTGCAGGTAAAGTTGATGATTGTTGTTCTCTTAGTAAATTCTCAAATGCTTAAAAAAAAATCTGCTAAATTTTTTACTTAGTTGTATGATCTCATCGCATATTATGATTGAATGCCTTCCATTTAAGACGTTTAATTCCTATATGTACATAAGTACGAGGAATAACAAAAACCTTTTTCGTTTAAATGGGAATAGTAAAAACATAATTATGTGAATATGAACACATTTTTATTTTTGCTCAAAGTTCAGGACACATTACACACAACGCAAGAGCTTACGTTAAAAATAGCTACTGTTTTATAAAACCTGGACTTTGTTTAGGTGCAAGCAAACAACACTAATTGTTAGAAATTGTGAGTAATGGTTAGTGATGTTATAGAAAAACGATAGAAAACTGTTAAGAAGGTCTTATACAGTCAATCTTTTGCTATCAGATTACCTTCTGTGTAAATTGACTTTTCACTTTTTGTTTGATATTTCAACCACTTTTATGCACTTTTTTTGTGAACAATCACTTATTTATTGTCAGATGAATTGAGTGCAAATCAATTAATATCGTAAAATAATTAAAAATTATGTGCTTGAAGTGAAGAGACAACATTAGGGGCGCTCAATAATCGTATCCGGATAGCTTTTTGTTGTTGTTTACCTTTACAGAATACAGATACCACGTATTTAGCAGAGGCACAAACCCATATACTAAAAAGCTATCTAATAATTTTTGGTGTGTGTCATACCTTTCTGTTGCAATGAAATTTATTTTCTTTTTTTTGTTTTGCGAAATTGCATCTCTCCGTAGGCAGGCTGCTGATACCACAGTCTAGACTTAGCTGGCGGTGAATTGAATAACACAATTTTTTGTGTTCGATCAAATAATTTGTAGAACAAAAAAATAGTTAATGCAGAGGTGGTGGGCTTATTAATTATTTTAAAATTTAAATTTAATTTAATACTTTCTTATTTTAAAGGGCTCCAGGTAGAGAAACACTATTGCTACCCTGGGGTCTTGGGAACCCCAAAAAGTTTGTGCCCCAATTTAATAAAAAAAACTATTTAATCAAAAATTTTATTTGTTAGTATAAAAGATAGGAATGTTTAATTATGAAAAATGTTTTAAAAAATTTACATCAAGAAAATTTTTAAAACACTGAGCTGCTAAGTTCGCCATAAAGTGGATTTCGGCAACTGCTGCATCGTATTTTAGTCTGGCGGTTTTTGTCTCGTGGACACACGGCATGGCACATCTTTTTTTGTTGTGACTAAAGATGTTGACTTAGTTGCTTCTTTTTTAAAATATCTCCAATGAGGACCTGGAGATTGAATGGCAAAATTGGCCAAGTAAACCTCTCCTGCCTTTGGGGTTTTATGAGTTCTGAGGCTAAGTTTTTTTAAGAAATTTCGTCTTATTTCAGTTTTATTGGGCGCCATTTAGAGGAGGACATACGAGTTCAACAATATTTAAGATCCCATAAAACATAGCCAATGGCCATCGTTTCGTTCGTCTCAAAACACTGTACCAGTGTTCAAAAACTTTAACTATCACTACCCTGGGGTCTATGGGACCCTAAAGCTCAAATATTTCCAACTGCACCACTCGAAATTAATAAAAGATTGATTTTAAGACGTCTGCTACGATAATATGAGAATTCCATGGGTGGCTATGGTGTGTGTTGCTTACTTTTTAAAAAATTCAAAAAAAATGTATGTTTGTAATGGCGCTGGACCCCAGGGTAGGGTTTAAGGGTTAAGGTAAAATTTCAAAACCAACTAAAACAACTGAAAAGTGAAACAAATGAATGAAAACAACCGAAATAAAGTTCTCAAATGAGAATTGAGCCTTGGACGAAAACCAAATTTTTTCAAACAAAACAAAATAATATTATAAGAGGGTGGGAAAGTAGGCGGAAGGCCCAAGGGCACAATCTTAGAGCTCTGTAAAGCAAAAAGCTACCGGCATAAAAAAGAATTATTCTTTTCTGACGAGTTCCACTGTCTCGGGAAAAATAACGCAAACGAAACAAGACTGAAAATTTTAAAACTGCAACAACAAGACCTTCCAATTGAAACACGATTTGGAAACTACTAAATACTAAGTATAGCAAGAATAATAACCTGTCCCGACGATGATTCTTGCCTTCCCAATTCCTTTGACCCGCTGTCTCCACAATCCAAAATTTATAAAGACAAAAACTAATCACAATCAAACTAACCAATTGGTCTTTTTCGCGTCCATTTCAAATTCTCAGACTTTTCTGTCTTTACACTTTCAGTGGTCACCAAGAAGTGTCCATCTTTTTGCTTGTCTTACTCATTCTCATTATTCAGCTGCTTATTCCGTTTCAGTTTACTCTCGACATGGTACGGTATAGAATACCGTCACGGGATTCAAGCAAAATTCGCTCATTGGCTAAAAAAGAACCCGTTGTTCTATATAAGCCATCTTCATAACTTCCACAAAAGGTGGTAAGTACCACGTCCTGGTATCTCACAACTCAACGGCTGGATAAACGATTTCAAACACTACTCCGACTACTCCAACAGTTATTGCCAGACAATTCTTTCCAAAATAGGTGGTAAGGAACATCCTTGAATGAGTTTAATGTGCATTTATTTCTTTTAAGCTGATATTTGATAGGATCATTCGCAGACTTAATTCCATGGCCAATCTTTAGACGTTGCTGTATAGATTTAGTTGTGGTTAATCAGGTTTCAGTTAACACTAATATATCATATATGACAGTTAAGGTAAAAATTCGTAATTTTAGTAAGAAGCCCTTTAACATTTCGGTAGGAGGGATGATTCCATTAAGTTTTTTCGGGCCATGCAGCCGTTCTACATTTTTATGAGAGTACCATCAGGTTCTTCAAATTTAGATATTCATTTAAAATACCTATTTTGGGGCATTAAAATTGACTTTCGTTTATTTTTCGGTAATTTGTTGTGCCTATAAGTGAAGGTTATCAATAAAAACTTTACAAAAACAAATAAGTTCTTGAGAAATTTATTATTAGCTACATTATTGTTCCAGATTTTTTGAATACCTTTAAAATGTTACACAGCGTGAGCGTTAGAAAAATAGGAGAGGATTTAATAGGAGGCGCAATGATAAAACTTACCGTTTTACTGATAATCGCGGAAAACCCGGGTTTGTGACTTTTGAACCACAGTTACTTCTTTTTCAGGTTTCGGATCGATGAGGACTTTTCATACACATTTCATTTATAAGTTTGTGTTTTCAAAACTACCCTACCAATTTCCAGCCAATTTGAATCTTGGATGTCTAAATTGAGCGGACTGTAGCACAACTGAGCAAAACCATAACCCACCTTTTGATTTTTGAAAATTTTTCTTTTTTAAAAAACCATAAAAACATTCGAACTTTCACGGACATGCAGTAGGTACCGTCAAAAAAAGTTAACTTTTCGCTGTATTTTTATTTAAGAATATTTTACCTGATAGACGATTTTTTTATTGCTGTTGCTGCTGTCTCCCTCATAACTTCATAAGCTTCGTATGGTATCTATAAGCAAAATATATTATTTATTTATTTTTAATTTTTCCTATCATTAGCAAAAAAATTTTAGCAAATACTTCTGCTACATATTTGTTTTCATTCTAGTTTTTATCGTCTTATAGGTTCAATTATGAAAAGAAAAAACAAATGTGCAAGGACGATTGGCTTTTTACTGCTTTTCTGCAAATTAGTGTTTCGCTCACTTTCACACACAAAATGGCACCCTAATCAATCCACATTAAAAAACATTTTATGTTGTTTGTGTTTCCAATATTTGTCTTTATTTTATTATAATATAACAGTAGTTAATTACAATGCTTGTGAAATGAAACAATGTAGTGGTAGTTAGACTTTTTTTTCGAAGAGAAACGGCACTTAAAAGCTTTTCGTCTAAAAACTACGTTTACAGTAATTCCACACCGTTATGATGAAGAACAAATGATTCTTACAATAAGTACTTTTTTGGATTTGCTTTTTATTTTATGTATGTATATAAATATATAATTGTTTTTGTTCATTTTTTATTTTGTAAATTTAACATAATAACGGTAAAAAATCTGTATACGGAACATATTCATCTCATCAAGGTGTTGAGATTCTGGTTATACGAAAACAAACGTTATAAATTTCTATAGGATAACTAACTACGAATGGGTTTTTTGTGAATAAATTCCTATCACTGATAAAGAGGATGTGATAATCAACTAAAGTGTTATATATTTTGAGAAACTACTGGAATGATTTTACTAACGGTTAATTGACAAGCTGTGCCAACTTAAATTGATGTTTATTTAAATCTTCAAAAATTGTATAATCAAAACAAATATTTTAACTGACAGTTGCATTACACACTTGAATCTAGTTTTGACATTTTTGATCCAATTACACCTTGAATTAAATATTTTTGAATTTTTTTTTTTTTCTTTTAAAACTCAAATTTTAACAAAAAGAAGGAAAATATTCCAAAATAAATAAAAGAAAATATAAATATAAACTGCCATCAAAATTAAAGTCTTAGGGTAGTAAGAAACTGTAAACTGCATCTGATTTTGTATGAATCTAACAACGACGGACATTTACTTGTTTATTTTACATTTAGTATTAGGTTTTGGAAACATAAATTTACAGACTTAACTAGACAGAACAATTTTACAAAGACAGAACATAATTGCAGCACTTAGGACAGCGGTGATTGGAACTGTGACAATCCAGGCGTAAGCAATATTTCGAAACAAATGCCAATCAACGCTTTTATTAGGGCTTGGTGTAGTATTTAATACTGCAACGTTCTCTGAATTATTTGGTGGAATACAATTTGTTTTGCTGTTGCTGTTGACCACGTCACCGGTTGTATTTTGATGACCACTGGAACTTACGTACCCGACGAAGACCACTGACCCAACTTTACAGTGTGTTGTTGAAATGGGCAAACCTATTTTACTAGCCAGTAGTACGGTTATTGCAGCACCAATTTCAATAGTGAATCCGCTGTTAAATAGATTATTATTAATAAATAGAATTATTTAAGTGAGTAAGTATTAGAAATGAATTTGTTTGTATAGAAAAAGAACTATGTGCAAGGTTAGGTTTAAATGGATGACAGGAAAACAACTGACACACTTAGACCAATATTAGGTCCATTGTGATACCAAACTATATGCAATGATTAAGATAAAATTAATTGATCGGATTGATCAACCAAGTACTAATTGTAATACAACGTTTTTCTAAAGATAGCGAAACAAGAAAAAAGTCTATGCACGTACTAAGTTAAACTATAATTAAATGGATGAAAAACAAAAAATAAGAACATTCTATGCACTCGGGGCTGTCCTTAAGCCTCCGGGGCCATTTTAACCGTAGGGATGTTTTTTGATGGTTATAGACCAGTGATGGCAAAGTACGGCCCGCGGGCCAACTCCGACCCGCGATAGCATTTAATCCGGCCCTCCGACGATCCTTCGACATGAACAATATATGGCCCGCGATAAAAAACGACGGGGCAGATTACTTATAACGAATTTTCTGAAGGCCTTCAAAATTTAATTGTTCCTATTTCAAAACTATGCAATATAACTACCATCTGTAGCCCCATATATGCTCGGAAAAAAACGGGATTCTTAGGTATTTTTCGAAACCAGAATCCTGATCACAATGTAGTATTTTTACATTGTATAATTCACCAGGACGCGCTTTGTAAAGCTGCAATAGATATTACCCCCATTTACTTAATGTTTTTATAAAACTAATTAATACTACTCGGTCGCGGGGCTTAGTGCACCGGCAATTCCAAGAATTTCTGATTGAAGTCGAAGCAGATTATTCGGACCTTCTTTACCACACGAAAGTAAGTAAGTTGTGGGTATGTATTTGAACGGATCTGGAATTTAAAGGAGGAAATACAAGATTTCTTAATGAATAAAACAGACAAATGGTCTGATTTCCAAATCTTCGAAGACAAAGATTGGCGTATCGAAATTGCCTTTTTTATCGATTTACTCGAACACTACAACAAATTAAATAAAAAATTGCAAGGAAAGAACCAATTCATAGATGAGACTTGCGGGTGTCTAAAATCATTTAAAACCCAGCTTTTTCTGTTTTACAACTGCATGACTAATAACGATTTAACCCATTTTCCGCGTTTACGATCCGTGTCACCATTGAGTGAGAACAGACTGAAAGAATTCAGTCAGGCGTTGAAAAAACTTAACACAGAATTCGAAACTAGGTTTCAAGATTTTAAGAATATTCAGTCGTCGCTGGATGTTTTCTCCATGCCGTTTAATGTAGATCCAGAAAATGTCTCTGCAGAATTGTAGTTGGAAATTATTGAAATGTAGTGCAGCACCCATTTGAAACAACTGTTCCTAAATTCCACAAAATTAGAATTTTATAGAACCCTACCGAAAGCTGAATTCCTGAAGATAATTTCTCACGCCCAGAAAATTATGGCGATGTTTGCTTCGTCGTACATGTGCGAACAGACTTTTTCGACCATGAAATTGTGGTAAAACTCAATCAGAAACCGACTTATTGATGAACACCTTTTCGTGCTGCTGAAAGTTACTTCGTCACAGCTTTAACCTTCATTCGAAAATATTATGGAAAATCAAAAGCAGTTTCATACATCTCAAACGCCTTCCATGGGACTTCGAATAAAAATTAAATTATAATTTTGAACATTTGTGCAGGTGTGCAATAGTGAAACATTTGTTTATATGATTAAAAGTCTCAACACAAAATGCATTTTTCAAATAATTCTGGCTCCTCCTCTGCAATTTCTTGAATTTCTGGCCCCCATTAAGAAAGTTTGCCCACCACTGTTATAGACTGTGAAATGTTTTTCTTTTCATTGAACTACGCATGCTCGTAAATGAATTTCATGACACCATTCAAAGATGACTTCGAAGGTTTAGGTCCCTATGAGTAGCAAATCGAACGCTCGACTGGAAGCGAATGTTTTAGAGAAATCACTTATTGGATCATTATCATTCAACTTCGTCCATTCTATTATCTGACATACCTTAAACGTCGAAAAAAAAGTTTTCCACAAAGTTTTTGTTTCTAAAACCTATAAGACCGCTATAAAAGAAGCTTGCAAAATCATTCGCTTCCAATCGAACGTTCGATTCGCTACTCATAATAGGGACCTTAAATTATGCCCAAGATTAAAATGGTTCATATATATATATATGCCATTTTTAGAAAAATGCGATAGTAAACACAGGTATAAGGTTTTCGCCATTTCACTTTGTTTGGAAAATGGAGGACATGATGGTCAAACTGAAACGGTTCAACTGTTTTGCGGCCCCAGAAACCATTGAAAAATTATTTGAAAACCATGATAGTGAAAGTGAAGAAAACTACGAGGCATCGAATATTTCATCTGATAAATCTGACGATGTATAATTGCTTCCAATATTTCATTTAAATGAAATTTTTAATTTTCATTCAATTTGATAAATATGCTAAAGTTAAAATGAGTCTGGCAAGCAGTAGGTATCGTCTGGGACATTTTTTAGGAATCAGGGGATATTTCTGATGTTTGGCGTACCATTTTCTTGGTTACATGTGATAAGAAAAAAGTTATCAGTGCTTTACGCTGAAAAATGTACTTGAAAAATGTTTAAATGCGTCTGGCAAGCAAAAGGCTAAAACCCAATCGTCTGGGACACACTTTTTTGTAATCAGGGGATTTTTTGACGTATCATTTATGAGGTTATCACTTCGACCTCAAAATCTGAAAAATTACCATTTTCGAACGCCCAACAAAATATTTGACAGATGTTTCTATTTACTACCGACAACTTTGATTTGATGTTTTTTCAATAATTTTTTCGACTATGTTGCCCGTTTTTAATTTTAGGGAAAAGGTGTTATTATTCTTCGTTTTCTTTTCTATGCGACCATATTTATACAGCCCCTATTTTTCTGCTAACAACTTTGGGAAGCCCTTACACCTATTGCTCTTTTACAATTGAATATTCTTTTCGACGTATTCAAAACTTTACTATAGGTCTGTTCGTTGAACTTTCCCCAGGGTTGACCCAGGTTTTCTTGACAACCCTATGAGTTGTCAAAAAAAGCTGGGTTTTCCAGTCCTCAAAAAACGCTAAGCCACAATTCACCACACATCCCTGTCATTAAAAAAAAAATACATGCCATTTGACAGCCCTCAAATCGCCACAGCAAAAAGCTAGGGCGAGTTTGGGGAAAACCTATGGCAAACCTATGGCTCAAAAAACACTCAATTTGACATTCATGGCGAATTTAGGTTTCTCAAAAAACGCTTTGTGGCGACCATAGGGCAACCCCAGGGCTTCAACGAACAAACCTTATATGTGTGTTATTCATTTGTCGCTTGCTAATTCAGTAACCGACCCAATTTTCCCAGAAATTACCTTACGACGAATTATCATTTAATTTTTTAGACTTAATATGCTAAAGAAAATACTCTTGTGAAAGCCCCATTGAATGGACTAAAATATCAAAAATGAATAAGCTAGTATCTTTAATGAAAATGCAGTGCACTCTCGCTCTTTTGCAATCGCTCGTAAGATTTATATAAGAGCCCTGTTTTTCTTTTAATACATGCAAATATTAGACTACAATAACACTTACGTTGAAGAAGTGATCTTTGTAAGATCGTTTCCTATAGTTTCAATCACTCTACGACCCCACAACCAGAGACCAATAGAAATGCCGATTCCGCCATAAATTAAAATGTAAATAGGGCTCTCAGCTTTCTGCATCACAGAACCCTCTCTATAAATCATGTACAACGCGATCAAAGGTCCGATGGCATTACTGCAAAAAAACAACATGAAATTAGTTTAAATATTTAAAAACAAATATATAAGTATGTAATCATTTAATGCATACCTCACATCGTTTCCACCATGAGCAAAGCTGCCAAAAGTCGCAGTCAATATTTGCAAAAACGAAAACAGCATTGACACCTCTTCTGTTTCCTCACCATCACTGTTCGCAGGTATCGTAAACTCGTTCAAATCTTTGCTTTCTATAAGAGGCACTTTACTTGAATTGGGTGACAATGTTGACGAAATCATAAGCTCTAAACTGGATCCACTTTCAGTAACCTTAAGCTCATCGTTGCTCTTGGAAGCACTTTGGAGAGATAAAACTGGGTTATCGACAAGGGTGTCATATCCATCTGAATTTGCAGTTTTGTTTTGTTTTTCACCCTCAAGCACGGGGGACTTTTGTTGATTTTCCTTGTTTACAAAGTAGTCTTGTAAGGGCTTGCCATTTACTATTGCGGTACCATTTGTATGTTGTTCGTCAATGAAATTCAAACTAGTGATAGTTAAATCGGTATTATCAAGACTAGCTTTTCCCAGCAAATCTTCTGCTTTTTTAACTATGTCCGGATTGATCTTATAGCTGCTATCGTTTGCGTAACATTTTGAAATCGAAATTTTAAATGTTGTTGGCGAATTGTCCGTGAGCGATACAAGCTCGGTTATCTCAGCTATGGCTGGCAGCTGTTTTCCATCGCTTACAAGAGAAACAGGTCGTCGGTTTTTCCTTGGACTGCCCGATGGTGACGATTCTTTATAAGGAATTTGTTTTTAATAAGTACTCTCACCAGAAATCAAAAAAAAAAAAAATGTAGCTACCTAAAGAGTCCTCAAAATTAAACTTTACTGGATTTTTTTTTCTCATCTTATTTTTGATTTTTCGCTGCTGTAAAGGAACAATGAACAATTGAGTAAGAATTGCTACAATCAAACCCAAAACAGTGCTTGAGACTATAGCCATCCATGTGGGTATGTTGTCCATATACAAAACTAAAAAAATAAAATAAAAAAAGAACTCCATCTCTTTTCCTGTTCTAGAAGAAAAACAAGTTGTTAACTTACGTTTTGGGCCGTCTAGTACAATGCTTATTAAGTTTATGAAAAAAGTTACACCGTAGAACACTGGTAGAGACATAAGTCCAGCTTTGAGCGGGTCACTAGCTCTCAATATGAATTTTCTTATAAGAAGAAACAACGATATGCTAACAATGCCACTCATAACAGGAGATATGAACCAAGAGCCAACAATCGTTGCTAGTGTAGTCCATTTTAAACCTTGCGTTCCTCGTGCTACCAAGCTAAAACCGATAGTTGAACCTACAATACTGTGCGTTCCAGAAATTGGAAGCTTAAGAAAAGTTGCTACCAGCAACCATGCAGCACTGCTTGCCAAAGCAGACATGCAACCCAGCATTAGTTCAGTTTCAGATCCATCATAAAGTCCAACCTCAAGAATTCCTTTGCGCATAGTGTCAGAAACTTTGTATCCTTTAAAATTATATAAAATTTTAATTGAAAATTGCTTGCATTCCACAGCCTCACACAACTTACCAATAAGTACAGCTCCTGATATCTCGCAGATTGTTGCCAAAACACATGCCTGCCGAATGCTCAAAACACCAGAACCAACACTTGTTCCAAATGAATTTGCAACATCGTTCGCACCAATTCCGAAAGCCAAAATGAATGCGATAATAAAGCCAATAACGACCATCCACAAAAGTTCTGGTGCGTAGGGATCCATAGTAGTTTCTTTGTTATTGTTATTTTCTTTTATGTTTTTTTTTTTTAAGTTATTTCTCAGATTATATTCAAAAAGGAAAATGAGAAAAGCGACTAGTTAGGGTTGAGAATGTGAGTACAAATTAATTGTGTATTATTATTGGGATAGCATATAAAATTAAACAAGGATTCTTTAAAAGGTGTCCAAATAACAAACCTGATTGACAACAGTTAATAATATACCAAAATTACAAAAAAAAATAAAACAAAATTTAGAAAATACTTCGCAGCGTGTTTCAAACATTTAAGCTGCCGTATTTGCGTTTAAATTTCATATTTGAAATCTTCATTATTCAGATCAATTGTTTAAAAACGAATTAGTTTTTTTCGTTTTATTATTTAGGTGAGTATGTGTAAAAATAAATTTAAATTATGAGAAGACCAATAAATTCGTTTGCAGAGAGAGAATGAGATAGAGAGCTTTGCTTTTTATTTAGAGTTGTTTGAAAACTTAACACGCTCCTTTTTTAAGGCAATAAGTACGACAAACAACGGATTGAAAGTAGAAAATTTATAAATTATGCTTTGGTTGAGTTGCTTTTGCTGTTGGTATTTTATTTTTTGGTTTAAACTTTGATTAAATGTCATATAAGTTAAGATGTTGCATAAATTATTTGTATTACGTTGAGAACGCTGATTGTTTTATCTAAAATTACATAAGGATTGGTTTTATTTTATAATGTAAAACTTGCTTTGAAAAATTTTGGTCAAAGTCGAATGATGGGGGGCAGCACCTGGCATTCAGGACAACACAAGTTCGTAAGAGTTCTACGAAGTTTCATGTCTGAAATAAAATTTAAAAAATAAATTTCAAATTATTTGAAATATCGTGCATTTTAGGATTTTATAATATAATTAAAAATATTTTCATTGAGTGTATTAAATTTTCAAAGATTTTAATAATCAATTCCATAGGGGTAGTACTTCCTTCAGTACTTTCTTCAAAACTATATAAGCCAGGAGAAAAGCTAATATTTTTGGGATTTAATACTGTGAAATCTTATTGACAACATAGACTTTACCGAGGTCGCAAAAAAACGTCTCGGCATGCTCGACAACATAAATTTCGATTGAAAAAATTATGTACGCACAACTTGCATCCATGTAGATAACAATGTGATGTTGTCTAACTTAATTTTTTTTCAAGTTTTCGAAATAATAGGACGCATAGTGACAAAAAAACTTTAATCGCAGTTTTGCAAAGAAAGAAAAAAATATATTATAATGCTTCTAGCGATTGCAATCCCGGGATCCCGAGTCTTAAATCCCGGGATTTGAATCGTAGAATCCCGGGATTTTCGGGATTGATTTGTTGATTATTTTGGCTTATTATTTTTATCTACTTGAAACTTTTCCGTTAAAAAAATTTTAAATTGGATTCCACTTGGTTTTGAATTAATAAAACATTATACAATAAATGAATAGAACACATGAAGACAGCATTCAAATATTCAAAATGAAAATTATATTTTAAGGAAAAGAGAAACACACAATCAGTATTCAAAATGAAAAGATTAATTAAAAAATAAGTGAAAGTTTGCAATTCTTTCAAAAATCGACTCAACATTCACTTTTCTGTGGAGATCTAGGGTTGAAGTGTACCAAGGGAGATTTAGCATTTTTTTTTTTTCAAAGCTTTATTTTGTGATGCCCTAATTGGGCATCCATATTTGTGAATAAATATTTTGTTTTCATTTGTGAGAGCAGATTTTCGATTTATAAAAAGTTAAAGCATCCTATTTGCAAGAACATTTTTTGAGTATCTACTAGACATTTATAATTGGCTTAAAAATGGTTGAAAACAAGATTGTGTTTTGAGAACTTTCAAACTATTTTGTATGTTTCGTCGTATATTTTTCGAGACCCATTCTTTTCATTGTTTTTGATCTATTTGACTATTCTAAGAAGGAAAAAAATAGTAGACTAGTTTTTGGGTTATCCTTTATCGTTTTCTTAACTCCTTTGAACATTGTTTTTTCTTTTGTATTTTTGAGTGCTTATATCGCTGTGTTCAAGGATGGTCTAAATTTAAACTTAATTTCAAAACAAAAAACCACTTAGTTTATGTGCATTTCCTTCATAATATTTTACGTTTCTTAACTATAAGAAGTCCTCATAAAATGACGGAGATAAAACGAAGTTTGAACTAGTTAAATAACTACAAAAACCCAATGCAAGCTCTGCACAAAAAAGTTAAAATCATTAGAAAGTAGAAGCAAAAGGTATTCACACCTATTTGTCATCGAACTACAAAAAAAAATTGATTTAAATATGAATCAGCCATCAACCAAGTAATTTTTTTAACTGTCTGTCCGGGATTGACATATCTGAATCCCGAAATTCTGGGATTGAAAAACCTTCCGGGATTGCAATCCCTAATTGCTTCCCACCAGACATAGCTCGGGTGAAAAATTGAGACAATATTGACATATTTTTCCTGTCCGCTATAAAGGCACATCAGGAAAAAATTTATGTTTCCTGTTGTCTCAACTTTTCCTGATTGTTTTTCCTTACCGCTATATTTGACACCTTAGGTGCCAGTTATAGCGATCAGGAAAACGAATCCGGAAAATTTTTCAAAAGGGATAATCACGATATTTTTGTTACCATTGAATAACAAATGTTATACCAATCAATAGTAATCAGCCCAGAGATTTTTTTTTTGCCGACAAAATGTTCAATATTGAACAAACTCTTTGCCGTAAAATTGTATTTTTCTATTTTCCTGATGGAATTGAAACAGGTAAATAGAAAAATACCAATTAAACAGAAAATATTTGTTTTATTATATCTTTTTTGGACACAAAAAATACTTTGAGTGATTTGCCATCGATTGGTATAACATTTGTTATTCAATTCAAATGAAAACATAGCTATTCTTCCATTTGAAAGTTTTTCCTTATTCGTTTTCCTGATCGCTATAACTGGCCCCTTACTCAGGGACAATGAAACACTCTAAAAGAAGTTTTGAAATCGGTTCAGTATTTTCTAAGTTTCGGTTATGTTCCTGTCCCCGACTCGTTCTGTGGGAATACGGGGATGAAGTAGTCTTTGTTGCTCGGGGATAATTTAGCATGTTCCCTTTCCCGTTCCCGATGAAACATGGGGAAGAAATATATCATATGTCATTTTTCAAGTTTCATTTAAATTGACTCTAGATCATTTCTGTTTCAAATTTCATTCAAATCATCCCAGTAGTTTTGGAGAGCCAATACAATACAAATAATCAAACCAGCAAACTGGAATTCAAAACCTTTGAAATTCATCTAAAACGTTTGTCCCGCTATTGTTTTTGCTTTAGGATTGGCCAAAATTGATCGTTGTGGAGTCATGTTGTCGAGCTTGTTGGTCCATGTAAACACCCCTGACCCTTACCTACAGTAAACACGCAAGAAATATCCGGTGCATCAATTTGTAATGAAATTATTTAATACAAATAAGAGTAACAATAGTTGGTGCAGTTGAGTGCAAACAATTTTTGTTTTAAATGTAGGTACCTAAATACAATTTTCAATTCACCAAATTAATACTCGTCTTTTTATACCCAACGAATGCAAATAGACTCTATGCAAATCAATTATATACTAAATCCAGGTACCCGTCTACAACTAGATTGTCGCGCCAAAGTTCTATTTTTTTAATTAATCAAATTGGCAATTAACATCGTTTGATTCACACTACGGGAAAATGAACTAGTTCTATGCCGAACCAGCAATTTTCAATTAATTTAGAACTTATTTTGAAAACACTTCAGAAAACAATAATTCAAGTCAAACGATGGGATTGGCTTTTCATTGTATCTTTACACGAGATAAATAAAAAGTGTATGCAAAACGATTTAACAATATAAACACACGACGATCAATGGATAAGATAAATAATGTTCCTTCCTTTACGTACGCAATACAGAATACAGTCGTGTATGCATGGAGATTCCCATAGAATACCTCGCACATGTATTACACAAGATAATGATATCATAAATAAACTAGTGAGGGAATCCCTTTAACCAACTTGGTGAATCACGGGGATCCAACAGCAGTGTATAACTTTGGGAGCCTCCCATGTTGCTATCTTGTAAGGCATTTTCTATTGAGAATGTGAACGAAAAGGAGAGCGCGTTCATGTGTTACCAAGAAAATCTATTTTTGTTACATCTATTGAACACAAAAATAATAGAACCTAAATGGAATGAACCTTTCTATTAAGTTTAATCTTCAAAAAAGGCAACATAGTCCAGAATTTGCGATGACAATTAATTGAATACGGCTGGGCCATCCAACCGCAATGCCGCAAAATTATTCAAATTAATTATCAACAACCAGCTATGTACGTAACAAAACGATCCCATGCTTCTGACAAAACCAAATGCACTCACAAAGCAAAATTAAAAACAAAACAATTTAAGCAAATTGATTGTTGCAAAACGCTGACAGATCGTAATAAACACACATGTCTTTTTTTTCTGGCCATTTTTCACGGCGTAGGAAATGATAAATAATTAAATTTGTGCAGTGCACAGATACCTTTGCAAAATGAAGTCAAATTATTTGATTCGTATTTTTAAGATGAAAAAACTGCAAGGAATCAAATGTTTTATCACGGAATACCTATGCCTTCAGGTCATTGCATAATTTGTTAACTTCTGGAGTAAGATTTTCTATGTATTCTATGCAAACTACTCGCGAACTCGTGAGAAGAATTTATCGATTTGTCCAGATATCAGAATCTTATTTTACCATTAATGTTTCGAAAAATCAGAATGAAGAAGGACATTTTAGATGCAACAAAGCACCAATAATAAAATATACATACTTGCACGAGGTTTATTCAAAAATGACAAAATCACACTGAGGAAAATCAATTGTTCTATAACTAAACCAACACCATCCTTTTCCTTATTGTAACGAATTAAACCTAAATTATTTACTAAACAATATAATATGTACATACTTGGAAAAAAAAGAGTATTGAAAAATAAACGCTGCGTCCGAAAGATGAGTAGGTACGTTTCGAACTATTTTATTTTCACTTTACAGAACCGTGCTAGGTGTCGATATCTTTTTTATTTAATTTTGAATCACTATGCGAGGCGAGGAACGAGGCTCTTGGTAGGTGGTTGGTGCTTGGTTCTCGCAGCAGTCGCCGTCGTCGTTGTGGTTTGCTTTTTCTTTTTGGCGGATTTGTTTTTCATAAAATCGTTTGTTGTAACTTGCGCAAAATGCACGGAAGACAAATCTAGTACAAAATAACTTTGTAATATTCAGTTTTCAATCATCTATCACCTGTGGTGTGGTTTTAGAAAACACGAACGAATGTTCTTAATTTTTCAAACTATCTTGATATTTTGAAAATTACGTATTAGCATTTATATTTTGTTTTTACCTTTTCATTGTAGGTACCTACTGAAATTTTTGTTTATTCCATACTCAATTCAAAACAAGTCGCAAGCCGGCCTCGGCTAGTTCGTCTTTCTGTCAGTTTTGTTTACATCTATTGTGAATTGAAACTTTTTTTTGCTGTTTCTGATTCTGAACCGTCATCTTTTGTGTCTTAACAAACGTCAAAACCAGAATTTTGGAAAAAATAAAATAAACTTCAGTCATGGTTGGTATAGTTTCTTTGTTTTTATATTTGTGATTCATTAATAATATTAAATATATATTTACAAAGTTTCAATTTGGAGGATTCAATATGATATTCCCGGATGCCGGACGCAGCTTCCAATCTTCGTACAAATGCTTTTCAGTGTCTATGCTACCGGGAAACGAGCGACACGACGTTGAAAAGGGTGGAAAAAGTAAGACCATGTAAAGAAACTCTTTGTTAACTCCATGAAGAATATAATTTTTTTCAGTAATTATGCCGCCATCAGCTCTTGATGCCTTAACTCGTCTAAATGTAGAGTATCCTATGCTCTTTAAATTAATTAACAGCAAAAAAAATAGGAATTCTCATGCGGGTGTTTTGGAATTTGTTGCGGACGAGGGCAAGGTTTATCTTCCTTATTGGGTTTGATGACAAACGTAACAAAGTATTTCTTTATTGTAATCAGTTGTGTTCTATAGATGATGGACAATTTGTTACTTGAAGAAGGAGACATCATTACCATCGAAAGTGTTTCCCTGCCAGTTGCAACATTTTCGAAGTTTCAACCGCATAACACTGACTTCTTGGATATCACTAATCCAAAGGCTGTTTTAGAAAATGCCTTGCGCAACTTCGCATGCTTAACCACTGGTGACGTTATTGCAATTAAGTATAACAAAAAAGTTTATGAGCTTTGTGTACTAGAGACTAAGCCTGGAAACGCGGTTAGCATCATCGAATGTGATATGAATGTAAGTACATATACTCAAAAAATACTGTTGAATAACTAGAGTATGGGAAATTATCTTAGGTCGAGTTTGAAGCCCCAGTTGGCTACAAGGAACCTGGTTTTGCAAAGAAGGAGGAAAAACAAGACGAGGAGAATGTTGAAATAATGGAAGAGGAAGTAAACACGTTTAGCGGTTCTGGTAACCGCCTGGATGGCAAAAAGAAAAAGGATACTCAACTGACACAGCCAGTGATGAAAAAAGTAGTCTTCTTAGTACATGCTTCCGAATACCTATTTTATTTTTCATAAATTCATTTTAGATCCTTGCTCGTGGAATTCCGGACTATGATTACCAAAGAGGTACCATTAGGTTCGATAGAAGCGTGAAACCCATCAGCGATCGTGTTGAAAAGGAGGAAATAGGCCAAAGCGAGCCTGAGGACTTCCAAGGCCAAGGATTTTCCATGAAAAAATCCAGAAAATAAATTTTGTAATCTTATATTTCGCAAAGCCACAAAAGCATAATTATTTTCAAATTTTACAAGTTGAGTGTAAGTTTAATAGTTTCCTGGGGTGTTGCAGGTGGTGGTTTGATGATAGACATAGGCGGAAGCCGTCTGATTTTACGCCCGTGTCTTCCGCCTTTGCGCTGCCATAGACCGGAGCGTGGGCGGTTACCCATTTCCCTCATTTTCTGGGCACTACCCACGTGCTCCTTGTTGTGCTCGATATTAGAAACTCGCCCTAGAACAAAAGAGTTTCATCTTTGCTTTGATATTAATTTAAGCTTATTTTACCAACTGTAGCCATGCACGTTTTATCAAATGCATATTCTCTTTTCGATGGCAATTGTACTACAACTCGATCATCGAACTTTCTTAATATTGTCCCAAAGGTTCCAGCAGCGTGAATCAAATGACAAGGGAAACCTGGATTTTTCTCAAGGCAGTGGATTCTAGTGCCAGTGGGTAATGCTCCAAGTGGGAACGCATCGCCTTCATTCGGACGGACTAAAAGAGAACTTTATTTTCGAATTATATAACAAAACCAAAATAGTATATAGTACCTGGTATTCTTGGAATAAACCTTGAAGTTTTGATAATGTCCCCTGGTTTCATATTTTCCGTAGCCAAAATATACTTCAGCTCGTCTCCGCACGCAACTAACGCAACTTTGGAAGTTCTGCAACCATCGTCAATGACATCTACTACGCGCTCAAGTTGAGGCGGTCCTTCACTTGGCCCATCTCTAACCCATTTAACCCAGTGATATTTTTGTTTTATTCCTCCACCAATACCTTTCGCCACCATCCGACCAGTCACGGGATCTCGACCAGCTAAGTGGCTTATTTTAAGCGGTTCCACTGTGTACTCATCGGTGAAGTGAACAATTCGCCGGAATGATTTTCCACCACCAGGTTTGGGCTTCTCAACAACCTTGCACTTTTCCCGATATTGATATAATGGACCCAAAAAACTTTTGTTAGAAACTCTCAAGCTTTGAGTAAACATTCGACTTAAGTTATTCATTGCAAATGGTATTTATTTGGCCTTTTGCTATTGATTGCGGTTTAATGTAAAAGACGGTGCACAGCAAATTGGGACACTGAGTTAAATGTCAGGCTGATGTCAAAAACTCCTAATGCTGCCAATAGGGCATTAACTTTCTTATGTCGCTTTCCATTGGTTTCACTCGGGGAAGTACTCATTTTAAAAATCAATGGAACACCCAAAATTGTTTCTATTCAGTCGTAATTTCCTTCGTGTGAGTGAAACACCTACGTCTCTTAAAAAATATTCCTTGAATAAAACTTTGTTTTCGACATTTGAGTAACAGTGTTAGGCCTTGGCCAAACCAACGCGGTGAGTGCGTGCGATGCGATTGCAATAAGTCAAATCCCTATGCATTACGTCAAACGTTCATAAGATTACATAGGGATTTGACTTATCGCAATCGCATCGCACGCACTCACCGCGTTGGTTTGGCCAAGGCTTTAGTGCTTCTTGAGTCGATTCTCACTTCAAATCGAGAAGCGGCTGTCACCCCTCAGAATCATGAGAAGCGATCTCTTTGCACCAATGGAACGCTTTGAGAATGCTTCTGGACGCATTAATTATTTTCTTTGCCAAACGACACTGACAAAATTTCATTTTTCAAATAATGTGAACACCCTCAGCAAAGCAAGTGATGCCTATTTTCCTAACTGAGCTAATAGCCCTGTACACACTATACAATTAGTTGGACAGACTTCGTTTGATGGAAGTTGGATGGTCTGATGAACTTTGCGTTCACACTTATCCAACTTGTCGTCCAACTTTATGTCACATACCTATCAACTCCCTCCAACTTCTAGATTTTCAAAAATTTTTGAAAACCATCCAACAAATTGGACAAGCGGTCGTATGAAGAGTTCACACTGTCAAACATTGGTTTGTCAAACCTAGGTTTGTCCAACTAATTGTACAGTGTGAACAGGGCTAGGCTAAAGTTAGCTATTCACAATAGAAAATGGCAATGAGGCTCAATTGTCAATTGTCTTATCATAGTCAATTCACAGTCGTCTCCCGTCTTTAACAATTCTAGAATCTAGATTTGGTGTGAAGTGGTCGGTCGAACATAAAATTCCAATAGTTAAACTTTGCAAAAAAATTATATCAATAATAAAAAATGCCTGCCAAAGCTGTTTGTGTTATCAATGGTGATGCGAAGGGAACAGTTTTCTTCGAACAAGAGGTAATTATTAAAGAGGATTGCATTTAACATTTTATGTATTCATATATTCATTAATTGGGCTTATCGCCACACATCTATACCTACATAAATGTACACTCAAGTATATTTTACATATATGATTGTGGTTTTGATTAACCTCATCGAACGTCCAATGACAACCAAAATGGCTCTGATGGGTGTGCAAAAAAACTCAACTTAAAGTCTAGTTGAAGTTATTATATATATTTAATATCTGAACGCGATTGTTATCATTCTTATCTAACATTCTAACAATAACTGGGTTTGCTTACCTAAGCCTAATGTTCTTGAATATTGGAACCATCTAGAATCATACTCATCCCTTCCAATGTCTTATGTGCTATAGGTACTGTGAATTTTAATATACATATGTTTTTCGTTATCAATTTCTTAAGAACGAAAACGCACCTGTTAAAGTCACTGGGGAGATAATCGGCCTTTCCAAAGGAGAGCATGGCTTTCACGTTCATGAATTTGGAGATAACACCAATGGTTGCACCTCCGCTGGTCCACACTTTAATCCAGACGGTAAAGAACATGGCGCACCAGGCGATGAAAACAGACATCTTGGCGATTTGGGAAACATTACTGCTTCAGGAGGTGCCCCAACTAAGGTTTGTGTACTACGTTTTTCAATTTTTCAGTTCATTCAAAAATGACTTGCTTTTACAGGTTGAAATCACAGACAAGCTGATTACGTTGTTTGGAAAAAACAGTATTGTAGGGCGAACTGTGGTTGTACACGCCGATCCTGATGACATGGGAAAGGGTGGTCATGAATTGAGCAAGTCTACAGGAAATGCCGGTGCCCGAATTGGATGTGGTGTAATTGGAATAACCAAGGCTTAAATGTGGGAATTTTATTTTGGTTTATAATATTTAAATATCTGTAAATTGGACAACATTGTCAAAATAAACACGTATTCTTGTGGGATAAAAAGGTATATTGTTGTTGTTTTCATTTTGATTCACCACATGTTCTTATACAAACTTACGTTTTAAATTTACAACAATAGCATGGTGAGTGTTTGAGAGCATGATTTGTGAAAAAGAAATGTGTACTGCTCTAGCTATTTGCTTCAATCTCCTTGTATACTTCGCGTTTATACTCATCTAATCCTCCTTCGATTGCTTGGACCGTTCGATTACCGCAAACCCAAAGCTCCTTGCAGATAACTTTGATTAATCGTTCATCGTGAGAAACTAAAATTACTCCGCCCTGCAATTGAAAAAAAGAACATGGCAAAAATGTTTTTGAATAAAAATATTTGTCATGCCGTACTGCAAAAATGTTTATAGCTTTGCCTAGCGCATCGATCGTCTCAATATCCAAATGATTTGTAGGTTCATCAAGAACCAGGAAGTTTGGTTGAGCTGTGTAGGAAAAAAAGTAGAACCGGTTTTGGTTTGTTTGTTACTTATCACGCTTACCCATGCACATCTTCGCCAGAGCCACTCGGGATTTCTGACCTCCCGACAAACTTGCTATACTTTGAAGTGCTAACGTTCCTGAAATTCCAAAGCTGCCAAGCTGTCGTCGGTATTCCTCATCCGGTTTACCTGGAAACAATTCTTCCAAAACTCCCACACACGTCACATTCATATTCAAGTGATCCACGTGATGCTGCGCAAAATAGCCTATTCGCAACCCTCTGTGCATAACTATATTTCCATGGATTGTACTAAGTTGGCCTACAATGATCTTTAAAAGCGTCGATTTGCCAGCCCCGTTTTCTCCAACCTTTCAAAGAATTGTAAATATTAAGTTTTGAATGATGCCAGTCGGTTGAACTTACAATACAAATGCGAGAGTCCGAATTCGCAGACAAATTTACATTGGAGAAAACTGGCAGAGGATCATTGTCATTGTAACGAAACTGGATATCAGACATTGCAAGAACTGGTGGATTTAGAGGATCGACTTCAGGGAATTTAAGCTTCACCTCTATTTCTTTCTCAACAGGTTTCAGCTCTGGACTAAACAAGAAAAAAAGTTAGGGAAAAAATTTTGTTTTCTGAATGTGCCCAACTCACAGTTTTTCAAGCATCTTAATTTTGGATTGTACCGAAGAGGCCCTATTGGCATTGTACCGAAAGCGATCTATAAACTCTTGGACATGTGACCTGTGTGCCATTTGAGCCTCATATTCTCTCCTCTGTGCTTTCAATTTTTCGTTCTTTGTTTTCTCAAACTGCTCGTAGTTCCCTCTGTTGGATAGTAAGACAATAAAAATTTTGCATACAAAACCAAAACTAATAATTTACTTGTAAACATCCAAGATTTGAGAGTGCAAGTGAATGATATCAGTGGGTACCACATCCAAGAAGTTACGATCGTGAGATACAACAAGTAACGTTGTCGGCCATGTCTGCAAATAATTCTCCAACCAAATAATTGCTTTTATGTCTAACATGTTTGTCGGTTCGTCAAGTAACAGTAAATCGGGTCTGGAAAAAAGAGCACGAGCAAGAGCAAGGCGCATTCGCCACCCACCCGAAAATGATTTCGTCGGATTACTTTGCATTTCAGTAGTGAATCCCAAACCCTTTAAAATTACGGATGCCTTGGAAACAGCTTTATCAGCTTCGATGTTCTGCAGTTGTATGTAAACTTCACTCAGTTCAGCACTCAACCCAGCATCTTGTGTCCCGTTGTTCAGTTCCGCAAGTATTTCTTTCTCCCGAGTCAGAAGCCTGGTTCTTTCAAAGTCACATTCTAAAACACTATCTACAGCTGGAGTGTCATCGCCAACTACTTCTTGCTCAACGTGCAGTACTGAAATGTGACTTGGAATGGCTAGCTGCCGATCGGAAATCATCCGCAGCAGAGTGGTTTTGCCAAGTCCATTGCGACCAACTAAGCCGTACCTTCTGCCAAACGAAAGGAGTAGATCGGCGTTTTGTAGAAGTACCCTATAACCAAGAAATACTGCTTCGTAAATAATTCCAATCAAAATTGTTGTTATTGTATACTTATCACCAAAGGCCAAATCAAAGTTTTCAATCTTGATGTCCATAGAACGGTTGGTGCCTTTTTGTTCCATTTTATTACTTTTTTTGCTGATAACCTGTGATGCCGTGGCCGTCTGTAGCTTCATTTGAGATGGTTGATTTATCTTGTTGCCATCCTGTCTCTTCTCGAGCTTTTGTTGTAATTTTGCTTCGGCCTTCTCCAGTTTTTTGGTATCTACTTTCTATAGGGTGAAATAAGTCAACAATTCATTGTATACACAAATGACAAATAGCAAACGGCAAATAGATTACATTTCCTGCATCTTTGTTGACAACCCATATGCTTTGGACATCTTTGTCTGTAGCCTCCATGTTAGCTGCCATTTCGGCGATATTAACTGGAGCATTAAGAACCTTCTTTGTTTCATTAGAAGATTTCAATTTGATGATATTAAAGAACTGATGACAAAGATCTCTGGAACAATTTTTAGTTAGTTTTTTGTCATATACAATTTTATGTGTATATATGTATGTTGTGAAATAAATTCGCACGTTTTTTTTGATACCAAAAAAAAAGAGAACTTTCGGCATAGTTACCTTATATTGTCTTCAGTTTTTTCTGCATTAATACTCTGTAAAATATCACCGACGGCTTCGTAAATATCATCACAGGTTTCGAAATCATCCAAACTACCACATAGTACACCTTTGATAAAATATTTAGTTGCTTAAAAAGAAATTAGGATTTATAATTTTCCTCTACCTTCAACATAATCTTTCAATTCATCATCCATTGCAGGGAATTCTTGTCGTAGAATTCCAGTGAAAGCACTCATTTTGCTGAAATGTTAATAGATACGAGATTTTAAAGGCTTTTTAGATTACGCTTTTGTTTTATATTTTAATTAAAATTAACAAGATGTAGCAGCTATTTCCACCTGTAAGGAAGTGGAATTTCGGCTGTTTTTTCCTTTTTGTGGCAACTGACTGCCTTTGACCGTTTGACGTGGGATGGTTCGTAATGTGTCAACTGTCAAGTCAAAATCTGTCAAAGTAAAAAAAAGTGTGGCCATGTGAATAGGGTATATCAGACACAACAGGCACCTTGAGCAAAAAGCTAAAAACGACGTAACCAAGTTCATCTGAAACATGGCAAAATGCACTTCGTGTTTTTCGTAACCACCGATTTGACAAACGAATTTTTAATCGCTTATCGCTGCATATTTCTCTCTTTCTTCATTTCTTAGAGAAATAAAGGAGAGGACAAACCACACACACCACGGCATCTGTCCTCAAAACTGGCTTCACATACACCACTTTATTTTCGGATTTCAGACTGGGGCTAAATTCCGCAAAAGTGAATTTTTATTGTGTACATGAAAAATTGTGCACACTCTCTAATTTGAATTCCGCAAGGGTGAAGGTGAGTTTTTTTGACAGAAGACGTGTACACTATCCTTCAAATTTATTCACGGTCTTTCAGAGCGTGAGTTTTCAGAGGGCCGTGACCCGTGAGTCTGAGTGTACACGTCTTCTGTCAAAAAAAACTCACCTTCACCCTTGCGGAACTCAAATTAGAGAGTGTGCACAACTTTTCGTGTACACAATAAAAATTCACTCTTGCGGAATCTAGCCCCAGTCTGAAATCCGAAAATAAAGTGGTATTAGTAATTTCACTGATAGAGCTTTGTATTCATAGGAATACGTGTATTGCAGACAATCCAAAAGGATCTCGTGTTACAAAAGCAACAATGTAAGCAAATGGAGGTTGCGGGGCAAGAGAAGTAATAAAAAATAAATGTTAAGTAATAAAAAAATGTTGCTTTTGTTGCAATAGTGTGATTTTATGAAAATAAATACCAAATAATAGAGATTATTGTAAAAACACAACTTTAATCTACAAATGAGAAAAAAATCATCGGAATTTGTTTTTATTTTCTTTGTCAAACGAATGAATTTTGAATGAATTTTTTTGACATTTCCAAAAATTCATCTACAACATCTTGGTAGCACTTGCAGTTTATATTCGCTTCAGAAATAAAAGTAGATGTTTATCCTCGCTATTCGCTTATTTTGTTGTTGTTTTTAGCATGCAAAAAAATGAACAAAGCGTATATACGCGTGCAAAAAAACGCACCTATAGTTGTAGATCCATCTGTGATGACGTATTGAGTGAATTTACTTAAAATAAAGTGGTGTTTATTTTGGGACTTCGAAACAAACACCACTTTATTTTGGGAAACCAGTTTCGGAATCCGAAAATAAAGTGGTGTTTGTGAAGTCAGTTCGAGGGTATATGCCGTGGTGTGTGTGTGTGGTTGTTTTTCCTTCTTGTTCTTTATTTCTCTAAGCTCTAAGCTTTCTAAGTATGAAAAGAAAATTTTCGGAATTAAAAAAAAATACTCGAAAATTCATTTCATTTTTCAAACTTTATTGTCTTGCAAATTGTTGGACGTTTACCTAGCGTGTGAGGTGTTCAAACGACCATTTTCCAAACACGAATCACCACATATGAACTCCACACTCCACATTTATTTCGTTTGTTTTGTGTAGACATGTTTTCTTTATTATTCCTTGTGATTTTTTTTTATTTATTTACTAGCTGTCCCTTTTCATTACTTGCACTCGTCCCAGAAAAAACCAATTGCTACTTTAATGCGAGCTGAAGGCAAACACAGTGTTCAAAAAACACTCAGTTTGAGATTCGAGGCGAGTTAAGGTAAAAAAACGCTGTTTTTTCTAATTCTCATGCAACCTAAGTAGCTTTATGTCTGAAATAAATAAAAAAATAAATAAATAAATAGGGTGGCGCAACAGAGCGAGAAGCCCCTGGGCCTAGCGCTTTTCTCACAACCATACCTTTACCTTGTGAGGGAATGGAGGGGACCTACAATTTTCTGCCGGTTCCGAACGGCTTATTGAGAAAGCGCTTTTCATGGCAATGAATTTACTAACGGAGGACTTGCCAAATCCTCGCGAAAGGCGATACCCGTGGAAAAACATGTTTGCCTCTGCTGGGATTCGAACCTCGAACCTCTGGGTTAGCAGGTGGACATGCTAACCATCACGCCACGGGTACCACTGAAATAAATGCGCACTAAAATAAAAATAAAAACCAACATGAAAAGAAACGAAAATGAATTTTGTATCTGCTGATCACTTAAATCATTCTATATAGAAACTATAGTATTATTAGGTAGCGAACCTTTTTCTCCATTGCAACTTAGCAGTCTCCATTTGTTTCACCACCGCACCGCTTTAGTGAAACAGCTTGTGTTGAGCCAAATAAATAGGGGTTTTCCCCTTCAAAATTTAAATTACACAAAAATAAAAACATCAAAATCCGGTGGGCGGTTAGTTTGTCCGCTCAACTCGATCATTGTTTTTATAAGAGAATTGAAATCCGTGAGTTTTGGTGTCGAAACAAAGTTCTCGATTTGTCATGGTTTAAAACATCAATTTGAATTCGGTTTAGAAATGAATCGGTCATTTCAAAAACCACTTATTTCCAACATGCCTTTTTTTTTGTTGAAAATGGTTCTCTACCTGTGAGGAACCATTTTCAGCAAAAAAAAAAAGCAAAAAAACCCCGAATCGATAAGATATCGAATTCCTTTAATGATAATTTTGTATTTTATTTTCACCAACGTTATTCCATTACGAATGGCGGTCATTGTCTTCATTAAAACGGACTCAGACGTCCAATATTCGTGCATCCATTTCTTTACATTACAGTAAAAAATTACTACTCCAAAATATATTTTATTTCAAGACTTTTTAAATGTATGTATAATTATAACCAGATAAATTAGTTTCTGTGGTCAACATAAGGCATGCATTATAAAATAAATTATTTATTGATCAAAAAGAAAAACTATGCTGCAAAAATTTTAATCAAATTGCATTAAAAGTTCAGCTTTGCTTCTCCGTAAAATAAATTAGTACATTATTTATAGTTATGATGTTAAAAGTTCAAATATTATGGTACAGTGATTTATGTGTTAATTTCAATATATTATATGAACCTAGTGCATGCGTGGACTGTTCAACACAAGTGTCATTCAACCTTTGTTTTATATGAACTATTTTTTTTTTTTTTTCAATTGAACGTGTTAAATTTTTGAAATTGTAAAAAAATAATACTTTCAAAGACGAAGT
The DNA here is from genome assembly GCA_914767635.1 of Melanostoma mellinum. NCBI lineage: Eukaryota > Metazoa > Arthropoda > Insecta > Diptera > Syrphidae > Melanostoma > Melanostoma mellinum. Next base: position 264,647,808 of record OU612058.1, on the reverse strand, counting down.
CAACAAACAAAGAGGTTATAGCTTTGATGAAAATTATTACTTTGGTTCAGATCTACTTCGCCAAAGAAAAGTTAATATGTGCATTTTAATCTGCATTGTAGTTCAATAAAATATTCAAGATCACATTTGATGATCGTGTAAAGGTAACTTATTCGTTAAACCTAACCATACACTTTTCATGAAGTAAATTTTATTGGCTACGTAGGTACGTTTCCCGCAATCGGTTTACGCTGCCTTGCTCCGCGTCCCGATAGCAAGTATGATACATCTAAGACTCCTTCATTTATATGAGTATTCTTTGACTTAAGCCTCTTAATAGCTGCCAGCACTATTTCTAGAAAGCTTCGTTTCTGCTTCTTTGTCTGTGTTTAGTAAGAGGTTATTTAAAAAATAAAAAATGGATAAAAAAAATCTTACTTTGATGGGCAATTTTCTCTTCCTTCTCTGTACCGCAACCGGTTTTTTGGAGTATTGTATATTGGTTAGAAGTTTGGGATTATTGGTAGCTGTATTTTCATAAACTTCCGTTTTCTGACGCCTTTGTTTGAGCAAGGCTGGGTCAACATCATGTGGCTGCGAAAAATTTATCATTTCAATTAGAACATACCCAATCAATTACATCAATCATTCAACTTACCGCATAAGTCTTGCAGATTCTAAGCTTCTCATCAAACTTCTTAAATGCATAGTTCTTTGTGCACGTTGGCCAGTTGACACGAGCTTTCGAAAAGAATCTCGCTGACTTGTCAACTCTTAGCTCACATATGAAAACATGGTCCTCAGAGGTACAATCAGCTGGTCGTCCCTTGCAAAAAGTCGTTCGATCGAGAACCCAACACCGGCCGATAACAAGCTCGATCGGCACAACCTCGTACAATGGGACCCTTACCACCTCGTTCGGATAGAACCGCCTAGAAGGTTCGTGAAAAGTTTCATGCGGCCGGAGGAAATGATGGCCAAAAATAACTCGCTTTCCATTCTCGTCCTTCCAAAGCCTTTCCACGCGAAATATATCACACTCAGAATAATCTATTTCGCCTATTGTTTCGTATGTGTGCTTTTTAGTTGAACAAACGTTGCCTTTTTCGTCTTTGATGGGAATATCACGTAAAACGTAAACCGTATCACCTTGCCGAATTTGTAAATTTCCACGCATGAGAGATAAATAATATCTATGGCCTTCCTCTGTGAAGTCATCTAACGGAATTTCTCGATTAACAACGCGTGGTTCACATTTTTCACATAAATAGCTATCTGCATTTACATCAGCTTTTGTACATTCCGTATGTTGCCAGACCATACAACGAGCGCATTGTATCATTAAACCTTCGTCTTTAAACAAACCACAAATGCAGCCAATAATGTCTTCTGTGGTTGCTTTTGTATGTTTAGACTTCGAAGAAAAGTTTTTACTTACAACACCTGTTGGTGGTTTTTCTAGTCCAGCATTCGGTCGGAATCTTTTGAGACTATTCTTATCTACAGACAGACCCACTAATTGATCGTATGCTTCATCTTTCTTTTTAATAAACAAATCCGAAAGTCTCTTTATGATTTCGAGATGCTCTTTGCTATCTTTATGAAAATCTCGCATTCCAAACAAAAAACTTTCTATATCTTCGTCAAACGCTATCGGGTCTTTGTAGTATCCTTTCTCGACGTTTACTTGAATTGTCGAGAACTCAACAGTTTTAGGTTTCTGTGTGTTTATTTGCTGCTTAGAGGGTTTTCCTTTTTTCTTTATTGACGTTGGATATAACTTTACAATTACCGGCTTGTCACTTTCATCTGTAAAAATAAATTTAGTTATGGAAAAATATTTACATACACTGACTAACCTTTAACGGTTTCTAATGCCGAACAAATATCCCTAAATATAACCGCCATTTTGGCCATTTTTTCAACTTCCGGGTCTTGAACAGCCTGTGTTAAGCCACGAGTTTGCATATTTCTAGGTGAACGCAAAGCAGAAATTTGAACAGCAATAGATGATGGTGTTGATGGTCTTCTCTGTAGTGCAGCGCCTGCAAGTTGATCTGTTTTATTTGTATCTGTTGACGACACCTTTGACTTTATCCGACGAACCTTTAAAGTGAAAATATTTTTTATGTTGATTTTCTTTGTAAACATAATAATAATAATGTACTTTACCTTTTCAAAATTTCTGAGTAAGAATATTCTTTGTGATGTAATTAATCGCTTATCTTTGTCTGACAATTGCTGCAAAAGCTGCGTCATAACAATATCCTTCGACTGAAGACGAATAATGTCTTTACGTGCTGAACCCTGCCTCTTCCTCGGTCGCCCATTTCGTCTTCCATCGCATTGTCCTATAGTCGTATCAACTGGTTTTGGAGCTTCCACAAGAGGTTTGATGCGCTGTGATTTCCCTCCAATAACACCGCGACATTGTGGAGTGTTACAGCGACATTCTTGGCCTTCAGATGGATTAAACAACGAAAAATTATAATCGTAGCTTATTTCTTCGCCGGGCTCAATATTACGAGCAGCAAACAGAGCCATGCGTGAAAGGCCATTAACCGACCATTTCTGCATTTCGCAATTCGGTGAACAAGAATGATTAACAAATCTTCCATCGCTTCCCATTCTATGGCCATCTATAACTAACCCACCATCCAAGTGCAGACAATAGTGATGAGTGTCGTTAGCGTACAGTGATGCCATTCGGTCCTTAAACTCCTTTTCAGTGACCACTTCTCCAACATACTCAAGAATGTATGTTCCCTTCTTGATTGGCACATTAGTACGTACTCCCCAGCCCTTGTTTTCAGTCATAAAACGCTCAACACCTGGAGCAACTTCATGTCGCTGAATTTTTTGATTCTTACATTTTTCTTTTGTAGGACAACTAGATGGATAGCACTCAGTATATACCATACGATTCAAACATTCATCACCACAGCCTATATCTGGCTTACAATTACAAGTAGGCCGGTCAATGTTGTTCATATTTGGTCTTACTTCAGCACAACGATATACATTAGTTCTTATTTTTCTGTAATTCCAACTGGGAACTGTTACCCTCGTTGGAAGTTTGCCATTCGTATATGACCACCAAACGTCGTAAGGCAGTTGAAAATCTGTCAAGGTTCGCCGGAAGAACTTTTCACAGTAGGGTGGCGGAGGTAGCAGAGGACCATGCATAGGCAAAACTAACGATTCACTGTTAGTTTCCTTAACTTGATTCGTTGACAGTTTTTTCCCCTTTGCAGGATCACTGTTAACCTTATAATACTCGGATAATAGGCCAGCCACAAGATAGTTCTTTTTCCATTTTTGTTTGCGATTAGTGAACTTACTATCCTCACTAAAAACCGATACTGACGACGACGACTCGGAATCAATTGCATTGACAGAATCACAAAAAGCAGAAGGAGGTAAAGGTTCTTGCTCAAGATAATCGATTACTTCTGATACAGGTTTTTTAGTTGTCAAATTAGTTACTCTATCAAGCAATTGGTTGCCAGGAGACGCTTCTTTGGAATTGTTTTCCGTATTTTGTGAGCATGGTTTATGAACTAATAAAGAACTTGGTAAGCCACGCTTAAGCCGAATTTTACAAGATGGAAACATCATATGCAACAGTGGGCTTACACCAACTTTTATTGGTTCTACAGAATCATCAGTCAGCTGTTTTTTCTTAGACAAAGGTTTGGCAGAGTTCTTTTGTGGAATTTTAGGCAAAATACTTTCTACTTTGTTTTTATTCGCTGATGTAACAGTCTTTGAGGAACGAGTTCTACTAAGAGCCATTTCTTCTCGCGAAGATGCTTTCTTACTGGTCCCTTGCAACCGTTCTAAACTTACTACCGACAATCTGGGTGTTCGATTGCGTTCCAAGAATGTTGCGCTTGTCTCGCCTGTTTGCGGTACTCTATCACAAACCGGATCAGCTTTTGAATCATCTTCGGATTTTTTATCAATATCTGGTGTACCAGACTGTTCGCTAACCTTCCTTTTCTTGCGTTTAATATTTGGAAAACCAGTTCTGTTTATTTTCTTGCGTTTTCTCTTCAAAAGAAGATTAGCTCCTGTTTTATTGAGCAGAGATTCAACCACACATTCGCCATTGCCATTTGAGGATAGCACTGGAAATGTTTTGTTGTGAAGATCTAGTAAGTCTAGTGGTGACTCAACCTCCGATTTTGTTATCATAGATGTGTCACCCAGCTTTGATATTGGAATTTGAATTTCCAGCTCTACTGATGGCTCAAAAATTCCCGGTGGCGGATATGATAATTCCGTACACAGTGGGGTTGTAGGAGTAGTTTGAGGCAATTCACCCGTGATAGTGCCACTGGCGTTAGCAATTTTTGAAACTACTCCTTCCAATCTGTTCCTCTTTTTGCTAATAGCGACTTCGGGAACATGGGTTTCCACTGCTGTAGATTTTGTTGGGTACTGTTTGGTATCACTGGCGTAGTTTGGGGAATTGCTTCGCATATCGGATCCACAAGTTTGTAGAAGATGCCTTTTCTTAGGTGTTACCGCTGCTCTAGTCGAAACAGTTCTTGTATTTGGCTTAGCTGCATGAATGCCTGTTTTAGGCTCGGCACCATCCTTCTGAGTTTTCAAAGATTCTGTTGCATATGCTGCTACAGCCTTTTCTGTTTTATCACCAGTCGTCAGAAGATAGTGTCGCTTTTTCAGGGGTAACTTGTGATCGTCTGGACTTGAATTAGAGGCTTTCTTGTGACGGCGCTTGCTTGTTGTACTTGATATCATGCTCATTCCGTTAGATAATGCAAAATCGACATTTTCACTTATTTTACGCTTCTTAAGATTTCTCTTAATTTGAGATACTGACTTCTGTGAAGCTTGACGTTCAGTACCAATTTTTTCTTTGACTAAAGTTCCGCCAACCGGCTTATCACAATGAATACGGCACATATTCGGAAAAGAATTTGTTATAATTTCGATTTCAGTCAGTAACTTTGAATCAACCACCACCATCTTGCTGCAACCGAATTTTATACTTTTTCTGCGACGACGCTTTTTGAACTTTGACACTGTTGAATAGAAACTACTACTACAAAAACTTGCTACCGATGAACGTCGGGACTTAAGCTTTCTTGATGAACCCATGTGCAAAGGCAGCTCTGTAGCATTTATCGAGCCTTTTCTTGAACGAGCATACAGTTTGTTTCCAATTGAACCTAAAAAATTGTAAGCATCTTGGGACTCTTGGTCTACATTTGCCTGTTCGAGATGCTTATTACTGGCATATTGAGATGTCTTGTTTCTCCCAAAATACTCGCCTGTTGTGATGTATCGATTGATTTCACCGTATTTTTTGTACACATTTGAAGTTTCAGCATCTTCTTCTAAAATTTTTGGTTTACAAACCGCAGATCCGCTACTTTCTTCGCTGCTCTGTCCCAAACTAAGACCAGCTAGCTGCAAAATGTCTTGTTCGTTTAAGTTAGCAACTGATTTAGAGTGATTCATAGTAGGCCTACGTTTCCGTCTGCATTTTGTCCTATGTTTTCCGTCACAGCTTTTGGCCCTACTCACACGACTGTAGCAACTTTTCATGCTGCAACGACTTTTCCCACTAGCATCGCTTTTGTATCCCGAGTAATGATTACTTCTCACTCCATAATCGCTTGCGTAACCACTTTTTGCAGTTAGTATTTTGCTGCAGATCGTAGTTGAGCCACCACCGTTGCCGTCACTTTTATATCCACTTACGCTGGGTCGACGAAATTTCGAGTTTACATCGATTTTGCGCCAAACAGGATCAAGTGTATCATCTTTGCTAGTTTTGGTAGGTAAACTCTTTATGTGACTACTTTCTGGAGCTTGCTTTATTGCTGTTGTTTTTTTTCGCAACTTACTTTTGGGAGGAGGATAAAGGACACGTTCGTTTATAGCATACATCCTTTTGTCCAAGTTCACAATATCTATTTTTGGTTTTGAAAATTGACGTTCTACTTTTGTTTGAGAACGTGATCGCTCAGCTCGAATCTTAGGCGATGGTGATGCGCTTTGGGCAGTTGAGGAAACCACTCCCGAATCAGCAGACTCATTCACAACTACTGTAGTACTTAAAATTTTCTTAGGCCGACCGCGTTTCTTTTTGATCGGTTGATCAACGCCGTTCAAAATACTTATGCTCGCAGTCGAAGTCGTTGCCATTTCATTGTTTGGCATAACCTTGTCCGCGCATTCTGAGAGCATTTGTGTTTTCTCCATGAAGTCTTGCAACAATGTAGAAGTATATTGAATTTTTGGTTGGGTAAATACCGAATGAGAATCAGAATCACTCTCCACACATTTAATAGCTGCGTTCACTAATGCTGGTAGATCATTATCACTTGAAGAAAGGCCTGTATTCTCATCTGGAAGAACTGATGGCTGATTTAAGCTTGTTAAGGAAAGCTCTTTACTTTGTTTATTTTTAACATCCTTCACTTTGGAAGATGTGGCTTGCAGATTAAGACCAATAGATTCTGGTAGTTGGTGTTTCACATCGTGTTGCTTAGTAGACTTTATTTAAAAAAAAAAAAAAAAAGAAGAGACATTAATCACAAAATTGCTGGATATACTTATAAACTATTTACAGCACTTACTTTTTTCCGCTTTAATTTTATCTTCTTAATTTTTCCCGTGCCGCTGGTCTCGGAACGAGAGTCACTTTCTTTAACGTATACAGGACAAGTCTTGGGTGCTGTCATTGCTTGCTTTCCAGCTGCAAGAGGTGCTGACATCTTATCCTTGCTTGACTTTGTGCATTCTAAGTTGTTGTTGTCTGCACGGCTTTTAACATCATTTGGTTTAAAATCACTTGAAATCCTTCGAATTGCCGATATTTTCATTCGCAGGCCGTCAGTATCGGACCTAATCAAATGTACCGAAATATTAGCAAAAAGATTGTTATTTGACAACACGTAAGGATACCTTAAAACACTAAACTGTGTGGCATTTTTTCTGTTGTTTTTGTGGAGACTTTCGGACATTGAACTGGATTCTGTTGCCGTGCAGTCGGACTCCTGAAACAAACAAAAAAAAATATGGTTAAGCAGACAAAATTAAACAAAATAGACAAAAACTTCATCTTCATACTTCATTTTCACTCGATTGTGAGGCTGCCTGGGCCATAACCTTTGTTGCATGGTGGCTTTTGTGTTTCATTATTTTGAAGCCCTAAAAGTAGTTATGTTATAATTTTTTTTTGTTTTTACAATGTTCATAAAAAGAATTGTTTTTTATATGAACCTGTACACGTTTAAATTTTACTATTTGCAGTAACTGTGTTTAGTGTTTCTACATCACCCATTCCGAACAGCTAATCGAGAAAGAATTTTCTATAAATTTACTATCGGAGGACTTGCCCATTCCTTGTGAAACGTGATACAAATGGAAAAACATTTTTTCTTTTCAGTCGGGATTCGAACCACAAACCTCCCGCGTAACTGAATGCTGATCGTAATTACTCTTCCTTCATTATTGATGTGAAACGTAACAATGATGTTTACAAATTGTTAGTTGAGGAGAAATTCTGGCCATTAAACTCTATAGTTCATCCTTTTCGGAAACGACGTACTACAGCCAAAAAAAGATCAAATGGTCGAGAAACTCAATGAGTTATTTCTCAATGTTTTATCAAAATATTGGAGGCTTGAAGACAAAGCTAAAATCAATTTTTTCTTCAAGTCTTGGACTTAATTATGATGCTATTTTTCTAACTGAAACATGGCTAGATAAATCTATTCTAGACAATGAAATACTCTGCAGTTCGTACCAAACCTTTCGGGTGGATCGCTCTCATCTTACAAGCAGTAAAAAATCTGGTGGTGGAGTCCTAATTGCCATCAAAAATTGCTACAACTCTAAAATTATTGCATTACCCTCTACATGCGTGGAAATGGTATGTGTAACAACTTTACTCAATGGTTTTCATCTATTTACTGTCTGCATCTACATTCCACCAAAAATGAGTTCTGAACTTTACGACCAATGTACAGTAAACATTAAATATATCGTTTCTGTGATGAAGCCCAACGATCGCTTAGTACTTATTGGTGACTTTAATCTACCTGACATTGAATGGGAGGTACTTGAAGAAGACGACAAATTTTTATCAGCAACATCCGTTACCTCTGAAGAAAGTACTTCTTTCGTCGACTCAACGAGTTCTTTAGCCCTAAATCAAATAAACCCGTTTAAAAATGAAGTAGGCAACTTTCTCGACCTAGTGTTTACGGATGATGTTAACGGATTAACTGTGCAAAGGTCGTGCCCTATATTGGGTGATGTTAGGTTCCACCCATGCTTTGAAGTTTTATTGGAAATACCTAGCAATGCTTGTGCAAGTCAATACACCCATGGATATGAATTTGACTTCAAAAAAACTGATTTTGTAAAACTGAATATGGAACTTTCTCAATTTCAATGGGATCTTGTTTTCCATGATATGGATGTCAACAAAGCAACAGATACTTTCTATGACATTTTATATAACTGCTTTTCGATAGCAGTACCTGTTCGTCGCATCAAAATTGTTGATAACTGTGTTCCATGGCTCACACCTTTCCTTAAGAGGCTTAAAAATAAAAAAAATAGACTGCACAACAAGCTAAAACTTAAGTTTACTGTTCCCATTGCTCAGGAGTTCAGCAGATTAAGAAGGGAGTTCCAAATGCAATCTGCGGCTGCATATAGAAACTATATTAGTTCCATAAAAAATGATTTGCTGCAGAATCCTTCTTCTTTTTGGAAATTTGTCAAAAATAAAAAAAAAGTTTCGGAATTTCCATCTTACATGAATTTGGATCAAAAATCTTCAAATAATAGTGTAGAAATCTGTGATATGTTTGCAGAAATGTTTAAAAGCATTTACAAATGTGATAATGGCTTGACTGCACAGCATGAAATTAGTTCTGGCATCAACATAATAAACGATTTACCATGTATTGAGGAAAGTGATGTTCTAAAGGCTATTGGGAACCTAATCAGCTCATTTTCATCTGGACCGGATAATGTCCCGTCCTGCATATTAATAAACTGCTGTCAGTACATGGTTCCTGCTTTATGTTATTTATTTAACTTATCCCTATCGTCTTCTGTTTTCCCACGAGCGTGGAAGTCTTCATTTATTACACCATTGTTCAAATCAGGAAGCCGATGTAACATGCGTGACTATAGAGGAATTGCAAAAATCAGCGTAATTCCTAAGATGATGGAATCCATAATAATCGAAGAGTTGATTCACGGATCAAAATCGCACATATCCGATCGACAACATGGATTCGTCAAGGGCAAGTCTACCATTACAAATCTTTTGGAAATTTCATCTTGCATCACAAAAGGATATATGGATGGACTTCAAACGGATGTGGTATACACTGATTTTTCGAAAGCTTTTGACCAACTTAATCACCAGCTGCTAGTTAAAAAACTTTCAAATTTCGGTTGGTCTCCAAAACTTGTTCAGTGGATTGAAAGTTACTTATCATCTCGCACTCAATATGTTAAGTTCAAATCTCAAGTTTCCTGCGCAATAGAAGTTAAATCCGGGGTTCCACAAGGAAGCCACCTGGGTCCATTATTATTTGTGATATTTATTAATGATCTACCCTCTGTGATAAGATACTGTGATATACATCTATATGCTGACGATGCGAAAATCTCGTTTTCATACAAAAATAATGCTGATCACATTCAACTGCAAGCTGATATCGATCATTTACTTCAATGGTGCAATAACAACAGTCTCACACTGAACTCTAAGAAATGCAAAGTAATGACATTTGCTAGAATAAAGAATACTTTCGAAAATGATTACTTTATAAGCAACTCGAAGCTGGAAAGAGTAAATTATTTTGTTGATTTGGGAGTCATATTTGATCCGAAACTTGACTTCAGAATGCATATCGATTCCATAACTGCAAAAGCTTCTATTCGTCTGGGAATGATTAAACGTTGGTCTAAAGAGTTCAGTGACCCATATGTCACAAAAAGCTTATTCATTGGGCTGGTTCGTTCGGTCTTGGAATATGGATGTCAAGTCTGGTGCCCGTATTATGCTTGTCACATTGCTCGAATTGAATCCGTTCAAAAACAGTTTCTCATATTTGCTCTGCGTCATCTTAACTGGGATAATCGTCTGCATCTTCCTCCATATCGCTCGAGACTTATGCTGATTGGTCTTAATACCCTTGAGGACAGGAGGTCATCACTTAATGCCACCTTTATATTCAAACTTTTGAAGGGTGAAATAAGTTCACCTCATCTGCTCTCGTTAATAAAAATAAATGTGCCACTTCGGCAAAGTCGAAATTTTAAGATTTTGCGAACGAATGAATCAACATTAAATTATTTGAATAATGAACCTTTTTCTCAATTATGTAAACAATTTAATACTTATACTTCTTTTGTGGACTTCAATCTCAGTACTTATAAATTCAAAAAGGAATTATTACTTTATAATCGCCTTAGGCATTAATTATAATCTTTTTAATTATTATTATGCAAAATAACTGTGAACAATTGTGTATCTGTAGTTATAGTTAAATAAATAAATAAATAAACATGCTAACTATTACGCCATCTTTCTTTGAAGATGCTGATATTTTTTTTTTGTAACTTAAGCTCAACATTCTAAGCTAAGCAATTTTTCATGAATGGGACCTGCCTCAATAAAACCATTCAGCACTTTGTATCTGTGTAAATTATGACCATCATTAAAATGACACCATATTTTTTAAATTCGTTAAAAATACAGCAGGGCTGATGGTACTCGGAAAAAATAAAATAAAAAGGGAAAATCTGCTCTAGGCTATGGAAAACCTCAAAAAGGACGTTCTAGAAAGAAGGGTGCATGGATTACTTGATAAAAACTACTCTTAATCAAAATGTTGTAAAAGTTTTGTTTGAAGAAAAGAAATATATTTTTTTTTAATCTTAACTTTGAGAATTGATTACTTCAAAACCATTCTCTAGAACAACTTTAAAGTATGTAATTGAAGCACAAAGTATTAGCTTTTAAAAAGACTATAATACGTGGTAGTCAATGACTACGCCTTTCCTATTTTAATTCAAAGTTTTATAAAATTGTTAAGAATTTAGGTTGTTCGGAACTTTTTCTGATCGCAATTTACTTGGGTTAATCAAAATTAGTTACCTACATCGATCCACAAGGCATGTTTGTGAGAAATGAGGTAGGCCGCGGGGCTTCCCGCTCTGTTGCGAAACCCAAATTATTTATTTATCTTCAAAAAACAGTATGCATTTAAAAAAATTTTGCGGGAGATCAAACGTTTTAGTCCATTTGTATACCAGAATAGGGTCGAATGTCTACATAATGTCAACGTATGTCACTACTTTTTCTAATAAACCTTTCTCCTAAGTCCAGAAATCAGATAATTCACTCAAAAGATCTATTACAAAAGAGTTACATATCACTACATAGTATAAAACAAAGTCGTTTTCTCTGTCCCTATGTATGTTTAGATTTTTAAAACTACGCAACGGATTTTGATGGGAAGGTTTATGTGTATAATATCTGCATATTATAGCAGAGAAAAGCCGAGAAATTCAAAGATTTGTAATGTGATGTCGTAACAAACATACATATATTCGCATCTGTCAGATAGGCTTGAAACGACAGCAGGTGTCCCGCAAGGCTGCATTTTAAGCCCAATCCTGTTTGCTTTATTTATTGATGATATTTCCAATGTTCTTCCAGGAGGAATATCTTTTGCCGACATTCAAAAAAGTCTTGCTCTATGCTGATGACTTAGTATTGCTGGCGGAAAACCCTTTTACCCTTCAGTTGCAAATAAACAGGTTAAATACATTCTGCGAGAAATGGGGGTTAGTCGTCAATACAAGCAAAACTAAGTTGATGATACTTGAAACTCGTCAAAGAAGAAGGCTTCCCGAAGAGAATTGGTTACTTAATAATATTGCTATTGAAGTGGTGCAAGAATTTAAGTATCTGGGAGTTTTAATCAGACACAACCTTTACTTCGCAAAGCATGTTAAGAATAAGAGTAATGAGGCTAAATTGGCTTTGAGCTTAATGTGGTCCAAGTTCTTTTCGAACCAAGAAATTGATCTGGTTTCAAAATTGCGTGTGTTTCGCGCGACTGTGAATACGTGCATGTGCTATGGTACCCCAGTTCTCGGATTTACTTATATAGAGGCGTTCGAAGCACTACAAAGATATTTCTTCAAGCGGTTATTTAGATTGCCGAATTCTACGCCAAATAATGCCATCTACGTTGAATCTGGTTTATCGCCTCTTTGCATTGAAAAACTCTCTCTCTCAAACTCCGACTATTTAACAAGAGTGATGAGAAGAAGTGGAAGAGGTCTTCATAAATCAATCATGGTAAGATTGTTGCAAACGAGGGCTTCACCATTTAAGGATTGGAACGAGTTAGCCGTAGCCCACGGAACTAATCTTCCCCTAAGTGAAACAAACGATGATGATTGGCCGAGGTTTTTTGCTAATGTCATCGCTAAAATTGATTCCTTATCAAATAAAATACATTGTTCAGTTTTTCTGTAGTGTATTTAGTATCAGCATTGTACCCGTGCTAAGCCGGGGCGGGTCGCTAGTTTGATAATAAGAAATAGTAAATCTCATGGGAAGTACTTGCTGGAGTAGTTGATTGATCGTTTTGCGCAGCCTCTGTTTGCGAATTGTTAGAAAGGAACTTTATTTAAGCAAGATCCTTAATAAGCAATGACAACTATTTAAATTAATTTTAATATCCAGGCGAGTTTAGGGTCTTAATAAAAACACTGGGCCATTGCAAAATAAATTACAAAAAAAAAAAAAAAAAAATATTACGCAGGTCACCGCTGAGTTTTTCAAGTTTCCTAATCAATGTTTTTATATAGGCTCGCTTCCTATAGATAGAAAGGCTAGCCAGCGGATTGATAATGCTACACCCATGTAGTGTCTTCAGCTTTGTGCTCTCTATTTTGCATACTTCTTTTTGAATGGAAATGTGTGTTCCCGAGTATGAAATGTTTAAATATCTAGGATCAATAGTCAACACAGAAGCAACTTGTGATGACGACATCATCATCATCACCTTTAAGCTAAACTCTGAATTGAACTCTATACATTATACACCGCGGTCTGATCGCTATTTAGTATGAGTCCAGCACCTTCAAGTCAAAAATCGAGCACTAATGGCTCAGTCGGTAATGTCGTTTTCAAAGGAGAGATCCAGAGAACCCCACTTTGTTAGGATCCAATTAGAGCGACCAAGAACACAACCATCAGGAAAAGTTAACACAAATGAAAATATGGAATTTTTCCCTGATGAGCGTTTATAACGAAAAGAAAAAATATGTCAGTTGCCAGGCTTTAAACACTTGGCGTCCGCAGACTACCAACAGGGTTTCCTCATGCAATGAAAAAAAAAATCCACTGCGAGTTTATCGAATTAATTGAAAATAGAACATTCGATTTTGACTGCAAAGAAAAAATGACACGAAAAATAGAAAAATATTCCTACTTCGAAGAAGTATTCTCCGAGGACTTTTTTCTAGTATGAGCGAAGCTAGGACACTCACAGAGGAAGTGGAATGATTCTTCCTCCGCCTCTTTGTCCTCTGCATAAGTCGAATGTGTTAATGCCCGTTCTCATCATGTGTATACCTAACGAGCTGTGGCCCATGAGAATGCCAATCAACGGAGATAGCCGAGGCCTGCTAAGCTGGAGCAGAGATTCTGTTTTTTTTTTTTTTTTTGAAATATGTTGCCAAAGGTTTCTGGAGACCCGGCATGTTTTTAAAGATGACAACCTGTCATTGTCAGAAAATTATGTTTGATCTATTTTTTTTTTTTTTTTTTTGTTCTTGTGGCTTTAGAACTGAGGTGTTCGTTTTGCTGAATTCGAGTGCTGATCCTACTTTGTCCAGCTTATCCAACATTTCATTACCGAATATGCCACGATTTCCCTGGAACTCAAATTAAAGTTGCGGTGTTCGCTGAGCTGAGTAGTCTTAGATTACTGCGACAGCTTTCTACTAGTTTGGATTTTGTGATGATGGATGATATTTGATATAGCCTGGCTGTCTATGAAGATGTCATCATTTTTGTTGATCTAGTTTTGCGTAGCCAGGTGTTTTGCGGCTTCACACACTCCATGTACTTCTGCTTGGAAGACACTGCAAAAGTCAGGGAGCTTTTTTGATCTATTCATGGTAGGGTAATCTGAGAAGATACCTGACCCTACCCCTTCGTCCGTTTTGAAACCGTCTGTGAAGGCAGAAATGTGATTTTCTTTTATAACCCTGTTTTTCTCCCAGCATTCTCATGTCGGAAAAACTTTTAGGGCCACTGAAATGCATGAAATCTCTAATGATGGCTACGAGCGGACAGGCATATGTGAGGATTGGTCTTATTAAGGATGTGTTCATCCAGTGAATAGTTTTGGGACCAGGTACCCATTTTTTCCCAAAAATTCTACTGCAAGTGTAGAGGGCAATTTGAGCTTTTCTTTCTCTTTCTTTTGAAGGATATGGAGTTTTATGCCATGCGGATGGCACTGTTGAAGGCACCTTCTATATCGAGGCAGCCAACGTTCAATTGTTCAGACTACTTCATGAAGTGCAGTCTTAACTGATTTGCCCTTTATATATCCATGTTGGGCTGTAGAGATCACATTGTTGTTCATTTTTGTTCTGATATGCGTTTCTATAAGTCTTTCTAGAGTCTTGAGTAGAAAGGAGGATAGGCTTATTGGTCTGAAATCTTTCGATTCAGTGTGCGAGGGCCTACCGACTTCGAGAATGAATATGACTTTAACTCCAACTAGTGCGAATAATTGTGGTTGATTCGTTGATTTTAATTCATATTTTTTTAAGAATTCGGGTATTGCTAATGACATCAGAGTAACTGACTGATAAACGAGTCATTAGGTGTGTTTCTATACTGAAAATTCGCACAAATGCACCTAAATTCGGCGAAAGTCAGTCTAATGCCGTTCCAGCACACCGATTTTTCGTAGCAGTGCACAAAAGAGTGCTCACGAGAGTAAAAAATTTCCCCACCCTGCGAATTTCTGCCACCTAAATTTCTGTGGGCAGAAATTTATGTTGTTTCACAACAAAATAAGATATCATTACGTTGAATAAACTTGTGCCAAAATAAAATGCTTTTGACAGTGTTCAATTTTTCAAAAAAGGGGCAGAAAATGATGAGCAAGTTGTTCTAGACAGCCTCATTCAACACAAAAAAAAAAAGATGAGAAAAGAACAGCAAATTTCTAATTGAACACCAAAAATATGATCTTTTTGGACTGGAACAGTTCAGAACAGTCTCGTTGAACACTGCTATTGTCTACCGCTGCTA
Source organism: Melanostoma mellinum (assembly GCA_914767635.1). Taxonomy (NCBI): domain Eukaryota; kingdom Metazoa; phylum Arthropoda; class Insecta; order Diptera; family Syrphidae; genus Melanostoma; species Melanostoma mellinum. Next base: position 264,632,468 of record OU612058.1, on the reverse strand, counting down.
AGTTTAACGAATTCGCAATTTTTTGTACTTTCAAACAGAAACAAACATGCTGACAGATGTGAACCATCAACTGAACTTCTGTAGGGAACCCGCACCGCTGGATAAAACGCAAGCATACATAAATGCAAAAATACTAGGTACTTAATTTTTAGAATTTTTTAACGGCAAAGCATTATGAGGAAAATATTAAAATAGTTTATAAAACTCATTTTAACTAGTTAAATTTTAGATAATTGTACGATTTATCAAACCCAAAAACTAAAAGGATTGACTATCGCCTGAAGAAGCGCATTCGCCAAGCCAATATATTCCATGTTTCTATGCAGACGAAATGCTTGCATTTATTGAGGATACTTTGCACCAATAAATGACTTAAACTTTACGTTAATACGCCGTTTGGCTTTGGTTTTGCTTTTTAGGACTATAATGCCATATAAATTTTTGACCAATCTAGGTCAAGTTTTACGAAAGGCAAGAAGTTTTCACATTGCTAAATACCTACTTTAAAGAAAAGTATTTTACAGAAAAAATAAACACAAAATACTTTTCATAATTACTATAAACATTAAATGTGACTTTGTTTACAAAACTTACGATGGCAAAATGTTTTTATCCAAATTTTATTATTCACATTCTAAAATGGCGCCGTTTTATAAGCGTCGATAAAAATATTTCTCACAGCAGCACAAGACTAGAAAAAATTCCCGCGCCATTAAAACGAGCTTAAAACTGATTTTTTCAAACTTAACATGGAAGGTATGTACATATAATTAATTTTAATATAAGTTGAAAGAAATATTAAAGTTCAATGATATTTTTTTACACAAAAAACTAAAAAACAACAAATTACACTTTGGTAGCTCTATCAAAGCTAACGTTGACTGGTCTGGCGCTGGCGCCATATTAAATTTGTTCTGTTCAATTCCGTTTGTTCCTTTTCGGAAATTCGGACAAAACGCTGTTGTCAAAATTGAAACATCCCGTTTCCACTACTTCCATCTTTCCATCTTACCCTGCGGCTACACGACCAATATTGCTGGATTTACATGCTTCTACAACTGCAGAAGTTCAGAAAAGTAAAGGCTTGCCCAAACCAATGCGGTGAGTGCGTGTGATGCGATTGCGATAAGTCAAATCCCTATTCATTAAGTCAAACGTCCATAAGGTTACATAGGGATTTAACTTAACGCAATCGCATCGCACGCACTCACCGCGTTGGTTTGCGCAAGACTTAAAGCGAATGAAGATTATTACCTCGTTTTCACTTAGAATTGAAGCACACTTCAATTCGAATTAGTGCCAGTGTATACCTACATCGAATTGAAATAGGATTACCCGATCCGATACAGCTCTTGTAGCTGGATCGATTCAAAAGAGTGTGTGTTATACCTAGATTACTCGATTCAGTGGGTGAGTAGATACCTGTGCCCCTGTTCTGTAACTATCGCCTTGGCGATAAACGGTGGAAAATGGAACGAAATTCTATGAATTTGGTAGGATTTCGTTCCATTTTCCACCGTTTATCGCCTGCTTTTATCGAGGCGATAGTTACAGAACAGGGGCACTGCTTTTATCGAGGCGATAGTTACAGAACAGGGGCACAGCTACAAGAGCTGTATCGGATCGGGTAATCCTATTTCAATTCGATGTAGGTATACACTGGCACTGATTCGAATTGAAGTGTGATTCAATTCTAAGTGGAAACGAGGTAATTGGTTTGACAAAATCGGCTTGGAGTGTGATCCCACCCTTAATAGAAATGGGATAGAACAAAACACAAAGTACAAGAATACTAGTATTTAAAGATATAGTACTAAAAAAAGTATTATTTTTTATTGTACAGGACGGAACGGACTACGGAAACCGTGTTTGTCGTTTGTGTCAAGCTGTCAAGTAAAGTTTTGTATATTTCTTTATAAAATATATGTGAAAAACTTTAATAATGAGTGGTTCTAACATGTTGTATGGAACAACCTTATCCGCTGAATCTATAAAGGTAATTGCAGAAAGCATTGGTGTTGGCTTTCTCCCTGACGATGCAGCCAAAGAACTCGCTGATGATGTTTCCTTTAAAATAAAAAAGATCGTACAAGACGCAGCCAAGTTTATGCATCATTCCAAACGTGAAAAACTAAGCCTTGGTGATATTGATAATGCAATTAAAGTGCGCAACATTGAACCACAGTACGGGTTTACATCCAACGATTTTATCCCCTTCCGTTTTGCATCTGGTGGTGGACGGGAATTGCATTTTGTCGAGGATAAGGAAATGGATCTCAACGAAATAGTACAAGCAGCACCACCAAAAATACCTTTGGATATAACTTTACGTTCGCATTGGCTGTGTGTAGACGGTATACAGCCTACTATTCCAGAAAATCCTCCCCCTCTTTCCAAAGACTCACAAGCACTGGATTCAGTGAATCCCGTTGTTAAACTTGAACAAGGAGTGACTAAAGACACAGCCGGAAAGCCGGCCACAGGAAAAATACACAAACTGAAAAATGTTGAAACAGTTCATGTCAAACAACTAGCTACGCACGAATTATCCGTGGAACAACAGCTTTACTACAAAGAAATAACTGAAGCGTGTGTCGGAGCCGATGAGCCAAGACGAGGAGAAGCTTTGCAGAGTTTGGCATCAGATCCAGGTTTACATGAAATGCTTCCAAGGATGTGCACCTTTATTGCAGAGGGTGTTAAAGTCAATGTTGTTCAAAACAACTTAGCTCTTCTCATCTATTTAATGAGAATGGTCAAAGCTCTGCTTGATAATCCTTCTTTATACTTGGAAAAATATGTAAATTTATATTTTGTTCTAAGCAAGAAATACCTACTTAACTTTTTTTTTATTTTAGCTCCATGAGTTAATTCCTTCGGTATCGACTTGTATTGTTTCAAAACAACTATGTATGCGCCCAGAGTTGGACAATCATTGGGCTCTTCGAGATTTTGCGGCGCGATTGATGGCACAAATATGTAAAAATTTTAATACTTCAACTAACAATTTACAGACGAGGGTAACGAGGTAGGTGAACAGTATATTTTTCTTATGTTTTTCATCCAACTGTTTTTAAATATTTCTTCAGGATATTTAGCAAAGCTCTCCAAAACGATAAAACTCATTTATCTTCACTTTACGGAGCGATTGCCGGACTTTCGGAACTCGGTGGGGAAGTAATCAAAGTATTTATAGTCCCAAGACTAAAATTCATATCGGAACGCATCGAAGTGCATTTGCAAGGTACTTCTCTAAGTAACACAGACAAAATAGCTGCAGGTCATATACGTGCAATGCTTCAAAAATGCTGCGCACCTGTACTCAAGGCAATGCGCAATCCGCCTGATTTGCTCGAGGAATATAAGTAAGCCAAGATGTTTTTGGTATTTGACTTTTATTTAAATGGTTGTATTTATAGAAACGAGTTTGGCTTTCTTGGACCTACTCTACATCAGGCTGTCATCAAAGCTCGAAATGCACCATTATCCGCAACTGTTCCATGTAACATGGGCAACATTTCCAGCGCTCCCATTACTTCAGCTGCTCAGACTGCATCGACAATGGGAAGACCTCAAGTTACTACAACCCCGCGTCCACCAACAAACATGTATATTCTATTTAATCAAATCATTTTTGTCCCTTATAAAGATTTCATTGTTTAGACCCAACGCTAACTTACCTCAAATAAGAACGGTGTCTCAAGTTCAGGCGGTGCCACAAAAGTATGTCATTGTGTCACAGCAACGTCCATCTACACCACAATCAGGTATTCGTTATCAAAGTTTTAGTGAAACAATTTTTGATGTTTTTGTTTTTATTATTTCATTTAGGCTTGTTGCAAGTGCAACAAAATGGAAATATCACTCCTGCAGGACAAAGGGTGAGTTTTTCCGTTTTTCAATGATGTGTGATTAAATGTGTAAATTTAATTTTCTCTTTACAAAATTAGACGTCCATCGATTCAAGTTCGGTAATAATCGAGAGTGAAGTGAGACAAATACCTGACTTAGATGACCTGTCCCACTTGGAATAGTTGATACAAAAAAATATATGTACTTTATAATGTGGAATTTATGTAAATCATGCGTGTTTCTAAAACTATTTCGCTGCTTTTTTTTTTTTAATTTTATAGGAACGTGATAGCACAGAAAACAGTCCATACATGTCTCATATTGCCGAAGTTCTGTATGTAGAAGTTCCTTTACTCTGCGCAAGTCATCAAATATTGATTTTGACGTCCTTTTCCAACAATTTCTTATCAGTAGCTTAGAAGAAGTGTACCGAGACGATAAATAAAAATCTTGACGATCTCCTTGACAAATAATTATTAGTTTTTGCAAATTCTAAACCAAAACCACAGCTAAAATGAAAGCACACTTTGCTACTGACGAAGGTGAAAATGAACCATTTGAAGCTCGAATCGATAAGTTTAAAAATGACTCGGAAAAAATGGAGGTGTTGTCTGAGTTTATTGAAAATGTCATTAAAACTGCTGAGATAGAAGCTCAACAAAAATCACAAGATTCTCAACAGGTATAAATTTAAAAGAATATATACATATATATAAACAAAATGTTGTGTAAAATCATCTAAACTTGCGCTTTTTTTAAATATAGAAACCCGGAAATGAAAAAACTCCCACCCAAAGTAAGTATTGTTTACTAAAAAACTTTATTGTGTGTATGTATGACGTATGTAGATATTGAAAGTCGTCAAAAATTAAGGAAATTTAAAACTAGCTGGAGCGAAATCGTGGACGCATTTAGTAACATAAAAAACTTTTTCACAGTTATCAGAGTATCCTTTTTCTAGAAGAAAACTTTTACATAAATCGATGGAGTTACTAAAATTTAGTTCATTGCAACTTACGAATTTCTTTGCATGCTTCTAAAGCATCCTTAGCGGTGGCTTGAATTTCTGGAGGCAATATAATTGGTATCTGAGCTAATGCCTTTTGAAAGCTGAATTCACCTTTTTTTGTAAGCTAGTAGGTAGATATGATGTTGAATTTCATCAATTTCTTGCAAATCTTTGCAACGTGTGTATAGAAAGCAATCTGATTTTACCTATCATGCAGTTCTTTTGACAAACAGATCGGTAAATTGCACGACAGATTGTTTTTCACACACACAACGTTTTTAAAGAGTTACTCACTGTTCCTGCCAACTGTGCGATGCATTTTGAGTAGCACTATGTACATATTTCGAATTTTAAAGAGAAAAAATCATAATTTTTTTTAAGATAATTATGTGGTTTATCAAAGCACCTTGATGTCCATGTTGTTTTCAATAAACTTCCCGTTCCTCATATCGTCTAATTGTTCTATAGTCACCTTAAACTTAGGTGCACATCCTGACCGCATCATATCCAGAGAGGCTTCGAATTGTTTCATGTTAACCGAAGACCCAGGATAAATGAATGCAAATAACACAGCATTCGCTAACCAGATGAATTTCTTAAGCATACTTAGACAACAAGAGAGGATCTAAAATTTTTTCTTAAACTACTCACTAAACTAGTTCACTCCTAGAGAGCAGGAATACATTTGAAAACAAACAGTATTAACAGCAAAGTTATAGTAGACTTTTAGTTTAATTGAAGCGGGACTATGTTTTAATTAGAGGTCTTCATAGTTTTTTAATTACAAGCAACATGTTGAACATCTCAATCAGAAAAGTTATACTTACGATCCACCCACATGTACATTACTTAATCAATCAATCTTTTTAAAGTGGCAATGCTAATAAAACAATGCTTTCTGTGTATTTAAAAACGAAAAATTCTTTGTTTTTTGTAGGTTTTACGATAGGAGGCTTAAAAAATGGAAAAGTAAACAGGGCTAGGGGGTTTGTGGTTCGTTTGTTCGAAACTATATGTAACTGTGCAAACTCTGCTGCTGCCCCAGCTCAAAGAATGCGCCGTAAAAGATCATCTCAGCCCAAGTAAATTAAGTCGAATTACAACGCTAAAGCACAATCGACAGTTTTCAGATTCAACACTGCAGCAATTTTAGTGGAATAAAAGAAAAAGTAAGAAGAAACAATCAAAACTAAGTGAATAGATTTTCGAATGTATGTATGTAAACTCAAAAGGTTTTCTATTTCGATCTTTTTGAAGTCTGTCGCAAAAATTTACAAGGTCTCAAGTACACAAGCTGTATAATATACTTTTTATATTTATATAAATAAAACTTATCCTGTAAGTTTTCTGTTTTTATGAATGCATTTAATGCGACAAAGAACCACAATTGTAAAACTCTTCCCACCATTTTATTGTAAAGCTTAGTTTTCAATATTGTTTAAATGTAAAAACAAACTATTTAAAAATTGCACATTATATTTTTGTTTTGGCTTTTATCACTCTAAAAAAATGTTTTTTATACTATTATGTAAGATTTCGTTTTTCTTTTTTTTTAACTTCATAGTTGTAATTTGTGTATAAATGTAAAATCAAAATAGAATACAAACTTGAAAGTAATTACGTGTATTATTTTATTGAAGAAAAAAAACCGAACTAAAACGCTTTTGAGGAAATGCAGCAAGTGGTTTCATTAAACATAATAATAAAAAGTATTTAAAAATCAGCTCCATTTATTTTAGCAAAACAAGCTGCCCTCAATATCATACTAACCGATGGGATCGAAAGTTTTTCCGAATTGTACGAAATGTAAGATATTTGTATATTATGGTAATGATTCTTAAATGTTAAATGGAATGAATGTACTTCCGAAAGAGCAGATGGATACAGAACTACCTTTTTACCTACTTTAACCGATGCTCTTTTAATAATCTAAATCCAACAAACTTTGCAGGTATTCTCAGTACTTAAAAGTTCTGGCGACCGTGACCGTGGCTTTAAGGTATCCCTGCCTGTTACGTGTGTTAAGTTGTGACCGGAGCTTAGTGGTTAGTATCCCTGCTTACGTGTGGGTTCGTTGTTTTGTGTTTTTTTTCCACTAGCGAGAAATTGTCAAGTCCTGCGAATTAATTACATAACACTGCCACGAAAAGCTCTTTCTCACTTAGTAGTTCAGAATTGACAACAAATGGTAGATCCCTCAAATGAACTAGGCCCCGAGGCTTCCGAGTTTTGTTGCCAGATACTATTTATTCAGTTATTAAAGAACTGAATCAAGAAATTACTTTAACAGAAATCAGACATTCAAACCATATTTTCTCATTCTGTTTGAGACAAAATATTTAATTTTCAGCTATTGATTTTAAAATGAGTAAATAAGTTATTATTTATTTTTTGGAAATATTCTGATGTGTGTCATTTAATTCTCGAGCTTTGATTTGACACCCTGATTATTTATTTCTTATGTTATCTTTGGATATTCACAACTCTGTAATCCAATTACAAAAAAGCTATTCCTATTATCATAAATATAAGCGAACCCTTACCATAGCACACACTTATGTATTTAAACGGTTTTATTTAGTTTGCCCAGTTAACTTATTTGGTTCAAATCTAATAATTCCTGTTGAAAGATTTGAAATTTGGTGTGTACCTTTAGTTGTGATGACAATAAAGTTTAAAACATTTGTTAGGGTTGAGGTCAAAATTCTGCAGGGGTAAAAATTCTGCTTTTCAAAACTTTGATGTCCAAAATTCTGTTTTTTTTTTTTAAATCTGCCTTTCAAAATTCAGCTTATCAATATTCTGCCAATTATCAAGAAAAAGAGGATTTTTTGTTCTGCCAACTATCAAGAAAAAGAAGGGTTTTCTTTATAATTGACAGAATATTGATAATAATTGCAAAATCTTACTTTCTAAAAGTTGATTGGTTTAAAATCAACTATGTAAAAAACAACTGTAAATATCCTCCTGACTTTTGGACTGTTTATGATAAAACTAGAGATGAATTCCCAAGAACGCAAAACAATGTAGAGGCTTGGCACCGCAGGCTTAAAGTTATAGCTGGCCGTAGCCACGTAGGTGTCTATAAATTTGTGGGACACCTACGAAAGGAGCTAAGCAGTGCCAAAACAGAAATTGAGCGTAAGAAGCATGGGAAGAGGATAAAGAAAAAAAGAAAGAGTATTTTGAAAAATAAACAAATGAAAAGCATTATAAAAAAGAGAAGATTTAAGTCACTGGATATCTCTGTCGTATTGCAAAAAATATTCTTCCTTTTGGTCTTGTTTAGCTTTATACTGTCTTTTTTTGTTTTTTTTTTTATACTTAAGTTTTATTTGAATTGGTTTTGTTCTTCTGCAAACAAAAATCAGCAGAATCTTTTCTTTTCCTCAAGCCAAAATTTTGAAAAGCAGATTTTTGTCAACCAGAATGAAAAAAGCAGAATTTCCGTTTTAAAAGCAGAATTTTAAAAAGTAGTACAATTTTGAAGACAGAATTTTGACCTGCTCCCATTTTTATTATTATTGTCACTACGTTTTCAATGAAAGAGGTTGAGTAGATCTCTTTGAAAGTAAAATGGAAACCCAATGCGGCTGCGGGCTGCCAACAGAATGAAAGCTTCCTGTATTTTTTTTTTTTAAGTGAAACTTCTTATGCGACTTCCAACAAGGCGTTAAACGTTTAAAGCAGATTATCGACTGCATACTTTTCGGCACTGCTCGCAATTTGTTGATATAACAGTTGTGTCAATTCCGCGTCATTCAGCCAGACGGTATAATTGTAGTGAAACTCAACCCACTTTTTTTCAAAACCCCGCTATCTTTACTGACTGGGTAAAAACTGGGAAAAAGTTCGGGGTCTAGCTATTTGCTGTTGTTTTTATAATTTTATAGAGCGTAAGACCATTGTAGTTTCCAGCTCTCCTCTTATAAAGGTATTAACCTGTAATTCATTACTTGCTTAATAAATGTATAATAATAATAATAATAATAATAAATAAATAAGTTTTAATAACAGGTTTAAATGCTAATAGCAAAACAACATTGCACACCATAATTACATAATTTACACTTTTAAAATTTTTTTTTTATTTTTTTAATATTTTTCGAGTTAATTGTTTGGGTAGATTCTTGCAGGATGGAAAGTGAAAAAAGAAGAGTGGTGTGATGACTGATGGCTTGAACCTACCAAATTATTTTTAGCTTTTAGTACATTGATTTTGCACATATTTTAGTCCTTATTTTTAATAAAACCGTTTAAGTTAAAGATTTTTCTTATTCCATTAGCTTCTGGCTTAGAAATCTTACAATACATCATAAGAAAATGAACACATAATAAACAGCAAAAGTATTAACTCTCGACTTGCTTCTGTGCAGTACTTTACAGTTTTCAATAGTTTGTGCACCTTTAAATGACACATTATTATTGTTTAAAAAGACTGTACAGTTCGGTGACTGAATAGATGTATAATTAAATAAATTATTCTACGCGTGCATCAAAATCAAAAGCAGTTGACTAGGTAGTTATACATAGATATATACAAATATACAAAATATTTCTTTTTCAGACACGAACGTTATAAAAAATGATGACTTATGCTTTTTCGATTACCATAAGTACATGTTTATTACATCTATGTATGTATATACATACAAGAGTAGGGATGTATATCCACTTTTCCAACCGCAAATAAAATAACTATACTTCACAAAACAACAAGAGAGAGAGCGAGTAGCCCAATAATTTTGCTGCTGTTTATTTACTCGTAACTTGTTCCTCTTTTTTCTGTTTTATGTATAATATCACTGAACAAAATAGTGATTACTATTTCGATAAGAAATTCGTAGGTCGGAAGTTTTTAAAAAGATTTTATTTATATCAGTTCAGTTTTAGTGCAAAATCCATCAACATGAAGAGGTGCCTGCTATTGCTAGGGGCATTGATATTCTATAGTCGTATTACCTTTGGCCAAATCGGTGAGTGATATTTGTAAATTAAAGGTGAATTCATAACTACCTACGATTTCTTTTCAGCAAACCAACAACTAGCAGCAAGATCGAAGCGTCAAGCAGTGTTTCAGAAGGTTCTTTTTTTTAATATGATAGTTTACGGGAGATAATATTTTAAATTAAACTTCTTTCAGCTAAACAAAGAGTACTCAGAGTGTATTACTCCAAATGGTCAACCTGGACATTGTAAGCATATCATGTACTGTCGGATGCCGGAACTTAAAAACGATGTTTGGAGAATAGTCGATCATTTGTGCATCATCGAAAAATCGTTAAGTACTTGCAGTTTAATTTACTTTTATTTCAGTGCGATTGGACTAAGCAACAAAAAAAAAAGAACATATCATTTCTAGAATTCTTTTAAAACTTGTTTTGCTTAAACGAACTAAAAAAACGTGATTTTTAAAATTCAATTAGGTACTATGTACTTTCATTACTATGACTTTTTGCTTTCGAATGGACCTAAAAAGTTTTTTGCATTTTTTGTTTGGGGTCTAAATATGTGTATATATCAATACATACGCGCGACAATATCACAGAGAACTAAGAGGCACATACATATGAGCAAAGCTGGTGCTGTATGAGCCTAAAACAGATTAGAGCTTAAAGAATTTTTTAAAGATAAACAATTCCCGATTCACGAAAAACATTTCTCGCGACAATTTTGTTTTAATTGCTTTGTTCATTTTTTTCAAGGTTTCAATTTTTTTTATTTTACAGTTCAATTGGAATTTGCTGCCCTGACAACTATCGCTCTGAGGCAAACTCAATTTCAATCCCAGAAATTATTACAAACATTAACGAGGATACAATAAATGGGAAAACTAGGATTATAAATAGATCTGAGGAGCGAGGATGTGGCATTACAACAAAACAATTTCCTCGAATTGCTGGTGGTCGGCCGGCTGAGCCCGACGAATGGCCATGGATGGCGGCGATTCTTCGCCACCGAGTACCCCATATTCACTGTGGCGGAGTTCTTGTAACAGACCGTCATGTTCTGACTGCAGCTCATTGCGTTTACAACCTTTTGAAAGACGATATATTTGTTCGATTGGGTGAATACGATTTCCAGTTGTTCAATGAAACACGATCTAGAGATTTTCGCGTTGTCAGCATGATTCATCATGTTGATTTTGACGCACAAACATATCAGAATGACATAGCTTTGCTGAGAGTAGAACGACCCACGTTGTTTAATACATATATTTGGCCCATATGTATTCCACCAGTTGGAGAGAATTGGGAAGGTTGGAACGCTATTGTTATAGGCTGGGGTACACTATTTTTCAGTGGCCCCCACTCTAAGGTGCTAATGGAAGTAAATGTTCCTGTATGGAAGCAAAGCGTATGCGAAAAACTTTTCATAGAGCGTGTTGATGATATGATGTTGTGCGCTGGTGCTGCTGAAGGCGGAAGAGATTCGTGCCAAGGCGATAGTGGAGGACCGTTGATGGCACAACTGCCGAATCGGCGATGGATTGTTATAGGCCTTGTTTCTTGGGGGTTACGTTGTGGAGAAACCAATCGTCCTGGACTCTATACAAGAGTAGACAAATACTTGCCTTGGATACTAGAAAATTCCATTGATGTATCCACATAGACTAAAACATGTTAGTAAAAAAAAATTCAAAAATATTTGAAATTAATTCTTTTTTATAAATCTAACTCTTTCTATCCAAACAACAAATGTTTTAATAAAATGAATATACATATACAAACATATGAAACTAAAATTACCTATCAAACTAAAAAAAGTTTTATTTCAAACGGACTGAAATGCAATTTTGTAAACGTCATCATAGTTCGCTGCGAAATGAACTTCTAATCCATCGGTTATATAACTAGGTAGTTCTTCAAAGTCTTTTTTATTTTCTTCAGGTAGAATAATACAAGTAACGCCACTTCTTTTTGCCTACAAAAAATAATTATTTAGTGTGATACATGTAAACGGAAAACTGTTGTTAGATAACATACTGCTATAGTTTTCTCTTTAATTCCTCCAACGGGTAGAACTTTTCCTTTTAATGATACCTCGCCAGTCATGGCAATATTCTGACGAACCGGACGTTTGTTTGCTAATGATATTAAGGCGGTGACAATTGTTATACCTGCACTCGGGCCATCTTTAGGAGTGGCACCCTCAGGTACGTGAAGATGTATGTGACTAAATAGTTCATTTAACAGTATATGACAAGTAGAATAAAAAAAAATGAAATTACCTTTTTTCCAAGAACTTATTGTCAGTGTTTTGTTCTCTAAGATAGTTTCTGGCAACTGTTAATGCAATATGTGCAGATTCTTTCATAACATCACCTAAATGTCCCGTAAGATGTAGAGAACCAGATGATGAATCACCCTCTTTGCTTTTATCATCTGCCTTTCGTTGAGCTGTTTCAATATACAGTGAAGAGCCACCCATGGCAGTCCAAGCTAAACCCATAACAACACCGTCAGGAGTTTCTTTATACATTCGCTCTTGAGAAAATATCGGCTTGCCAAGGAAAATTGTAAGATTATCGTTCTTCACCTCAACACTTTCCACTTCTTTTTTAACAATTTTAAATGCCACTTTTCGAACAACCTTTTTAATGGATATCACATTTTGAATCAGAAAAAAGTAAAATTTATTTTAACACACCTTCTCTATATGTTTTTGTAGATTCCTGACTCCAGACTCTCGACAGTAGCTTCTGATAAGTGTGTTTAGGGCCTCTTCTGTGATTTTAATTTGAGTTTCATTCAGACCACATTCTTTCATTGCAGTGGGGATCAGATATTGTCGTGCTATTGCTACCTTTTCTTCGGCAACGTATCCTTAAATTAATTTCATTAGCTGTTAAGTATAGGCAAGTTTTTGGGAGACTATACCAGACATTTCAATCATTTCCATACGGTCTCTCAGTGGCTCGGGAATGGTATCTGTAACGTTGGCTGTACAAATGAACAACACTCTGGATAAATCTACAGGCACATCCAGATAGTGATCTAAGAAATTCGCATTTTGTTCAGGATCCAGAAGTTCCAACAGGGCTGAACTTGGATCACCTTGATAGCCTCTGGAAATAATAATTATATTTTGAATTTGAACAAAACTTTGGAAGGTGCAAAAGTTTTTACTTTCCAATTTTGTCTACTTCATCAATGAGAACAAGAGGGTTCTCAGTTTTGGTTTTCTTTAGACACTGAATCAGTTTTCCAGGCATTGCACCGACATAAGTACGTCTATGACCCTTAATTTCAGCTACATCAGTCATACCTCCAACGCTGAACCGAAAATATTGTCTGTTAAGCGCTCGAGCGACTGACCTTGCTGAAAATATATGATTTTGATAATGGTTCCGTTTTTTTTATGTTTATTAACTTACCTATACTAGTTTTACCAACACCAGGTGGTCCGTGGAAGCACAGGATCTTTCCTTGTGTACTTCCTCTTAGTTGACTGACGGCTATAAATTCAAGTATGCGTTTTTTAATATCATCCATTCCATAGTGGTCTTCTTCAAGAATTGCAGATGCTTGGTCGATACTTAAATTTTCTTCACTCAAAACCCCCCATGGTAATGATGTGAGCCAATCTAGGTAATTACGCGTTACGCTAACCAAGATAATGTTCCGTTAAAATAAATGTTAAAACAAGCCATTCACGACTTACTTGAATTCTGAGCTATGACTCTCCAAGAAATTTAACTTATTGAGTTCCTCATCAATAACAGTCATAACAATTTCGGGAACGGTTTTGTCTTTTAATTTTTCTCTGTATTTCTCGCCTATTGCGTCTTTGTCATCCTTTTCAATACCGAGCTCTTTCTTGATAACCTTTAGTTGTTCATGCAAAATGTATTTTCGATGCTGTTGCTTCACTTTTTCTTCGACTTCTCTACCAATTTTTTGTTGAAGCTTCGATAGCTCTAATTCTTTTTTGAGAAGTGCTAACGCTAATAGAAGTCTTTTGGGAATCTTAATGAAATAAAAAAGATTGTTAATCAAATTCTTTCCAAACTTTCCAAAAACCTTTAACTTACGTCCATTTCTTCCATTATCTTTTGAAGCTCTTCAGGATCGGCAGCAGATAAAGATGCTCCCAAATCACAAAGATAAACCGGGTTGTCAACAACGCGTTGGTTTTGATGTAGCATTTGCTGTAAACTTTCTCTACAAAACATAGGGATTGATGCAATTAAAGCAGTGTTTTATTATTTTGAACTCAAAACGAACCTATATAAGGGATTCATAGTAATTATATCTCTTATGGTTTTTATTACTTCTTGTGTGAGTGCTTTTACTTCCTCAGTTTGTGTGTATGGTTCATGTTTAACGTTTTCTACCTCAACCATTAAAACAGGTTGCACTGTTGAAGAAGCTTCATCTAAAGATTCTTTTTCAGGTGTTACTTTTTTATCTAACGATGAAAGCGGAACCTTCGGTTGATGGTTAAGGTCATGATGTGTGTCAGGAGTCTCTTGGCGGTTTTGCTTATTACTCCGCACAGTACGTGGTTTTCGTTTTCTTCGATCATGATCTGTTTCATCAACTGAGACGTTCATTTTAATATTAAACATCGGATAATGGATAGTCATTTTTTCTAAATATCAAATTAACCCACAACACTTGTATAGTGAGGATATGCAGTTTAAACTTGCAATACAAAAGAATAAATACATAAATCAGATAAATACTAACCTTTAGGCTCTTGTGCTAAATCCTCAAACATTTGACCGGTGATTTTTATTCTTCTATGTGCCACAACTACAATACGCAGTTTGTCGCCCAAATCTTGGAGCTCCTGAATTTGGGCAAACGTACCAAACTTATGAACATCTTCAAGTTTTTCAACCAGTTCCGACTCATTTTCACCGTCCTTTTTCATAAAGACCCCAACATAAGGTTGGTTTAGTCGAACTTTTCTTCTAATCAAATCAATGACCATTGGATTTGTTACCTTCATAGTTAAAAAAAAAATGTTCCAGAAGTATCCGCATCAAAATATTGTGTATGTAAGTACCTACCTCAAGAATTTTCATAAATCTTGGAAAAACGGGGTTTCTGCGAGTAGCTAATAGTGGAACATGAGGCCAAACTTCCGGAACCGCTACTGTTGCGGGAAGTTGTGGATCCTTGTTAACAACATACCCAGCAGCATTATCATCAATTTCATCATCATTTTTCTTTGCACTGCAAAAGTTTCTCGAACATAAACTACTGACAATTGGTGATTTTTGAACGTAACGACCGTCCAAAAAGACTCTGTTGTTAGTTATTGTGCGATTTTGAGTCAATTTTGTAATACTTCGTATAATTACTCGGTACTTTCCGATTCGCGACAGCATTTTGTTAAAAAACCTTATCGACAGAGAAATAAATTTCAGAATTGCTAGTGGAAAATGTCGATTGAAATCTTGGGTTATGGAGAATTGGAACCGAGAACCGACTGTCAAAAATTGGAACTGTTTGGTTTGGTTTTGCTTTTCTCTCAGGCATTAGGTTCGTTCGTTGAATTCTACCCGAAGCTGGCCCAGTGCCCCTGTTCTGTAACTATCGCCTTGGCGGTAAATGGTGGGAAATGGAACGAAATTCTATCCGCCGTATTAATAAACGCGGAATAGCCTTATTCCATGGATTAAGTTACCATTATACCATTTTCCATTAAATTAAAGCTACCATTTTCCACTCAATCCATGGAACCTAGCTATTCCGCGTTTAGTAGGACTTCGTTCTATTTTTCATTGTTTATCGCCTGCTTTTATCGAGACGATAGTTACAGAACAGGGGCACAAGTTTCCTTAACAGCCTTAAGGTTCTCCCAAACCAAAGCGTTTTTGCCGTCGCGGCAGCGGCATTTGCAGTTGTCAAAATTAGTTTACACAGCGGCATATGAGAGTACCCACACCAACGCGGCAAAGAGCAGCGACAGTCTCATACGTGCAGCGTTTTCGCCGCTGCCGCTCCCTTTTGTCAATTGTCATTTGTCAAATTCGTTTTGCTAGTTTTCAATTATCAATTATTTCATTACCGCAAATTTCTTTTAATATTGATTTATTTTAAGTCCAATCTCGACGAAAGATATTGAGGAGCAGTACCAAGCAGCAGTAATGGTTTGTTAAACAGTTATTAAAATACTTTTAAAAATTTAATTTGTGATTTGCAGCCAGTCGACACAAGAAAAAATCTCCGTTTATGGTGCTTCTAATGGAAGACATGAGCTTATCGGAAGTCCTCTGTCGTTTTCTTAATAAAAACACCAGTGCAAATGCTCTGCAGCTGTGCACAAAACAGTAGAGAACACGGTTAAAAATCAAGCAAACCTGGCCATGTGTAAAATGCGAATCTCTCTCATTGATTCCGACGAAGAAAGAACAAACTTATATCCACATGAGGTTGGTGTTAATGAAAATAGTTTAAAGGTCAGAGTCAGAGATAATCAACTTTCAACAGATAGAATGTGTTATGGAATCGAAACATATCTTCGACGAGCTCAAAAAGAATTTTCACTGCAACATGCACGTTTGAAGTACATTCGCGACTTGGAAAAGAACACAAATCCTGGTCCTTGTCCCATTTGTTGCATTGAGCAGAAAACGAATGTATTTTTTCTTTAAACCTCAGGTCAATAAGTTTTTAATTTTGCTGAAATCATTTGTTTAGCGCGTTGCCTTAGAATGCAGCCATCATATCTGCTTGTTTTGCCCCCAAAAATGTGAAAGTTGCAGAAATCTTCTAAACTGTACCGTGCCATCTGTAGATGCGAATAAATGTACCTACCAAAAGTAAGTTTTCATTTTGTTTTCATTTGAATCTCAACAGAAACAAAAACTTTTTTTTCATTTTCCCCGTGTTGTTCTTGCAGTTCTCAATCTAAAACTCATCGACGAAAAGGCTAAAATTATTATATTCTCTTAATGGCAACCAATCTTGGAACCCGTCAGCGATGCATTGAATGAAAACCACCACAATTAGGCTGAAATAGTCTGCACAGTCAATCGATTGCCTGTATGTTAATGCTTCTACATCATCGCTCACAAAATCTGAATTTAATCGAAGCAACACATGCCTTTTTAGTGGAACCGATCCAAGGATCAATCAACATATCCAGCGAAGAGCCAGGCTATTGGCAGAGTTCATCGAATAGGACAAACCAAGTACGTACATATCTCAACTTCTATTTGAACTATGTAGGTAAATAAATTATTTTGTTACAGACCAAAAAAGTTCATCCACTGATTCAATGACGGCTGCATCACCCAGAGAACTGCAAGCTCTTGTAACAAACGATAATCCTACGATGGTGTATGCTATTCTGATGGGTACTTCCAGACTGACAGGAATAATAATCACATCCTACCAAACATAGCAAATTGTGATCAAATAAAATAAAACTCCAAAAATCCATTAACAGTTATAATACTTCAAATTTCAAAAAATAAAAAGAAAAAACCTTTGGATTCTTGAATTAAAATCACAAAAAATCTTTATTTTTTCGTTCAATTTATATTTGTAACAACTAACTATTTCACATTGTCGTGATTTAGAGATCCTTTATTGAGTTGCAAAGTAGGCCTCCAGGAGTGTTGGCCAACAACACTTATGTTAACTATGATGATGATTATTTGTCAAAAAATGGATATTGTTGTTCTCTAAAATGAACTTTTTCAATAATGTTTTAATAATAACTTTAACAGTCTCATTATTTAAGCTAAAAGTTGTTTTTTTTTATGAATTACTACCCACAAACTTTGCTCGATCGCGTTTAAACAAACATTTAGCATCTAGTAACTAATGCCCTAAATTGATTGGTGTTCATTCGGTGGGTTCATTCTGTGATGGCGGATTCATCCTATTGCTTTAACATTACTCATCTACTAGTTTTTTTGAAGCGCCTTCAGATGTTGTTAGAACGGAACTGCTTGTTGCAGTACAAAGTACAACCTTTCGGCGACAAGTCCAAATGTACTTTAAGTACACGTTCTCTCCGTGGTGAGTACAGTGTTTTGGAAGCACATTCAATTCGGTCTAATCTTTGCTTCTCTTTAAGATTTAACTCTCATTGTTCCTCTATTGTAAGCTTTTTGGGTTGTGCGGTTTCATCGCTGTAAAATTAATATAAATAATCAATTTTATCATTTACATAAGCAGAGTATAACTTACTTATAAAAAACAACATTCCCACCTGTCGTTGTGAGTTGTTCTTTATCAATGGTTGCTGAATTTGTGTACAATTTAATTATTGTACTGTGGATGCTTACCAGTGAGATGTTTGTAGATGAAACGAAGAGTTGATCTGAAGCAACAAACAGTTAAAACAAGTTATTGATAGAAAAATAGTATTTTTCTGTTTACCTTGATGTATGGAATGTTTTCTTCTGGAATACCCGATATGGCTGCCAGCTTTTGTGGTCAGTGTCTCTAAGAATTCAAGAAAAAAATATTGAAAAATGCATGTATTTATGTATATATGTAATCAATTAGAAATTTGAAAAAACGTTTCACCAATTGAACAAATACTGCAAAACAAAGTCAGAACCAAACCCTATTTCCAATTCTCGTTTTATAACTATTTCTTTCAAATGTAGATCAATTCTAGAAAATTAAATAAAACTTACTTTCTAATTTTCTTCGAATTTGTCTATTTCCAGTGTGTCAGGGTACCACCGGCATCGTCTTACGAATATCGTCAGACTGTCTTGACCTGTTTGAGGTGTGTTCTTGCCTTCACACTCCTGTTTTATGAACTAAAAATATATATATGTTAGCTTTCATCTTTTACATTTGTAATATAACTTACTTCAGAAGATATAGGCACCCTTCCATTACTGCTCAACAGCTCAGCATCGCCCAAGGAATAAACGGGATTTCTGCCTCCTTTTACCCATAGACGACAATTATCAACACTCAAATCTCAGTTTTAAATTTGCTTTTTGGCATTACGCACTGTCCTTCCTTCCTTAAAAATCCATTCACACACATGGGAGCCTTCCAGAATTCTTTGTTTAGTTCACTTGCATGAAGTATACCTGGCTTTAGCTTTGTGTTCGTTGTTCTGCAAAATCTTTCTCAGTCCAACGATCAACGTCACTCCTTCACTCAAAAATAGCAATGTATGCGATTGGTAAATTGGAATATTGGTTTTTTTGTCGTATTTGTGGGAGACTGAAATAATTACCCGAAACACGTATCAATGCTCCCTAGTGCCATTTTAGCTGAACCATTTTCATTCTCGAGATCTCGAGTCCACAATCACTTTATTCATTACGAGCGGCTTAGTATTGCTTTCTTTAGAATCCTCAGATTGATTTGCGCTCAAGGCAGAGCCGCAGAGGTAGTTGAAGGCAAAATATCGGTAACAGTTTTCGTTCCCAAAAGGTAAAAGTTTTGTTCAGATGTTTCATCTGCTGAGTATAGTGGTTCGTCGACAAGTCTGTCTTGAAGAAAAGAAATTGTTGTAACTGCGGTGTCTTTTAACGTTGAAAAATATTATTTCACACTTACCACTATTTTCCTTGGTTTTTGAGAATTATTATTCTCCTGGTTCACAAATTTCGAAAGAGGAAAAAAAAAGAACAATAATAAATTCTTACAAGTCACAATTCACAAATGTCAAAAATGAGTTGCTTTGTCGCTTCAAAAAACGCTTCGGTGTGGGTATACTAACGTTTTTTTCGCCGCACTCCGAGCGGCGCGTTGTCGCAACTGCAAATGCCGCTGCCGCGACGGCAAAAACGCTTTGGTTTGGGAGAACCTTTAAGCTGTAATAATAAACAAAAAAATTGAAGCAAATGTCAACAGCTGACTTTGATACTTTGCTTGTGTAGAAAACGCTGGTCCAAAGTGATCTAGAGCAGGGGGTCAATTCCCGATCTGTGAAGCTGTGAAGTGAAAAAAAAATTATCATTTCAGTTTTCATACAGTTTTTTCATTTTATCACTTCACGAACCCACTCTAAGCGATTCCGGATCTAAAAAGTACTAAAACGTTCTAAATGATAAATTCTGACAGTTTTCTCTCATTTTCTCTCTCATTTCAATTGGATTCCAATTGGATTTTTCATCGTTTGAGTTTTGCGGCCATTTTTCATAATTGAATTTTTCACCGACTCATACGGCTATGAAAAGAAATTTATCATATGAAAAAAAATTGACATTTGAGGTTGGATTTTCACAAATCGAGAATCGAATTTTCGGTGAAGCTGTGATAAATGTTTTCACTTCACAGCTTCACAGATCGGGAATTGACCCCCAGGTAATCAAACACAACAAATTCTTGATCGTAGCAGAAAAATTGTCATCAAACACCTAAGCTGCTTTTTTCTACTCTAGATTGATTTAGAACAAGTCATTAAACACAACTAATGATTAAAATAAACAGAACTTGTTCCTTCGAAATGTCACTTTTTCGAAGTATGTACTTCATCTTTCATCACAACAAATATTTTTCAAGGATAAACAATTAAACACTTTTGTTGAATAAATATTTCGGTTTGGAAGTAAGCAATAGAGATCTGCTGATCGCTGAAAATGCTTTTGCCTGAGCACTTACGACAGAGCAATTGTGGGTTAAATGATAACAACATTTGTATAAATTAAATAAAGGCTATAAACACTTTTTATAGATTTGATGACGGACGACGAGTTGCATCAGTGGCAACATAATACTCTTCTTTGGTGTGAATTTGACAATTTTCTCAACCGTGTTATGGATGGAAGTGTTCGCAGTAACGCATCTAGTATATTAGAGGAATCAGCCATTAATATGGCTATTGAAGCGCATGGTCTTCGCTGTAGAGAGCGCTCCTTGCGTTCTTGGTCCACTACAAACAACACACGTACCTTTGATGATTTGCATTGTTTGGACGAGTGAGTTGTTGCTGCTGCAACAGAATTCCAAGGATTAGGAATGCCACCAGCCACCACCAAGTCAAGGGAATTACAAATGTATGTCGAGTAATTAAGTTCATTGTAATATTGCTATTCAACGTAATCAAATAAAAGCCTCTCATTAATTAACAATTTTGTATTTTCTCTATAAGTTAAAAAAGGACATTAATTCTTAACGCAATTAGTAAGGATATCTGTTTTGTAGCGTTGGAAACATGTTTTAAATGCAATACGATTAAAAACGTTTCAAAAACTCTTCAGAGCAGATACGAGCTCTCGCGTTGACGGCAAGCTTCATTTCACTTATTTCTTTATCGATTT
Source organism: Melanostoma mellinum (assembly GCA_914767635.1). Classification (NCBI taxonomy): domain Eukaryota; kingdom Metazoa; phylum Arthropoda; class Insecta; order Diptera; family Syrphidae; genus Melanostoma; species Melanostoma mellinum. Next base: position 264,611,406 of record OU612058.1, on the reverse strand, counting down.
CTTCCATGAAATGGATAACAAAATCCACAAGTTTGTGCTTGTACATTTGTTCAGTGTGGAAATTGGTTATCAAAAAGCTGATATCGTACCCTTCGATCGGTTTCCTTCGCAGGATAACGAAGCTTTCTGCTCTCCTCATCATAAATCTGGTAAACTTGTGGCATAAAATTTTTTCGATCTCGTCAGCCTGTTTAACCGCAATGCTAACACGGACAGAGTTGACGCTAGTCTCAATCAAAACACGTTCCCTTTCATTTCGGGAGATAACAACGGGTGTAAGAACAAGCTCTTTGCTACTACGGACTTCTACTTCTGGTTTGTTATGTCGCTCCACTACTTGAGACGAAAAGTTGGTCAAACACATTGCAGCGGTCAAAGTGTGCCGTACAGCAGTTAAGTATGGTTTTAATGTTGCGGCCATTTCATATAATATATAATTATCCTTTTGATTTAATACAAGAAAATTCTTAAGTGAATCACCCAACAAACAGCCAACAAAAACCAACCAAGCCCAGTAAAAATTTGACGTAAAAATGATAAAAAAACTAAAAAAAAAAAAAAATTAAAGAAGTGTCTAACATTGGAAGTATTCAGCGCATTATAATCTCCACATAATGCTCGCATTCAACGCCCTGGGAGTTCGGAAAATACTGTCAGTTTTCGTCGCTCTGATTGGTCAAAAGTACAAGATTTTTCAGGTGACATTAGTTGAATAGTCATGTCGTTTTCCATTGGTCGTTCGGAAGCCTTCTGAACGCTTCTCAAATCATTCCATTGGCATCAAATGACAGTTCCTCTCCTCGAAAGAAGAGAAATTTGATTCTTGATTTGAAGAAGGAAGCGAAACCAGAAGCACTCACACACTGAAACACTGTTGACGTCAAAATTGACAAATGTGATTTGCCACATCTAAAAATTGAAAAAAAGTGACCTGAAAACAATTATTAATTAATTAATTTTGTGAGATGAGTTGTAAAAACATTTTAAGACATATTCCTGTCGTTTTAAGTGAATTATAAAAAAAATCGGAAAAGTGAATGAAAAAAAATAGCGCTCGACGTTTCACACCGATACACAATACAAGCAACGAAACTTCAAAGCAAATAAAAGTGTTACTTTGGCATTCCGGATCGGAGAGTTTTTCCGGATTACCAATGGAAAACGACATCAGATTTTTCAGTTTTCGAATATATATTTTCAGACGGTCAATCAGTCGAAAATCTATATTTCTCAAAATCCGAATGTTTTCCAATTACTTTTACCACTAACTATTTGGAATCGAAAGGTGGATCACAGTTCCGTTTTATATCTGGCACAAAGTTAAAATCTGGGTGGAATCGCGTAAGGTGATATTTGATAGTTGACAGTCAAAATCAGGAAAATCGGTCTGTGTAAGCTGATAATCAAATTTGACAGTCATATTTTTGTGACTAATTGAAGTGACACCTATTTAGGTGTCAATTAGATTAAATTTGATAGATAAGGTTTTGTCATTCCTTCTATTTTTTCTATAAAATATGAATATTTTCGGCCCTGTACAATTTTTAATCCCACAAAATAGTGAAAATCGAAATGAAAGGGAAAATAGTAAAGAAAGCTAATTTATTCACCAAAAGAGAAGCGCAAATAATAAACGTTTGTGCTGCTTTGCACAATATTTGCTTGGAAAATAGAGAACCCGTTCCAGAGGGTATTATAGCAGCTTCTGTTGGTGGAAGTGGAGTTGCTGAAACAATAACACAAAACATCGCAAATGAAGGAGCTCGAATCCGAAACAGGATCAGGGATGCTCTTTGAAAGAAACCCACCTAGAAATTAACCATAGTGTAATGTACTACCACGATTACTTCCCTACTTTTGCTGTATAAGCGCAGCTTGCTTCAAATTGATGGCTAGAGAGCCGCAGATTAATAATGAATTCACACTCAGTGTAAGAAATGGAATTAATTTTATTTACATTTTCTTACAGCTATTTATACCTAAATTATATTACAAATCTATTTGGGATATCCCCTCTTATGAACTATATTACAAAATAAGAATGCATCAGCATTCTGCTTCTCATAAGTAACGTAATGGGGCAGTCGTCTCATTCCTAATGTTGACAAACTTGCATTCGGGAGTAGTGTAACAGAATACATTCAGTGCCACTCACAAAGCAACGTAGTCAAAACGATGTCTTTGAACTTAACTTTTGTTGGCAAAAGGGGACAACAAAATTATGTAGGTACATCGTTTTACTATGATATCAATAAGTATCAATGAAAACGTGCTTGTTTGTTTGTCTCTAGTATTTTGGTTGTTGCTTTTCGAATGAATGTTATTACACTACAATAGAAACCACTTTTGCATTAGTTGTTTAATAAAATAAAAATAAAAGTTAACTTAAAATTGTTTACCGGTTTCGAAATCCCAAAATAAAGTGGTGTTTGTGATGTCACTTCGAAGGCAGATGCTGTGGTGTGTATGTATAGTTTTCCCTCTTGTTCTTTATTCCTCTATTCCTCTAGTTTCAAACATTTTCTCTTTAAGTGATACCAAATAAGTAGAAAGAAAATTTGATATCAAATTGATCATCTTACACAGACGGAAAAGCCATTACTATCAATTTGATACTAAGAAAAAATGACAGTCAACTATCACCTTACGCGATTCCTTGATAGTTGACAGTCAAAATCAGGAAAATCGGTCTGTGTAAGCTGATAATCAAATTTGACAGTCATATTTTTGTGACTAATTGAAGTGACACCTATTTAGGTGTCAATTAGATTAAATTTGATAGATAAGGTTTTGTCATTCCTTCTATTTTTTCTATAAAATATGAATATTTTCGGCCCTGTACAATTTTTAATCCCACAAAATAGTGAAAATCGAAATGAAAGGGAAAATAGTAAAGAAAGCTAATTTATTCACCAAAAGAGAAGCGCAAATAATAAACGTTTGTGCTGCTTTGCACAATATTTGCTTGGAAAATAGAGAACCCGTTCCAGAGGGTATTATAGCAGCTTCTGTTGGTGGAAGTGGAGTTGCTGAAACAATAACACAAAACATCGCAAATGAAGGAGCTCGAATCCGAAACAGGATCAGGGATGCTCTTTGAAAGAAACCCACCTAGAAATTAACCATAGTGTAATGTACTACCACGATTACTTCCCTACTTTTGCTGTATAAGCGCAGCTTGCTTCAAATTGATGGCTAGAGAGCCGCAGATTAATAATGAATTCACACTCAGTGTAAGAAATGGAATTAATTTTATTTACATTTTCTTACAGCTATTTATACCTAAATTATATTACAAATCTATTTGGGATATCCCCTCTTATGAACTATATTACAAAATAAGAATGCATCAGCATTCTGCTTCTCATAAGTAACGTAATGGGGCAGTCGTCTCATTCCTAATGTTGACAAACTTGCATTCGGGAGTAGTGTAACAGAATACATTCAGTGCCACTCACAAAGCAACGTAGTCAAAACGATGTCTTTGAACTTAACTTTTGTTGGCAAAAGGGGACAACAAAATTATGTAGGTACATCGTTTTACTATGATATCAATAAGTATCAATGAAAACGTGCTTGTTTGTTTGTCTCTAGTATTTTGGTTGTTGCTTTTCGAATGAATGTTATTACACTACAATAGAAACCACTTTTGCATTAGTTGTTTAATAAAATAAAAATAAAAGTTAACTTAAAATTGTTTACCGGTTTCGAAATCCCAAAATAAAGTGGTGTTTGTGATGTCACTTCGAAGGCAGATGCTGTGGTGTGTATGTATAGTTTTCCCTCTTGTTCTTTATTCCTCTATTCCTCTAGTTTCAAACATTTTCTCTTTAAGTGATACCAAATAAGTAGAAAGAAAATTTGATATCAAATTGATCATCTTACACAGACGGAAAAGCCATTACTATCAATTTGATACTAAGAAAAAATGACAGTCAACTATCACCTTACGCGATTCCACCCCTGCATTCATGAACTGACAGAAGGGACTCATTTTGATGTTCTTTTTAGCACGCAGGAATTTGAACAAGCGTATATCCACGTACAAAAAAAAACGAACGTTGCAGCAATAAATATTACCCGTGCAACTCATTGTCCGTCTCAGCTTTTCGAATTTTCATTCTATTTTGCATATCATACATGTTCGACCAGTTAAATGCAACAAATTGCACCGTATACTAGCAGTCATTGCCGAAGTTTAAGGCCTTAGCCAAACCAACGCGGTGAGTGCGTGCGATGCGATTGCGATAAGTCAAATCCCTATGCATTACGTCAAACGTCCATAAGATTACACCGCGATAAGTCAAATCCCTATGCATTACGTCAAACGTCCATAAGATTACATAGGGATTTGACTTATCGCAATCGCATCGCACGCACTCACCGCGTTGGTTTGGGCAAGGCTTAACTAATCGACCGCAAGTCAATACCGACAAATTGGTGTAACAGAGAAATAGAACAAGAAAACAGTCGCATTCATTAGCCCTGTTCACACTGTACAATTAGTTGGACAGACTAAGGTTTGAACGACCAATGCTCTAGAGTGTGAATCCTTCATACGACCGCTTGTCCAACTTGTTGGATGGTTTTCAAAAAATTTTGAAAATCTAGAAGTAGGACGGAGTGGAAGGGTGTGTGACATAAAGTTGGACGACAAGCTTGATAAGTGTGAACGAAAACTACATCAGACCGTCCAACTTCCATCAAACAAAGTCTGTCCAACTAATTGTACAGTGTGAACAGGGCTATTCGCAAGAAACTTCAACATATTGACCAATGTGAACTTTGTCAAACGGGTACTTAATGGAAACGGGATACAACTTTCAAACCACAAAGTCCTTCAAACTGTTAACCATTCTCAGTTGAGGTGACTCGGTGTACTGTCATTTTCACGACACGATTGTGTTTTTTTTTTTAGTAAAAACCATCTTTTCTAATTTTCATTTGGAAATTGGATTGGAGTCTTGCAGTTTGCATTGAAGTTCGTCAATATAAATCAATACATTATCATTTTGAAACATTTTATAATTATGGAGAGCTTGGTGAACTACAGCAGTGAAGATGAACACACTGAAGACTCACCGAAAAGAAAAGTGGTAAATAATTCAGTATTTGTTTCTATTTAATTAGGTATAAGCAAAAAAAAGTTATTTTAAGTAGATGTGTAGAAATATGTACACACAAACAAATCATGAGGGTATTTTGTTAAAAATGGCGTCTTACCTTAACAGCGAAAAATCAATAAAATTGCTTTTATGAGGGGATATTTTCTAAACATTTAATACGGCAGTACAAATTCATAACATGACCTCATAATTTTTTATAAAATGAATCTATCCTTTTTCACTACGAGATCCGATGAGCTTTCATTTTCATTTTGAAATTAAATATATCCATCTCAATTATAAAACTTCCTATTAGTATTAAAGTAAATAACACAGTTTGCTGTTTCTGAATAGTTGCCAATTCTTTAGGCTGAACGCTGTCCGGTGCTTGAAATCGATCCGAACAAGCGGAATAAAGGAGAGTTAAATCGTCGCCCCAAAGAAGAGGTAATCGCTTTTAATTAAATTAGTTCATTCATACAAACAATATTCTTACTCGCACAGATAAATTATTTAATGTTAGGCTATTACTACCATTACCAGATATGTACTCTTTTTTATAAATTAGATTAAATCGTGGATTTAACGTAAATATTATTAAAGGTGCATCTTGGTTTATTTTCCAAAACCAAAATGTACCTCTTTTCGACTTATGTAGTACCTATTGTAGAACATAAGAAAAAAAAAAAAAAAAAAACAAAACACCATTATTTCAAATGATAATATTAACAAAAATCCACTGTGTTATTATGTATCAATTCTCAAATCGACTACTACCTCACCTAAGTCACATCACACAAGATGATAAATAGAAGTTTGTTTATGTGCAAATGCAATTGCAAAAGATTTAGACTTACTGTTGCCAGACAAATATACTCGTATGTGTACTGAACCTGTATGAAAATCAAATTTGTGTCCCGAGAACGTGAGTATAAAGTAAAATCCAATTAACAGTTTTCTTACAGGACAAAACGGCGTGAGAATTACCGTTAAACTTTACAAAACCAATAAAGTGTAGCTTTGTTGTTACACAGAAGATACGATTGAATGCATCCAAACAATGTTTTTATTTTTTAAATTAAAATTTTTTTTAAAGCTTATTCAATCATCGTAAATGAATAACAAAAAAATCAAAACAATGTTTTTATTGATTTCAGAATGTGAGGAGCAGTAAAACGGGTGAAAGAAGCCAGATATCATACAGCCGAGATAAAGAGACCTCACAGAATAGCTCTCGAAAGGTGGTACATTGATTTTCTTTTTTGATATGTCATATATGTATGTATAAATGTAACCCCAGACTGGTGTTTACTTGTAGTTTCATATAAACATATATGTATTTATATTATTATTATTATTAACAAAGTTGGTTGTTTTCGCTTGGCGATAGTCTTGCTTTTCTCTCTTCTTAAAACCATTCTAGAAAAAGAAAAGAATTTATAAGAAAGATAAAATCAAAGATTAATCAATTCATATCAAATTGTAATGGTCGGAAACAGGATATTGCAGTAGGACATTATTTTTCGACTTCACTCGAATTTTCGTACTTTTATTTTGGCAGGAATACGTAAAGCCCGTTCAGGTTTCAGCCCCCCCCCATTCGTGGAGCTAGTCTATTTGGCCTTTTGCAGGCATGCCAAGCTCTCTGGACAACCATCTATTTTTGCTTCCAGCACCTGCAAGTGTTCCTGTAAGCTGTGTGTAGTAATGGAAGCATAGAAAGCGAGTGGTTTATTTGGAATTCTGGTTTCGGCTCTGGACACATCCGGTGTAAAGTACACTAGTATAAGTTCAGGCATGTCCTTTCCGTTTTCCTACATCTCGAAGGTACGTTACAAAACTTTATCGAAGTTGTAGAATTCTTGCATATATTATGATGATATGCAGAATCTGTCCCAAAAGCCTCACATGCCTTGATTTGTCTCGCATCAAATGTCCGAAAAATTTCGCGGTCAATGTGCGACGTGTGTACACGTTATGCGAAAAAATCGGCACATCACTCATTTGCGATCATATGCAGGCTTGCGTTAGCTCAATAGATTGTTTGATTATTGTGTTTTGCTCATGGTTTGTGATTTTTTACCGAAATCTTCACTTAAAATCTAACTGTCATCTGAGTCTTTTACTTTTGAGCAATCAGAACGAAGAAAAGTGACAGAATCTTAAGATTTGATTTTCGAGGTAACGGTACTTCTACTGTTTTGAGTCCCCATTTTAGAGGTGAAGAAATTTTTGAAATCGGGTCAGTAGTTTTTGAGTTCTCGTTCCCGTAAGAATACGGTTATGAAATACATGCCGTTTTTCAAAATTAATTTCACTCCTTTTTCTTCGACTTTTGGAATTCGTTTAAGCAAACAGCTTAAAAGCTTTAAGGCGTTTGGGTTTGCAATGGTTAAATTTCTAGATTTCTTATTTTTTGTGGCCTTAAGGCAAATTTTGTATAAAATCAGTAGTGGAAGTGGTACTCAAAGTGGTAGGTGTAGTTTACATAAGCATGGTGGCAGGGGATAAGAGCCTTACTAACTTCTGCTGGCAAGGGAAGGTTGAGTAATTGTAATAAATATGCTTCCGTAACACTTGAACTATTAATTGCTTAAAATTTGATTATGTTATGATCTTGTGGTGCTGTCATGACAATCTAACTTAGGTACACTCTGTGTTTACCGAGTAACATATTCCATATTGTTAGCTTACTGTAAATAAATACATTTACATTGACATTTACTTGCTGATGTTTACCGATTGTTCTCGAACTTTGTAAATGTCGCATGAAATGAAATGAAATCGACAAAATTGCTTTCGAATGTCGAAAACCAACGTGTCACATTTTATTTCAGTTTAGCCTAAACCTGTTTAGTTTAGTATTTTTTTCAACAAGAATATACTGGGTGGGTAAAATAAAACTTTATTTTTGAAAACTCAATAAAATAAACAAATTAATTGTTTCCATGTATTATTGCTTTAATTGAGCAAACATTCCCATTAATTATGAAACACAACGACGTTCAAGTGGCTGCCTCGGCTGTCTTCCTTAAAGTGGTTAAGTGCTCGAATTGTTTTCAGATTGTTGACATAACGGTCCTTCACGGTTCTCCATAACAAAATTCCCACAAAACATCAAACCGCAGCTCCGAGGTGCCATTGACAGACGACTGATATGATTTGCGAAAAGGTTATTTTTCGCCTAAAATCGTTGTCCAACTGAAGCAGTGGTATCCGTGGCGTGATGCTTAGCATGTCCACCTGCTAACCCAGGCGTTCGAGGTTCGAATCCCAGCAGAGGCATAAATGTTTTTTTCACGGGTATTGCCTCTCGCGAGGAATTGGCAAGTCCTCCGTTAGTAAATTCGTTGCCATGAAAAGCGCTTTCTCAATTAGCCGGCAGAAAATTGTAGGTCCCCTCCATTCCCTCGCCAGGCATGTTTTTGAGAAATGCGCTAGGACCAGTGGCTCCTCGCTCTGTTGCGCCATTTTATTTATTTTTATTTATTTGAAGCAGATCTAAGACGGTTCTTAAGCGATAGCGAAGCGATTGGTCGATATTGCTTCAAATGTTGAGCTGTTGAGATCAATGGCGAGTTTATTTTCGTGTATTGTTGTCTTACAATCGTTTTAAACAACCACATTCTAGCATGTCAATCTCACAAGCTTTTTCACAAAATAACGTACCTCAGACACAGGATGTGCTTCAATTTCGGTCAAACCTTATTTTCAAAAATCGCACTGTTACACAGCACTCACTTTTGAAATAAGTTTTTAATATCTCCCCGGCGTTGGTCTAGACTCATTGCGTCAAAAAAATAATTCATGATTAAAGAACTTTTAAACGGCGATCCCGTATATACTTTTTTTCTATTGGAGGTTTTTAAAATACCAGCTGGAGCACTCAGATCTAAATATCGGTCCATTGTACTACCAGTTAGCAAGCAACCTTCTATTTGTTATAGCTTTCCAGATGTTCGGAGAAAAGCCAAAAGACGCTGCCATGTTTGCGCCGAGTATCTGTAACTTCATGTCGCTGGCAGACCTAGCGACGGTTCAGGTCCTGAGAAAGCTGTCGGAGATCCTTGCCTAGCAAGTTCATCGGCGATCTCATTTCCAGTTATGCGGTGATGGGCCGAAACCAAGGAATTTAATCTTCCGATCGCATTCAGAGAGCTCTTGCATTCCTGGATCACTTTCGAAGTGGTTAGAGGGTTGAGAAGGTCCTTAAGCACAGCTTGGCTGTCGATGCAAACACAGATAGTTCTCCCCGTTAATTCATTATTCGTAACGTGTCTTAAGGCCATCAGTAAAGACACATTCATTCGAATAAAAACACAATCAACATAAGAATTTTGGCTTATATTTTTAAGAACTGCAAATGTTTATTATATAACATCTAATTATTGCTATTTTTACAGAGCGATCACAAGGAAGAAAGTAACCGGGCTGGTCGCCACTCAGGTAGTCGAGACCAGCACTATCATCGCGATGAGAGGCGTTCAGATAGATCGTATGAGAAGAAGAGAGATTCTAAGGACGATCGCAGGCGCAAAGATAGCCACCGAGAAAGGGAAAGAGATTATGAACATCGAGAGCTAGAGAGAGATCGCCGAGATCGTTCTGATAAATACCGACGAGATAAAAATGCCAAAGATAACTCGTATCGTGAGAAAGGCAGACGGAGAAGATCATCTGAATCGCCAATACAAAATAGTAAAGACCACAGTACATCCAGTATCCGTAATCGAAATCGTTCAAGGTCTCGTTCTGCATCAAAAGAACACCCGTCATACAGTAAAATAACTCCCTCTGCAAGCAAACATCAAAAGTTTGAGCATAAAGAAGAGTCAAATACAACCAATTCAGTATCTCAAAACAAAAGCGCAAGCCGTTTGCAGGGGGTTCTTAACTTACCACTAAATGATGAAGCTCCTAAAATGCCAACGGTTATAAATAAAGCGGATGGAACAGCAATTGCCCTTCCGACTTATTATAATCCCAAGATCATTAATCCTACAAAATATGCCGAGCAAGTTCAGAAAAGGAAATTGATATGGGGGGCCAAAAAGGACGAAGATACATCATCAAAGTGGGGTCATGCAACGTTCTCTGAAGATTCGGATGGTAAAGTAGCGTCGAAATTCATGCGACTTATGGGCATAAAGTCAGCACCTAAGTCAGGCGACGGTGGTACTGCAACGGATTCTCCGGCAGTAGAAAAGCACGGTCCTGACGTCAAGTCAAGACAAGCAATGTTTTCCAGCATGGAGCAGCAGTATGAGGTTGCGCGGCAGGTCACACATACAATGCGAGGTGTCGGACTAGGGTTTGGCTCTCAATCACGACAATGTTAAATAGTAAGTTGTTACAAACATAAATTAAACGAAAAAAAACGTGTTAAACGAAAAAAAAATAAAGATTTTTTGTGATCTTAATTCAAAAAAGGTTTTCTATTTTTATTTTTGGAAATTTGAAGTATTATAAGTGTTGGGGGGATTTTTGGAATTTTATTTTATTTGATCACAATTCGCTATGTTTGGTTGGATGTGATGATTCTTCCTGTTCGTCACTAACATCTAAGTGTTCATCATGTTCGCTATTTTCGTGGTCTTCAACTTTTGCCATTAGTTTTTTTATTTCGAGATCATAGTTTTTCCATTCAGGGACAATGCGCTGGGCAGCTGTTAGTTTTGCTTCTTTTGTTTGTGGATTGTTGCAAAGATCGATTACCTTTGCGTTCTTAAAATTACTGTCACTGCACCAGGTTTGACACCAAAGCCATTCGTCTGGTAGGGATTTGATAGCAACTTGATGAATCATGTTATTGGGAAGATCCTGATCAAGATTAGACAAACTATTAGGGTCTTGGCTTAAAGCCTGATACTGTCCTCTGAGTCGGTCACCAGCTGCTATTTTACGGAAACGCTTTAAATCGACTACATACAAGGCAGATATATGGTAACGTCTTCCCATTAGATGACTTCGCCAATAGCCTTGTTTCCAAAAACGGAAACCTTCCATTTCTGTTCGAGAATCACAGAAAGGAGTGTAAGCATAGGGAGCACCATTGAGGTCTAACTCATTTAATTCCTTCATATCTGCGCGAACAATCTGTGAAAATATTTGTGATTTCGTATTGATAATTTTCATAATGAAAAAAACTTACCGCATCAGCATCGACAAATATTATTTTCCGAATATTTAAGGGAAAGAGTACGTCAAGAAACAGAATCTTGTATCCCCAGATGGTTCTTTGCTTTTCAGTTTGTTGATGCAACCAGCGGGGCCACTTATATTGTACTAGTTCGTATTGGAAACCATATTCCTTAGCCATATATGGCAGGAAGTCGGTAAATTGAGGCGATAGGTAGTTCTTCAAAAACCAAAACTTCACAGGAGACTTTAAAGGGAAACATTCATTTTGAAATCTCTAACAAGCTTTTCCACAACATTTTTTGATTTACCTTTGTGTGCTTCATTAGGGAAATCATCATTATACGAAGAAGACGTTCATATAAATGACCAGAAGCCACAGAAAAGATGTTAATTGTTTCTGAACTCGAATCGCCAGAAGATGAACTAAACGAGCTTGTGATTGAGTTCCAAATTCCTTTATTGTTATCTTCATCGTCTCCAAGTAAATCGGCATTAGTCATTCCAAGTTTCTTGTTGACACGTAGTTTGATAACCTGCGATCGTAATGAACTTATCATCACTCTCGTCACATTATTGACATGAATTGTGTTTGGTCCTTCAGCACTAAAAACCTTTAAAGTTATTCATATATCAAAATTTCTAAGATTTTCAGTCCTTACTTCGATATTTCGTAGATCTCAGAACTCTTTCCATCGCGCAAACGCAGTTCCCATATACCAGGATTCGCTTTTAATTGGAAGTAGCCCAAGTTGGCCATCACAATAGTATCCACCATCGTAGGATTATCGTTTGTTCCAAGAGTTATTTGCAGGCCTCTCGGTGGGGCACCCGTCATTGAATCAAAGCAGTGGCCTTCCAATAGTAGGTATTCCAATTCAAACTCGCTGTGTACTGGACCTCCAATTTCAACCAACTTTATGTTATCAAGATCGTACACCGAACGCACAACTTCAACCAACCAATTTTCTGGGACCTATGCAGGCAATTCAACTTTAAAAGAAAATCTCCAAACACCTCAAAACTCTCACCTGCAAATTCTGGGTGAGAAGTGGATTAGCTGGCAATCCATTAAATCTAGCGACTGGACCTTCGGACATCTTTCCATTTGGCAAGAACTGAACTTCTGGTTCAACAACATACCGGTAGAAACTTAAAGAAGAGTTATTTAATCAAGAATAAATAAAGATATAAACTTCATACTTTTTTACTGGCATGTCGCTATGCTGTGAAACGGGAAGTAGAAACAGACGCATGTTACAATTAATCGTATGGCGAAGAAGAACTAATATGGGAGCAAGTTTTTGAGCACTTCTGGACGCAGGATCGACGACTGCTACAATATCAAACTGCAGTTGCTTGGTATCTTTTGGAAGCAATTTCACGACAGAGTAGTCTTCTTTCAAGTCCTGTGGCATATTGAATCTGGTTTTTGTTTCCCTGGGTAAAAGTGTCGAGAGCACCCTTAAAAGAGTATCACTCGAAATTTCGAATTCTAAAAACAGAATTATGTGTTAGTTGTTAAAAAAATACAAAATACAAAATACCTTCTTCGGGATTGCTTAGAAAAGCCTTTCGAATCTTGTCTCCATACTGATGTGTATTGCAACGATCAACCAGCCCGAAGTCTTCAATATTGAAATTTTCATGTTTTCTCAAAGGACCAAACATTTTTCCATTGGCTATGACTAGCCTGTCTGAGTTATTCAGATTCAAAACACGTTGACTGTAAACGCGCAACATTTTCATATGCAATTCAGTTGACGATATAATTTCCTTCAATGGAGCCTTAGAATTTCAAGGTTGGAGATTTTAATTATAGTTTAGGGAGATTTAATTACTACATTTAATCTTACCGGTACATCATTGAAAGGACCATTTGGTGTCTTTAACCACTTCAATGCTAATTCTAAGCCATTATGGTTAGGAACTGTTTGCAACAAGCCCCAAATGAGTCGATTCAAATTATCCTTCTTTGAAATTTGTCCGCCTTCTACATTTGGTATAAAGGCAACTCTAGCACTAGTCGTTGATTTCTAAGAGAAAATGTTTTAGAAAATTGTAGTTCAATCAATATTATTTCACTACCGTATATTTTAAGGCACTCGATAGAAGTTCCCTTCCCTGAGGTTCATCCAAGTCTGCAAACACCCACAGAGTAAGAAAATGAATATCGTTGTTTCCTATTTTTTCCGAGGAATGCTTTCCAGTAAAGTATTTTAAGTTGTCCATAAGTGTAGCAGTCATGTCACGATTAGACAACATCTGCAAAGCTTTTACATTTTCCAAATCCTTGTGGGCGTTTCCTGTGAGATCTAAGAACTTTACATCTTCACTAGAGAGGATCCTTTGATTAAGTCGTGGCATAACGTGCGGCTGATTCATTAGATAATCCATGACATTTTCCGAGTCTGTCAAGTCACCGCGATACACGCTTTTTTGCAGGTTTGTAGTTTGCTGAATAATTTCGGTTAGAATTGCTTCTTCAAATTCTGACGAAGTAAGAAGGGACTTTTGCATTGGAACACCATTTAAGAGCGCCTGTGGCGTATCCTGAAAACCAAGCCGTTCTACAAATTCTTCAGACAATTTGCGTCCATAGTCGTAGTCTGAGTCTTCGCTCAGAATTTCCTCTAACTCCGTTACAGTTAGCTTATCAAAAGTTGATTTCAATTGCGTTCGGATATCTCTCTGAGCTATATGCTTATTTGATTTGACTGATGCGAATATCTGTTAGGTTAAAAATATTTAAATTTCTACACTAGGAGGAGAAACTAAAAAAAACTTACATCGGTCAAGAAGCTGAGAGCGGCGCGAGAATCCTTCTTTTGCGAAACGTAATTGTAGGCACAAAACATCGATAAATAATCGGCAGAATTATATACACTCTCTTGTCTTGCGTCAAATACCAAACCTAGTCGAATAGGCGCAAGATGAATCACAAAACTTTCGGCCAACTTAACCAAAGCACGGCTATCGGGATGTAGAGGGTCGATCACTAACACCTTAAGAATTCTTTTGTTGTTTTAAAGCTTTTCTTGTATGTAAAATGAAATAAATTACCAAATTGAACACATTTTTACGAATATTTCTTAGCATTCCTGGGAATGTTGGTCGTAGTAAGTCCATTACACTGGCAGGCCATCGACGATATTGAACATCATTCTCCATATCATTCACCCACATGATGGCTGTATCACGAATATCAATGGCAAAGTCTGTAGTCGACGAACTCGAAAGATCCAATGCCAGCAAAGACGACGCAACTTTGCCTTCAATCCCTTAAAATGATCCATTGTACAAAACCAAAACAAACAAAAAAATTAAAACAAAAAAACTTACTGTTTTGATATAGAGTTTCAAGGACACGTACTTCAGATCTAAATGTTTCCATTAGTGAACTAAGATCAAGAGTATCAGCGTCAAAAAACAGTCCGTTTACAAACAAGGCACCATCAGGTGGAACAATATTTAATGTCCTACTAAAAGCTTCAGTGTTGTGTTTAACCTCTTTTCGAATGTCTTCGCTGACTGTTTGTGTCAGCAAAGATTTAGCCTGAAACAATAAAATGGAATTACCGAAATCTATTTTTATTTTCAACACATACTTGTGTCGGAAAATTTTGAGCCGTAAACTGAAGAATTTGAAGGGCTTCTTCTCCTTGTATCTCCGCTACGCGCTGAGCTGCTTGTAAGCCGAGGTCCTGAAATTCCCATGCTTTCAAAGGAGCTATTTCTTCACTTTTTTCAAGTAAATTGTTTCGCAGGCGTTCGAGATTATGAGACATATGGGGAAATTTATCTCTAAGGGTTTGTTTAATTTTGTTAAAAGATCACGTCATAATTAATTTAATATTTAAAGCTCTTACTTCAAGGTCTGAAAATCAAAGCCATCGATTTCAGTTTCTCCAGTTTGGGTTTGTTTGTTCTCTTCGTCGGCTACTTTGGGAGAATCATCTTGGCTCTTGTACTCTGTCGATTTGAGATGCAATTCGACACCATACCCTGACAGCCGAACCTTTTTCGCTGATAACTTACGCAAGTAATGACGACTAATATACTTAATTTTTCCCTTCAAAGCTAATTTTTCCAATTTCTTATGGAAAGCTTTAAATGCTTCAGACCCTATATCACCATAAAGAACAACGATTTTTCCTGTTGAATTTTCAGAACCGGGATACACATGGTCGAAGCCATAGCTCATGTTTTCTTTTTCGCTTTGATTTAAAACAACTTTAAGCTTATTCTTCATATCGTCTAGAGTACAAGCTATTTCATTATTTATTGTCACAAAATTATCCGTGCCACAATCGCCGTTGGCAAGCACTTCTTTGGCTATTTGAAAATGTGCTTGAATTCTTGGTGTTAGGCTGTGCATTGATACGGCCAATTTAAGCAGAGAAATTTGAGAACCACCAAGCAAATTTTTAGCAACGTTCATAGAAGTGATATACTGCTTGGATTCAGGTTCTAAAATTAACATGCTTGTAATAGCTTGTATATAAAATAAAACATTTGCTTACCAATTTGTGAAAGAGGAGTATCTAGACGGGCAACATCTTTTAAAAAATCCCAATAGAGAGCAGGGTTTTCGTCGGCTAAATATTCGGCTATTTCAAGATATAAAGGCGTTTGTTCCCATTTTGCATTGATGAGTGTGGTTATAGGGTAGCTTTTGGAAGTTGAGTCTATTGAGACTACACAAAAACCAACCAGCATAAGGAAGGTTACAAGTTTTCTACATACACATAAAAAAGTAGACAGAAGTTGTTGGTCATGTTTGTAGTAAAAATATAGTTGAATTTACCTAAAAGCACTCATTTTTTGTATTAAATTTTCTTAAAGGATATCTGGTATTTGATTAGAACATAATTTCAAGAATTAATCACAGGTACCGGCGCTAAATTTATAATTTAATAACCACGTATGCTTCAAAATTCGACCCAAGGAAAATGACAAATAGAAATGACAGCGATAAGCGTCCACTGGAGCAGGAGGGATCTACAGAAAAGGAACGGTGTAGGTGAACGTCAAAAGATTAATTTCCACGGAGAATCCAATCCCATTTGAATTTGAATGGTTACCCCGTTCCCACAAGCAGATCGAGTAATCGAATCGAAATTGAATGAATCGGAAAGAAATTTTGATTGATTGTCAGATTCCGCAAGAGTAACTT
Source organism: Melanostoma mellinum (assembly GCA_914767635.1). Taxonomy (NCBI): domain Eukaryota; kingdom Metazoa; phylum Arthropoda; class Insecta; order Diptera; family Syrphidae; genus Melanostoma; species Melanostoma mellinum. The sequence goes on along the minus strand of OU612058.1, from coordinate 264,594,987 downwards.
TAAAAAACTAGTAGCGTTTTTCATTGAAATTCGATGGATTTACTCTCAAATCGAGAACTACTTCTTTCAATGAAACATGTTTTTATGTTTTTTTTGCTGGAATTGGAGGTTAAGTTGATGTTCACATATAGGAATTGATATTCTCATATTTTGTTATTTGTTTTCTTCCGCAAATTACTGAATTTTAACTTCTTAACTTGTTTCATCTTAATTTATAGCAATTTTTTCAAACCAACGCAATAATTTTCCTGATTTGTAACACGAGATTTATCTATTCAGGCGAATCTAAAGTTTTGTCAGTGAAATTACGAACCCCAATTTATTTTCGGATTTCAAACTGGTTTTAAAAATAAGGTTGTGTTTTTAAAATCAGCTTGAGAACATATGCCATTGTTGCATGCAACAAATTTCATCGTGTAATAGTAGTCATAGCTGTCCAAGCTCATGCACAGATCACTCGATCCTAATAGCCCTGTTGACACTGTACAATCAGTTGGACAGACTTTGGCTTGAACGACCAATGCTTGAAGTGTGAACCCTTCAGACGACCGCTTGTCCAAATTGTTGGATGGTTTTCAAATTTTTTTGAAAATCTAGAAGTTGGACGGAGTGGAAGGGTATGTGACATAAGGTTGGACGACAAGCTTGACAAGTGTGAACTTAAACTACATCAGACCATCCAACTTCCATCAAACAAAGTCTGTCCAACTAATTGTACAGTGTGAACAGGGCTAATAGAAACTTCATGCCATTGGTTGCGTTCGGATTTTTACCTAAGACGAACTAGATTCCTTTCGTGACATTTGTTGTTAGTGTAATCCCATGTTAAAAAGCAGCTGACTGCAAAACATCTTTTGAGGGGAAAGCGATCCAAAGGTACCTTAAAAATCATGGTATAGCAAGCTACCCAATTTGAAATTTGAGAACAGCTGACTTGGATTCATTTTTGTTTTGCTTTCTGTCATAGTGCTTTGTTGCAAAATTGTTTTTTGTAAACATAAAATTTAAAATATGGTGCTCCTAATTAATCTAAACGACATTGTTTACGAAGTAAACGATTGTGAAGAAGTTTGCAATCGAATAATAAGTGGTTCGTGTTGTTTGCAATTTTTAAAACATATTTAGTTTGGTTTGTTTTCACTTCGATTTATCAGCTGTTTCTGATTTGACAGATACCTAATCTTAGTCGTTCGAAAACTTACCCGGATACAAAGGTATCCTAGTTATGCTACCCATTTTTTCTCGAACGCACCCATTCATTCCAATTCGACGAATTGCTTAAATCTGGTAGTGGGAACAGGGTAATATACTCGAAGTGTTATTCAATTCTCTGTAGAAACAGGGTAACTTGAACTGAAAAGTATAAAACAAAATGGAATGGAGCTGAATACTCTAATCAGCTGATATCACGTATTTTTGGTCTAGGAAATTCGGTGAACAAGTGAAAAAGAAAATTTTGCTTTTTAGTTTCTTAAAAATCATCAAACTATGGTAACAAAGCTATCTTCAATTATGTAAATAGTTGCTAAAATAATCTTACCAATTTCAGGCTAGTTCTGTTATTTTAGCTGGCTTGGGAGTAGCCGCTGTCGGCTTCGCCGGAAAACATTTAATACGACGTATGCCTGCAATGAGCGTAAAAATTAACGAAGCTATGAAAAGCATGCCAAAATTCGACCCTGAATCACTAGCTAACTCTAAATATTATAAAGGCGGATTTGATCCAAAGATGAACAAACGAGAAGCCTCCCTTATTCTAGGCGTAAGTCCTACTGCGTCGAAATCAAAGGTATTGAATTTCAAAGTAAATAAGAAAGATTTACTGATTGAACTATTTTAGGTAAAAGATGCGCATAAGAGAATAATGGTTTTGAATCACCCGGATCGTGGAGGGTCTCCCTATCTAGCTGCCAAAATTAATGAAGCAAAAGATTTGCTGGATAGTAGTAAATAATTTGAAACACTAGTATAATTCAATAAATACGATACTGATTAAATTTATTTGAATTCGGCTACTTATTGTTTTTTATTTACGTTTTTTGGCCAGCTACTTCTTTTGTGCCATTCCATCGTATTCCAGTAAGTCAGCCGTCACATTTTTGACTTCCTATTCGCAGTTCGTTCTTCGTTGGTTTGTATTTTGTAGTCGTACACGTCAACTACAGGTGCGTTGAATCTAAACTTGTACGATAACCAATTTGATAAGGTAAGTAAATAACTTAAGTGTGGAACTTTGCATTTAGGAATCAACAGCATTTAATTAACTTTTTTTTTTTTTAAATAAAACTTAAGTAATATACCCAGCCATGCGACAGCTAAAAGGCAAAGTTAAGGAAACTCGTAAGCAGAAGAAGGAGCGAAAGTTGGAAAATGCTGAGATTCAGAAAAAAATTACCACGGTAGTGCTACCAATCCTTGGAGCCATTGTAGTCTTCATAAGTGTTTATGTGTATTTGAAAACTCGGCCAATTGAAACATAGAATTCGGAGAATGTTTTGTTAAATATATTTTAATATTTGAGAGCAAGTATGCAACGTTTTAATCCATTGAATATATATAGTTTATTTTAAAGTAATTATTATATAGGCCTGTTGAGCAACTCAAATATAGCTACATATATGTACATATATACTTTATTGAACTGTTTAATGTTGTTTTCATACTTGAAATAAAAAAATACAAATTTGCAAACGTTTTCTCGAATTGCTAATAGTACACTGTGTGTGTTTTGAAGAAGATTACTTGATGTAGAAGCAACGGAAATGCAACAGGTTTCCTTAAGGTATAGCGTTTTTCATTGAAATTCGAACGATTTATTCTAAAATCGAAACTACTCTTTTCAATGCAACGTATTTTTAGGTATGGGGGTTAAACTAGGAATTCTTATTTTCGCATTTTGCAAATTGTTTTCTCTAACAAATTATTGAAATCTAACATCTAGGTACCTACTGGTTATGTTTCCTCATAACTCATACCAATTTTTTCAACCAAAAGCTGTCAACAAATTAATATAAAATAAGCAAATTATTTTCCATTTAACGTTTGAGAGAACAATGGTTTTTGCATGTGTCCTTGAATATAGAGCAGATGTCCCAACCAAATGGGAGTGGATCGTTGGCGTTTAGAGTAGCTCTGGATTTAATTTCAAAACATGGAAAATGGAAAAAGAGTAAAACTTTTCACCTCTTTTTTCTCTTTTCGTCAATAAAAAACGCTATTAGTGCATCGCTTAAGATCTGCGTTATGTTTTCGCTGTTTTACCTACTAACTTTTAATTTAAAATGGTAACTAGCTTATACCCGTGTCGTAAAGGTTAACATAAATGGCAGTTAGTGGAAGTTAGAGGAAGAGATAGGTCGTATATGTATGTACTTAAAAAAAAAAATTAAATATGTACATAACTAATCATATCAAACAAAGTCGTTTGATTACCCACATTGTTTCAACAAAATTACCTATTTTCGATTTACCTGAGTTAATATTTTTTAATTGAAACCCATTCGGAACAAAAATTAAAGAAACTGGACCTGGATTCTTTGACTTTTTTGAGGATTATTTTTGTTCAATCGCCTTTTGTCGATTGTATCGTCAAAGTTAAAATATTGTTTCATGCAATTTTCCTTTCAGCGGTTGATGGAAATTACTATCTGTAGACTTTACTATCGTAATCCAAATTTTGATAGCTTTTTCAGTACCTACAATTTAGAAAATAACCTGGACTCACAGTTTATAAAAAAGCTAAACCGTGCTACGCCAGCGTGCCGGGTTTCTTCACTGTGCATTATTTCCCTACCCTTCCTGCAGTGGATAAGTATCGACCATTCCTATCCGGTTCTCTGTAGTGGTTCGTTTTTCTTTTTTCATTTATTCAATAATTCTACCTCTTTCCATTTCCTTTTTCTTCCTGTATGTTTTTATAACTATCAGTTTCCCCTTTGTGTTCCTTCCGCTGCTTGAACTGATACTTCCGCTTCCTAAATCCTACTTCCTAAACCCTATCTATCCTAATTGCTGTCCTTTTTAGATTTAATTCGGGAGGTTCGTGGTATGATTCATGAGTATGATTTATTCATCAAAACACAATAATATTACATAATATTGATTACTGCAGGTAGGTACCAAAAATTTAGCAATCAAGTTGATAAAAGGCTAGAGTCTTGGGGCAACCCAAAACTACTAAAAAAAGAACTTAAAACAATACTTTTATAAAGTTACTACAAACCAGTCCAGCGTAGCTCGGGTGTTACGGTGATGTAGTGTATAGCATTAACTATGCTCGTAGTATTTAGATAAAACAAAATATATTGTATATTGTAAACTGAGCAATATTGAAGCTTTCTAATGTTCTAAGAAATTTAGAAAATTCACTTTACGTTCCCGTCCCCGTGAGAATGTGGGGAAGGTATGTAGTCTTAAGGCTGAGTTAAAGGAGTTAGTATTCGCTCTTAATATATTTGGTGGTACAGTGTTGCCAATTACACAGACCCTAACTGCAAAAGAAAATCGGTCAAGCGGTTCAGGCTGTGGATCCATATACGGATAAACAAAAAGACAGTCAGACACACAGGCAAACAAACAGAATTACAGGACGAACTTTTTTCGTATTCTCTATCATCGTAGTGTTATGTTTTTTCTGCACGATTGCAAAACTTGCCTTCCTATAATCGCATGTAAAAATATGTGATCTTTCAGTGGTTTTCCGAGTTCTCGTTCCCGTGGGATGAAATAAGTCTATCACCCCTGTTCTGATTTTCGTTCGGATACCATATCCTCCCGTTTTAGAATTTTTGCGGTTCTCAATTCCGAATCCGTACGTTTTCAATTCGCTTATCATTTTGTTAGCGGAATTGAATCCGGTTAGTGAATTCTGTAGAGCATTATTTATTGCTAGAAATGAAAAATAATAAACTATATTAGCACTAACATGCAATAAAGCTGTAAATAGTTCCAATAAACACAAAAATTTAATTTCCAACACGTTTTTGTGACAAAAAATCAGCAGTGAATCCGTTCGGAAATAAGAACACACTTTTAAAATCCGTACGAATTCAATTTCGGTTTCCGTTTTGAATCCGTACGAAAATCAGAACAGCCATGTGCTACTCGGGAGTAATGTTGCATTCCAACGGTGAAAGAGTTTTTGAAATCTGTTCAGTACTTTCTCAGTTCCCGGTTACGACCCCGTCCCGGCGGAATATAGGAAAGAAATATATTCCATGCTACTCGGCGATAATGGGCTTGTTCATTGACTGTGTTTGAGTGTTTTTTGAGTTCTGGGTTTGTCCTGGGTTGATTGCTTTAGCGAGTTTAAATAATGAACAGGGCTGTCAAATGGGATGTATTTTTGTTTAAATGACAGGGATGGTCAATTTCAGTCAAAATAAAACAAAGTGTTCCAATTATTAGCTTGCTTTTATATCTTCTTCCCCACACATTATCTTCGCATTTGGGACCGAAGATCATCCGGAGTACTTTTCTTTGGAAACGCCCAAGGGTTTCCTCATTTGATAAGATCCACGCATCTCGTATGACCGGTAATGATGATTAACTTTCTATGAACATTGGTGTTTCTAGAGAATGGTTGGCAAGAGTAATTCTCTGTTTGATTTCCGCACTGATGTTGTTTTCCGTGTCTACAACGGATCTATTTTGATTTTGTTCAATGATTGATGATTGATTGATGACAATTGACAACATACATTTTGTTTTACCCTCATTAGCCATCACACCCATTTTCTCAGCTGTTGCCTGCAGCAATCTGGAGAAAATCGTTCAAAAAGTAGTCCCAGATCTAGGTATCCTTAATAGCGTATCTGATAGTTTGTTGTACTATAATTCTGACTGAACTATCGATTTCTAAAATCTTTGAACGAACAATAAAAAACTAGACTAGGCGTAACCTTGAGAATGTAAATTTTACACTTATTGTCACAGTGCGGTTTCGGAGATTGATTTCTGCAGAAGATGCTCTGCTTGATTTTTGCCCTTTTTGTAAAAACAGGGTTTGAAAGAGATAACTTACGTGATGCAAAAATTGCAAATACTGGTGAACCACAAAGGTTTGTCTTGGGTAGCATCTTTTTTGAGATCTACATCAACTCTGTGTTTAGTCTCCCTTCTACTAAAATTTTAGCTTTTGCAGACAATATGGGTTTAACTTATGTTATAATACACTAGAGCACTAGATTGCTCTGGATGATATAGTTGACTTTGTGTCAGTGACAACACAAAATTAAAATTTATTTACATATGTAAATTTATGTAAACACATACAGCTTGTGTAGTAATCCAGTTTTGGATATCGTTTTGCACGTTCTTAACTACTAGCCATATGAAATTTCTTACTGTGCATGTAAAAGCTAATCAAAATTTTTTTTTATAACATACAAATAAAATGTTATAGTTATTGTTCCAAAATTTAAGAAGTGGAGGACTTTAAATGCCTTGGAGTTTCCTTCAATCCAACAATTACTTTAGACTGAAATAAACCTTAGTTCACGTAGACAGATTTGTTACTGCATTTTCTTAGTTGCAAACTTGATTGTATGCCAAGATTAAAAACAAAGTAAAACAAGTTTTTGTTTATAAACTTAAATCACATCCTTCATTTATTATTATAATTTTTTTTTTTTTGTTAAAGTTTTCACTCATTTGCGAAATTTATCAAACGCATTTTTCTTGGTTTATAAATAATAATTTAGCATTACAGCGCACAAAAATGTATATAAATACAAATAAAAATATAATAAAATAATTTCTTTTAAATTTTTAAGAAAACAATTAAAAACATAATTTTTATGAACATATACCTATTTATTGTTTTTTTTATTCTTACAACACTATACAAACAAAATTTACTAATAAAATGATAATCAACTTTTCTTAATTTATTGCATGATATTTATGATATTATTTTTCGTAACGTTTTTGTAATGGTTATCCTTACATAGTACCTACATAATCAAACTAGTTTAATGGTTAATACAAGGATATTATTGTAGTAAAATTAATTGATAAATTTTTTATCAAGTTTGGATAAACTTTGAAAAAATATCTAGTTTTGAAATTTCTAATCTGAAGCATTAAATTAGGCATGAACTTATGTTTAACATTAAAGCGATTAACTCAACAACTTAATACAACTTACAATATAAATTGATTTTATTCAGTCCTGTGTAAATACCAAATCAAGAAATAAAACATAATAATATAAAACAAAATTAGGTTTTGATGTTTAATATTGACTTTGCACCAATTTTCAATTGGATTTGTAATTTGTAAGATCTTTGCTGACACAAATGTTGGAGTACACGTTAGCCATTCAAAAAAGTGAAAGGTATTTGAATACTAACCATAAAGATAATATCTTTTATGCTATTCAACAAAATAGAAAACATAGTTTATTTTTAAACATAAATTCACAAGTTTACTATCTTTGTCAAACTTATATTCCCATCAATCCCCATCTTATTTCATTTGAAGAAAGCTTTCCTGTAAATGAATTGCCACCGCTTGTTTTTAAAACTATTTCTATTTTTAAACTTCTATTTTGACATATTATGTACTGGTGTTATATTTTGTGGTTTTGTGTAAATCCTTTACAAAAAGAAAATTTGTGCTTGAATTTTGATATATGAAACCATTCTTCCCCTCTTTTTACTTTACTATCTCGGTAAATACATCCCAAAAATACTATTTGATTTCATATTATGTAAAAAAAACATCAAAAAAGAAAACATTTTCCCTCGCATACACTCCCACATTCATACCTTATTATTTATTACAAATGATTTAATTTTTTTCTCATTGAATTACGTATATCTGTTAGTTATTCCATTTAATTCATAAATGCAGCCTTAATCTACTCTTCATTTTAATAAATACCTTCTTTTTGTATAACTTTGATCAGAGTTTTATTTTAATCGAAACCACAAATTGATATGTATTCACATAATTAATTTGACAAAAGACGATTTTATTTATTATTAATGTTTAATAGGCTAACAATGAAGATTGGCAGAGAGTTTCTAGTCACAGAGTAGAAAAAGACGAGGATACAACCTTTTAAGCTAAGCTTAATTGCCTTTAAAAGAGTGTTGTTATAAAAAAGAAGTTAGTACTTTTAGAAAATATAAAAATTATGAAGCAAAATACAAAACTTTGATCATTAAGACATAAATTATCTTGGGATGCTGTCTAAAATATTTTGAAAACGATTTTTGATTTTTTAACAAGGACTTCAATTTAACTCGAAGTGAAGGCTATCCCTTGATTTGAGAAGAAAGCAATAGTTTTGATATAGTACTTGCAATGAAGTGGGTATAGAACTAAAAACAGTCGCAACAACGTTAAAATTCTAAGATCCTCTCCGCCGAATTCAAGTGCAAGTTTATTAATCGCCAAGTTAAAGCAGAATCTATACAACCAATATAGTTTCGATTTAAACAAATACATTTTTCGCAAAAGTTGATACCTAATTTTTTAACGTAAAAAAAAATTTTAACACAAGATTTAAGACCTCCTGAAGACTTTAGAATCACAGAAAATCCAAATTATGTTTGGTTCCGCTGCACCAAATCACAATGTAGAACGGAAGTAAATACACAAACACTAACAATCGTAGATTTTTCAGTTTTGTCGCACTACTAAATTTGGGATCCGTATCTAGATGGTTGTCATCTGTCTCTACTTCCTCTTCATGACTATTTCTATGGGTGCTACCACCACCGATTGCACCCTCGTTACGACTAGGACCTGAAGTATGTTCATCAGTACCACCAACGTCGTCTTCATCATCGCTGTTGTCAATTTTATTGACTCGTACAGACGGTCGTTCAGTGTTACCACTGGAAGTAGTTGGTTTATGGAATGAAGGATATGAACCAGGACCAAGGCCAGAGCCTTCGTCATCATCATCTTCGTCATCGATTCCACCACCAGAACCAGAACCACTACCGTAGTAGGGTTCTTCTAAAATAAAATTATTGTTTTTCAAAAATATCAACAGGAAAGAATAACTATACTTTACCTTGATCGGACCAGTCCACATCTTGCCCATTGTAAGCGTTTCTTAAATGACTAACGGCAGTCTTTAAATAAAATAACTGAGATGCGACAATACTCTGTTGCTTGGGTGAAGTTGGATTTCCAGGAAATTCTGGATTAGATGACCCATGTTCTGTGGTCACCGAGTGCATATATCTATAAAGAAAGGTCTGTAAATAAACTAAATAAAGAGCCTATTCAGTATGAATCTTACCTGTCCACAGTATGACCATTCCAACAATTATTGTCTGCGTCTGAAGTGACAGCTATGTCTTCATTGTTACAAATCTGATATGGCAAATTCGACCAGAACTTTTTCGATTCTTTGACTTTCTGTCTGATTTCTTTTATTAGTTTGTCGAGTACTGGTTCACTCGTAACATAATCATTATCGTTATTCTTTCTGTTATGTTGTTTTTTTCTATTCTTGCGTCCTCCACCCCCTCCACCACCTTTATTTGGCTGTATATTTTGTTCTTGATCAGAAACTGTTACATCTTCTGATTCGGATTCAACTGCTCGCCTTAAACGGTGCTGTCCGCTGTCTTTCAAAATTATTTCATTATCAAGCTTTGCATCAATATCCATAATATCAGCTTCTATGTTTTCGGTTGAAGCCAATTTACTATTTGATTCTGAAAATTTTGGGTTTATTGATCTCTTTTTCCGACCCAGTGCAGGACGACCACAGCCTTGAAACACCTGGTTTGAAATATCTTGTCCCGCTTCCTGTAAATTAAAACCCAATGTTTAAAAAATAAATATAAAAAATTCTAGTTTACAATATCTGTTCAACACCCTGATCGTATCTTATCTTACTTAGCACTACTTGTTTGTATGGAATAATAAGTCTTATTTACTTATTTGAGAGTGTCTTTTATGGTTAGTTTATAACCGACCTATTACAAATTGTTGTTAAAAAGAGGACAAAACAACTAACAATAACTGACGAAGGTATTCGAAGGCTCATACCGATTTTTAAACTATGTCAAAACAATTTAACATCAATACGTCATCAATTTGATTTTTACTCATCAAAAATCCTCTAGATAGAAATAATGCCGTTAATCTAATCGAATCGAAATCGTCGAAATCGAAATCAACTAATACTTGACATGCAAGAAAAAAAACTTTTCTAATTATTATTATTTCCTTTTGGTATATATTTAGCACATGTACAGTGAATCACAAAAGTAAGTAAGCAGCATTCTATTTAAACATTTTTGCCTTCAAACAATCGTTTTCAAAGTGAATAAATGACAAAAGTTTTTTTGTAATTCATTTATGTATTTCGAACCAAAAAATAACATTTGAATTATTTTAGTAATTTTAAACAAATTACTTATTACTTAGACTAAGAAAATATTCCGCTCAAATATTTTCTAAAAATACTAAAACTAATTACTAAATTAATTACTAAAAAAAGTAACAAATTCATATCACAAAAGTAAGAAAGCAGTTAAAGAAAAAGTTGAATTCATGTACTATGTTGTAACGTTTACAACAGTTTAGTACTTTGTTGGGTACTACTTGGATTTATATAACTGCCTTCATAAGTGAAAGCATTGAGTTTACCAAATTTTTTCTACGACGCTCTGTGCTCTTGAACATGGCTACGAGGTTGACGTAATCACTACGGACTTTTCGAAAGCTTTCGATAAAATCTCACACCATATAATTTATCTGAAGTTAGGTGCTTTTGGTTTTCCCCCTCATTTTATCCAATGGGTGAAATCCTATTTAGAACACCGCATCCATAAGGTATTTCTTAGAAGTTTCTTATCTATTCCCATTTCTGCCTCCTCCGGTGTCTACCTTGAGGCACACCGGAGGAGGCAGAAATGGGAATAGATAAGAAACTTCATCTTGATCCTCTCCTTTTTGTCCTTGCTATCAACGATGTCCATATGATTATTTTGCACTCAAATCTTTCAATCTATGCAGATGATATAAAAATTATAAAGTCAATATCGACACCTCGTGATAATTCTTTACTTCAACATGACTTAGATTCTTTTCTTAATTGGTGTCATAAGAGTCTGCTTGATCTTAATGTGAGTAAATGTCAATTCATTACTTTTTCACGAAAACGAATACCTACTCTCCCTCGGACTTATGACTTTTGTGGGGTTCCCGTTCCAGTTGTTTCTTCTACTCGAGACCTTGGAGTTAATTGTGATAAAGACCTCAACTTTCGTTTCCACATAGACCAAATTATCGCTAGGGCGAACTCTTCCTTGGTTTCATAAAACGGTGGTCTAAAGAATTTTCCAATCCTTATGTAACCAAATCACTATACATAACTTTTGTCAGACCTGTCCTAGAGTACGCATCTCAGGTTTGGTGCCCCTATCAAATCACTCAGTCACATAGAATTGAAGCCGTCCAACGTAGATTTCTTCGCTGTGCCTTACGCCATCTACCGTGGTTAAACTCTCTAATCCTACCTCCATACGAAGATCGTTTACAACTAACTCAGTTACAAAGCCTCGCCAAACGTCGTGCAATTGCTGACATACTTTTTGTACACCAAATAGTGACTGGTGCAATTGAATCTCCCGCCCTCTTTGAAAATTATTACCTTAATACCAATCCTCGTAGTCTACGGTCCATCCCTTTTTACAACCTTCCCACTCACCGCACTAACTATGGCCATTTTAGCCCCATTACTCTAATGTTGCGCTTAGCCAATAGTGCACAAGATATTTTTGATTTCAACGCAAGCTTCTACCATATCTTAGAAAAAAATCTAATCATTTTCAACTTTCTAATTAAATTTCGTTTAGCTTCTCAATTATATTAACTTTAATTTAATAATATTTATTGTAAATAGTATTTAGTACTTAATAAAGTAATTTTTGTAAATATTTAAGATTTCTATTTATTAGTATGTATGTTGCTTGAACTAAGCCAGATAAATAAATGCTGACCAATTTTAGAACATTCATCTTGAAGAACCATCTTAAGATTATCTTTCTTCGTAATCTCGGGTTTTTCAGAATGCGATATTGGTAAAATTATGAGTAAAAGTCCGCAAAGAACGGAATAGTTTCTTAGTCTAAGTAATTTGTTTATTTCAAGTGTTATTTTTTTGTTCGAAATAAATAAATGAATTACAAAAAAACTTTTGTCATTTATTCCAAAGTGAATAAACGTTTGTTTGAAGGCAAAAATATTTAAATTTAAGGCTGCTTACTTACTTTTGTGATTCACTGTATGTATCATCGAAAGAAACGATACGGTCAAACTTATTGATAATCATTAAGTAAGGAGACAACAGACAACACAAAAATTAAGTGGGCTGTTCATTTAATCATAATAAACATTGCTCAATCATAGAAAACCGCATATCCCATATCCCAATAACTAACAACAACTAAACATATAAAAATACTTATGAATGGTAAGTACAAATGGAACCGACAATAACCAATCCCTTACCTGGAAATTCATAATTGCCTCAGAGATTTTTATGTTGATTGGCTCCACAACCATAACAATATTAAATGAACCCAACAGACGTTCGGAGACTTTTTCCATTGAAGAAACAAAATTGTCCCATTCCATGTCCAGCTCATGGAAATAGTGTAAGCAACCTTTCATCACATTCACACAGTAGTTCGTACAAGGTTTTTCTACATAGCCCTTGCATGCACCACAATGTTGCATCTTTGTCAGCGCAGCCGTACAGTCAGCATTCAAACGGATCTATAAATGAGATGAATAGGATGTGTATATTTATTTCGTTTTATTATTTTTGTTATGGTTAGGCAGCGCGAAATTGAATTTTATTTTTATCAAACTGTTTATAAACTTACATTAATCATTTTCTTCGTAACATCAGCGGCCGTCATTAGTGCTTGGGCATATGTTCGTGTCGCAACAAACGATCTCTTTATTTGGACGGATAGTTTATCAGGCACATCGCCGAATGGTTTTAGTTCTTTCATATGTTCGCTAACACAACCTAAATACCTAGAACGAGAAAAAAAAATATAACTAAAGATAAACAACAATTAGGAAGGTATACAATTTTATTTTGCAAGCCTTTGTTTGCGAAATATATTTTACTTTTCGACGAACAAAAAAGAAAGCACATTCGGTTTAAAGTAAGTACCCCTTAAAACGTTTAAAAATAGCCTATTAAGGATCCAAACAAAGAAGAATTTTTGAGTCGTAAAAAAACCCTGAAAGTGGAGTCGTTTTTTCCTGAATAAACAATTAAAAAAAAAAAAAAATTCAAAATCAGGCACTTCGTTGTAAGAAAGAAAAAGAGGCATTGAGTATAAATTTTTTAACTTTTTGGAAATCCTTACGGATGCATTTTGAGATTTAGGGGTTTTTACAGTTGTAATCTCTGTTTGTTGAATAAAAAATCTATAGATAGCTTTAAGTTTATTAGCAGCTTTAACATGAGAAAACCTCATTTTGTTAGGATTTTTTTTAAATGCACTAACAGACCGTTTGCGACTTGTTTCAAAAAACTAGCTCCTAAATAAAAACCTTCTTTGGGGTACGAAAATTCAAAAAACGCAGATTTATTAATACTACAAAAAAAGTTTTTTAAATTTAGCCATTTTACAGCTGGAAAAACTGGCTTGTTAGTGTGACTACTTGCTAGTCACTTCTACTATTCGTTTCCGACTCAGTTGGAAAATATGTACTTGTAGTTTGCGATTTATAGGCGAAGCAGAGAAAAATCTTTTATAAAGTTTACATACATACTTCAAGAACCAAACACTGATTAAATCTAAAGAAAACTTTGATTTTGCTGCTTATCGATACCTTTTTCACTTTAATTCTACTCGTATAAGGATGTGCAATTTACGCATCTCACCAATATCTTACAAAAAAAAAAAAGATAATACAACTTGCTTGCGCAAATAAAACAATTTTGAATCATGACTAGACGTTTTTATAAATTTTGTAAGCTTATCAACAACACCATAAGAATAAATGGACAAACTTTCCACTTGACGATTATTTCCTGCTCAACGAACAAAGCTTTCGAATCCCGTTCCGTACCAACATTTAAAAATGAAATGGCAAAACGATAGGATTCTAGTTTTTATTTTATTTGGGATTAAGTTATAAATGCTGTTTTTGTTTTCGGCAGAAAGATTTGAAGTTCAAATACGGTATTCGATAGTTTTTTGGGGTTATGGAAAATTACATAAATATATGAAGCGGGCAGAAACAAACAGACTGTTTCCCAAATTAAGGCACAACTAGACTTGCCAGTTTGATTAAAGTAGATGCATTGTACTAATTTTTCAAGCTAATTGTATCATTGTTAACAAAAAAGATCAAAAAAAGCTTTTTGTTTCATAACGTGGCAAGAACGAACCGATGGGGCTACTGGTATTATGCCTTTTGGAGTGTGAATTCTGCAAAATATAATCATATGCAACAGCATTCCACAAAAATGAGATATTCAAATAATAGTTGTAGAAAAATTAAAGAACCCCGATTCGATTCTTATGAACTTAATAAAGTACAAAGCACCCGGTTTAACTTTTAACCTCAAATCAAATGTAAGCAATCGGCATTCTTACTAAAATAATACCAGCTTAATCCTACAGAAGTTCTGCGGAGCATGCAAGCAGGTGTTACACTAGTGAATTGAATTGCACTTATAGGTCTGCTATGCGATCCGGGTGTCAGCTTTCTCTGTCCTGCACTCATTTTACTTGAAGCAAACTCACTCAGTAGGTTAGCACTTGTGCATAGTTCCCAAAGTGGTTGGTTTTCTTCGTCAGTAAACCAACATAAACTATTGCTGATCGTAACAAACTACTGGTTACTTCACACCTAAATCCAATATTGTTCCAAGGAGGTACATACTTTGGAAGACGCGCGTTTCTTGGTGTTTCTTTTTACCTCAAGCGTTGTGCTTATGTATGACCGCATGAAGTAACAATTTATTATCTGTCTACTGTCTGCAGAAATTCGAGATGAGTGCAGATTATTTTCTTGATATGTGTGGTGAATGGTGATACTCTACATTTATCGTCGGGCGTTTTCTATCCAAGAAAACTAAAAAAGAAATAAAAGAGAAGAAAAGAGCCAGCAACAAATTGGTGTAACTAGTAACAGGTTCTCCGACTTTTAATGATACTTAATACCACTCTAAATAGATTGGGGATGATGTTCTTTGTTCTATTTTATGACTCATTGTATGGTATACGTATACGATTAAAACCCTTTGATATCTTCCGCAGAAGCGAACAAAGCATAAAAAAAATTGTGGCTAAAAATCAACAAAAGGTACCTACACAAAAGGTTTCAAAAAAAAAAAAAAAAAAAAATATGCTTAAACTATGTCAACTTACTTATCATCAAAAGTAAATTGTGCGTTCAAAACTGTAAACATCTTTTGATAAAGCGTGTTAAAAAATCCATCCATTGCTTCACCAAGGTCCACCTTTCCACGAGAATAGTACTTTTCCAGTTCAGTAAACAAGTCGGAGAAAACATAAGCGTTTTGTTCGTAAATGACACCATAAGTTCTCTTGAACATTGAGTGAAATTCCTTTTTTGATTCCGCAAGGAGCTGATTAAACACATCTGTGAAAAAAACAAACAAACAAAATAGGCGTTTTAATTAGTTTGTTAAACTTCGTTTTATTGACTTTATTTTTCATCGTAATTTCTCAACGATTTTAAGGATAAAAGCCTACAATTTTTTATGCATAGTTCAAAAGCTCTATTAAATTAAATCGATTTTGCAGTTGCGACAGCGACGAAAAACCCTTTTTGCAAATGGCAACACTCCTGTTGACTTGAGAAATACAAATGTATAGAAACGCGGTGTCGTAGCGTAGTTGACGTGGCAGGGTGGACACTTTCCTATATCGCTATTTTTGCACTATTACAAAGAGGAAATACTATTACTGAACTGATTTAAATGAAATGAGTTTAAGGACAGGAGATGGGATATATTTCATCCCCATATTCCGAAGAGAAGAAAAACGTAAACGGGAACTAAAAAACTTCAAAAATTCTTTCACCAACTAATAAACGGCGACGGCCGGCGCAGCGCCGAGTGTCGATGCAAGATCACCGTAGGACCTGGGCTACGCCGACAATAGCGGGATGGGTCAAAATATGTTTACTCAGCTGAATTTGTTGTTACCGCAACTAAAAAGTTTCTTTTTTGTTTTGCGGATCACTTGTATATGAAGCAGATAAGTGGGAGAACTGTGATCCCTTCGATATTACGATGCTCGTAACGAAGAAAAAGAAGAACGACAATAGTATTTATTAAAATTGGCTTTCCACACTGTGGTTTCCTTTAAATTGGGAATACTAAATGAAGGGGTATTTTAAGGTGTTAAAGTTTTCAGTACGACTTTCGTCACAAAGAGTTTACTAGTGCTGTAGTAAATAAAAAAATTTAAGAAATATTTGAGCATAACAGCTCGGGGTAAAACAACCCAGGGGTTAATGAATTTATTTACATTGCATATCGTGGTGGGAGGAAAGTTAGGTAAAGCATTCCACATACGGGTTAACACCTAAAATATGCCTTCCATTTTAACTGTGTGTCGGAAGTTAGGGTCAAACTGAAACTAACCAAAAATGTCTTCTTTTGGAAAAAATTGCTATAGACTTTCTGCCATTGCATTGAGAAAACTGAGGGATGTTACGATTAGAATGGGATTCAAAAGTCTTACCAAAAACCGATCATGAGAGTAATATGTTAATTATATGGAATAGCCGAGTTCACACTGTACAATTAGTTAGACAGAGCGAGGGAATATATGACATAAAGTTGGACGAAAATTTTGATAAGAACGCAAACTACATCCGACCATTCAACATCCATCAAACGAAGTCTAATTGTACAGTGTGAACTCAGCTAATCACACAATTCTTTTCAAAATTTAATTAGACGGAAATTAAAACCACTTAAATATTTGAAGAGAATAGCATATATGAAATTGCACTATTCAACCAAATCAATAGCCGAAAAAAGTGCAGATTCTAATTCAAAATCATTTAATACTCGGGTTTTTCGCACCTAAAATCTATCCGGAAGTGTCTCATCTCGCATCGAAACTGTAACGTATTCAAAATCTCAGAACAATTAACATGTGAGCATGTATGCCATAAATAAAGCAAGAAAAAAACAATACTCTCTCAAAGCATGACTATAGAGACATAAAGTAGCAGAAACAATGTCAATACCGAAAAATAAATTTGCAGCCATAGAATGCGCCATCACTTCCTTTTATGCATGCATTCCAACTGCAGTCATACAATAATTGGAAAAATACTTTTCTTTAAAAGACATTTGTCTTAATTTATGTTTATTTGACTTGACAAAGCAATTCAAACATTCTTTTTTTTAAGATCATTTTAGTTTAACATTGAAGAGTAGGCGTCAATGAAACAACATTTACTTCAAAAACAAAGAAGGTGGCGAAGATAAATTAAAGAATAAAATAAATTAGCACATAGGTTGATGATACTACTCACCATTGAGTTTATGTGCTTTAGAACCAAACACTGATGATAGTCTGTTTATTTCTTCTTTGGAATTTTTCTCCAGATGTAGTCTCGAAGACATGGCCATCTTCGTTTCCATATTATAAGTACAACACGTTCCGACTGATGGTGACTCACAGTATCTCAAAACCATCTCTGAAAAAAAAAACAAAAAATTTAATTCCTTATCCTTTCTTGTTTAAGAAATGTAAAAATAAAGAACAAAAAAATAAAAACGTAATACTTCATAAGAATGTGGTACAATGGAACTTATGTTTGCACTATGAAAAAATAAAAAAAAGTTTCTTAGAACAGAAATAATACAAGAACAAGAAATAATAAAACAGACAGATAAGTGGTGGGTATTGTTTTTTTTTTAATTTAAATCATAAGTTAATGCAATGAAATTGAATAGCTATTACTTCCAGCCCCGTGTTTTTAAGAAAAACATTTATATGGGAAGACTAGTTTTCGGAACTTATGCCGTTTTCGTTTGGTAAAACTAGAGTACCCTTTTTTAGAGTACTCTAATTTTTACTCTGAAAAAATTTCTAGAGTAGCAAAATTTGCTCTGAAAAAATTTCTAGAGTAGCAAAATTTGCTCTGAGGATAATTTCTGACAGAAAAAAGAGTACCCCTAGAGTACTCTTTTTTCCCAAACGAAAACGGCATTAGTGGTAGACCTTTGAGACAAGGCGTGTTTTTTTTGGCAAACACCACTAAAGAGAAATAACAACAAGACGGTAAACCTCACACACACAACGGTATTTGTCCACAAGCTGATTATGCCGATTAAAAGCAGTCACTTAAATTTTGATATTTCATTTTTAAAGATTTTGGTAGGTATAGTTTTGTACTTTTTTATTCAACAAGATAATATGTAGGTTTTGTAAGATACACATTATTTAAAAATTATAGTTTTATACATACAGTGAGCGTCAAAGAAAGTGTACACCTACACCTAATTGAATAGTTCTTCTTCTTCTTCATTTTCGGCGTTACGAGTAGTGATCTTGAAGCGATCACAACTCTCCCACTTTGCTGCTTCACACTAGTGATCCGCCTGTGGGGTACGCCGCGTTGACCTCAGAAATCGTCGGCAAGCCTCCCGGTTTTGGATTGTTCCATGTCTGAGGCCAACCAAATGCTGCTGTTTTTGCATTTGCTTGCACCAGGAGTGTTTTGGCCTGCCTTTTCTTTTTCGTCGCGAATTTGTTGAAACGTTGTACGATATTGCCTTTTTGACGGGGTTCTGCGGATCTCTCCTTTGAACATGACAATACCAACTGAGCCGGTCGTGCTGAATTTTGTCCAAGATGGTACTTTTGACATGAAGGCTTCCACGGATCTTAGTACCTCTAATTCGATCAAGCTTTGTTACTCCTGCTGTCATCCGAAGCATCTTAATTTCGGCTGCCGTCAATTTGCTCTCATACTTTTTGTACATTGTCCAACATTGTGAACCGTATGTCAGAGCTGGACGGACAACTGCTGTGTAGAGTCTTCCCTTCAGCTTAGGGGGCATTTTTCGATCACAGAAGATAGCGGAGTTTTCTCGCCACTTCATCCACCCTACGCTTACTCGATGATTGATGTCGTCATCACAAGATGCTTCACTATTGATGATAGATCCCAGATATTTAAACTTTTCACACTTGGGAAGCACATTTCCATTCAAATAAATGTCTGGAATAGGCTTGTCTGGATCAGAAAAAGGGCAGCACAGGTATTCAGTCTTTTTAGCGCTAATACGGTACCCATTTCCTTCCAGAACATCAATCCAAACGTCAAGTGCTCGTTGCAGGGATGTAGGATCCTCGCTTATGATGGCTCCATCGTCAGCAAAGAATAATTGTTGTACTTTATTGTCCGTTACTTTTCCTTCGAGCAAATAATCCAGAACAGCAATAAAGAGCAGTGGACTCAAGACACTTCCCTGATGTACACCTACTGTTATTTGGAATTCTTCGGTGACTCCAGCTGGGCATCTCACTTTTGTAACTGCTCCCTCGTACATGTCCATAATTATTCGCACATAGGCTTCAGGAACTCCTCGGTGTCTGAGGGCCACCCATATCAGATCTCGTGGTTGTCGATCGAATGCCTTTTCGAAGTCAACCAACACAATATGCAAATCCTCTAAGGCATCTCGGTGTTTTTCCATAATGATCCTTATGCTTTGGATTGCGTCTGTAGTTGACTTACCCGCGACAAACCCGCATTGGTCATCAGACAGCCTTATTAATTTCCGCAGTCGGCTATCCAAAACCCGCTCAACGATCTTCATAGTGTGGGACATCAACTTGATCGAACGATAGTTGTCACAGCTTCTGGTATCTCCCTTTCCCTTGTACATTGAAAGAAGAAAACTTTCCCTCCATTGATTAGGCAAACTGTCACCTCTTACAAGTTTGGAGATGAGAATCGTGAGCCATCTTAACCCGATGTCTCCCATATTTTTCCAAAACTCATATGGTACCTCGTCTGGCCCAATCGCTTTGCCTTTTTTGGAGTTCTTAACTGCCTCCCTAACTTCTTCGACTGTGACGTCGGATACTTCCGTAAAGTTAGGTGCAGCTGTTGGAAAGTGGCACCGAGGAAACTGTTCATTCAAAAGATCATCACAATACTGTCGCCACCTGTGAAGAATTTTGTCGTCATCCACAAGTAGCACTCCTTGAGCATCATTGATGAACTTCGGCGAACGAATCTCCTGCGCATTTCTCCTTCTCTGAGCGGCTATTTTGAAAATGGTTGCTCCCTTATTCAAGTTGCTTTGTCTTACCTCTTGGATTGCCTGATTTGCTTCAGCAGCTGGGGCAGAAATCTCTTCCAGCTCTCGATACAGGCCCTCCGTGCTTTTTGCTTGAAGTTGGGCGCACTTTTTCTTCGCTTCTTTTCTGCAGCTCTGGTATTCCATTTTGAAACGCGCTTTTTCATTTGTATTTCTTGAGGGGCACTTCGACCAAGCTTGGAAAGCTGCTTTCTTCTTTCTAATCACTGCTTTAGCTTCATCATCCCACCACCAGGTTTCTTTAGCTTGTTGGTGGTGTCCTTTTGAGACTCCTAACAGTGATTTGGCTCTCTCTAAGCAGGTTCGTTGTAGGCGATCCCACATATTTTGTGCCGTGATTGCATTTGAAACTGCGTCGATGGTATTACACAGCTGACTTTGCATATACGAAATGAATTGCTGTCCTTTGGTTTTCTCCAGATTGTACCACTTGATTCTCCTAGGAGCCTTTGTTTGTTTGACTTCCTTTACCGCATCCGTAAAAAATTCTGTTAAAAGAAGACGGTGTTGTTGAGCGGCAGCTTCTCCTAGTATCACTTTGCAGTCTTTCACCCGAGATTTCATGTAATTGGTTACCAAATGGTAATCAATCTGGGTTTCATTTCCTCCACTGCTGTAAGTGATAAGGTGTCGGTCTTGTTTGATGAACATGGTATTTAGTACGATTAGACCGTATGACTTGCACATACTTAGAATATCTTCACCAGGAGTGTTCCTGGTGCCGAATCCCAAACCTCCATGGCAGTCTTCATAATCCTCGTTTGTCTTCCCGACATGTCCATTCAAATCTCCTCCAACAAACAAATACTCTTCTTTTGGGATGTTCTTAAGTAGGTTATGAAAATCAAGCCAGAATGCATCTTTTTCCTCCTGCTCACACCCTATCTGGGGAGCATATGCACTGATTATATTCCAGACCTTTCCTTCCATCACCAATTTAAGAGACATCAAACGGTCACTGGACTTCAAAATGGTCAACACGCTGTTACATAAACTTTGGTCAAGGATGATACCGACTCCGTTCCTACCTTGTTCCGTTCCATTGTAGAACATCTTGTAAGCCTTGGTCTTTGCATCTAAGAAACGGGCTTTGTTTGCTGTGTTTCGCCATTTCGTTTCCTGAACACACAAGATGTCCACTCGCCTCCTTCTCATCATCTCTTCGAGTTCAAGACTTCTACCAGTCATACTTCCAACGTTCCAACTCGCGACTCTAAATTTTCGTCCAACTCGTCGCATTACTTTGCTAGCCCCCGGAATCCGTATAGCTCTGACCCGAACATTGCTGCTCGGTCCAGGATCAGCTCCATGCATAGCAATGGAACTGCCTGGCGGGGTAGTGCTTCTTATGTTCGCAAGTACTTCCATAATGCTCAAAATTTTTCAAAAATTTTCTTTCATCCTTTTCGACACATGCATGCTCCATTTAATGAGTTTGATTTCCCTTTTACTACACCGGTGATCTCCAGTCGTGTAAACCCCGGGATCTGCATGCATACTTGGGGAGAGTTTTAAGGTGGTATGTGTGTCGCTAGACTCACTTTGATGTTAGTCTTCTAGATATGATTGTTCCTTTAGTCGCCTTTTACGACAAGCGGGGAGGCGCTGCAGTGCTATTCTAACCCGACACTGCACGGGGAACCTAATTGAATAGTACTTCCTCTTAAAATAGGGAAAATAAATAGGCATGAAAGTAATTTATATTGAATAAACTGACACCATTAGTCATAAAGTAGAGGTAAAGTTAAAATTGGAAAGACTTTTTTTATTTTTACGGCGTCAAAAAAAAAAAAACTTAAAACTAGTAGGCTTTGCTTCGCATTAGGACAGCATATCTGGCAAAGATTTTTTGCCAATTCCCAACTAAAATTGACTTAAGTGTTTATTGTTATAGTTTATTGAAAATGACTCTTTTTCGGATCTGCTTACAATACTCGATAGAGTTTAGTTTAAAAAAGAATTAACTCTTTTTAAAAAAGAATTAACTTTTTTACTGAAAAAACATCGAAATTCCTACTGAACCTCAATAGGAAAACCCTAAAAATTTGCACAGGACTACTAACCGGTCACTGTTCTTTAAAGAAACATCTTTACCAAATGAGTCTTGTAGCGGACCCCATCTGTAGACTATGCCTCGAAAATGAAGAAACATCTTTGCACATTATTACAGAATGTCTAGCACTTTTCCGACTTAAAAAAGCAAATACTTGACTATGAGATTATCCCCTTAGATAAACTCAAACTCATTCACCCACAAAAGATTGCTAACTTCTGGTTCAATTCAGGAGCAGGAGAACTGTCCTGAAACCTCCCATGTGTTGGCACAATAAGTTTCATTCAGACACCGCAGTGCCCGAAGCTGAGCAAGCTCTACATGTCCTCTAAATCTTTCTTAGGTCTGGAGATCGCGAAAGGTGGTTGTTCAGTTGCTTTAGCGTGAATGATAAAGTAGCCGTCTCTTGACCAATTTTGATGTGTGGTGTGGTCCTTGTCTTTTTGGAAGACCCTCGAACCGCTAAGCCCAGTTTCGCAACACGTGAATCTCTATGATAAAGTCGGCTAAAGTTGTGAATTTATTTAACTTAAATTGCTTTAAAATATTACACATGTACCTGTTTTAAAACGAAGTAGGTTTTGTCCAATTGTCAAAAATCTGTTTAAAACATAAATTTTGCTGGTGTACACTTTCTTTCCACGCTCATTGTATAGTAACTATCTTAATATTAGGGGACTCTAATGAATTATTCACTAGCATTTCTACATCTCTGCTTCCATGATTAAAAGGAATCCAAATTTTATCTTCTTACATGCTTAACCAGTCGATATCACCTATTTTGAAATCGTCAACAAAATTCGTTAAGTCAAGTACCAACACACACAATTATTTTTTCTTTTGATTTTTTTTTTGGAAAATAATAAAAAAAAAATTTTTTTGCTTCAGTGAAAATAAATTAATGACTAGTGTGGCGCGGCAAAGCTATGGAAACCTCGGCCCCTAATGTCTTTCAAAGATTTACAATTCCTCGTGAAAGGATGTGCCCGTGGAAACCATTTTATTTCCCAATGTTTCTGGGATTCGAACCACGAACCTCGCACGTAACAGGCAGACATGCTTACCACTACGCCACGAACACCACATTTTTACTTAATGTGTCATATTCTGTTTATTTATGTTTAAAGTAACTTAAATTCAAAATAATTAAAATTTACATTACGTTTACTAATCTGAAGACTATAACGTCCATTGTTAAGAATTTGAATTGAATAAATAAGTAAAATGATTAAATGCTGTACAATATTGACGTCGGCGTCGGTCGGTCGGCGTCGTATAGAAGAACATTAAAAAAGTATATTTGTAAGAAATAGATCTTGACGCTATTCCAGAGTCTTGCAATTTCACGACTTCAGATCACATAGTTCCATGAAAGAGGCTACTTTTTATCTGCCAACCACCACCAGGTTGTACCATTCTGTGTAGTATATACTAACGTTAAAGGTTTTGACTTTGCTTTATAAAAGGTACCTAAAAATCAGAAAATCATTGCAAAAAGAGTGTTCTCAATGGATTGGCTCTTAGTGTTTAAGAACTTTCACTTTGAATTCAGATTTTGCAACTTAGGTAAGCCAGTTTGAAGGTATTTAACCAAGTGAAAACCTACTTAGCTTAAATTAAAAATAAAGTTAATCGTTTTTCTGCTGATTTCGAACGAAGCTGATAATTTCGTTTCAGTCTTAGAAATGTGAACTATAGGTACCTATGCACCTTTAAAATTGTATGTTGTTTACAAATAAAATTACTGGAGCTTTAAGCGATAATTGTGTTGGATAAAACATATCACTACCCCAGTCTTTGTTTGCAAATCCATACAGAAAAACTACCAAATTGCCACTTAAACCAAATTTATGGGTTGGTATACAACGCACGTTATATGTACAATGTACATACGTAGGTATATGTATACACAAAAATGGAAAATAAAACCACCCCCTTGGAAGGGATGAATACCCCCTGTTTATACGTATGTACCTTAATATTTATTTATGTACGGAGTGGAGTGAAGAAGCGTTTTTCGGCAAAATAGTAATATGCCTACGCATGGCAAAAGGAAAAGGTATAGCTACACTTATTCAGTTACAAAAGCAAATGTGGTTTCTCCCAAAATAATATCGATTTATTTTCACAATGTTCACATTCACAGTCCACCTCAAAAGCAAGTACCTATAAGCTTTGTAAGTGAAAGAAAACTACCCTCCTTTAAACACATTTGTACTTCATTTCTCTAACCAAGGGTAAAATGTAAAAATAACTAAGGAGTAAGAGAAGGTTAAATGGTCGCTTAAACCAAAGGATACTGAAGTCGCGTGTAGGTATGGGTAGGCAGGAAGGTAGGCAGGAAGGTACTTGATTAAGTTTCTTAAAAAGGTGTTATATTCTGTTTCAAGTAAATTGCGTTTTCAATTTATTTATAAGTGCTTGGGTTCTCGTAATCTCGCGCCTAGATAGATGTTAAGAGGAATCCATTTGCAAATTCATTTGCCAAATCATATTTGAGCAAAAAACAAATTTAAAAAAATCTTCCCTGCTACTGCGAGGGGTTTGAAAACGGAAATTATATTTTAAAAACACCAACACACATTTTCATGCGTCCAGTTCTGGATAGACAACCTTAAAAGCATAAAGGAGGGTAAACATAAAAAAAAGGAATTCTAAAATAGACACACAAAGTGCAAGTGAATTCTTAATGCACTCGCTAACGCACCGAATGCATTCACATAACCAGTGAAGGCATGCAACTCTGTTATTCGAGTGTACTTATTGTTTTACGTTGTAACACATTCTGCTTCTCATGTTCTTGCGTTATCCGTGCTGAAACCTGAAATACCATTCAACACTTAGTTTCCGTGCAACAGCCCCACAGCAGCACACCACCCGAGTCGGAGATCGGAGTCGGAGTCAGAGACGGAGTCCACAACTCCACAATGAATGCGCCACATTTTAACAGCCACATAAAGAGCAAGCGCTTGAGTTTTTGTTTAGTGTATTTCAAAATAAGTTTTCGATGAATGTCATGTGTCACTTCCACTAAACATTTCTATCCGGTGTTCGGTGCAATAGTAGATACCTTCGAGAGATTCAATGCAGTTGTTACTACCAATAATTTTCGTGCGTATAAATATTTACCTATCTATGATGTTGTTTTGCCTTTCCTATTTATCCTCAAAATAAAAAAATAAAAAAATAAAAAACACAGGTTGCACTGCACTGCCACTGCACAGCACAGGCACACGCATTGATTAGTGGCAATAGAACATAAATTGTCAAGCACCTAACACTCATAAGAGAAACTACATCCATTTATTTACTATAAACAAAGGCTTCATGAAAGACTTGTAAAAGTTTTCCCGACCCTGGGAATCTTTAACGCACAGTCATAAGGTGAAGAAATGTTTGCGCTTTGTTTTCGCCTCTTCCCTTCGAGGCAGCGCATGTTTGCCTGTGGGATGTTTTTTTCTTCCTTGCTTCGACTCTTTTTAAACAGAGGCGATTGTTTGCATTCATTAACCCCCGACGAGAGTATGCGTTTACTGAGCGAACTCAAGGAGATTCTGGAGATGTAGAAATGTTTTTCAGTATTTCAGTAGATCGTATATGTGTGCGGTGTAGCTGCTGCTGTTGCTTTTTTTTTTTTTTTTAATTACGTAAAAATGTACAAGTATATATTTCTCTGAGGTACTTTGGAATTTCTCAATCTAAACATTTTGAAACTGAGTAAGCATCCGTCCAAAAAAGTTTTCATATAAACATTCGGTTTAATGAACCAGTTTAATATTATTGGAAATCTTTCATTCTAAACTTTTGGACTATGATAGGTAGGTACGTTGCTTTTCCGTTTTTAATGAAAATAGTGAGAAAAAAATCGATGTTCCGTTCTGGAGATTTTTTTTCCAAACATGTTTTCGGTCTTGGAAGAGTATAATTTTTTTTATAACTTACACATTATATAATTATAATTTATATAAACTTTTATCAAAAGCAGATCGAAAAAAGAATTTTGGAATCTAGTTTTTAGACTTTCGACGTTTTCCTAGTTTACGTTAAATCAAATATTTATAGGCATCTACACTTTTTACAGATTTGTATTAATATTTATTTCGTAAAATATTTTAAATACATATGTATTTGTTGTCGAATTGTTTTAACAGGTGCTTTTTGGACAATTATTTAAAGACCTTGCCTTTTGAGATGTGGAACTTTAAGCCTGAAAGGTATTTAGATACTGGGCTGTTTATACCGAAAGAAGCAAGGCTTATTGACTGGGAGAATTATCAATAATATAGACAAAGAAAAAGGCGGCTAGTTCATATTCCCAAAAAATGCAGTTAGGACAACACCAAGTATATGGAACTAGAAGCTTGATGTGAGTAAATACAATTTCAAAATCATTATTGTTCTAGAATTTCGTTCTCATTTTAAGTTTGCTTAGTTCTAATTTCCAGGTTTGAAATAGTTGAAATAAGAATATTAAGCTCAATAATATACGAGTTTAAAAAAAATATATAACAAAAGTGTGCTTTGCTCTGGTTAAGACTTATAATTACTTTCATACTTTCGTCATTGAATATTTTTAAAATAGCAGTAAACAGAGTGCGAGTGTATCAAAGAGATACTCTCAACAAACAAAGGAAACTGGTGAAGCTAAAGCCGTGAAAAAGAAGAAGAAAGCTGCTTTAAAAGGCTGTTCAAAGTGGTGCTTAATCAACATTCGGAAAGAAACTTGCCTTGAACTGATATACAGAAGCTGCAAGGAAGGAGCGTATAAGAATTCCCTAAACTTCTGTGAGGAATATGGAAGCAATTTCAAGATCGCACAACACTCGTAAAGCCGAAAAAGGAAGAAAAAGAAGAAGAAGAATGAAAGCAGAACAATGGAGAGTGACAAAGTTACAAAGTTGGTACGGAGCGGTAATTAAAAGCTCAAAAAGCCTAATGCTAGGTTTCCACTTGCAATTTTTTAAATGATGAATGACCTATTTTTCTGTCATCGAGAAAAATGACAACTGGAAATTGCAAAAATTGACAGTCAGACGAACAGCGTCCGCCATTTTTTGGCAGTAAGTTTGAATGACAAGTGGAAATTGGCTGATTTGCAAACGAAATGTCACTCCATCATTCACTGACATCGATATTTTATTTGGCATCGTATTGAATCTTTTGTCAATGAAGTGACGAGTAATAACACGGGAAAACATAAATAAATAATACTATGGTATGGAAAAAATTCAAAAGGAAAAAAATCGAAGGCAGAGGAAATCAACGACGGAGTGGAGTGTTGAATCCTCCATAAAAATTGTAAGCAACGTGGAGGCGTTGTGTTTGAAAACCTTTGGAACTCCACCAGCAAGTCCTATAAGAACCGAGACATGAATAATAACTCATGGAAAAGCATTTTTCTGGCTGTTGGAGTTCCAAAGGCTGAAGCCATCTTAAGATGGAACACTCTAATCGAGCTTGCGTTTGATGCGATACGGCGCCATAAATCAGCACACTCTTTTGCAACAGGACCAGTGATAGCTGAACCTTTTATTTCAACTTTGTTGTTGACCCCGGAATTATCCTCACAAAGTATATAAACATCCCGTCCCTCCTCCTGAAAGGTTTTCTTTGCCTTATAACCACAGCAGGCATAACATAAATTAATTTTCATTTTATTTTCATCTCACACAATTTAATTTATTAATTAAAAAAGATGAAAAGCTTGCAACACAAAACAAAAATTCGATGAAGCAAGGAGGCAAATAATTTTCAGTGACAATCCACCAGCAGTTCAGAAATGACAACACAAGTGGAAATAGCACTCATTGAGTTGACAAAACATTTTGTCAAAATTTCTTTGACGGTGTTTAGACTGGCGCAAGTCAACCGTGCAATTTTGACATTCCGCCACCCCGTCGTGTTCAGACTGAAAGTAATGTGAACACGATGGATTTATTTTGACGATTATTTTGCCTTCAGATTTGGGAAATGAAACTCAGAAATTAAACTGAACTGAAAAAATTATTTATTTATTTTTGTATTTTTGCTTCAGGAACATGAAAAAGAGCATTTATTTTACAAACAACAGTCTCTTTACTCGAGAAAAAAAAAACACAAGTGTCAAAACAAGGAAATGTCAAAACTCCGCCAAGAAAATTTTAAAATTTTTAAACTTCGGCGCAAAAAAACGTCTCTTTCTTACAACTATGTGGGAAAGAGAAAAAACATATAGACGTCAATTTTGCACGGTTCACTTGCGCCTGTCTGAACAGCCTCAATGAAATGACAACAAATTTTTTGACAGTAAATGATACAAATGGAAATGAACTGGCAATTGTATCAATTGAGTCGTATTCAATTAAAATTATTGAACATTAACCATAGCCAGCTCCCAAAAACAGAAATTTTTCCTCTTTGACAAGTTGTTTATTGTTTTGTTTTGAAATATTTTACCGTCAAAAAGCTTTTCGGAGTTTTTATAATGTTGCCAACAGGTGTCACGCAGTAATATGTGTGTATTTTAAAAGCTTTTACTTTATTTAGTTTTTTTACTTTTCTCACTTTGTGTTTCGATGTAGTTCAGGCTTAATTTTCTGCATTTTTAGTTTTACATTATTTTACGAAAAGCTACTGACTGAATTTCGGTCCTTTTCGTTTGAATGCTTATAATAAAAACAAAAAAAAAAACATAAAAAACTTTCTTTTTGAGGCTTACGATAAAATGGCGTAAAGGGCTCGGTTTTATTTTTCCAAAGAACAAATGTTAGATTGGCAACAAAGCTCTTGTAAATATAGTTTGATTGTGTCGGCAAGTCTGCTGGTTTAGGATTTCTTCATGTCTCAAAAGAAGACTTTTTTGACGCCATTAGTTTATGCAACCCTTTTTCTAAACTACTTATTCAAAACTATTAAATAAAGTTACCTTTCTAGACGAAAATCCAATACGGAAAAAAAATTATGGTTTCATACGATAACAACATTTTTTCCATCGCTTAAGCAACAGTGCTGGAATATATATTTAAATCAAAGTTGTATTTGTCGACTCAAATTCGAACAAAAGTATTTTTGAGTGAGTTGCTAGTAGTTTGCTCGTGTATGTACTCTTTCATTTTGATGCTATGCGTAATGCTGTACGTAGATGTGTGAACACTGAACAGTGTGTATCAGCTAATTAAAGTCACTCACTGCACTTCGTGATTTCATTTATTTATGTTTTCATTCTCAAATGGCTGTGAAAAAAAAACACACATTTGGACAAAAAAAAGTAAATGGAAATGACAAATGAATAAATTGGACGGTAGACAGTAAGTAACTTTAAAAACTGGTTTTTATAGCAAAAAGGGGATGTTGTTTAGTATTCTATACTCTATGGGAATACAACCCCACATCCAATGAACATAAAGTTAAGAAATACTTTTGGTAAGCAAACAAAATATAAAATGCTGACCGATCCGTGCGAATACTTGACTCAGTATCATAGCAAGGCTATTATAAATTTTTAGATAATTGACTACCTACTTTTCGTCTGTAGTGGGGCTCACTCGCCAGACTAGACTTAAAGATAGTTTTTAAATTATTATAATTTGGATGAAAAACAAAAGGATACATTGCGTTTCCACAAAAAATGAATTCCAGGAATAATATACCTACAAACAGTTGCAATAAATTAACTTATCTTTTGAATCTAAGTTAATTTACTGCAAAAAGAACTCAGCAGTTAGTACTACCTTTTTGACTGTGCAGTTAATAAATGCAGTTGATTGACTAAAAGTTAACTAACTGCAATACATTAACTGGCCTTAGTCTTTTTAGCGAGAACGAATTCTTCCGTGCTGATGGTGTAGTAAGCTTTTTAGTGAGCAACTTTTAGTCATTTAATTTTCTTTCAGCATTTTAACTTTTTTTCAGTCTTTCGATTGCAGTTAATGTTCCGTAGGCTCTAATTTTTTTTGTGTTTTGACGAAAATAATTCAAAAAACCTAATTCATTCAAATTTAATATAAAACCTTATTAAATTCCTTGAAAATTACTTTTTTTTAATCCATAAATCCAAATATAGAAAATTTTTTTTTTAATATGCTTTAGAGCAATTATGGCTACTATTTTCTAAAGATAAGGGTGTCTCAAACCGAAATCATCTCAAGGAATCCCGTTTTCGGACAAATAAGATTTCAAAGAATCTCGTGTCAGTAATATTGACGTTGAAACATGGAGCATTTAATCATTTTACTTATTTATTTAATTCACATTCTTTACAATGGACTTTAAAGCCTTTAGATTAGTAAACATAATGTTAATTTTGATTTTTGATTTAATTTTGAATTTAAGTTACTTTAAACACAAATCAACAGAATATGACACATTAAGTAATAATGTGGTGTTCGTGGCGAAGTGGTTAGCATGTCTGCCTGTTACGTGCGAGGTTCGTGGTTCGAATCCCAGAAATATTAAGAAATAAAATGCTTTTCACGGGTACCCCCTTTTACAAGGAATTGGCAAGTCCCTCGGATCGGAAGTATTTGAAGCGCTTAGAAGATGAAGGTGTTAAGTAACAGTTTTTAAAATTTGGCCTTTTCCCTACAGATGAAAGTCTGATTACAAAACTTAAATTTCTCACTCACTGTACTGGACCTATTGATTCATACTTAGCCAAAGATAAAGGTATTTTATGCAGCCAATTTGGTAATAAATTTATGGATGAATGTGTTCACTTCATAAAAGTGTTAAATATAAAAAATGTTAATATCTCCAAACCATTTCCAACTAATAAAATAGTATGCTAAATTGCTAGTATTTTTTATTATTTTCAGCAAAAAAGTTATAAACCATTAACTGCAAAGGCTGATAACTCAAATTTTTAAAAATGTCACTTAAGTCCTTGAACTTCTAAGTGCTTCAATTACTTACACTCCCATGAAAAACCCTTACTAACTTAGCCTTGCGAAATCGGCATAAAGTTATAGGTCCTGGAACTGCTTCATGCCCCAAGGTTTTCATAGCTTTATTGCGTAGCCTAATTTTTTAATTATTTAGTCAGTGCAGTTCGCCGAACTGAATACCTACAGACTAAAAAAAAAATTAAAAAACATAAAAACTAGTTAGTTAATGCTTAATTTTATTTAGCAAGGGTGGTTATTATTATTTAAAAATATAACAAGAAAAATGGCAACCCTCCAGACAAAAAGACATTTTGAAATTATTGATTATTATCTATAATAAAAACTAACGATTTTGTGATAGATTAAATTCAAAGTTTGGATAGAGAGTGAGAGTGAGAGAAGGAAAGTCATAAATTTAAAGAGCTCCTGTTTATTTCGTTTTTGTTATTTAATTCAAAACCTAAATAAATTACACTAACTTCAAAAACAGTAATAAAGTATAGCAACATTTGGAAAAAGTGAAATCCCTTCCTTAAGTAAACTAAAAGGTAGGATAAATTTAAATATTTAAATACTGCACTGTCGGAGGCCATTTTTTCTTTGGCTGTGTGGCTGGTTTTTTTATGCAATCGAAGCGGAAATTGGGGGAAATATCTCCAACAAAACCCCCAAAAAGCAAAATATCTGCCCCACAAAAAAATAACTCGTCGAACAAAAACACAAATATGAATACTTCTTCGCAAATAAACGACATTAAATCTATTGTTGATGGCTGTCTCATAGATCATTTGAAGAATATCTCAACCAAGGATGACATTAGCGCTATCTCCGTCGAAATACAGCTCTTGCGGTCTCAAAACG
The DNA here is from genome assembly GCA_914767635.1 of Melanostoma mellinum. Classification (NCBI taxonomy): domain Eukaryota; kingdom Metazoa; phylum Arthropoda; class Insecta; order Diptera; family Syrphidae; genus Melanostoma; species Melanostoma mellinum. The sequence goes on along the minus strand of OU612058.1, from coordinate 264,562,883 downwards.
AATACCTTACGGGTCGCTTGGCTGCTGTTGAGAGTTACTGTGAAGCACTTGAGAAACAAATGGAGTTTTTTCACGAAGAATCGCATCAGAACACAGTTGTAATGCATTTGCCCCCAAATGAGAAAACTGACAAGGATAGTCAAGCAAAACAAACTTGCCTTAGCCTTCTCAATCTGGACATAAATACACAAATATCGTATGAGAAGTCTCAAGAATTTATCAACCGGCACAACAACAAAACCACTATGGTATTAAAATTCGACGACAAAGCCACGGCACAGAAAATTTTAAAAGCTGCGCCAAAGTTGAAAGGTACCGGAGTTGTGGTTCACCGAGAACAATCGTATATCTACCGGAAGAAAAGGAAAGCTCTATACGAATTGAAATCTAAGCTTATTGAGAAGAACCCGAACATAAGAATACTAATTAGAGGATCGAAAATTCAAATATCCGACTTCTTATTTTCCTACGATTCTATACGAGGTCTAAAAATAACAACAAGCGAAGAACTGTCATTTGTCAAAATAACTTTCGGCGAGGAGGCAACGTGCTTTTTTGATGTAAACATCATTGACAACTCTAATGCGCCCTCTGGGAGACAAAGAAACAAGATTCAGCGTGGTTGGGGTCCAGGATCAACTCAACATCATTATTCAACCTAGCATTCAGATGCCGTCTGCCACAATAATTCTATTTCTCAAGTTTTTTTAAATCTAAATATCTTTTGCTATAATGTTACAGGTCTGAAAAACAAGTTATTAATGCCAGAATTTTTTAATTTTATTTTAAATTACGACATATTTATATTATTGGAAACTTTTGTAGAAGAGGGTAAAGAGTTGCAATATCTGAAATATTTTGAAGGTTTCAATCTTGAATGGATCCCAGCTGTTAGAAATAGCAATTTGGGTCGTCCGAGTGGGGGCATGCTATATGGAATAAAAAATAGTATTTTTAAAAATCAAATTAAATATAAAGTCATTGAAAACAGATTAGTAATAGATTGCGTCTTTAACACAATACATTTCCTTATTGTTCCAATTTACTTAAATTTTGGTAAATGGAAACAGGACTTTGAAGCTCTTCAAAACTTTTTGTTGAACCAGAATAATGAAAATATTTTAGTAATTGGTGATCTAAACGGTCGGATAGGAGATTTCCAAAACTCTTGTTTTATGAATACTGAACAATTTTCGTTCAGAAGAAACTCGCTTGATACTTGCGTTAACACAAACGGTAATTACTTAATGGAGTTGATGGAAGATTTTGGTTTTTTTGTTTTAAATGGTGTATCGAAAAGTGATAAATCCGGAAATCTTACGTTTATTAGCAATCAAGGTTGTTCTATTATTGATTACTGTTTAATCAAAGGTGACTGGCTTGATGTTGTAAAAGATTTTGATGTTATCCCAGCAAATTATTCATCGCATCTTCCCATCTGTGTTTCATGCGAGTTTAAACTAAAAGAATTAAATATTCAGGAACAAAATGAAGCCGGTGTTCAGAAATTGCGTTGGGTGGAAAAAAGATCTGACATCTACAGGCGAAATTTAAATCAACACTCAACTGATCTTCAGCTTTCTTCTGAAAACACAATTGATGAAGCAACTAATAATATAATTGCCACCATTAGAGCATCTGCTACAACCGACTCAGCTAACAAAAGTAGCATTTATAAGGCCAGTTGGTACGATGGAGATTGTAGGAGAAGTAGAGACAGATCATTTAAATGGTTGAAACTTTTTAGGAGATCTAACAATTCCGCCTTCAAATCTCTTTATCTACAGGCGAATAATATTTACAAAAGCTTATGCCTCTATAAAAAACAGAAATACATGCATGATATGGCTCAACAATTAATTGACTGTAGAAATGCTAAAGAGTTCTGGAAAAATGTAAGAATTTTAGGTAATTGGACTAGGTCTACTGCTTCTCCAATCGGTATTGATGTTATGGGCTCGTATTTTGAAAAATTAACATTAGCTGACCCTAATCAATCATATATTAGCTTTGCATTACCTCTCATCTACATCGAAGAACTAGATGCTCCGTTCTCAATGCCAGAATTAGTTGTCGCATTGAAAAAAATGAAAAACAACAAAGCTTCGGGCCTAGATGGTATCCCAGTAGAGTTTTACAAAAATGCCAGCTCACAATTTTTGGAACATATTTTGTTATTATTAAACCGGATGCTCAACAACGAAACGATACCAAATAATTTCCGCCAGTCATGCATCTCTGCGGTTTATAAAAAAAATGATCCTAATCTTCCTGAAAACTACAGAGGTATTTCTGTTCTAAGCTCTCTACGCAAGCTATTTACTCAAGTTCTGTATCTAAGACTTGTATCTTGGGTGGAAACAAACAGCAAAATAAGTCAATTTCAAGCGGGTTTTAGAGCTAATCTCTCAACAGTTGATCAAATTTTTACATTAAATAGTGTTGCTAAACGGTTTTTAGAAAAGAAAACTAATCTCTATGCTTGCTTTGTTGATTTCAAGGCTGCATTTGATACTATAAACAGGAAACTATTGCTTTTCAAATTATCGAGTATTGGATTATCGACAAAATTTCTAAGGATTTATGAGCAACTTCTTTCAAACACAACTGCTGTGGTGTCAAATGGCAAGGTCTCTTCAAGACAATTCAAGACAGAAATGGGTGTCCCACAAGGTTGCATTCTGAGTCCTTTGATTTTTTCGCTCTTTATCAACGACGTTGAAGATAGTGTGCCAGGGGGTGTCTATTATGGTGATCTACTCATTAAGATTCTTTTATATGCGGATGACATTGTTGTCCTTACTGATAATCCGGTAACATTACAACTTCAAATCAATAAACTGTACAATTATTGCAATCTATGGGATCTCCAAATAAATAGTTCAAAATCGAAGATTATGGTTTTTAGAACCCATAACCGCGGTGCCCGAAATGACCGTTCTTGGAACCTTAATGGAGCAACCTTAGAAGTTGTAAAAGAATTTAAGTACCTGGGTTTTACAATAACCAGTAATTTAAACCTAGCAGCACATATAAAAGACAAATCATCCACTGCGAAATCAGCTGTTAACTGTATGTGGTCAAGGTTTTTCAAAAACAAAAATGTAGATCCGACGGTCAAGTTCAAAGTTTTTGATGCTACCGTTAAAAACTCACTTTGTTATGCTAATGAAGTGTTCGGTTATACAATATGCGAAGATTTTGAAGTTATCCAACGGTACTTCTTTAAACGTGTCTTTAGACTCCCTTCAAACACCCCTAACTACGCGTTATATGCTGAATCTGGATTACCTCCGATTTTCCTAAAAAACCTTAAGGCAAATGCAGACTATATTGTTAAAGTCTTAAGTAGGGCTAGTAGCAATCTGCAAAAAAAGATACTCATAACTGCATTTCACCGTAATTACACGCCGTTCAAAGATTGGCGGGATCTAGCGGCTAAATATAATTGCACGTTGAACTTATATCTGAACAACATTGGATCTTGGAAGGATAGTTTGTACGATTGTATCTCTGTCATAGATGATAAAATGTTTCAAGATTCCCATAATCGTGCGAAAGCATCTATGTCTAGAACGGTATACAGCAAATTGAATCTCTGTTTGGGGGAGTCTAATTATTTTCGCAATACTTTCTCAGTCAATGAGATGAGCTTGATATTTAAGGTCCGTACAGAGATGCTCGAACTAAATTATAGACCTCACAGAGGTGATATCAATCATAATTGTACTCTGTGTAACCTTAACCTGATCGAAAACGTTTATCATTTCCTAGCCTGCTGTCCAATGCTTCAAGAAATTCGGCGTTTATGCTTTAACAAGAGCTTTCTTTCGACAGAGGAGTGTTATTCAATTTTAAATGGAGAGAGTGGATGGAAACTTCTTATCCGGTTTGTCTCTGAAGCTACCATTTACAGAAATTTGTACGTGAATATGTAGATTCAATCTATTATTGTTTTGTTTTAGCTAAACTAAAAGCCCACTTTTCAACAGATATTGAAACTCTAAAATTACCATTAATTTTATTCTATTTTTTTTTTTTTTGATTTTCTTTTTATCATTTCATAATTTTATTTTTTTGTTCACTTAACGTTTTTGAATTTCGTTGATATTTTATTGATTCTCTCTTTAGATTTTTTGAATTGTAAAATTTATCTTTCATCAGAACATCTTATGTACTTTTCAATGGTTTTAATTTTTATTTGTTAGCACTCACAATGTAATTAATTTTTGATTAAATCGGCAGACGGCTTTTAAGCCATGCTTGTAATTCTTTGAATACTAAATATTTGTAATCTTATATATGAAAAAATAAAGAATAATAATAATAATAATAATAATAAATTCAAAGTAGTATAAAAATAAGCAGTCCTGCTGCGAAGGTGGTGCAGTGCGTTAAACCGATACACAGGTATTTTAATGAAAACACCCTTCGCACCCAAGTCCAACAAGAATACAAATCAGGCCAAGAACAAAACTAAAAGGAATTAACTACATAATTATAGAAAGTAAAAAGAAAGCATTTTACTTTTAGGCTAAAGTGATCCGAAAACTATAGACAAGTACAAATTCGTCTAGGGGTGAAAAAATAATATCAAGAAATGAATAGAAAAAAACATGGTTTCCAATTCCAAATCATCGACCGTAAGTTTTCTCAGGTGAGTAAACACACACATAGTTATTTACTTTCGTTTCATATGAAAGAAGAAGATGGGAAGGTTAAGTGTCCTACCCGCATAGATGTTAAGGAACAACGCCGCAATGTAAACATTAATGAAAGAAAGACTGGCAACGTGTCCGAACATTTTCAAATAGATTTGGATAAAAAAGAATGGTATATTTTTTTATGTTTCCATTAAGAATAGTATAGGTACCTATGTGTTTTGAATTGCGTACAGCTGTTTGGCAACTCTGAGTTTTGGAATCAACCCGATCCGGAGTCCTCCTTGTTATACTTAATTAAGTTAAGGTTTGTTTTAGGTTTGTCACAATGGCGAATGTCGAAAATTACATTTAAAGCTTTCGTGATAAACATTGAAGCGAAGTGAAGAGAACACTAAAAAAAAGAAAGCAATTGGACTTGGTTGCTGTCGGATATGAAAAAAAATGGAGTTCGGCTAAGTGCTTCCTTTATAACAAATAAAACCAATCTCAGGCAATTATTTGATAATCCACTTCCAATATGTACCTACGTAGTAAAACCTTACATAGCTCTTATTCAAAACAAAAGGAAGAAGAAACCATTAAATTAATAAGTATCAATGACATAGATTGAAATTGACATGTCAATAAAATGAACCAAAAAGCCATAGATGAAGTATTTATCCCATTTAATACACATATTCATATGCACACACACATTACGCCATCAACTTGAATTTTTCTTTTCTTTATTTCAATTTGAATTAGGAAAGGATGTGACTAAGCAAAACGAACAAATCGGTCTCAAAGGTTCGTAATACTCATTCCCAATCCGATTATTAACAATCTTTCATGGTCTGCATATGAAAATTCGAGGGTCTTTTCGTGTTCTCCTACTATTTCCGATGAACCCAGTCGAATCGCTCTGTTGGAATTCCATCAATAAAGCCATTAATGCATTAATATAAATCCGTCATCAAATTAATTTAGTTCTACCTGAAGAAAAATCAAAAAAAATCTCGTCAGGGATGCCAGGTGCCGAAGTGATGCAGTTTATGTTATTCTTACTTGCACTGTGGCTAATAGCACGTAATTAATTCAAGGAATTCTTTTTTTCAATTTTACAGGTAAAACAGGAAAAACAGTGAGAAGATTTCCATTACAAAACATACTACATACATACATACATCAAAGTTTTGTTTAGGTACCTAAACGATTGTCGATATCGATTAGTTGGTACAGAATCTTCTTATATACAATCCACGAATACGTGTTTACTTTCCTTCTATCGTCAATGACTTTCATCATTTCATAAAATAAAAAATTTAGACGTTTGTGTGCCATGAGACATGAGGTGCAGAACACTTCAAAGAACTTTCACGCTAAGCACACTCAGATCGACGAGTTTGCAAAATATTAAAATAATCTTTATAATTATCAAGATGATACAAATGAATATAAATTTAGATACCCTCCAGGTGATTTCCTTCATAATAAAAATGATGGTTCCCGTAAGGCAAGGCAGTCGATGATGCACATCGCTATCGCGTCACAAGATGTATTTACAATGTGTGTGTATTTACATTGTACATCTACGTACATATCCAAACGTATACCTAGGTACCTAATAAAATCTGTATCTATTTTACCGCAATAAGCATTCTGATTTGAAAATTGTCTGATTTGTGTTAGTAAAATTAAGTATCGTAATTATTTAAGAGAGGAGTGATTTTTTTGACCCTAAAATATTTTCTAAGAACAAGTATTCTCTTTAGTATAACGCTGGTAAATTAACATAGCTTTTCTAAGTGAAAGAACAATGAAGAGCAAAGAGAAATATTAGCTTCAATTCTTATTTAAACACAAAATCATAGCTTCTGAAGCCATTTTCAGACGTTTAAGTGAAACGGCTATTTTAATAAGGGATATTATCTCTGTGATTGTGTCACTTCTTATAAAATTTAAATTACAAAGTAGTTGATTGTTATAAATAACCACACTCAGTGGCGCAACAAAGCACAGTGTAGGTGGCCGAATTATTAAGGACAGTACTGGCATCTATGACATTTTTTATAGTTACATACACTCATGGTCACACAATTAAGTCATTTTTATAAAATGAGGTCTACATACTTATTCATATATTAAATAATAAATACAAATTAAAACGAAAACTAAATTTGTTCAATTTCTAAATATTTACAATCACAATCGTTAAAAAAACGAAAGAAAATAAATTCCACTATAACAATAGTCATTTCTTTAACAAAAAATCTATATAAAAAATGTGGCCATTAGGGCGGTCCATTTTTTTGTTTTTTCCGAATTTTTTCCACGATAGTCCTAAATCGGTACTAAATCTATTAAAAAAATTCATGCCAAGTTATACCTCTTAATTTTAATTTTAACCCGACTCACCCGACAGCCAAAGTTTTAAATGGAAATAACACGGGAAAAGTTCTGTTGATTATTTGAAATTTTTGTCATTATGAAATAATGAACAGCATATCAAGTAATGATGGTTCTTATAGCAAATTTAACACTCTACAAAAAAGTCTTTTATTATTTTTTGCTAACTCTAACGGTTTTTGAGTTATTTAAGGTCATGGTTGAAGCTCATATGGATAATATGTAGACCTCATTTTATAAAAATGACTTAATTGTGTGACCATAAGTGTATGTACATACATAGTTATATTTGCTTGTATAAATAGGGTTGATTTTATAGATTTTTAATTCCTATATATAACATGTGTGGAAGTTGATTGAGACTATCATCAAAGAATGGCAAAAAAAAACTCAGTAGTAAGACATAACATAAATTTTAGTTAAAAAAAATTGGAATAATAGTTTAGAACTGAGATTGGTTCGAAAATAAATGTAACAAAAAAAGGCAAGGAAATGACAAACATCAGATAAGTTGAAACCTCCAAAAGGAGGTATTTTATATCTAAAAAATATACACAAAGTTTGAAATAAATGGATCAAGAAATTTTCAAATGGCAGTGAACACGAACTTTGAAAAAATAGTTTTAAGAAAACCGAGTTTAAAGTTTAACGCTCGAAGCGGTTAGAGTTTGAGGACAGGAAATCAGTAAGTATATAATAACTTCAAGTATTTTGCTTAGATCGACTTAAGGTTTTAAGGACATATTCTTGAAATGTTCACCAAAAAGATAAGACAAAAAAAATGCCGGTTTTCCGAGAGTTAAAACCCCTCTTAAATGACAATAGATTCGCGCTATGGGTTTCTCCAAGCTAAACTGTTAAAAGTGAAAGTAGGTGAAGATGAAACATTTTACTAGAAAAAGAAAAATTCGAAATCATTTCGCCCAGCCGGATTCCCAAACAAATAAAACAGCACCCTATATCTAGACTCCTCTATATTCGCTATATGCTAGCTGGACAATTAATTAGTGGAAGAACGCACTGTTCTCAGATATAAAAGCAAAAGAAATCTGAAAAATGAATTAGTTGTTAGCTTAGAGACTTTAACATAGAGATAGGTATAAGCCTTGCTCATTTAACCGGTAATTGCAAAAATGAGAGTGTATAAAAATACAATCAATTTCACTAGTTTTCAATTACAAAAAAAAAAATTCATTAAAGGACAAAATTAGTACCTTTTGCTTCAAACATTATGGGTAAAATATTTCAATTGCAGAAATTATAGGTACAGTGGGTATTATAGGAACAGTGGACACAACCGCGACTAGAAACAAGCCAATTCGACTAGGTACCTAATAAATATAAAAAATAGGGTTGCGCAACAGAGCGAGGAGCCCCTGGGCCTAGCGCATTTCTCACAACCATGCCTTGTGAGAGAATGGAGGGGACCTACAATTTTCTGTCGGTTCCGAACGGCTTATTGAGAAAGCGCTTTTCATGGCAGTGAATTAACTAACGGAGGACTTGCCAATTCTTCGCGAAAGGCGATACCCGTGAAAAAAAAATATTTGCCTCTGCTGGGATTCGAACCTCGAACCTCTGGGTGGACATGCTAACCATCACGCCACGGGTACCACACGGGTACTGGATACCTACTCCAGAAAAAAATTAGACTAGGATTTTGATTTTTTCCGAAATTACATTGCTTGTAGCTTGAACTTTAAATAAAAGTGTGTTTAATTTTATATTCTATTTCTTAACTCGTTATGTTATAAAAAAGGATCTTATTTTCAACAAGGGAAGAACAAAGCCTGATCCTACTTTTGAAAAGACTATAATATTTCCCACACACTATTAGTCTTAATGACTAAGAACTCAATGCAGAGTGGCAAAGCTCTGAAAATTTCAAATTAAATCCAAATTCAAACTGACAAACAAATAAAGCGAAAAAATGCTCAACATTTTTTTCAAGCGAGTCATCTGAGTGTGCTCAGATTTTTTTTTTTTTTTTTTTGCTAAATCCATTGGGCCTGCGATGCCATTTCCCATGCATACCACCACATCAGAACGTGTTCCTTAACTAGTAGTGTTATCGTCTTTATCTTCATGGTGCCCACAGTTCAGATGATGATCATCATCGCCTCATACCTTCCTACTGACTTCGTTTGGAGTTTTTTTTTTTTTGAAGAGCCCCGATCCCCGATCTGTCCATCTATGCACAGTACACACGTATAAAATATATTTTGACTTTTGGTGGACTGGTAGAGGTTCAATTCGTCGCGTCGTTGTCGTCGGCGTAGCGTAGGTACAGTGTGCGTGTATTTCAAGATTCAAGAGCCCAACCATCCATGGATGAAGATGATGACGATGAGCATATATAGGTATAGCGCCCAGTTTGTCAGGTTAGTTAGTCAGGTTTTCACACACTCGTTTGCTTGCGCACACCGTGGGAGAGGCGACCGACGGGTAAATTGTTTGATTAAATATTTCGACGAAACGAGTCGGTTCATGAATGTCGATCGTGGTTGTCGCTGCTTTAACCGGTACGTTGAATTCAACTTTTGTGGTCGTATCACCTGTGCCCCCGTGATGCAAAACCAAGGTATTTTCTTAGTCGTTCATACGAATTTGAGGAATTATTTTTCTTTTTACGCGTGAAATATTTATCGCACATTGAATTTTTTTCTTCTCTGTCTTCAAGAGTTTTATGAATTCGATATATGTATTTATACCAATAGCCATGTATATACACAGTGAATCATTTTTACTTCCTCGCCCCTTTTTTATGACTTATGCAATGTTATAATCATTTAATTGGAAGACAATTTAAAATATGACGGAGTTAGGTATCGGCCTTTGTCGTTCTTAAGTTGCTATAATTTAAGTAGAGGCATCAATCAATTAAAATCTTCTCGAGTGTTACTTAACACTACATAAAGTAGACTTGAGACATCGTCTACACGCAGTTTTTAAGTGAGTGAGAACATATTACGTCAGAAGCAAAATGCAAGCTGTTATCGAAGCTATTGGATTGATTGAAAGAAACATTTTTCAAGTTGGTTTTTACAGACAACACAACGCATGTGATAAAAAGTCGTTCGCCGGCACGGAACTTCATCCATTCAATTGATATTGATATTGATGATTCAGACATTCAGAGACAAATCATTCCATCTCAATTACAATATAATTTTAAATAATGTAGGTATTGCTGGGTTTGATTGGATGTTGATCTCTTGTCCCTCATCATAACCCAAAACAATAACGACACAGAACAACGAATTTATTTAAAATTCAAATTATGACGTCGCATTAGAACTAAATAAAAATGTTAGCAAGTCAAAAGAGAATGGTTGGGATTATAAATCTGTCACGACATCATATACCTATATTCATTTCATTGATTCTCGTGACATTTTTTCAATAAAAATCTACAGGCGAATATTTAATCAAACGCTAATTGCTTACACACCTGATTTCATTATGCTGATCTTATACTATATTCTAGGCCTTACGATGTTTGTAGTGCGAACACCATCCCACTAAAAAAAAGGTTTTATTTAAATAGATAAATATTTTGGCATCCACACATTTCCTATGTGCGCGCCGTATAAGTTTTAAAAATGAAGCCTACACATTTTTGTCGGTTTAAGGTTGACTAAGGGAAAAACATTATTGATGACACTTTTTGGGGGCTTGCCAATTTTTCGCGAGAACAATTTTGGATAATATTGAGGTTAGAACTCCTCACTGAATTGTCAAACCCTGGAATATAATAGGTACCTATATGAATTTGTGGTATGTCTTTAAATATTTCATTAGCAAGGCTATAAGCTTTTTTAACAAAGGGAATGGCAATAGTTTTTATTTTATTAATTTTGCAAAAAAAACTCTATAGTAAGGATTGAGTTACTACCAGCAGTAGGTACTAAGAAAGAACAGGGCATTTAACAACCAGTTTCCAGTTTCCAAATGAATTGAATTGACAGTATAATTTCTTTTTATTGCTTAACCCTCGGTAGTATAATAGAGTGAAACTTCAACTATCTGATTATGAAGACCATAATCATTGCGTAATTGGCGAAAGTTACTATTGGATCAATAATTTTGTATTAAGTTCTAAAAATTGTAATGTATTGCTAAGCAAACATTCAGCTAATGTCGTATAATTTTGAATGACAGCTGAGTTTGGCAGGTGACAAATACTAGTGCTTGCAATCTGAAACCACAAAATGAATGACCCTATACAATACATGCATAAAAAAAAAAATACAATACATACATATGTGGATAAATAAAATGAAATGAAATAAATAGGGTGGCGCAACAGAGCGAGGAGCCCGAAGGTCTACCGCATTTCTCACAACCATTTCCTTGTGAGGGAATGGAGGGGACCTTCAATTTTCTTCCGGTTCCGAATGGCTAATCGAGAAAGAGCTTTTCATGGCAATAACTTGCTAATTCTTCGCGAAAGGCGATACCGGTGGAAGAACATTTTAGCCGCTGCTGACATTCGAACCACGAGCCTCTGGGTTAACAGGCGGACATGCTAACCATCACGCCACGGGTACCACAAGTGGATAAACAAAGCATAAATGTTCAAATGGCAAAATAGCTATCACGTGAGAAAGGCATTAAACTTGCCTTGCCTTTGTCCTCAAAGCCTACGGTACCAGCTGGTTTGAAAAATAAAATATTTTGTATGTCAATTTTTTAAAACTTGAGAATGGGACGGACCTTAATGAAAAGTAAAGCTAAGTGCAAGCCGCACATATTTGCTGTTCTAACGTCACATAAAATGTTGAAAATTCAACCCAAATGCTATACGTAAATTAGTGTACGCAAAATCGCATATATGGGTGTTCAGAAAATGTGCAGAATCTGTCCCAAAAACCGCACATTAGTTTGCTTCGATTTGCTCGCACATCAAGTGTCTGCAAAAGAGTACGCAAATTTCACGGTCGATGTGCGACGTCTTCACACGATATGCAGAAGAATCCGCACATCACCCATTTACCATATCCGTCCATATGTCCATGTGCAGGTTTGCGATAATTTAATAAATTGTTTGAGATTTGTGTATTGCTCATGGTTTGTGATTCTTGACGAAGCTTAAACCGTACATAAATTTAAAAGTGCTGAAATTATTTGAAAATGTCGGAAAGAAAGGGAGGTACTATTGCTATTTTGGTATTGTATATGATTTTTTTACAATCAATTTTGTTTAATGTTTTTTATAATGAATCACTAGAAAAAAAATTTACAAAATAAATCTATAAAAAAAAATCAAGCAAAAAAAAAAAACACAAGAGATCTAATATTTCAGTATATATAATATTTCACTTCGCTTCGCTCATTTTACAATACTTTTTTTTTAACTGAAACCCGACCACAACTATATTTCACAACCACTACGGATTTGCGTAAAATATGCAAATTTGCGTTGTCCTGTTTTCTGGTCACCGCACATTATTGGGAAGTTCGCACATTCCGGCATATGCACGCAAACTGTCAGAAAAAATGTGGGAAGGTGTTCACTATTCAGACGAGATGCAGAAAAGCCGCACATTTATGTCCGGTCTCACCGTCGCACTTCGCCGTAAACCATTTGCGTGCATGTGCGGGCTGTCCCAACAAAGTGTTCAGACGATATGCCGCAATATTCGCAAATTATGACGTCAGTACCGCGAACGTTTGCGGCTTTTATATGCCGTCTGCACGTAGTTTAAAACTTTTTTTGTGAGCCATCTTTTGGGTTTCAATTTTAAAAAATATGTTGAATTTGATAGTTTAAAAAAAAAGAGAGAAAGCGTGTTAACGTCCATGAGAGTGTATTCACAGATTGCCAAACGACCTTCTTTGCACTTTGTACGGTCCGAAAAAAACTATGTATGTATTTTGTATTGAAAAAGTTCGTAAATGACGATATCGTACTGTAACGTGTTTGAAACAATAGATTCAAATAAAAAGGAAGTAGTATTATACGTAATTACATACACATATACAGGGTGGTTTGACTAAGATGCGACAAAAGCTTAAGACATACAGGTTGGGTCAAAACAAAAAACACAAAAAAAGTTGTCTTAGTTTTATTATTATTAGGTATTTACTATTTTAGTTCAAGTAAACTTGAATGGTTTTTGGAGCAATTAAGACTCAAAGACAAAGTTTTGAAAAGAAAAAATCTTTCAAAATTTTGCACTAAACGGAGGGAATTATCCTCACCCCCATCATCACCTTCAATTGGTTATAAGCAGTGGGCTCTTCGAAACTATCCGCAAATTTACTCGGATTTTACCCGCAAATATTTGAGTATTCGGTAACATCCAGTTATACAATACTATCAGGATTTTTTTTAATATCTGGGTAGGTATCCGAAATATTTGGATACTAAAGGGTCCGCCAAAAAATTTTTATTTTGAAAATGGGCGCAAAACATTGAATGTAGCTTCAGCTGTGTGGCACGTAGCCCCGTCCTGTTAAAACCAAATGTTGCCATATATTTCCTCTTCAATTTTTGTGAACAAATTCGTTCCACATGGCCCGATAACGATCGCCATTGACTGTAACGGCCATTCCTTGCTCATTTTCGAAAAATGGCCCAATCATGCGTTTGTACCAAAATCCCAACCAAACAGTGACTCATTTTGATGTATCGGCTTTTCAATGTTTGAGTGCAGGTTTTCTGTACCCCAAATGCGACGAATTTGCTTGTTACCCGCCAAGTTCAAAATGAGCTTCATCTGAAAAGATGATTTTTTTGGCAAAATCGGCATCTTGCCTAAGTCGATCGCAGGCCCACTTAGCGAAGCGAAAACGCAACATATTCGTTTAGCGGAAGGATAAAACTAATTTATCTGTCAAATCAGACATGAGCTAAGTGTTACCATTCGCGAAATAAGCACTAGTTAAAAAAAAAAACGTTAGATGGCGGACCCTTTATAAAGCATTACTTCATTTTATTTAATTTTTTTGTTTTTGTTTTCTCAAAATTAAAACACTCTTCCATATACATACCTACATAAGTATGTACGTTTTCGTAGTAAATAACAAAGAACATTTAAAAAGCATTAAAAACGCATCATATAAAAGCGGAACCCGTCTATTTTTTAAAACAGAATTTTTGATGTATGGAGTGGACAGTTGAACAACTGTTTGTTAAGCTTTCATGACCTGGTCTTTTAATTTTTTTCCACATTAGTACCTACATTGTTGATATAGCTCGTCATTTTCAGAGCATACCTACCATACAAATATACAAAAATGCATAACTATTTGCTCACTCTCCGGCTGGAAACGGAATAAGGAAGGATAAAAAATGAAAGAAAATTCAAACTTCATTTGAGTAAGTGTATATACGTAGGTTTCCTTTAATCTGCAAGGTAGGTAGAGCGTAGAGGAGACATAGGTAGGTATGCCTACTTGTCTTTTTTTATGCATTTTTCGCATGTTTGGAAAAAGGTGTACTTACCTACACCATAAAATGTAAAGCACAACAAATACAAGCCACCATGCAACGTATATTTTTGACGATGAAAAAGAACCTCAAGTAGCTGAAGCATGTTTCCCTTCGCACAAACAATTCGATGGATGCAGAAGGAAATATAAGCAGAGAATAGAAGAAAAGTCGGAATAAATTGAACTTGCACCTACACTCGTCGTATAAATGCAATGACACTGAGAAAGAAGAGCAAGAAGTGACAACAGCTTGTTTGCTTTGTTCGCAGCGCCAACGATAAAGATGAGGAGTATCAACTTTGCTCGGATTACAGCAGCATATGTACACATATATCGGAGGCTTTAGCGGAGATAAAAGGATGAAAATGATAATTATGAGAATGGTTCTTCAAGTATAACGACGCACAAGGATGCTCCTCAAAGCGATTCCACATCCTTCATCATCCAACATTTACATCTACGCATACCGCTACCACATCGATGTAGCAACATTCAGATTAAAAAGAAAATACAAAACACAAAAAATTCATTCTTCACTACTACATACTCTACAAACGTTCTCTCGAGTATGCACTTCATGGCAATGGCAATATGGCATACGATAAGAGACTGAATAAAAAGAAATAAGAGCGGCAACACAATTTTTTTGTTTATACAAATAATAATTGCATGTGCACGTATTGCTAAGAATGAACAATGTAGTGTGTTGCAATTGCCAAGTGTTTGCTTTCGGTTTAGCAAGAAATTCAATTAAATTTAACAATATACTTATTTGGTGCATATAACTAAAATCCTTATTGGTTATGTGGAACTACATAGCATATTATCATAAACATCAGCAACATACAACTATAGTTACACAACTTAAATATAACAAATGGGGCAATTGTCTAGTGGTTTCTTTCAAAATCATAAATTATTTTGACTCTGGCAGCTGTTTCCGGTTTGAATTCATGACAGAAAGTCAGTATCATACCGACACTCTTCTCTGTCTTTATAAATGATCTTTTTTCTAAAACCTACACATTATATTCCATATAATATTAATCGATTAGAATTAAATGTCTCGATGCTGTCTTTTGTCGTTAAAGCTCAACCGTCCCCCACTACCATGATTCACGAATGGTACCGTGTCCAAGAAACCGAAAAACTGTCAGTACTCGGTATGTGTGTGAACGAACATCTTAGTTCGAACGACCACATATTTGAAATCTCCAAATATGCTGCAAAATCCTTTAGAATTCTCAAAACAATGCACCAAATTTTTCACCCCTTTTGATCTGGCTACAATTTATAAAGTCTATATACATACGTCCTTAGCTAGAGAATAGTTCCCATGATTGGGCAGGTGTCTCTCAAACGTTATTGCACCTACTTGACAGGGTTAAAAATAGAGCAATCAAATTGATAGGTGCGACAATTCGATTGTGTGTTCAATTGATTCTCTGGAATATCGCTGGAACGTTTCATGTCTGTCTTTTTTTTTTATTTCACAAAAAGTGCTCTAGTGAAATAGCCAGTTGCGTTCCACCCACAAGCCTCGCAAGGAATGTGCATCAGTTTTCCTTTCAGCCGAATTTTGGTCGTACAGTTAACTATAGAAATTCATATTTTAGTCGCTCAACTTGGATTTGGAATGCGTTACCCAACAGAATTTTCCATTACAATGTACAGATATTCAAAAATAATGTGCATCGGTATCTCCTATTTTTTATCGTTTCCTTATTTCCTAACAACCGCACTGTGTTTTGAACATTATAAGTGTCCGTGAATTATAAACAAAAGTGCTGAAGTTGTCAAACAAATGTCAATTGGCCGGTAATGATAAACGTCCCATTAATTCAAAACCAAATGTTTGAAACGATTGCGTACTTTTTGATCTCAATTTTTTTTTAGATACTGTGTTTTGTTTGCAGAATCATTTCAGAGTCAACCAAAATCTACCGTAGCAGACGTGATGAAACATCTTTCTATTTAAGTGATAAGCTGATAGAAATCTTGTTCTTATATTTTTTAATGTTGGTTTTTTATTTTGGTGTCACTTAAGGGGTTAGGAGTAAGGAGCGTGAAAAAAATGCCATTTTTTATCATTTTTTTTTTCTAGTAATTAAGTTTGTTTCACGTAAGTAAAAATATAGTATCTATCATTTCATCATACTTTAACATTACTTCACTAAAATTTCAAAAAAAAAGTTTATTGTTATTATTTTACAAGTTATGGCGGTCTAAGTTGAACAGGTTTTAAGAATGGTCCTTGCGGTGACCACTGTACCGCAAAAACCGCATAGATTTGAATGAAACTTGTACAGCTTTTAGAAAACATAAAAAGCTAATGCCTGATCGAAGGAATGTTTTTTATTTTCAAAATTAGCGAAATGGCGGCCTTAGGAATTTTTTTTCTGGTTTTCGGGAAAAAACCAACAATTTATTGTTTATAAAAAACCGAAGTTCAAAAAAAAAAAAATTCCATCAGGCACTGGGTTTTTATGTTTTCTAAAAGCTGTATAAGTTTAGTTCAAATCTATCGAGCGGTTTTTCAGTTACAGTGGTTGGTCACCAGTTCAAAAAACATATTTTTGAGAAAAACGCATTTAAAGTCTTACACTCGATACCAGATCGCTCGAGAGCTTTTTATTCTTCGCTGAATATTTGTCGGATTCACTTCAAACTTTCAGAGAATATTTTTAAGATATTATACTTTAAGAAATGCAAAAAAAATCGATTTTTCGATCGTATCAAAGATATTGGTATCCGAGATATTCTATCCTATAGGTTTTTGAATGTGCCCAATGCCCATTATAGAAAGGATGAAACCGTAAAGTTTTCAGAGTTTTTCCGATCTTTATGACTTGCTGTTTGAGGGTGTGTGAGGATATTACAACAACAACACATTAACTTTTCGAGATTACATCACAAATACTATCAACAAAGCTGCTAAAATGCTATACCAACTTATACTCGTACATGCATATGTAGGAAACCAATTCTAGGTCCAATTCATAATCATGTATCCATGTCCGGTATGGCAAATCTACCCCTGCTTTTTTCAATTCAAATCTTGAATGCTGCAAGAAAAATTGAAATCAACTAAAAATTTAGTTTAAGATTTACTGATTTCAAGAAAATATCAATACAAAATCTAACAAGCCAATAACATAGTGTTTCATAAATCGATTCTCTGTTCGCATTAATAGTTTGTATAGATGTGTTCATTTAATAAATTGTTTAAAACAAAGTGTTTGCTTATTGTTGTTACTTATTTATTCCACTAATTATTTAGTTATTTACTTTTTTACTTATTTATTCATTTACTTCTTTTTGTTCATTTATTTATAGATTTAATTTATTATCCATTTATTTTGCTTCTTCATTTAATTAAATAGTTTATTTAATACGTATTTGTTGGTTTTTTTATAACAATAAATATATCCCATGCATTAGCAATCCCTTTTGACTTTATGTTTCATTTTGGTATCTAGTCTTTCTCGTTTATACAAATCTCTATAAAACATATAAAATAAAGGTTTTAAATTATAGTTTTCATTCGAATCAATTCCAAACTATTTCCAAATGTTTACAGAATTTTTCAGTTGCAAGATATAGTTATGATAGATAGATAGAAATAAATAAATAAATATCAAATTTACGAGTATGGGCAAATAATCGTAAGGCTCAACCTTATCCTAAGGGCTCAACACTTCTACGAATTTCACGCGAAAATATTAAAAAAGAATATATTATAAATTTTGCATCACAAAGTCCAATATTGGCTATAAGACTAAACTTCTTGCTCAAAAAAAGATTGAAATGTGTCAAATTTTCGAAGTATATTGTAGGTATAGTATTTGCGTGTGAATATCAATTATAGAACTCCCCATTGAACCGTTTTATTTTTTATTTTATTTTTTAAACTCTGAGTTTCAAAAACCACATACCACATCCTTGAAAGTATCAGAACGTTAAGTGGAGTAAATCTCTGTGTGCGCCCACTTTACGCATTTCTACGAGAGTGTCTTTATCGATTTTTGTATTCCAGACCTTGTTAAGGAAAGCATCAAAACCATGTGTTTTGCCGTCGAGGATGTCACCATTTGAACGATTTTACATGAATGAATGAATGAACATACAACAAGCAACCAGAACCGGTGTGTATGTAGTTTGTGTACAAACATCGTGCGCATATGCACCACAAAGCGAAGGCACCATTGTTGGAAGGCATAAATGTAGGTATACTTCAAAGATTTTTATATTCGTTTTCTCAAAGAGCATAAGGATTGAATACAGACTAGAGTCTAGTTGAACTAACAGAAAAAAATATCCGGCTGTAATTCAATGCGGTTTGTGTCAATCTTAGATAATTTTTTCATCCTACCTTCAGAAAAAGGATTTTAAGTTTTAGATTGAAATGTTTGTCTATCCTTTTTCATTTCCTGTTTGTATATCCTAAGTCCAATAGTTGTAGATAATATGAGCTCGTGTTTCAGTTTAAGTTATGAGTTCTGTCACAACGTTCCCACTTTTTAGCATTCACAAAGTGAATCAGTTAAACTGGCATTGCTCAACTGTCACTTTAAATGGCTTTAAGTGGCACCTTCACTCAAATTTATGTGTAGAATATTCATTGTAGATACCTACCTAAGTACATAAAATCATATACGCATTTTGCATGTGCATATATTTACATTTTTTACCTTTAATAATAACGTCTCAATACTATGACTCAAAATGAAATCCAATCGTCGAGCACAACTCATTAATTGAAATCTAATAATAGTTTCCTAGACCTTATATTTTTTACAAATAGGAAAGGTGGGTATTATACCTATGCACTCACAGGCAGCGTTGCAATTCTCATCCAAGAATAACCGCATGTTGAAGAAAATAGCCATGTTACCGGCCACAACATAGGTAGGCCTACCAGTTCGTTTAGTTTACCTATAATTTCATATTCATTCGTATTCGTCTGACGTCCAAACAAAAGTTGTCGATATCATTACTAGTTGTAGAAATTAACATCTTTTTCCACTTGCCGAGTTGCATTATCTCTTCTCTAGTCCCTGACATTCAATCTTGTGTGGTCTTAAATGAAACCCCATGGGCATTACGATATTCCAAGTCCTTTATGTCGTAGCTAATAATCATAAGCTACGTACCTACATACATAAATGAATATGTGTCCCACTCAAAACTGGTTATGTGAACCGTTTGGGTCATCAAATAAGTTAATTGTTTTCTAAGCGCACTTAATTCCTGAGAGGCCCAAGATTAGTTCATGGATGGAACAGTTTGTCTGGTAGGTATGTCGATCAGGTACCTAAATACTCTTGATCATAGGTATGTACATAACATGTTCCTACATGTTTTTGCCTATAGTGGTCTTGGCACAATTACAGCTTATTTGATATGACAAATAGAGTTGGCTTCGAAATAATAATAATCTTGCTCCTAGTTGAGAAAAATCCTCCTTTTGTTCCTTTAATTCTTAACTAATCAAGTGGAAACGCCTTTGTTGCAGAACTCTAAGTAGGCTGCATAACATATCAGTAATGTGGGCTATTATTACTTGTTAACACCACCTACCTACCTACAGATCCCTCTTTCCAATTCAGCACACTGTTTTGATCCTTTCGGTTGCTATCTTCTTTCATCCCACACTTTTCTATTTCAGCAGTACCTACTACGAAGTACATTTCCGGCTGCCGTGATGTTGACACATAGTCTCGCTCTCGAGAGCAATGAATATACAATAAAAACAGAACGAGAACGACAGAAAAGAAAAGAAACAAACACAATGCAAATACCTAATAACAATAAAATAATAGGATCTCTCAATCAGGGATCAACAAAAACGGCATCATTTTGCAGCAACTCAGGCCAGAGTTAGCTAACCTTTACCATCTTGTACGTATGTGCATTTATGTATATAAATAGAGTTGTGGAATGTCAATACCTTGCAACGATTTCCTTCAAAAATTGTCGTTGCCATGCCACTTCAGACTTAAAGTATACGTAGGTACGCTCCACACAGAGACGCGTGTTGTAATCGTATCTTGTGTGTCCCTACGAATACCTGTTTTCCAAACGAACCTCTAAAGAAAAAAAAAAAAGTAATAATTATCGGTTATATCGAAGTTCATTCAGGAAATCCCACACTCAAAGATCAAGTAGAATATGTCTAAATGCGTAACTTTTGGAATCTTATTGCTGTGTTTTGTGTTTGTATGCGTGTCTGCATTTGTGTGTTCGTAGAGATTCGTGGATTCATCGTCATCCTATAAATTGTTATCAAAAAATCAAACACACACATCGAGAGAAAGGAGAAATCGAGTTCAGGTAAAAGTTACGCATCTCATCTAAAGAATGCCCGCAATTCACCAAATCAAGGCTCAAAAAAGATTTTTTGAGATCTGAGATCCCAACCACTGTGGCAACGATTTGTCGGTTTCTTTTATCATTTCTTTATAGCCACTTTTAACTTGATTTTGGTTTCACTTGTTATTTTTCGGTTTGGTTGATCCTTCGCTTCTTGTGTTCCTTCATACCCTCTCCGTCTCCATACCTGCAATCCTGCAGCAATAAAAATATTTTACTTTATCTCACTTCGGGAAGTGGTTACCTATAGTGTAGGGTCATGCATGTTAGGGTTGCAATATGTGAGAAAATTTTACAAAATCACCATGAATCAAGATTGGAGATAGGAGGGCAAGTACATATCGAAATACTTCGTCTGCGAACTGCAAGTACGTCATACTAGCACAGTAAATTAATACATATAGGTAAACACTATTCTGTCTGACTAGGTGCGGTTCTCTTTCAGTGGCGCCTAATAGAATCATCTACTTATTGATGAAGAAACCACATCTTTCCAACATCTTGTTGCATCACTAACAGGGTTCAACAATACAGAAGTGAATGAATGTTTTTGGGTTTGGTATGCAAGGTAAGTTGCAACGAGTTTACCTACACACTTATCAGTTATGTATTCTAAAATATTCATAGTCATCTCGTGTGCGTGAGCAGCAGATAATGGATAGTAAAAAAATTAATTCCACCGACAAAAACAAATTGAAAAATAGAGCTTTATGGAGTTTCGTAAGATGTTTCAATCTATACAGTATAGATAGTTAAACACAGTTGTCAAGTGGGACTTTGGAATTTCTTCACATTTCAATCAACGGAAGCCCATTAATTGGGTTATATTCATACACCTACCTACGTAATAGGAACCAACAATCGATAGATTAAATAATATAACAATCACAGGCGAGAATAATCCGATCGATTGTCGAATAAAACATGGTGGGGCTTTAAAAAATATAAATAAACGAGGGTCTTCGACTGGAAGATAAATAACATTGAAGATTTTAGATAATCAAAGAAAAAAAAGTAGGTATATCGTCACAAACAGCAGTCACCAAATCATTGCACTCAAGGAGTCGTTTGTGCTTCTTCTATGACTGTCTTCATATTGAAAATATTAGTGTTTGATGGCTGCCAATCATAAAACCAACCAAAACCACTTAAGATAATAAATTTTCTATGTTCCTATTGATTGGTAACTAAGAATTACTTGACAAACGTAGGAAAAAATGTTTTTCCTTTTATAAGGCTAGTGAAACGTTAGACAAGAAGTAAGTGACTTTTTCTAAGTACATTCGAAGAAAGAAATGCCCCTAAGTCGAAGTAAAGAATCTACACCGCAGTTGTGTTTAAAGTTCTCAAATACACTTCACAATGTTGGACAATGTATAAAACTAATTTGACTAAGCAACTGAGATGTGAGTGCCCGTGACGTCACGTCTTTATGTCTGCATTTCACGTGAGATTTCGACGTTCGATTCACAGAACTGTTTTCTTCTGGTATGGCCTTTCGCGACGAACTGGCAAGTCTTCCGACAGTGATTTCAATGTCATGAAAAGCGCTTTAGTCATTCGAAATCAGCAAAAACCTGGAGGTTCTCTCCGTTCTTCACCTAGGTACGGTTGAGAGAAGACTAACAAAGTGAGGGACAATTTTCAAAGCAATTTTCAAGCAAAAAATTAAAAACTGTTGCAAGTTAGTTTGATGAAAATTTAATGATCCCGTTGAGCGATTTTGGGTATACAAACTTTGTTAGGTTATAGACTTTCGTGGGCCAGTCAATGGGTCTGTTCGTTGAACTTTCCCCAGGGTTGACCCAGGTTTTCTTGACAACCCTATGAGTTGTCAAAAAAACCTGGGTTTTCCAGTCCTCAAAAAACGCTAAATTACGAATCACCACACATCCCTGTCATAAAAAAGAAATATATGCCATTTGACAGCCCTCAAATCGCCACAGCAAAAAGCTAGGGCGAGTTGGGGGAAAACCTATGGCAAACCTATGGCTCAAAAAACACTCAATTTGATATTCAGGGCGAATTTAGGTTTCTCAAAAAACGCTTTGTGGCGACGCTATGGCAACCCCAGGGTTTCAACGAACAAACCTAATACTTATCAATGAAGAGGTTTCATTTCAAATGTATCAAAGGCGCATTTTTATTGCAACTCAGCAATGTTATAATGAAATAACAAATCACAACTTAGCTAATGGTACTCAATATTGATTTGTTATTTTTTTTTTTTGTGTTAAGAGATAAAATCCATTGCTGAGCTGATTGTAAGATTTCTGAGACAAATAAATAAATAAATAAATAAATAGGGTGGCGCAACAGAGCGAGGAGTCCCTGGGCCTAGCGCATTTCTCACAACCATGCCTTGTGAGGGAATGGAGGGGACCTACAATTTTTCGCCGGTTCCGAACGGCTAATTGAGAATGCACTTTTCATGGCAATGAATTTACTAAGGGAGGACTTGCCAATTCCTCGCGAAAGGCGATACCCGTGGAAAAACATTTTTGCATTTTGCCTCTGCTGGGATTCGAACCTCGAACCTCTGGGTTAGCAGGTGGACATTTTCATTTTTTCATTTTAAATTCATTTTTATTAATCTTTTCTTATATCTACTTACATGCTAACAAAAATGTGTAAAACTAGCTTATATAATAACTTAATTAACTTACTGACCCTAGGCGGGTACTCTAAATTATTCAATATCTTACTACTAATGCCTTTCGGCCTTATGATATCTTATGAATCTAAAACTAGAACAAGTTAAAACTAAGAAAATTTAAAAAAAACTTAGTTCCAAAGATCATTTTTTTTGTGTTTTCTTAAAACTAATTAAAACTAATTAAAACTACTTAAATCTACTTAAAACTAGAGCAGCCACAGTAGCTTTTTTTTTGTGTTTTGTAAATTTTTTTTGGGTTTTTTGTATTTTGTATTTTTTTTTTTTTTTTTTTTTGCATTTTGTAATTTTTTTTTGGGTTTTTTATATTTTGTATTTTTTTTTTTTTTTTTTTGGATTTTGTAATTTTTTTTTTTTTTTTTTGATTTTTGTGATTTTTTTTGTTTGCCACTGTACCCACCCCCTATACCCTAAGACTTACACGCTAAACATGTGTAAGCCAGCCATTGGCGACTCGCTATCCATATCAAATTCATGTTGTTGCTCCGACAACCACCAGAACATTTTCGACGTTTTAACAACGTCACGACGATCGCGATCTGAAACCGCCCTACTGAACCGGAGGAGCTCTTCAGCTTCTCCGCCTACTGCGGTGACGTCTCGGTTGTAAAGGAGCCGTCGTTCCACGGACTTCCGGCAGACGTGGTAGATTAGCGGAACCGCCAATCTATCCTGAATCAGCCCTACCATATCAAAATAGAGGAAAGCCTCCGGTGGGACAAATCCACTGAAGCGCGTTTTCTCCATATATTCAGTGTTGGGGTAATAAGCCCCAAAAATCAGGCCATTGGTCGAGGTCATCGCTCTTGCAGTATGACCACGAGTCAGTTTTATAATGAAGTTGTCGATCCTGTTTATTTGAGCCCCGTTGTAAAGGACCTCATTAGGATAATATTTTCTGTACTCCGACTCTGGTGTTCTGTGCAATCCAAGA
The DNA here is from genome assembly GCA_914767635.1 of Melanostoma mellinum. Classification (NCBI taxonomy): domain Eukaryota; kingdom Metazoa; phylum Arthropoda; class Insecta; order Diptera; family Syrphidae; genus Melanostoma; species Melanostoma mellinum. The sequence continues at coordinate 264,538,417 of OU612058.1, read as the reverse complement.
CAGGTACGCAGACACTGTCTCTCAAACACCCGAATCTTTTCCATTTGACATGGACATGCTAACCATTGCGCCACGGATACCAGAGACAAAACGCACCTAAAATAAAAGTTACAGAAACATTTTCAATTTTTTACAACTCAATTTCTTTCAGAACTATTCTTTAAACCCTGGTCTTTGCACCGATGACTTGTGCAGAGGATCAGGATGCAATGACGAAGATGAACATGAGGATATCACTCACTTCCTTTGTCACTACCAACCAAAAAAAAATTTCTAGGCAATTACTTCTTCAACGAACTAGAAAAATTATAAGACACTCCAAGAAACAGTTAAAAATGTACCAATCATAAACAAATAGGTTTTTTAGGACGTTACAATACTCAAAGGTATCACAATGGATCTACATTGATCTAAGTGTGGCGGAAATAAAATCAACCGTCACTCCATTCTATCTAACCTAACCTATTCTTTAAGCCCAAATAGTGAACTCAGATTTTAAGGCTACTAGATAAGGACATGGGCTTGACAGTCACGTTACCAGTTAGCCTATATAAAAACAGCAGAAGCACTATTCAGAACCTACGATAGTACGATAGATCGAGGAAGGATGAAGAAACAAAAACTGCCTATACATCATTAAACTTCATTTGAATTGTTGTGTTTGATTACTCGTTTAAATTGATGCAATCTTTCTTTTAAATTCAGTCATTTTTTATCACAGTGGACCCCCGGTAGTCCGAAAAACGTTTTGCAGGAAAGCGTCGGACAATCGAGTTTGTCGGATTATAGAGTACTGCCCAAGACTGATGTGCTGATCCATTGGTTGAATAAATGAAAGACGAAATATAGATGTCCCAAAATAATGTTGGTGTACCTACATTCAGCAGTCGAATTACATGAGACCGGATTACCAGGCCTCCACTGGTCAGTTTGAAAATAACCAACTATTCGGGCGATACTAGTACATATTCCCAATCCCACATTAAAAGCATGTCAAGCAAAATAAAAACTACCTTTTGTTTAAATTTTCATGTAGTGTGACAAAAAAAATCAAAAAAAAATTTTAATCAATAAAGATTTCATAAATTTAAATTTTTCAAATATTGAAACGCAGTCCTTTTTAACCCGTTAACCACACACTGGCTCCAGTAGACCCGCTCCGACTTTGAATTGATGAACCGTACACCCATCACATTCAAATGCTAATCTCAGCGCCGCTGTTGTTGACATTTTTTCATGCTCGAGTCCGCTGCACCCACCATGTGTGTGGTTTACGTGATTTTTCGGAAGTGTGTGGTTAACGGGTTAAGAAGAAAAATACCTTCCATAAGATTTTATCGAAATCGCTGGGACCGTTTTCCAGAAAAATAAGTATTATCATATTTTTAGGTTGTATCGCAGGTACCGTTATTTAAAGGCCGTAAGATCACATTTAAAAAACCTTCTGTATACTGCCCTACATACGCTAACTACAAATTTTAAAGAAAATAGGTGAAGCGGTTCAGGCTGTAGATCCATATACGGACAGACAGTCATACAGAGAGTCACAGGTTCTTTAAGAAAGTTTACACATCAACAATTGGAAAATTTAAATTTTTGGAATTTAATTGATTCAAAAAGCAAGGTCTTAAATTTTGAATTTTAAAAATAAAAAAACCAATTAAAAAAAAACGATATTAATTTCATTGTAAAATAAATTTGCATTTCTACACATTCGTAAAAATACTTTTATTCAATGTGCAGTTGGCTGTGCTGTATCACCAAATGTATGCATCACAAAAGAATATATCTCATGTGGAGTGTTGATACCTCGTTTAAACAACTTAAACCTGGAGTTAAAAAAAAACTAAGTAGGTACTTAGAAAATCATAACTCTTCTAGGTAATTAGTCTCAAGATTTTGATATTGTACTTGGCACACAATCGCAAGAACTTTTTTATCGAGATACAGAGTCATTCACACAAAAGCAAAATGCAGCAATAAAGTAATCAGCCTGATCTCAAAAGTCACAGAACCCCTCATTGGCCTCTTCATTCATGAGTAAATGACCAAGTAAATAGCTTTAGTCAGCTTTTCAGTAAACAGTTGGTGGTTGAATTCCCAAACTAACAACCAACACATTAAAATTTCCACGCAACGCAGGCCGCCGATTGCACCATTAAATCATTTCATTCCTATCATCTAAGGATGGCTGTAAAATGTGATCACTGTTCGGGTTGGTTTTACAGCTTGGCCGTGTTCGTGGCATGAATTGAGATAGGATATGTGCGGGCTATCGGACCACAGACAGGTAGAAGAAGCACCAAGCAGCAATGCAAGATACCAAGATCTCCAAGCTCCACGTTCATGTTCATCAGAAAGGTTGAAGAAGAGGAGAAAGAATTTGACGGGGACAAGGAGCAAACCTACGTTAATACGAAGTCGTAGGTATACATTGGCTTAAAATCAAAGGCAATGCTTCATATTTTAGTGAAACTGTGAAAGGTAGGCGCAATTTTAAGAGTGGTTGAGTTGAGTTAACAACGAGGTGTTTACCCTTCTTGCACGTTATCGTTCTTTCTCGCTTTTACGTCCTTAAAATGTACCTGTTAAATGGAGGCAGACAGCGTGCAATGTAAAATGAAACCAGAGAGCCGAGCCGAGAAGCAAGAGGATATTTCCTTGAGGTTCGTCTGGCGATGGCGAGAAGTCAACGGTGCAGAGGGGTCAGAGAATTGGAGTGGAAGTACAACATTTTTATGAAAATTCTTTTCGTCTTTCTAGTCCTTTTTTACTCACTTGCTTCTTCGGTGGTTGTAGATTTATGGGAATGCTGCATGAGCACAAAGGGGGGATGGATGAGAACAAACGTTTTGTAGGTATGTCGTTAATTTGTTGTCTGGGTTTTTTTTGTAGGTAAATGAATGAATTTTTTCCTTTGGTGTACAGACTAAATATCCTTTGAATGCAGTTAAAAATAATAAAGATATGGGTAATTTTTCTGTCGGAAGTATGAAATCCGACACCCTCATGCCTTTTAAACACACTAAAAAACTTACCATTGCTTGGTTTCTGTGGGATATCAGCCAAAGGAATCCCACGACCTTCGAATATATGTGTAACGCTAGAGCAATTGGGGCTAAAGTCCAAAATAGAGCTGACTAGAGGCTTTGGGGATGGCACTGGTGATAAAATTCCCATTCCAATACTGCTCTGTTGTAGACTTGGAACGGCTGTTGCGGGTGAGTTGTCTCCACGAACTAACACCAAAACCCAAAGAAGGCATGCTACTTGTAAAATTCTTTCAACTCTTAACAGTAACCGGAGGTTTTTGCCAGCACCAAAGGTTCTCAAAAATATCGCCATTATTTCTTATATTATTTTTACTGCACTTAGACTGCTACAAACAGGTTAACTTTTAGTTAATTTTGTAGATTTCCTTCCTGACCGTAATGGTTATTTATCTTGGGCAACTATTTATTTTTATCACAAGGCACTGTATGCTTCATTTAAAAATATTTATTAAATATTTACAACAGATAAAAAGGATCAAATAACGATGGTGTGTACATGTTGAATCGGGTGTACGTTCAAAGTATAATATAACTAAAAGAAGTTGAAAAACTTAAGAAACAATAGATAATTATTGTAAACAATATCAGGAGGCGACAAAACACGACCGACGGACCGGCGTACGTCTTACGAATTTTCAACTTGCTCTTGCACTGACCGACTGAACTCAACTCAAACTGAAGTCACACATGTTCGTTTCGTCAAAGACCAGAAAAGTCGATGTGAACACACCACACACAGTTGACAACACAAGTCAACTTGACATTTGAAACGAACTGAAATAGGAAACATAATCAGTGTAGCCACTTTTGCATGTTGAGCTCCAAGTGAAATTATAGGGTGGAGTCACAAGGTTATAATCCACGTTTCCATTTCGGATCGGGTAATCGAGTCAGATTTTGATGTATTTATTCACTGACCTCATCGAATTGGGTTGTATTCGAATTCCAATAGAATTGATAGGTTTGTTTAATGTGCGCACTTGGGCGCCCTAGTGTGTACCGAAATCACACAATGGTGTTTGATGTGACTTCATTTTTCATCCAGTGCATTTGCACAGTGTTTGATGTTTGTCTAGACAAGTACTCAGTGCGCACTAAATTGCCCAAGATTTTTTTCTGAGTTTGTGGTTTTCAGAGCTGTCAATTGGAAATCTGCTGTTTGGTACAAAAAGGTTATTTACAAAGGAAAGCATATTTTTTTACCATGTGGTAAAAAATTTCATATTTTTGTTTAATATCCTTCAGTATGTCTATGAAGGAAATAAATAAATAAATAAATAGGGTGGCGCAACAGAGCGAGGAGCCCCTGGGCCTAGCGCATTTCTCACAACCATCCCTTGTGAGGGAATGGAGGGGACCTACAATTTTTCCCCGGTTCCGAACGGCTAATTGAGAATGCGCTATTCATGGCAATGAATTTTTACTAACGGAGGACTTGCCAATTCCTCGCGAAAGGCGATACCCGTGGAAAAACATTTTTGCATTTTGCCTCTGCTGGAATTCGAACCTCGAACCTCTGGGTTAGCAGGTGGACATGCTAACCATTACGCCACGGGTACCACCTATGAAGGAAATGCAACCATATTTATTCCAAAATGGCAAAATGGAGAAAACTTATGTATTAAAGTAAAGTGCTAAATAATTTTTAGCTCTTAAGAGTGAATTCGATGTGAATTCAATCCTGAGCAGATATTCAGCGAATTTACAGATAATTTCAGTGCATTGAAATTCCCCAATGCGTACTGGAGCACTGCACATCGAATAATCCGTGTGCCGAATCACCGCATACTTGATTGAGTAAAACGTGACTAAATTATGTGTTTTTGGCAATCGAGTTATCGAGCTCTATAGCACCACAACTTGACATTCTTTCATCTGTATTTTAACGAATTAAATTCGACTGATCCTGTTATATAGATCGAATTTTGAAAGAAAAATAATACTCACTCACTCCACTGCATCTCTGATTCTTATGTTGGAAAAACATCCATGAATATGTTGAAGAGTGGTCCAAGAACTGAATCCTATGCAACCGCATACTCAGCTTTTGAAGCTCTGGGAAGTTATGGTTACAATTTTTATGGTTCAATGAAACTTCCGGGGAAGATGAGGATTATAATCTTAAAGATCAATTAAAGATCTTTTTTTTTAAATAAGTGAGATGTGACATGTGAGAGGTTTCCATGTCTATTCTCTTACTACGTATCTGATTTATTTTTGAGTAGCATGAGATTCTTGAAAGTTATAAGTAATTATAAAATATTTTTGTTTTGTATTAAAACATTTTATAACCTTTTTGCTATTTTTCGTTTTTTTCGCAACCAAACAGTTCTTGTCAATTACGAGATTAAAACTCAAAAAAGATATGTTAATAGTGGTTTTTGAGTCATTCATGAGCAGAAAGACAGCCAATCACGACTTAATCCCATTTTTATTGTATGTAATGAAATAATTAACCTCACCCCTACTTTCGTATATTGTTTATCAACAATTGGTAGTGAGAAACTACAATGTCTCGTGATTTAAAAAATATGATTGTATTCAACAATTTTTGAATGATAATAAAATTCCATTATCGATTGGCATAACGTTGCACAATGTTTACACACTTTAATAGTTATTACTTTTCTTTGAGTTCAACGAAAAGTTAGAAGTTAGTTGTAAGGCTTAAGACCCTTAAACATGCTATTTTACAACACAAAAACAAAAACAAAAACTTAGAAAATAGAACAGTTAACATTAATATCTATATGTATATATGTACAGATTTTTATATTTTGATACTAAGCAATGCAAAAGTTGTGAATATCAGCATCGTTAGAAATCATCTTAGTTTTCTTAAAAATACCTTCAATAAACTCTTTGCATTTATCCTTATCTGCAATATTAGAACAATATTTAAGTTGGTATACATTTGAGTAATTGAAGAGTACCTACCCAATTGCTTCGAGTAAACCATGTGAGATATCTTTTTGGCGAGGGCTTTGAACACATCTTTGTTTGCTATATTAGTTTTATAGTACGGATTCAAGCATTTTACAACATGGTCACCGACAACCGCTTTAAATTTTTTTATTGTTTCGAATTCATTCTTAGATAAGGCCATTTCTTTCGGATTTTCTCTACCTCCTTTGAGACCTATGTCCTTTTTACTGATTTTATGATAATCCTTTGTGGCATTGGTGGCAGTTTTAGCATTTTCAGAACTTGATGTTAACAACTCGCTCTTAGGAACACCTTCAGGTGGTTTACTGCTTATTTCCTTTACTTTTTCGGAAGAATTATTACCCTTGAGAAATTGGGTCAGTGTTTCGCTTAAGGTTATAGTTTCTCCGATTTTAGCTTTCTTACTAACAGCATCTTCATCAGAATCAGCTGTGGAAGATTCACGTCGTTTTTGGCATCGCACTGCGTTTGATTTATTTGTTTTTAGAGTTTTTTGTGACTCATTCGAAATAGATGCTTGAGATCCTGATCCACTATGGTCTTCATTAGGCAATGGTGATGTTTTAATCGTAATGAAATCTGAAAATCTTGATACTCTAGTAGGCTTCTCATGTTTGATATACTCATCTATAATATCATCGTCCTTTGCGCTTTTGTGCGAAATCCTTTTTTGGGATTTATAAAGTACCGATGCTTTTACAAATGAGGGTTGTTTATTATTATCATCTTGAATTTCGGAATCTGAAGACTCAGCTTTGAAGATAGATGAGGCTTTTACAAACTTGCAAGTTTCGTCAGGCTTTGAAATGTTTTCAGATTCTTCTTCAATTTCTAATTTTATTGAATCTACATTGCTTGTCGAAGATTCTTTGGCTTTAGTATCGAAAAATGAGCTTATACTCGTTTGCTTATGAGGATCTTTTTTGAAGCTTGAACTTTTATTTAAGTTTAACTTTGAAGCTGCTATTGTTCTTTTTACTTCATCTGAAGCTGAGTCCTGCAGGTCCTTAAGTTTCTTTTCAAAATATTCAACTGAACCACCGGTTAAACTGATCTTTTTTGGGACATAGTCTTTAATTAACGGGAGGAGTCTGGCTTCTTGTGTGCATTTCTTAATTGCAGTCATCTGAAAAATATAAAAAATAAAAGCTTATATGATAAATAAAAAAAGTACTGAAAAGTGTAGCGACATTATGACAGCTTAAAGAAAACATATCGCCAAGTATAGCCGAAGGGCACTGGTTGAACATCGCGCAAAATGGAGACACTGTGTTAGTTGGCGCAATCAAGTGGAGGTAGGGGACATCAGCCAACTTAAACTACAAAATTATAGTCCAATTCTAACTTCCAAGTATGATTAGGCACCTTTCAACATCCCTGCGCTTACTTGGTGGGGATTGATTGATTATTAACTTAGTATTTTCAGCTATTTAGCTATGTTTGTCCCTCATATTACAATTTGCCTACAATATTCCTCTCAGCAACCAATCTTAACCAAAAACAGATTACTATTCTATCTGCAGCCATCCATTCAACCTAATTCTTAAGGCAGTAAGCATAGGGAGCAACAAACTGAGACATTCAAAAAAAAGGAAAGACAAGATGTGACAAGACGTAAGGATGCCATTCAACACAGAGATCTGATGTCTTCTTAGCTAGCTTAAGTTATCTTCTATTTTGCAATGCCTGGCCATAGAATCTCAAACACTTTGAAAGTTTCCATAAAACAATTTACATGCTCAATTTCTAGGCCGCATATTAAAGTATTTACAGAGACTAGCTGCACAGAACCATGTCTAAAACTCGTACGACTATGCAGGATGACTTTGGAGAATTCACGTTGCTCCGTCAAGGTCGGTAAAGAGCTCACCGAGACCTTCGATGTTGAAAAAGGTTTTACGCAAGGCGAAAAAGTCTCATGCGATTTCTTTAACATACTTTAGCATACTTGAAAAGACTGTACAAAGCTCAAATGTCAACACCAGAGGCATTATCTCTGAAAATATTGTACAATCACTCGCTTTGATAAATAAGAAAGCGCTTTTTATTGCAATAAATCTACTAACGAAAGACTTGCCACGTTAAACAATCACTCACGCAGGAAATAATGACGTAATGGGAAAACGGAAGCGTGATGACATAGGTGTTTTTGCGAGCATTGAAAAATAAGCAGCAAAAGTGGGTTTGATGGTAAATGAGGGTAAAACGAGGTATATGCTGTCATAAAACAGGGACGCAGAACATCGATGAATGGGACAAAGCGTCACAGTAGACAGACATAACTACGAGGTAGTACAGGACTTCGTCTACGTAGGATCCGCTATAGACACGGAAAACAACATCAGTACGGAGAACAAACGGAGAATAACTTTTGCCAAACGTTGCTTCTTTGGGTTAAGAAGGCAATTGAGAAACTAAATCCTCTCTAAAAAAGGTAATATTTTATAAGACTTTGATTATTCGAGTCCTACGGCGCGGAAGCATGTACCTTATCGACATCGGATAAGGAAACTCTTGGATAAAGGAACTCTTCATACTCCGAATGATCTTTGGCCCCGTATGCGAAGACAATGTGTGAAGAAAAATATACAACTAGCTATATGAGCTGTACCGCGACATTGCCATAACTAGAAGAGTACGCATCGCGAAACATCGTAGTCTGAGGACATGTAGAGCGGATCGACATTCAACATGGGTTTTCAAAAGCACGTTGCTGGGAAATCGTGGAAGGGGAAGACCTGGTCTTAGATGGCGCAAGCAAGTCGAAGAACCTCAACCGACTGGAGAAAGCTCGCTAGTAATCGAAATTGTTATCGAAGAATGTTTGTTCACGCCCGGGTTTAACCCGAACTGTAAAGCCCACCTAAGTAAGATCGTAAATTAATTTCAGAACCCATTGTTTGACTCTGTTTTTCACCATTAAAGTGTCTGTACTTTGAAACAGAGACTTTTCGCATTTGTTTGGGCGAAATATCTGATTAAAGATCGGAAAAATAATTATTATTAAAAATATGAGATAAATAATTTCTTACAAACCTCTTTCGCAACACTCAGTCGATATATATTTACAACTTTGTTTGTAGTAAAACATTGGTACTCAAGTTCTTTGCCAATTTCTTCGTAGTCTCTATACTTCAAATCGTGTTTTGGGCGTTCAGAAACGGAAGCACATTTCTCTACATTTGCTTTCAAAACTTCTATAAGTGCTGTTAAGTAGTTTTCCCTCAGACTGTTTTTCAAACCGGCGACCTTCGTTTCGGTGGCCTGAGCGTATTTAACACGAGACATTTGAGCTTCAGGTTCGTTTTCTAGTGCTTTTGCCGCACTAATTGACTTTCGAATCTCGAACTGTCTTCGAATAAACTCTTGTGTCTCTTTTTTTGCTTTTTTGCTAAGATATTCTCTACTACTTTCATCATCGTCATCACTATTTTCTGCAGCAAAGCTGCGACTTGTTCCTGCACGTCCGCCTGTAATTTATTGTTAGTAAAGAGGTGGTCTTAAATTTTATACTTCTATTTTACCTTCATAGAGATCTGAACTATCCCTTAAACTTATGTCAGACTTAAATGCCGTGCCCATTGAGAGCTGATGAAATGTTTGGAGAGCTTTTTCGATGTTTTTTGGATTCTTACATACATCGCACTGATTTTTACACTTCGGAGGAGGATCTCCAAAGTAATCTGAAAAAAGTTTATGTCGGCAACGTGCTGACTCGCAGTACTTAACCATTTGGTCAAAGTTTTTTATGGCACGTAGGGCGTTTAGGTTTTCCGAGTTTTTACTTCTATTAGCGTCATTTTGGAGTAGAAAGGTAATGGACTTTACATCGTCTTTGCCATAGTATAAACGACAAAACGATTGCTTTCCATCTCGTCCGGCTCGCCCCGATTCCTGATAGTAGGCAGCGACATTTTGCGGAATGTCCCAATGTATTACAAACCTTACACTCGCCTTATCGACACCCATTCCGAAGCTGTTTGTCGCACAAATAACAGTATGCTTTCCTGACATCCAATCTTCTTGAGTTTGAGTACGCTCAGGCCCTTTAAGACCGGCATGATATGCTACAGCCTTTATTTTTTGCTTGGACACTCCATGTGCCACACGCTCTACTGCTTCCCTTGTTCTGCAGTAGATAATACCACATCCGCGTTTTGCAGGGGGTAAGCTTTTATCTTCACCGTCCAGGCAGTGGAGAATAAACTTGGCTAGGTGCGCAAAATCATCCTCGATGGAATTTTTAAAGACAATATCATAGAAAAGGTTCGTTCTGAAGCAAGGCGTTTTGAATGTCGTAACAGGGCACTTTAACTTTAGTTGTGTTAAAATGTCATCTACCACCTGTTTTGAAGCAGTAGCAGTGAGGGCGATCCAGGGAATGTGTAGGTACTTTTGCCTTAGATTACCTAACTTTAGGTAGTCCGGTCGAAAGTCATGGCCCCATTGACTAACACAATGTGCTTCATCGACAGCTATATACGCTATTTTGTCGTATTTCACCATGTGCCCAAGCAAAGCCTGAAAAGAGTCGGTGGCAGCCTGTTCAGGTGTGATGTATAGAAACCGTGTTGTTGGATTAACGCTTTTCAGATCCACCAGCACTCTGTCGCGATCTTTAGTCGACATTTTTGAGTTTAACGATTCTGAAGTTATCTTGAGCTTAGTCAGGTGGTCGACTTGGTCCTTTATCAGAGCCAGCAACGGGGAAAACACCAGAGTTATTTTTTTGGCCAAAAGCCCTGGCAATTGAAAACATAACGATTTTCCAGAGCCTGTCGGCATGGAGACATAAATATCTCGATTTGCTATTAAAAAAATACAATGAAATCAATTAACATAACAAAAGTTGGAGGTACAAAAATGATATTTACTATTAATAGCACACTTGACAGCATTTTCCTGAAGTTCATTCTTAAAACTTTTATAGCCGAAGAAATGTTCTAGTCCAGCGTAGATTTCTTCATCGCTAATATCGCTCATTTTTTATAAAATTGAAATAAATACTTTACTGAGAAAAAACGAAAAATAATTTTAATTTTGACATTTGAATTTTTAGCAAAAGTGATACCAAACTAAATTTATTGTTTTTGGCATTTTGGCGGACACCGGCAAATGGTTTTCTGAACAATTAAGGCTTATGCACAATAGAACCAGGAAATCAACAGCGATAAGGAAGTGCCATTTTGACGACGTTCACATTGATCTATTTGTTGAAGCTTCGTGCGAATAAAGCGAGACGTTTTCTTGCTGTTACACCAATTTGTCAGAATTGACTAAGTCAATTGGAGTAACAGAGAAAGAGAACAAGATTACGGTCGCTTTATTCGCAGGAAGTTTCAACAAACTGACCGGGAATATAAATTTTACATCTTGTGTCTACTTCCTTTTTTCATCTGCACTTGCAGATGCACGTAAATCCACCATTAAGTGTAACAGAGAAGGATAACAAGAAAACAGTTGCTTTATTTGCATGAAGTTTCAATAAATCGACGAATGAAAACTTCGTCAAATATTCTAAACTGTTACAATCACAAACATAGAAAAAAATTCACTTTTCTAAATAAAATACATCCCATATCCACGTGCAAAAAAAATTGCGTTTAGATGGTCCATGTAAGCACCCCTAGAGAGTCAGCTGTGGTAAGATAAGTGTCATTTTATTTTTACGACAGGGATAATGCTGGGTTTCCACGTGTCACTAAAATGACATAGTTTGACAGATCAAAATCTTGTCAGTAATTGATACAATTGCCAGTTCATTTCCATTTGTGTCATTTACTGTCAAAAAATTTGTAGTCATTGCATTGATAAAGAAATTTTGACAAAATGTTTTGTCAACTCATTGAGCGCTATTTCGACTTGTGTTGTCATTTCTGAACTGCTAGTGGATTGTCACTGAAAATTATTTGCCTGCTTGCTTCATCGAATTTTTGTTTTGTGTTGCAAGTTTTTCATCTTTTCTAATTAATAAATTAAATATGTGTGAAATGAAAATAAAATGAAAATTAATTTATGTTATGCCTGTGACAAAGAAAACCTTTCAGGAGGAGGGACGGGGTGTGTATATACTTTGAGGATAATGCCGGGGTGAACAGTCAACAATCAAGGTGACTGGTGGTCACTGTCTGTGGTCACTGGTGGTGTTGCAAAAGAGTGTGTTGATTTATGGCCCAGTATTGCATCAAATGCGAGCTCAATTTGTGAGTTCCATCTCAAGATGGCTTCAGCATTTGGAACTCCAACAGCCAGAGAAATGCTTTGTCATGAATTATTATTCATGTCCTAGTTCTTATAGGACTTGCTGTTGGAGTTCCAAAGGTTTTCATACACAACACCTCCACGTTGCTTACAATTTTTATGGAGGATTGATTTTCTCTGCCTTCGATTTTTTTCCATACCATAGTATTATTTATTTATGTTTTCCCGTGTTATTACTCGTCACTTCATTGACAAAAGATTCAACACGATACCAAAAAAAATATCGATGTCAGTGAATTATGGAGTGACATTTCGCTTGTCAATCAGCCAATTTCCACTTGTCATTCAAATTTACTGCCAAAAAATGACCGACGCTGTTCGTCAGTTGAATGACTTTCAATTTTTGCAATTTCCACTTGTCATTTTTCTCGATGACAGAAAATTAGGTCATTCATCACTTAAAAAATGGCAAGTGGAAACCTAGCATTACTCGTCGCCGTTTTTTGGTCGGTTGGTATAAAATCAGTTATAGCCCTACGCAAACCAGTGCGGTTGGTGCGTGCGATGCGATCGCGTTAAGTGGAACCTCCATAAGGTTACATGGTGTGTTTCATTTTGACAGAACTCGCATCGCACGCACTTATAGCGCTGGTTTGCGCAGCGCTTTAAAAGAATTAACGTATTTTCGATATTTTTTTGGTTAAGAGCACAAAAGAAAATGTCAGATATTCTTAGTTTTTTAGTAGAACGTTTTTTACGTTTTACAACATTTCTCATGCTTTAAAGTAATATATATCGCACTCATTTTACTTTTCTGCATTTCTGAACTTGCAGATGCATAACATAAATATATTTTAGAATCGCAGATAAAATGTGGACTCGCCCTAAATCATTTTTTTGAGCTCAATTTCGGAACACTTCCTCAGTTTTCCGAGCACATTTTATTTGAGCTAAAACTTAAGTTCAGTGTTCTCTGTTGCTCAGTTGCCTTCTTCCGCCTATTTGACAGCAGCAACGTGTTTCGCTCTTTTTCCTTGTGAACTGTTAAGATGGCGGTTGGTAAAAATAAGGGTCTGTCCAAAGGAGGCAAGAAAGGTGGTAAAAAGAAGGTCATAGATCCTTTTTCAAGAAAAGATTGGTACGATGTTAAAGCACCAAATATGTTTACAACCCGTCAAATCGGTAAAACTTTAGTAAACCGTACCCAAGGAACCAAAATCGCTTCGGAAGGTTTGAAAGGTCGCGTGTTCGAAGTATCTTTGGCCGATTTGCAGAAGGATGGCGACGCTGAGCGTTCTTTCCGCAAGTTCAGATTGATTGCTGAGGATGTTCAGGAACGTAATGTTCTGACCAATTTCCACGGTATGGATTTGACCACTGATAAGTTCAGGTAAGTCTTAACCCTACCCTAAGTGAGGAACGCGGAGATGTATGTATGTATATTTATGTACACATGTATGTTTGTGTGTTGAATTTGCTCGTGTGGTGCAATGCAATGCACATTTTAGAAGATCAGAAACTTTGTATAAATTGTTTTTTATTTTTTATTTCAGGTCCATGGTAAAGAAATGGCAAACTCTGATCGAAGCCAATGTCGATGTCAAGACCACAGATGGCTACTTGCTCCGCGTCTTCTGCATTGGATTTACCGCTAAAGATCAGTTGTCCCAGCGCAAAACTTGCTACGCTCAACAATCTCAAGTGAGGAAAATCCGCAACAAGATGGTTGAGATCATTCAGCGTGATGTTGGAACATCAGATTTGAAGGCTGTCGTTAGCAAACTTGCTCCCGACTCCATTGCCAAGGACATTGAGAAGTTGTGCCAGGTTATTTACCCATTGCACGATGTGTACATTCGCAAAGTCAAGGTATTGAAGAAGCCCCGTTTCGACTTGTCGCGACTGTTGGAGTTGCACGGAGATGGCGGTGGCAAGGGAACAGAAGGTGTTGTTTCCGAAGGCGCTGTTGTAGAAAGACCCGAGGGCTACGAGCCACCAGTACAACAATCTGTCTAATTTAATGAGAAATTATTTTATATAAAATAAATGCTGCGAAACATGAACTGAAGAATATCTATTGTTTTCGTCAAGCGAGAAGATCAATAAGTTTTGCTTTGCGGTTGGTTAGGTTCTTTGCTTTGCTTTGTTTTTTTTTTTTCAGATTTTAAGTTTTTGTTGTTGATGATGAAGTGCAGTCGCCTATCGGCAAGGATTTGGATTCTTATCTTCAAGGGTGAGTTGATTTATTTTTTAATCTGTCTTAATTTTTTCAAATGATGTTTAATCTATTTTTCGTCGCTGAGACTGTTGATGTTAAAGGAATGTCTGATATCAAAGAAATGTTCATCACTTGTTCAAAAGGTTTTTCTAGTCTTTAATTAAGATTTTTTTTGATTGTTTGCAGTGTGACCAGATACTTGACCATAGGGGAGTTTGATAGCGTCCTCAGTGAGGACTTCAACGATTGGATCTGTCAAGAGCACAATCGTAGATAGCATGCCTCCATTCGATGCTCCCTCTGCATCGTATAGGTGAGTTCCATCGAAAAGACTTATTGAATTGTTTTCTGTTTTCCTAAATGATGTTCAATATATTATTTGCTACTCTGAGAGTTGTGATGTCAAATTAAAATCTTCTGATAAATCTGTCGTTTCTCCTTATACGTTTAACTTTGTTGATCATATTTAAAGTAAATTTTTCTTTTTTTAGCTTTTGCGAATTTTGTTAAGACGTGACTCTGGAACCAATTACGAAAGGTTAGTTGCTAGTATTTATTTCTTTAAGGAAACTTTTTTACGCAACATTTAGATACACCCATTGCCATACCTTATCGGGCTTTGAAGTTAGCTAGCGGTTGGCTTTCTTGCACTCGTTATATTTTTTTCTCGTTCAGTCGGAAAATGTGCAATGGGTTGTCTGTCGATTAGCGTGAACGAGTTTTGATACGTAATCGAAATGATGTTTCTTTCATATTATTTGCTACTTCTGAGAGTTTTGATGTTTAATATTTTCTGATTAAGTCGCATTTTGTTTTTGTAGATTGTAGTTCTTACATCTTTTATAAAATTCCGATTTTTTTGTTTTTAGATTACAACCGATTGCAGAAACCGGCCGGCCCAAATCGACCATACCATAAGTAAGTTTCTATCGATTTCTTATTCCTTACATGTACATATTTTTATTTTTCAAATGATTAACTATGATCATCATGCACCCTTTTCCAAATCTTACACTGAACTAATTTTCGTGAATTTGTCTCGCACGATTTGACTAGTTAACCTTTATTCGAGCAGTCGGTCTCTTGCCCTCTGATTCATACTTTGTGCCTGTATACCTTTGCATTGATTTGTTTGCCATGTGCATTAAGACATTTTTTTTGTTTGCTACTCTGAGCACTGTGATGTTGAGTTTGATTATTTTAAGCCTTACACCCCTGTTCTGATTTTCGTTCGGATACCATATCCTCCCGTTTTAGAATTCTTGCGGTTCTCAATTCCGAATCCGTACGTTTTCAATTCGCTTATCATTTTGTTAGCGGAATTGAATCCGGTTAATGAATTCTGTAGAACATTATTTATTGCTAGAAATGAAAAATAATAAACTTATATTAACATGCAATAAAGCTGTAAACAGTTCCAAGAAACGCAAAAATTTAATTTCCAACACGTTTTTGTGACAAAAAATCAGTAGTGAATCCGTTCGGAAATAAGAACACACTTTTTAAATCCGTACGGATTCAATTTCGGTTTCCGTTTTGAATCCGTACGAAAATCAGAACAGCCATGTGATTTTGTTATATTTATATTTATATATATATATAAATATATATATAATATATTTATATTGTTGTTATATTTTTTTCTGCAATTACTAAAACGGTGTCAATTTTATTTCAGAAATTTTTGTCCGGTGTTGAGGCATTCTTTTGATAATGTACTGATTGGGACGGAACTAATTCAGGTAATTATATTAATTATTGATCTTAGTTTGCATTAAAGTTAAATGAATAGGGTGGTTTAACAGACGCATTTGCAGGGCCTACAATTTTATGTCTAATTCAAGCGGCTAAATAAGAGGGCGAATTCCTAAACGCAGGCCTTGCTGAGCAAGTCAAATGCTATGCTAAGCAAAAATAATCACAAATAAAATTTGCAATGCAATTAAAAGTATGCAAGTGTTTTTTGATAGCTGCACAAATTCACTTGCAATTGCGGGAAAAAAAGCAATCTGGTTCGTTTTGGGACATTCTGCTTCGAAGGAATTTTTTTGTCGGCATTTAGGAACTGTGTGCTTTGCATAATTTGTGCAAGACTTGCGTTTAGGAATTCGCCCAGAAGTTCGGCTTTAAATGTCGTTGGTTAAATGTTTTTTTTATTGTTTTAAATTTTTATACTTCTCTCACTACATATTCATTCTTATTTTGACATTCCATTTCGATCGAAAGTTAGTTGAATTTGAAGGAAGTGCATTTTAAGACTCGAACCACTCGAAAGTTTACATGTTAACATTTAAATTGTTCGGTTTCCCGTACACCCGTTCTGAATCGTTAGAAAATTGTAGGTCTCTCTTTTGACATTCTATTCGATAGAAAGTTAGCAGAATTCGAAAGAAGTGAATTTTGAAACTCGAACGATTCGAAATTCTTACATGTTTAACATTCGAATCATTCGAGTCTCAAAACGCTCTTCTTCCGAATTCGGTTAACTTTCTATCGAATAGAATGTCAAAATAAGCATGAATGGTTATGAGAAATGCGCTAGACCCCGGGGGTCCTTACTCTGTAGCGCCTAGGGTGGCTTAAACATCGAAATTTTGCAGTATCGATAGTTTTCGCAAAAACTATCGATAGTATCGATAGACTATCGATAGTTTACTTTGAATAAAAACAAAAAGTGTTTGCATCTTCTGTAAAAAATAACCAACAAACACCAACATTGCTTTATTATTTCGCAGGGCTGATTTTTCATTCTCCTGTTAAACAAACGGGTAACTATCTGAGAAATCAATTAATCCCATAAACAAACAAATAAGTAGTATCTATATTTTAATAATAGAATATATAGGTACTTGTATGAATGTTCAATGAATATTCCAAATACGTCTGTCGTTGCAAAATATGTCCGAACTCAAAATTGATACATAAAAATCACTTTTTTGACACTTTGGTTACTCCTAAAAAAATTTGGTTATTCTTGTAGGATTAGATAAATTTATTTCTCTCATAAAATATTTATTCAATGGAACAACGCTTTCTGGCAGTTCAAAAATTAATTTTTGAGTTATCAAAGGGATAAATTCTATTAGACGTCTATCATACTGCTATCTGGGGATCGGCTCTAAAATCAATTTGATAAATAAGTCACAGCTCTTCTTTTTATAACAAAAAACCCTTATTGCTAAGTCGGCGCCATGGTTTTCTTGTTCAATTGTATTGTATAGTGAGTTTTATAACTTAAGAGTTGAGACTAACAAATACATGCGCTGTGTACATGAAAATACAGCATACAATACATATAGTTATAGTTAACAGAATTATAGTGCTACTACATAAGCATCCGCGTAACGGGAAAGTTCTATCAGAGATTATGAGATGTACGATAATAAGATAAACAACTAAAGCACTGAAGAAACCTATTGTCTCCGTTCCAAGTTATTGGTTTCATCATTGTAGCGATTGCCGCGCCACCGGTGCACTCCGGTCCATAAGATTGTTAAATCGCCTTTTTGACTAGCTATTGTTTATATTTATATAATGCTTTTGAAACTTGATACTTGAAGTATTGAAACTATCGATAGTTTTTTAAAACTATCGATGTACGCGATAGTTTTTTACTATCGATACTATCGATAGACTATCGATGTTTAAGCAGCCCTAGCTAGCGCCATTCTATTTTTTTTTTATTATTATTATTAACTATTTACACGCATCGTTACTTAACTAAAAAGGCGTTTGTTTGTCAAAATTCCCTGATTAAAAAACCACCTTAACAAATTGATGCAAATTGAAATATTTTCAGTGATGAATTTTACGTAACCGGAAATAAATAATGTCGGATTACGAACGCTAGATTGTAGAACTGATACTAGAACTCTTTTATATCGTTCTCTTTGTTAATATTTTTCGTAACTCAATTTTCTTATATTTTTCAGATTCTTATTCTCAAAATTAAGACAAGCTTAATGGCGCTTCGATAAAATCCAAGGTAAGAGAATGATTTGAAGCAGTATATGAAAACATAAAAATACCTGACAAGCAGATTATCCCCTAAATCTAATAATTTTTTTCACACATACCTAGTTGCATATTTTACTTGCATTGTAATTCATATTCAGCTAGGTTCCAGAAATCGAGTGAAATGAAACCGAAACCGAAATTGCAAATCGAGTGAATTTATTTTCAGTGTTCTGCATTTCGATCGATTTCATCAGTTCGAAAACTTTTCGAAATCACTTCAAGTGAAATTGAAAACAGCTGATACCTGTCATCTAATCTGAAACTCAATTTATTTGATTTCAATAGTTTCTTGAGTATCCTGGTCAGAGAATTAAATATGAGTGCTGTTCATTGCTTCGGTTTTGGAAATCAAAAAGAAAAGATAGATATGTGACGGAGAAAATAAAAAGACGTAGATTGAGAGACATTAGAATTTGCAAACGCAACGTGTGTATTGATATGTGCCAAGTAAAATTGAAGTGTTTTCATTGATAAATTTGTTTCAAATGATTCTTTTTATTATCACTGACTTTTTTTTACATCTTGTGTATTTCTGTCTTTTCCACAAAGAATCTGCGACGACACGATCTGCTTTCATGAATCTTTGGGGAAAATCTTTTGTTTTGTTGGCTCATAAAGTTCATAAATATATCCTCCTGTGCAGTATTTTTAAGCTTTCCCTTGTTCAAAACAAATTTCTAGTAAAATAAACAAATTTTGTGTGGTCGCGTCTGCTTTCTTCTACCATTCCACACAGATAAATTAGGGTGATTTCAAATCACTTGGAAACCGACGAAATCGAATTGTGGAACACAACGATTTCGTTTCACTTTGATTTCGAAAAATATGAAATCGATATCGATAAAAGTGAAATGCAGAACACCCAATCTTAATTTCGATCGATTTCGATTTCATTTCACGTGAAAGTGAAATGTGGAACCTAGCTGATTATGAGTTTTTGCATTTGCTAAATATAAGCCAATCATACATTATGGTAATATCGATCGCGTAACTTTTGGATTATTATCGTCATCGTCAAAAATATCGCCAAAAGATTGTTTCATTGAAACTTCACTTTCAGTGATGGAACTTTTTACGGGTATTTTATGCCAGTCTTTTTGAGTATAGAGAGAGTGAGATACTAGATATACGATACGAAATATGCGCTGATAAAATTAATTCACAAATTCTAAACATATGTTGCAAAATATTCATTGCAAAGATGTTTTTCAGTCTTTTCTATTTGACATTGATAGTCCGACATCGTTACGACGCCGACGGGGTGATTCTTCGAAAAGACTTATTGTATTGTTTTCTATTTTCCTAAATGATGTTCAATAAATTATTTGCTACTCTGAGAGTTGTGATGTCAAATTAAAATCTTCTGATAAATCTGTCGTTTCTCTTAATACGTATAACTTTGTGCATCATATTTAAAGTCAAATTTTGTTTTTCTTTTAGCTTTTGGGAATTTTGTTAAGACGTGACCGTGACTCTGGAACCAATTGCGAAAGGTTAGTTGCTAGTATTTATTTTTTGTAAGGAATCTTTTTTACGCTTAAATTTAGAGATACACCCATTGCCATACCTTATGGGGTTAAACTTCTTTCTCGTTCAGTCGGGAAAAGTGCAATTGGGGTTGTCTGTCGTTTAGCGTGAACTAGTTTTGATACGTAATCGAAATGATGTTTCTTTCATATTATTTGCTACTTATATCCATATACAATTAGATAGACATTTAACATACATATAAAAGTTAGTTGAAACTATCTTCTTTTCTTCTTTTCAGACAAACTACAATCTCTCTTTTGCTTTCGCTAACATGAACATCACTGTTCAACAGATTCGGATTGTAATTCGAACGTAACTGAAAGGTAAACAGATAAAATGAAACATATATTTGTACAGCTGTAGAAATAAATTTGTGATGAGTTATTTTTCGGATTCCCCATCATTTAAATTATAAATGAAAAATATCCATAACTGATGATTGTGTGAATTACTCAGAAGAAGTAACAAATATTTTTGAATCGATACATAATTTTCATAGACCATCGGTTCTCTAGAGAAAAGTTTCCAGTTTTCGGGCTTCAGGTATATCGATTTAGTAAATTTGCTTTTTAAAAACCCTGATTGAAAGTAGAAATTAGTACTTTATTTCCTAATACATGTCATCTTATTTGTATTCTCTTGAGTAATAACATGCGCCTTATTTGAATTACCTAA
Source organism: Melanostoma mellinum (assembly GCA_914767635.1). Taxonomy (NCBI): domain Eukaryota; kingdom Metazoa; phylum Arthropoda; class Insecta; order Diptera; family Syrphidae; genus Melanostoma; species Melanostoma mellinum. The sequence goes on along the minus strand of OU612058.1, from coordinate 264,517,777 downwards.
AAAACGCATTTGCTGTTGAGAAACAGAATTTCATAAAATGTTTTCTTATTTATTTGCAGGTTGATGATTTCAAATGTTTTTGGCACAACGACGAAAAATGTAAGTCAAAGTAGATTTTTTTTATTATATAAAGACCCTCATTATGAATAGCCAATCGATCAATAATTTTATATTTTGAGCAACGATTCACTGAACTGAACTTTCGGTTATTATAAAGACAACTAATCTTCCGATCGTCGCTCCGAACGGTTACCATGATAGGGCTTCAAATTTTATATGAATTAGAGCGAATTCTGAAAGTTGCTATTGATTATTGTAGCTCGAAGCTCGCTCAAACATTCGAATCTAGACAAAATTAAATTCGCCGTTCATAATGAGGGTCGAAGCTAATTTATTTTTATTGAAGGCAATACAAAAGGAAACCGCTACGATTCAGTAATAGATCGTCCGTTTTTTATTTGTTGGTTTCCTCTGTATTCTTTCAAATTGTAATGATGACAAACTTACCCAGCTCGCTTTGACAAGCCATGAAGAGAATTTGTTCATAACCAACGCTAAAATAACTTTCTGATTTATCTGTGACTTTCATAATTTATTGAAATTCAATTGCAGTATTATATGATTCAAATTTTGTTATTTTTTTTTCAGATGAAAATTTCAGCTAGAATAAAAAATAAATAGGTTGGCGCAACAAAGCTACGGAAACCTCGAGACCTGATTCATTTCCAGTACCTACCATTTTAAGCCGATTACGAATGGCTTAATTTAGCAATCGTTTTCAATGGCAGTTGTGGAAATTTGCCAATTCCTTGTTTCTTTGAATTCAAAACACGATCAACCACTCCACGCAATCATGAAAAATTGTATATCACACCGCTCTTGCGTAATGTCCAGTCTTATATCAATAGAAAAGAATCGGAATAAAAATAGGTGAGTTCTTTTTTATTTTTTTTATTAAATATTGCAAAGGTATAGCACCCAAAAATTGAATTGATGACAAACTTACCCAGCTCGCTTTGACAAGCCATGAAGAGAATTTGTTCATAACCAACGCTAAAATAACTCTCTGATCAAAGACTCTTTATAATTGTTCGAAGCAAACAATAAGAACATAGTATACTAACTTTTTTTTTTCTTTGTAGATTTTCCTACTGATCATATCATTGAAATGAAAATGACCGATCATAAAAGAAGTTGTACACAAAGAAGCGCGAATATCAAAAAAGTAAGTCCTTTTTATTTTTATTAAAACTATCCTACCTTTTAAAGATAAATGATGAAACATTTACCCAGCTCGCTTTGACAAGCCATGAAGAGAATTTGTTCATAACCAACGCTAAACTAACTTTCTGATCAAAATCTGTTGATGCATAGTTTAAAGTACGTTGAAGAATAGGTATATGATGTTAATTATGGAAATATGTTTTATTTTCAGCTTATATTGATGGGATGGAACATTGAGATAACCTTTTCCTAAGAATTTTAATCATGACTAACGAACGTGGAAACATGGAGTCATATAAAAAGGTATGTATTCGCTGCATAATTTTCTCTTTGTATCGACTTTCATAAAGTATTTGAACAGACCCAAAACGTTTGGTGCAGCAATAAATTTTGTAATCAAATATAATGTCATTTTTCAAAAACTATCAGCACAGTTTTTAAATTTGCTCAACTCCTTTCAGCTCTCGATGCTAGTCAGAGCTTTAGATATTCTGTTTTATACTACTAAACTCTTACATAGCTATGTTGTACATGTATACTACTTTTGCTACAGTATTTTTAGTTTGAAATAGAGAACTGTTTCACAGTTTGGAAGTATAGTAGACAAATTATTTTGAGCTCATTGATTTGCTACAGAGATTGCTTAAGACAACCCATGTCTCATGTGCAAAGCTCAGAAAATCTTGATTTGGGAGTGCGTATTCTAAATGCTGCATCGTCAGCAAAGCATATTCTTCTTTTTAATTTAGAGCTCCGCACTTCATGTTAGCTATCCTTCTAGCTTTGGGTGCGCGACTAATTCCATAATAATCATTTCCCAAAGCATGAATATGGTAAAAAAGATCAAAAATGTTTTTTTATCATGTGTTATATAAATAAACATTTATTTATACTTTTTTTTTTCTTTATACCAGTCGCGAATCTCGAATTTGATTAGTCTCTTGAATTTCGAAAATTAACTTTTTATGACATCTATAAACTGATTTTTTATGACTTTCATCAATAACTTGTGTAGGTAGCTAGTTATTTTGAGATTTATAATTACACAGGGTGTCAAAATTCGTAACACACAGTATCTGACAAATTGGCAAAATATTTGATCGTTTTTTGTTCAGTTTGATTTTTCGAAATACTGTAAGAATAATTATAAAGACGTAGACTTTCGCTATGTTATACGAATGAAAATATAAGCCACATTCGTTATAACACGCAGTCGCGCCACAATAATCCCAACAAAAGTAGATTCTTGTTTTTTTTTTTTAATACAACAATTTTTAATTTAAAGCACAAACTTCTCATTGCAGATTAAATATTTGGCAATAACACGTAGGTTCCAGTTGTTCCAACTCAAAGCAAAAGTAAAGGTAAGTGATATGATGGTTCTGTTTATAACTGATAATAATAATCTAAATTTTCGTGATGAATTGTTTTGCGGATTCCCCATCATTTAATTTATAAATGAAATGTATCCATTAACTGATTTGTAACTTACTCATAAGTAGGAAGGGAAATATCTTCTTGTTTTGTACAACAAATAAAAAGTAAACTATTTATTTGTCCCATGTCCTAAGTAGCGTTTTGGTATAAAACAAAAAAATTATTTTGACTAGTTCTGTTAACTGCTTTTTAAAGTATAGAATTGAAGGTATAATACTAGTTGTCAGTTTTGAAAACACATTACGAATGAAATTTGAATTCGGGCCACAAATTATACCATACAAAAATAGTGTGTGTACTTATCTATGCACGTTAAAAGTTATGCTTTCTTGGAACAACAGGTCAGGATTTCATCCCGTACGCCGCAATTCCTAGCCTCTTTTACATTCTAATGGTGAAATGATTTTTGAACTCGGTCCAATAGCTTTTTGACAACCCTTTTATGGTAACCGATCTTTAAAGAAGGAAAGTTTTGTCTGATTTGAAATTTCTTATAGTAGGTATATATTTCACTTCAACGACACTTAGTTCCTCAATACCAATATACAAACGCTTTCGATGCTATCTATAGTTCTCTAGTCTTCCATTTATGTACATTAACATTGCAAACATTAAAAATTAGTAATAATATTTTCTTGAGTAACAAACAAGTTCAGATTTTACATATTTATACTGCAGTGTTAAAAAATTTTTTTAACATACTTTTGTACTTTTCAGGTTAATTATTCTAAAATGAACAACTTGGGAACTCACAAATCTGTTTTTACGACTCCTGACAGGATTTGGATTACGGAAGGATGAGCAATAAAAGTAAGTGAGTTGAATCTTTTAAACCAAAATACAAACTATGTACATTGAATTTATTTGAAATGATGACAAACTTACCCAGCTCGCTTTGACAAGCCATGAAGAGACTTTGTTCATAACCAACGCTAAAATAACTCTCTGATCAAAGACTCTTTATGATTGTTCGAAGCAAACTATAAGAATATAGTATACTAACTTTTTTTTTTCTTTGTAGATTTCCCTATTTAACATACCAATGAAATGAAAATGGCCGATCATAAAAATTGTACACAGAAATGAATCGGAAAAAAGTAAGTTCATTTTATTTTTATTAAAACTATCCTACCTTTAAAATATAAATGATGAAACATTTACCCAGCTCGCTTTGACAAGCCATGAAGAGAATTTGTTCATAACCAACGCTAAATAAACTATCTGATCAAATAACTAAAACATATATCTGCATTCATTTAGTCAAAAACAAAAATTACATGTTTGTTTTTTTTTATAGTAACTACTGTTGTGAACTACATTTAATTACGGCTCTGGAATCCTTACTACATGGTAAATATTTTTTCTAAATTTAAATATTAAATCCAATTTATTATAATGATGATATTTTTCGGATTCCCCAACATTTTTTATAAATGAAATATTCCGTTCTGATTACTTTTTTAAATATATGTTTTATTTTGTATTTGTGAAGAGCCAATGAAAAGTAAATTAAATTGTTTTCTTTGGCAGGGTCTGGATAGTAAAATCGGCAATGGAAAAGGCAATCTGATGAAAATCAACACATTTCCATAAGCAGTTAACACATCGGACGGGTAAACTTTCTTTTTAAATATGTATTACGTTTTTATGTATTATGGTGTTTAAAAAAGTTTTTTTTTACGCTTAAAGGTGCGTGTTCATTTAATAGTTCTTTTATTAGTAAACTCTCAAGAAATACTCTCAGGTGCCGAAATGACTTACCCGTTGTTTTCTATAAGTTTCCGAAAAATTGTATTTTTCTATGCTCGCATTCTCTACTTACTGTCCACGGTTTTGTCATTTTTACTTGCAGAAAGCAATTTGTTAAACCTGTTTCCAAGATATTTGATTCACCATAATGTTAATAAAAACTAAACTATATAAATCACATTTGCATATACATTTGAATGATGACAAACTTACCCAGCTCGCTTTGATAAGCCATGAAGAGAAATTGTTCATAACCAACGCTAAAAATAAACCTCTGATCATCTGCTAAAAACATCAATACATATTCCCCTCTTTTCTTGAACTTGTTTTGATTCTTGTTTTTTTTTTTTTTTATCTTTTTATAGATTGATGATTCCAATGCTTTTTACAGGATTGATGTGTTTCATATGCGGTTAGAAGCCACAGTTTTATTTTCGATCAAACATTTTTGTCAAAATTTAAACTTTTAATAAAGAAACATTCTATAATTAAAAACTTTGTTGTTGAATTCATTTTGTTGAACAAAAACTTAAAAAACTGAAACGTTGCTAAATAAAGCGTTTAATATTTTTACCGTTTGATATGTAAACCTATCGACGGCAACTAGGGGTCGATTCCTGGGGCCCTATTCTGTAATTCGTTTCGAAAGCAAAAAAGTAAACATTTCTCGCGGAATTTTTCCCTAATTTCGAAATTAGTTCACGATACCTCCCTTTCAAATAAGGAAAAAAATTTCTTGGGAAATGCGATTCACGATAGCCCTGATTGTGTAGTGAACTAAAGGGAAAAGTGAAATGGGGTCTTTTTCGAGGGAAATGCTGTTCACGTGAAACTTATAATAAGGCTGTATAATTACTCACATTTTTGATGCGTAATCTTATTTTAAAACCTTCTCGCAAACACTATGAATGAATAAGGACAAAATCTAACTGTCGAATTTCAAAATAGTTAATTCATTGAATAAATAAAGTTAGTACTACTGAACCTGTTCGACTTTCGTTGAAAAAACCTGCGAATAGTAATACTGAATACCGATTTCCCGAATTCGAAGAATTTCATTGTAGAATCGAAATACATACTAGGCCCCCACCCCCAGCGCTTCAACGAACAAACCTAATATCTATTGACTAGGGTACTAGGAGGCAGATTAATTTTTGACTCATCAATTTTTGATAATAGGCTACCTACGTTTACGTGACATACTTTCAGTCCAACCGACCGCGAAAATAAAATGTTAAGCATTCTTTTGGATTGATCCGTTTTTCTGTTTTCATTTCAAATAGAATTTTGCACATGCGGTGCCCGTAAAGCATTTCTGCTTGTTACGAGGGAGGTTCGCAGTTCAAATCGCAACAGAAACCAGAAATGTTTTTCCACGGGTATCACCTTTTGCGAGGAATTGGCAAGTCCTCCGATAGTAAACTCATTGCTTCCCTCCATTCCCTCACGAGGCATGGAAGTGAGCAATACGCTAGGCCCTGGGGATTAGCTCTATATGTACGTAAGCCAAGCCTAGTTCGTCGTGAAGTGAACTTTATCTGATAGCGGAGAAAGTGAATATTTGACATTTATTGTCCAGTTAATTGTTTCACTTATGTCGCTTTCCATTGATTTTCATTGAATCACTGGGGCCAGATTCTATAAAAAGCGAAACGAAAGCGATCAAACGTTTTTCAATAGGAAAGACATTGCAAATTGCACGCACACACGAAAACGTTTGTTCGCTTTTTACTTAACAATGTCACCCCAGATCCCACAGAAAAGACTAATAAAAAAGTGGAGTGGAGATAATTCGTAACCCCTTAATTTTTAATGGAATTGGTAGGGGAAACCGAAATTGTAAATCGAGTGAATTTATTTTCAGTGTTCTGCATTTCGATCGATTTTACCAGTTCGAAAACTTTTCGAAATCACTTCAAGTGAAATTGAAACAGCTGATACCTGTCATTTAATGTAAAACTTTTTACTTACATTTTTAAACGCGTCTGCTTTCTTCTACCATTCCACACAGATAAACTAATTGTGAACAACGATTTCGTTTCACTTCGATTTCGAAAAATATGAAATCGATATCGATTAAAGTGAAATGTAGAACACCCAATTTTAATTTCGATCGATTTCGATTCCATTTCATATGGGTGCAGATGACATGTTCATCTGCACCTATAATTTTTCATCCGCGTCCTATAACTGAGGAAGTGCAGAAGGTGTCTTCCCTCTCTATCAAACAAGTGTGAATTTTAAATCTTGTCTTTTTCCTTTTTTCATCTGCACTTGCAGATGCATGTAAATCCACCATCAATCACTCTTATTGCGATAGGCGTTTCACTAAAACGCCTAAAAAATGACGGCTCCAGCCGCCATAATTTTTGTTTTCATAAAAATAAATACAAACTCAGCCCTCTATCTGTTCTTCATTGCTCTTACCATTCCCCCAAAAGTTATTTTATTTGAACGGCAATTGTGTCACCTAGAGATAAGTCATATTATTGGCGTTTTATTAAAATGCGATTCGTAATAAAGGTGAATATCTTTTTAGTAAAATTAGATTTGTCATATCAAACCCTGCCAAGTTAGTTGCTTACTAAGACAATTGAGATTTTCTGGACGATCCAAAGAATATTTTCAAATTTTATAGTTGTTTATAAATATATTTTACTTACATAAAAAATTACATAGTGATAAATGATACATTAGCATAATCATACAAATAATGTGAACCTTAATACAATTCTCTTTATTTACATGGGATGTTTTAAATGCGAATATGATTTGAATGATCCAAATCAGACAGTTTCTATGGAATTAGCTTAATTTTTCCAAATAAACATCAAATTACAAATCAGTCATTTCATTTTGGGACTCTGTCACAATGCAACCGTTCCTACTATCAGTTTCTCGATTTGTGTCATTGATCCGAACAAGAAGTTCGGTTTGAATTCGTCTTAATACTTCAACAACCTCTGGTAGAACACCGCTTTGAGCAGCTTTTTGCATAGCTTCATTGGCATCGACCAAGGCATCGTTTAACTCGCCTTGTTCCATTTTTGCTTTTGCTCTCGCATAGTAACCTTCATAGCTGCTCGGTTTTTGATCAATAGCTTGTGTGGCTAATTCAGTAGATTCGTCAAGTTCCTATAAAAAAAAACAACTTAGTTCCATATTTAATGCAGGACCAAATATACTTACATTTAATTTTCTCTTGCAACGCGAAAGGTTGAGCAACAAGTTCGCCCGAAGCTGCGTAAAGACAGAGTTTTTGTCCAAAAGACTTTCAATGTTTGCAATTTTTTTCAACGCATACTGGTATCTGTGCGCTGCTTCTTGGAATCGATTTTTTCTGTACAATACATTGCCATCTTCTAGTAATTTGTTAAGTAGGACCACTAAAATTTCAGGTTTGCCCATAGCCATACTCCAAGTCGTTGGGCCTAGTTTAGCTCCACGCTTAAGAAAAACCTGCACTACTTGGATATTCCGACAAGCAATGGCTCTATCTAGTGGGCGCATACCATTAATGTCAATATGTTCGATCCGAGCTCCCTGGTCAAGTAGATACTGTACTAAGTTTGCAGATCCCTGATAGGCGGCAAGATCGAGCGGAGTCCGCCCATTGTTATCCGCGTGCTCCTTATTACATCCTTTTTCAATTAAACATTTCGCTGCCGTGTGTCTTCCTCGCAAACAAGCCCAAGATAACGCTGTAAAGCCTTCGGAATCCTCTGCATCGATTGTTGCACCTTTGTCGATAAGAAGTTCTAATATTCCAATGAGACCCTCCTCCGCCGCTATCATTAATGGTGTTTTCTTGCTTGGTATTACCGCTTCATCGATTTGAGCTCCGTTCTGCAGCAACTTTTCTGCAACCGCCCAGTGTCCCTCCTTAACAGCCAACCAGAGCGGAGTAGTTCCGAATTTATTTCTTTCATCGACCTTAGCTCCTCGGGATAACAGAACTGATACAGTGTCAACGCAACCATTCCTGGCAGCAGCTGTTAGGGCTGTCTCACCGCTCAACGGCTCAATATCATTGGGGTAAATATTTTCCATTTCGAGCAGATCTTCAACAATTGTAGTATGGTCTTGGGAAGCGGCTCCAATCAGTGCTTGCTGCACAGCCTTATCTAACGTTACGTCATTAGAATTCGTTCTTGGCGTCCAATCACTTGCCAGCAAATATTTTACGACGTTCAGTCTTCCAGTCCTAGCCGCATGCACCAGTGCACACCTTTGCGTTGTGTCCGCTTGTCCAAGGCTGCTGCCGGCAGCAACCAAAAGACGTAATACATCACAGTGACCTTTCAAAGCAGCTAAAATTAGTGGAGTACAGCCTTGACTGTTTGTCTTCTCTACATCAGCTCCAAATTCCAACAATAGGCTCACCATTGGTACAATTCCTTCATGTGCAGCTATACATAAAATTGTCGCATCACCCATAAACTCGGTTTGATAATGTGGTGAGGCGCCTGCCAGCAACAGAAGCCTTGAAACCTTCATGTTAGGATTGTATACATTTCTCAAAGAACCCAATGCTGCTGATATTGAGTCTGTGACACTTGCAATCCAGAACGACTGCATATCTCGAGGTGATGGAGGACCTTTCGCGTTCCGATAGATATGAGCCTTCAAAACGTGATGACCAAGTTCTAAAGTTTGTTCCGGATCAAGGGGTGGCTGCAGTCTTGATAAACGGAAAGCTATTGCCGCATGACCAAGTCTAAAATCACACAAAAACTTCAATGACTCTCCTTCGTCTCTTCGGATGAGCCACTCTCTGAATGATGGATGAAAAAACATGTACGTGTTGTCTATGCGCTTAACCAAAAATCCATCAAGAAGCTTAAAACGCTGCAGAAATTCATCCCAACCCATGATTTCGTCGGTCTTAAGAGCGCTTATCGTATAATAAATTGCATTCAGTGTCAAGGGGTATAGAGCAGCTAAGCATACATTAAGAATTGGCGCAGCTTTTTCAAAGCTCGAACCTGTCGGGAACCTCAAATTGAAATGTAGCAGAAATATTTGAGCAAGTGAAACTGGGAGTACTTTATAGCTTGTCGATTTGATAACCAGTTGTCCGCGCTCTATGAGATCAAGAATAAGCTTCGCATACAAAAATGAGCCCTTAGTCAGCGCTTGTAGATGTGCAACGAATTTCATTTGTCCTGAACTGTTGTCCTTTATTGCCCCCGCAATGTTGTTCTGTATGTCAGCACTGTGATTGACTCGGAATGTAATATAGTCAAGCATGTCTTTTTGCAGAAGATCATTTGAGGCCCAACTATCGAGTGTCATCTTTGTGAATGATAACCCTTTGACAAGCTCCAACATTTGTGTACGAACAGTAGCAACAACTTTTAACCACGAGGGGAAGTACTGTGTCATTTTGGCAAGAAAAGTTCCGATAGTGTGACCATGATCAGGTCTGTGGTATTCAGCTTCACAAAGAGCGTCAATGAGAATAACGCAGGTCTTAGAGCCAATTTTGCCGGAGCGCCTAAGAATCGTTAGTGGTTCTAAAATGGCCATGCGCATTACACGTTCGGCATCAGCAATACACTCCTTAACACATAGTATGTTTTGAAGGTGTGGTTCATTTATCAGGTACTGACGGTACGCGACCAGTTGTGGAGCTTGGCATAACTGGGCGGCAAGAGAATGCACAAAATCAGGAACCAAGCAAGTCAAGTTTGTATCGGCTTGGCAAAAATGATAGCCAACAATGTGAGAGGCGAGAGCTTTCAGCCTATCATGGCCTATATTTATCTGACAATATATGCCATCGGTCTCGGTGTAAGGAACATCCTTACGTCTTCCAAAACACGAATACTCAACGAGTTGCAATACCAAAGCAGTTTTTCCAGTCCCAGGGTTACCGTTTATCAAAACTCCAGGAGTCTCAGTGGTTGTCAGAATATTTGATAATTCTCTTAGGAGCCATTGTCGCCCTATAAAAGGTGGATCTGGTTCTTGCAATGGGACCTCGAAAAAGAGCGGCTTTAGAGCTAATTGTACCGCTTGGACGGGGCTCGATTTATAAACTCCAGCAGTATTTCGTAGTTGAGATCTTGCAGATCGTCTAACCATTGTTTTTCGTAATTTTGGACAATCAAAACCATCAGAGCGATCACTAACTGAAAACGCCTTAAATTTTCCTGCAATACCCATTTCATCTTTTGCCGCCACAGAAAACTGGCTCCCAAAAGTTTTATTGTAGTCCTTCGATTTAAAACGCCCATTCGATTCGGTGTATTCAGACGACTCTGTAAACGTTTGAGAATCAGGGCTGATGTTGGTTGAACTGCCAGATTTTCCTGTGTCCAGAAGGAGACCCAGTCGTGTTCGAAGTTCGTCATCGTTTTGCTTTTCACTCGAAACTGACGGGACAGTAATGCTGTCGCTGGTGCCACCTTAAAGAAATAAACAAAAACAAAAATTAGGAGGCTCATCAAATGGCTCAATATTAAAAACCAAATCCACATGACATGCATATTAAAAAGATGAAGCTGTGACAACTTTATTTAGGTACAGCCAACACAAAGACTTAATGTTAAAATGTGAAAATGTTTGGCAAAAGAGAAAATAGTAGGATTTAAAATTAAGCATCTTCTGCAAGTACACAACATTTCAACAAAACTAAAAACTCATGCAATTTAGAAAAAAAAAAAAACACAAGGAAAATGAATATGAAGTTTCCTGCCTGCTAACTGATTGAGGCCTGAACTGGTTGTTGAAGAGTTCACATTCCAAAGGGATTTGATCTTTCCGAAGACCAACGATGATAGGTGGCCAGCATAGATCGAAGTTCCAGCCAAACTCAATCGATTCAGACGATTTTCACTACTTCCACCGGTGAGATTATTGTTGTTCAAGGCCTTGCGGCGACGGCGAGTAACAGCAGAATCGGAGCACGTTGATGTTTCCAGAGGATTATTATTGTTACCTTTATAATATGATATACGAATAAAATGAAACTTTAAACAAGCACTGGTATACACCATGAGAGATGAGGAAGGCATGCATGCGGTTGAAAAAGTATAGTAACCTCAACCAAAGTATAAGAAAATAAAAGGAAAGGAAATACACTGTGGAACGGAAGTAAGCTCACATATTAAATTTATTTTGTGATCGAAAGTACGAGCCGATCATAGAGCTTTTGCAGTAATTACGAAAATCTGGTATTTTTATATTTTTTATTTATTTATTTTTTATCTAAGTTTAATTACGGCTCTAGTTTTTTCTGTCGTTTGCTTTTCGATTTGTTCTACGACCGGCACATGAATGACACGATGTTAGGAATGAATCTTGCACAAAAGTCAAGGATTCAAATACTATGCAGAGTAATTCGTTTTTTTGTAAATTTTTAAGCCGTTTGTAACAACCGCAAAGCATTTGATTTAATGAAACAAGAGCTGTGATCTCCAAAAACACACTGCTCATTACTTCCGTCACATAGTGTCCTTTGGTCTTAGTAGTATACGTATATTAAAACATCGTTTTTCCATTTCATCAAAAAAGTACATATTTTTAAGTCATTACTTACCGGATAAAATTGATGACGTTTCAATTGGACAACCATTAGATGCTGTTCTCCGATGACCACCGGTCAGTGCACTCCTTAAGTTTTTATGATTGAAAAACCTTCTTCTAGCCGGTGGTGGGGTAGCATATGATGCCGCTGCAGCATTGGCGATATCTCCAAAGTTGTTGTCAGTGCCCGTTGATAATATGGTATTAGTTGTGGTGGCTGTTCCATTCGTGGAACTTAATGATTTGGGTAATTTGCCAACACTAGCATATCGAAAATCTGGTGATATCGACTCCTGGCGATTCTGTAATGCGAAAGTCATTCATTATTCAATACATAGGTACTATCGGAGTGCATAATAATATTTTATAGCCTTATTGGTTCAGAAATGAAATAAAAAAAATTTCTCTCAGCTAAAACACGGATGATGCTCATTATAAGAGACCCACACACATGTAGAGTCTCTTGTACAACTACCAAACGAATTACCAGTTTCAGGAAAAGAAATCACGAAACTACCTTAGACACTATAATATCTACATAAGGAACAGTTCTATGAACGATGCACGGTCTTTAAAATATACGACTTGCAAAAGAAAAGATATTCATCTTTCTTGAAATTCATGTGCGAGTTCTCTGACACAAGAGTCATGGTATGGTATGAGTCATCGATGGATCAAGCAAGATGTAGGTTGAATACAACCTATGCAAGTGTATGCAGATTTTCGAGTTTTATGTTGCTGTGCAGGATTATTCACGTTCGGATGCAATCATAATTAAAAACGCATATCATCGCGCTATAGCTGTGTATCGAACATTTCCTCAATGCTGCACAAACACTTGAAAAAAGAAAGACACTTCCCATGGTCTGTCTTCGACATTATAATGTGTGTATATTTATTGAGTGTTTTTTGTGTTTTATACAGCAGAAGGCAGAACCGTTCTTTGCCGCTGGGTTTGATTTGTATTTCGGTTCCTGCTTTTGTCTGACCCTTTTATGCAGACTAGGTATTTTGCCAAGCTGGGTATAGGTATTTATGTAACTACGAGTATGTTTGCAAAACAAGGTAGAAAGATATTTATTGAAATAATATGTAAAACAACAAAGGAATCGATCAAACTACAAAATGAAGGCATTCCTTGTAAATAGTTAAGTTTGTTATCAGGTTATCACCAAAAGTACTCTTGAAAATATAACAAGTGCTAGACTGAATATTGAATCCAGTAATTATTTGCCTAATTAGCTAAGGATAGAAAATGTGCCCCTTTTTTGATTTCGAAATAAAAAGTGGTCATGGTACGTTTGTAGAATATTCCCATGAATAAAAGTATTGAATATTTGGGCCAAGGCAAATATCTTTCAGCCAACAAATGAAGCAATCTACAATTTTCTTCCGGTTCCAACGGCCGGCTAAGTTCAAAAGAACTTTCAATGAGGAACTCGCATTTTGCCAGTCAATTTTTTAAGTAATAGTCCTTAGTCCAACGCTTTAACTATTAGGCTAAAAAAATACCGGTCAAACAAAACGCTTTTCGGTTGAAAGTCAAAAGATTGTTTCATGTTACTTCACTTTCAGCGATTGAAGGATACTTTTTTACTATCGTCTTATACATTTTGGTAAATTTTTCAGGTTCTTCAACACATTTTTTTTTAGAATTAGCAAATAAATAAATTAATAGTGTGGAGCAGCAGAGCGAGGAGCCCCAGGGACTAGCACATTCTCACAATTATGCCATGTGAGGGAATGGAGTGGACCTACAATTTTCTGCCGGTTCAGAAGTCTGAACGGCTAATCGAGAAAGCGCTTTTCATGGCAATGAATTTACTAACGGAGAACTTGCCAATTCCCCGCGAAAGGCGATACCTGTGAAAAAACATTTTTGCCTATTTTGGGATTCGAATCATGAACCTCTGGGTTAACAAGCAGACATGCTAACCATCACGCCATGGGTACCATAGAATTTAGACAAGCGTGTTAAAAGTAACGGAAGCCAGTGCCCCTGTTCTGTAACTATCGCCTCGATAAAAGCAGGCGATAAACGGTGGAAAATGGAACGAAATCCTACTAAATTCATAGAATTTCGTTCCATTTTCCACAGTTTATCGCCGAGGCGATAGTTACAGAACAGGGGCACAGGTCTAGATTCGAAATAGTTTTGTAACATTCGGTGTGCATTGCTAGTATACCTATGTTGTTTGACGAAAAAAAACATTTATCTTTTATTATTGTTATAGATTAAATATAATAAATTAACTATCGGTATTGAATTGAATGAACTATTGAAATAGTTAAGAAACCTTAAAAGATTTTAAAAGCTTGTGCTTAAGCAAACTAATGCACAAATATGAAATATAATTTGTCTTGATTATACTCGTGTAAGACTCGTATTTAAATTTTCATAAAACAAGAACAAATTACATGCAATACAACGCCCATTAACTTATCGAAAATGGGGTCTCAAAACCTGCAGCTTTTGGCTTCAGCCAGAAATAAAAATTTTAATTAGTGTTTTCCACAAACTTTCTATTCTATCAGATTTTTTATTGAAAGTCTAAAAAGAATTTGTCTTGATAGAAACTGGTTGCAGGCTTAGCTACTTTAGTCACTTTTAACACACATAAAAAGAAAAGGAAGGAAAAAAATCCTATAGATAACCTAAAAAGCTAACTTTTTCAGGCTCGTATAAAAACAACAAATTTTCTGATAATAACACATTTTCAGTTAATAGTTTTCTTCTTCATCTTTTCACCCGCAAACGCAGTACATACTCGTTTTTCATCAATGAAATGTGTCCCAAATTATATTGAAAGCATATCAAGCAAATATAATAGGGATCCCATTTCACATGCAACACCCTATGAAATAAAATGGAAGAATTGTTAAATCAATTCCAAAGATAACATCTTAAATAGTACAATAGCATACTATTGACCATCTGCATGGCTCTAGGAGCAAAATTTTGGCTCTCTGCCAATACAGGTTTCACCTCCGAAGTCGTCAAATGGACTTAAGAGAAGTTCCTAAAATTATTGCTGACTTATTTGGACTTTGCGAGCTAACAGTCCTATTATGGTTTTCAAATAGCAATACGATACAAGACAATTTTGTGTGTTTTATGAAATTGGTTAGTATGACAGATATAACCACCAGTTGTTTCTCCGATCTATTGTGAATATCTGTGTTCTCTAGTTCGGTATTATGGTTACCAACATTTTTAGTAAGGCTGATTATGAGTTTCACGTGAAATCATTCCCCTTATAAAAGATCCCATTTCACTTTTCCCTTATTATGAGCAAGTGAACAACAAAAGCGGAAAAATTGGAAGTCTGGAATTTTGTTCAGGTGAAACTCATACCTAATAGGCTAATAGCCTATTAGGTATTAGTAATAGCTATTAAAATTCCAGGCGAACAAAAATGTTCCGGGCGAAAAGCTGATCACGTGAAACTCATAATAAGGCTGAGTATCTAAAAAATTTTCAATTTTTCAGTTCAAGTTCGTCACTGATTAACAACTTTATGGTTTATTTTGTTGTAATTGTGCAACCAATACACAGCTATAAATGGTTGGCTAACATTTCAACAGAGTAGAATTAAAAAGTCAACAGCGACAAGGTATTGCCCACTATTCACAATGGAAGAAAATTCACCAATTGATAAGAATAATACAAATTTATTAATTGATTGGTAGCACTTATCGTGTATCAATTTGTTGATACTACCATAATAGGACTGCAAGGCTCTGGACGATTGCCTTTTAGAGAGATGACCATATATTTTACTTCACAGTATCATTTTTAGATTTTTTCCAAACTATTTTTTAACATTATAAGAAAAAAAGAAAATAAGTATTGTCTGGAAGGTACTCTTATATCGATATCTAAGCACCCAATTCAAAAATCCCTCTGTAGGCTACCGCCTACTATCAAACGGTTGAGGCTGTAGATTCATATACGGACAGAAATACAGAATTGAAGCCTTCTTTTTGTAGGTATATTCCCTATCATCGTAATGTTGTGTTATTGTTATCTCAATTTTTTTTTTTCTGTACGGTTGCAAAATTTGTTTCATAGTTTACCCATTTATCTTTGGTATCAAATTGCTAACATAAAAATTTCTTGAGATATGAGACTGTCAAATTGAGGTAGTACGAAATTTTGACTAATTATTAAGCTAAATTGTATAAATTGTTCATTTTATATTTTGCATGTTACGATTACGTCGCTCTGGACACTTTTGGAGATCATTAAATTTTAAAGAAATGCCACCATCGATAAAGTTTGTTTCATATACGCTTAGGTTTCGAAAAAAGTCAAAGTTTTCGTAACAAAAAGTGTATACCTCTATTTTTTGCAATAACATACCCTATACCTAGAGGTTAAAGCATTAGTGATTATAATGCGCAATGTTGAACCACACTTTTAACAAGAAATTTATTGCGATCATCTAACGAATTTGAATGGGTGCCAGCCTTTTGATTTGTTATCAATTTTTATGAATTACCCCCATCAATCACACCACCCTAACAAACTTTTATTTGAAACTAGAGGGACAAATATTCCAAATTGTCTTGGAATAGAAGGCTGCTTCAACGCCACATCACTGCGTCCAATTTTTCAACAAAAATTAAAAGCACATCAAATTTGCTCTGATTTCTCGGTCTGATCTGAACCTAATCACACAAACTGCTCTCAAGGGGTTTTGATTGACTTTTGCACTTTCACCTCTTTTACCAGTTTTGCGGTTGCAATAAAAACAAATTGAGGTAAGAGAAATAAAAACCTGTCTTAACTATAAACTTGGCTTCATTTAATCTGTGTTTGAATTCGAACATAATCTTTCCATATTTTTTTTTTGCTACACCAGAGCTGCACTCTGCACATTTATGCGCGCTTGCTTATTTGGCGCATAGTGGTCGGCCGCATGCAGGCCATGCAAACAGCAACCATTGCAGGTCAACTTTAATGTATAGTCAACTTTTTCAACTGAGTTATGAGTTTATATTTAGGTGTTATGAATCGGTATTACGAAATAGAAAACTGTGTTGCTGTCTTGCAACTACCAACTAGCACGACGCGACGGGAACGCAAACGCACGTCGAGTCTTAGAGACGGTAAGTCTGCTTTGATACTTCTCGTATAGCCTTTGGTAAAAGCGGCCAGCATTGAGAATTAATTGCGCATATAAAAGAGTAAATGGACTTCTTGCATATGTCAGAGAAAAGTCATACTTAATTTACATACACATTCTTGTTGAGCCTTTAATTTGTAGTTATAAGCTACAAATGTAGCAATCTGCAAATCAAAGACTACTGTACTATTTGTGTTTAAACGGGTAATTTTAATGACTGATCAGGTTAATAAATTTTAAACGAAGGGAAGATATGCAAAATATAAATATGTTACGTAAAAGAATTGAATATTGAGTGAAAATTAGACGCTATCGCAAAAACATAACAATACGTTTGAGATAAGAAAATTTTAATGAAACTGTTAAGGGTTTATGAATACCTTTATAACAGTGCCAGTGATTTGGCAAGTAGGAGAGGATTAGCCAGGCGATGCACATTGTTCTTACATATCTGTTTATCGCAATGCGAGGGAAAAATAGATCTAGGTAAAGCAATCCACATCTGGGTCGTCCGGTCAAAGAATGAATCTCTATGTGCAGTGTGCACGTCCGAAATTGGAACCAAGGTAAAACTGACTTGCATTCCTTGCGAGGCTTGCATTGTGGTTAAGTTGCTTAAGGGGAGGAATGGAACGATAACTTCCATTTATCAATCTTAATGCTCTGTTTTATGCTTCGTCGAGTAGCAGCAATTATGTTTGCGGAGCACTAACATAGTTGCTGTAGTCTAACTTTGGACGGATTTAGCCATTATAAACAGTAGCTAGATCAGAAGGCGTACAAAATTTACTGAAATTTTTAAGGATCGTTTTTAGTAATTTCAAATCATTCCAACGAAGATCATCGTTGACACACATACCAAGTACTCACGGCTTTTCGGTTTCAAGAATACATATGTATCATTCAAAGATAATGGCATTGGGGGTCGGTTGAGCTTTAACGACAAAAGACATTACTGATTTTTTGGAAGAGCAGGGACGTGAAATCGGATACGAAAATGAGAAGCTGGAGAGACAATTCAGTGTAATAGAGGCTTTAAACAAGAGGAAAGTTATGAAGATATAAAGAAGAGAGTCGGGGGAAAAACGGAGCACGCATTTTGATAAGAGAGCTTGAAGCCAAGGCCCAAATAAAACAAACGCTTTAGAAATAAAAAGCGAAATAACCTAACTTTTAAAAGATTCAGCAATAATCATGATATTTGGGCAGAAAATGTAAAATTTAGTGGCACCACAAAGGCTTCTTCAACAGCGGCTCTACGTTTTTTACCGGCAAATAATGTCGGTTTTATTTGAGGCAATGGAGGGGATCTACCATTTTCTGCCCGTTCCGAACGGCTAATCGAGAAAGCGCTTTTAATGGCAATGAATTTACTAACGGAAGACTTGCCAATTACTTGCGAAAGGTGATAAATTTAAACATTTTTGACTCTGTTGGCATTCGAACCACTAACCTCTGGGTTAACAGGCAGACATGCTAACCACCACGCCCTGGGGCATTATTTTGACAGTACTATTTTCACTACACGATTTATATAAGTTGGGAACGACAAATGCAAACTGTGCAGGTTTATTTTGAAAAATATGGTTCTGTTCTTGAAACGTAACACAACGATAAGACACTTTATCATTTCAATGATACTTAAAACTTCTTTACAAGTACATTGCGGCTTTATTTGTTTTATTACATCAGGTATTCACAACGTGAAACAGAGTTAGCTACACAAATGGTTACATCATATGATATTAAAAACTATTTGTTTATTTGCAATTACCCAATACCTACTCATGACAAAATCAATTCGGAATTCATTGCTGCCTAATGTTTTGTATCAAACTTACTTAACTATTTCTGTCGCTGACTCTTAGTCTATATTCTATAAGAATCAATAAAATACTTTATTCATGATAATATTAAAATTATAGGCAATGTCGCTAGCCAATATGTATTTCTCTGCATGAATTCAAGCACCAGCAACAAATTTTAGAATAAGTTCCTCAAGAGAATTTTTTCAAGATGGACAATAACTAACCTGGAGAGGTAAATATTGTAGACATAAAAAAAAGATATCTGCCGGATGTAATAGTGTGAAGTGTCTACAACCAACAATTCAGTGAGAGGTCTCTATTTAAGATAGAACGATATTGTTTGTGCACTTTAATATGCGTTGTTATCTGACATTCAATACATCGGCAGTTTATGTGGAAGTGTCAATAGCTTTTCGTTTATCTTGAGGGTGATAGCAAATCGAACTAAAGTTTATGACCTCATTTCGTTGAATCGTTTGAAACCAGAGGCCACAGCACTTCTCGAATAATGCAAAAGTTTTCATTCCGATTCAAAGAAACGAACATTTAGCTTCAAAGGTGACACCTGAAAGACAACAAATACGTCCATCCCTAAGCGATCTTGTTGTTGCTGTACCTTCTATTCTTTAGATTTTCATAGTTACATATTCCCTGACCCAATTTCGAACTGTTTAAATGTCAGCCAACTGTATGCTTAATAAAACTAAGAAATAACAACATCTCGTGTACATTCACCGGTGTACACTTAGCTCCAACACCCATTGGTTGTAGTTGAGAATTTAACACCTTACCTGCATAAATTTTGATAGAGCAGCGGCATTTGTGCGCAATTGTGATCTCAGCTGTGGCTGTGGAGACCCCAGAGGACTAACAATTGTAGATGTTGATCCGCCAATGCCTGTATCATAACCTTGGGTATTGCTACAGTCGACATCTGTAAAGAAGTAAGAAAAAGCAAACGAACGTTCATTAATAAATATGTGTGTATGTACTATACCTTTACAAATTGATAAAAATCTAACTACATAACAATATGTTCCTTCCCTATAAATCGTAACGCAAATGTATATACAAAACAAGCTTTTCGGGAGAACACGAATTTAAAATAATAAAATCGAGTTTCTTAGATTTTAGGTTTCTAATTTATCATCTATGAACTTTATAACTGAGATTTTTTTAAACATTCAGGACATATTTTTTTAATTAAACTTATAATTGAATGAATAAAATATTAGTTAAACTCTCAACAGTAAAAGCTCACTCACTCTCACTTATTATATTTCCTAAAGGCACGAGTTATTTTGAAAGCAAAGTTTCCATCTTCAGTGAGATTAGTATAAATTAACTGAAAACAAGAGTTTTTCCGAATTATCCTTTTACATAAAATTCTTAGTTACTAAGAATCTTTATATTCAAATTCCTATATAAAATAATTATCTCTCAATGTTACACATCAAAAATAAAAATAAACTTGAAGATTTGAAATACAAACATGCATTTTACTAGAGAACATACATCATTTTAGCTTAAAAAGATGAAAATTAATAAAAAGTGTAAATAACACATATCAGTTCTATGTATATGCTTTTGAATGCAATTATGTATGTGTAAAAATAGTTGGATGAAAAGTGATGATTTTGTTTTTCAATTCAACTCTGTTTGAAAATATTTTTGATTATGATTTTTTTTTACAAAACATTTTAATTTGTTATTTACGTCTGCTTGTTTCGTTGGGTTACGAGGTTCGAATTTCAGACTTCTGGAATTCATGAAAAGCTTTTTTTCTTTTACAGCTCGGAATCGGCGAACAAACTATAGGTTTCCTCCATTCTTCATAGCCAATGGTTGAGAGAAATGCTCTTTACATAACTACACGAGACATAAGTACGAAACTGGATCGAAATTTAACTATGCACTTTATAGGCTATGGACCAACTATAAAGAAAAAACCGCGGAGTGCTATTATAGAGCTCGTTTGAGGAAATTGAGAGGTGCCATGATAGGGACGAGATTCGGAAGTTTTACGAAAAGGTAAAAAGATCCTGCCAGGGTGGCAAACCCCGAACTCAAGCCTGTAAAAACCAGCATGGAAACATAGTTATAGAGTCACAGTCGCTACTGAGGATCTGGAAAGATCACTTCTGCAGAGTGCTTAACGGCGATAAAGACACAAATTCGCTGTCAGGCAAATTACCCCATTCAGATTGGACACTGATTAAGAATGCCGTCCTAGGAGAAGTTAAGCTTGCCTAATGCAAACTTAAATCAAATAAGACTGCAGGTGCAGATGGCCTTGATGCCCAAAAGGGGCAAAAATGGATTTGATGGTTAATGAGGATAAAACAAAGTATATTTTGTCATAAAACAGGGACACAGAACCTCGACGAATTCTACAAAACGTCACAATAGACAGACATAACTTCGAGGTAGTACATGATACTTAGGATCCGCTATAGACACGGAAAACAATATCAGTGTGGAGATCAAACGGAGAATAACTCTAGCCAACCGTTACTTCTTTCCTATGGGAAGGCAATGTGTGGAGCAGAAAATACAACAACGAGCTGTAAAAGCATAGCCAAAAGAGTACGCATCGCGAGTCTACAATGGTTGGGCCATGTGGAGCGGATGGACCCAAAGCACATTGCAGGGAAATCGCGCAAGTGGAAGACCTCGTCTTAGGTGGCGCAATCAAGTGGAAGAAAACCTCAACCAACTTAAAATGCCAAACTGGAGAGAGCTCGCCTGTAATCTAAGTCGTTATAGAAGAATGTTGGTTGAGGCCCAGGTTCACCCCGAACTGTAATGCCCACCTAAGTAGGTAAGTATGTAGGCTTACAGTGGTCCTTATTTTACTTTTTTGGGAAAATTTAGTGCGACGCCCCCTAAATGGATTCTAAAAAATTAAAAAAAAAATCCCTAATTTTTTCATATTCTTAACTCTAACCCTTCCTGGCCCTATTTTGATACTGGTTGTTACTAGAGCAGGGGCGATATTCTGTGTCCAGTGTTGGGTAAATGGTGGATGTCTGATCATTCATACGTATAATGAGTATGATAGTATTATGCTTATGATACCGTATAAAAAAATAAAAGCAAAGAGGGCGCCACTTTTTTTTTAGGCTATATAAACTGTTATTTTTTTCCTTTAAAAGCTATAAACTTCTTAATGAAATAGGGCCAGGAAGGGATAGGAATAAAAATTTGAAAAAAAATAGGGAATTTTTTTTCCTGATTTAGAACTAATCTGGGGGGCGTCCCCAATTTTTTTTTCTAAGGACCACCCTAATGTAAGCTATTAAAGTAGGTGGTACACACCAGTAACAGTATTTCCAATACATCTCACAAACGAGTCAAAATTTGGATAAATTTGCTGCAAAAATCATTATTTTACTTCATTGATACAAAAATGTATTTTAGGTTATTTTTGGCTGAAAATAAACAACTTTTAATAACAATTTCTGTTCTGGATGCTCAGGAGATTCGATCGCCGAAGAACAACTCAAGAACAACTTCTTGTGAATGACCACAAAATTCTGCACAGGTGATGACAGTATTTTGATGAGTTTTTGAACGAAAAGTTTCCTAGAGAGCACTTTCCATAAACTGAACTTAACTTAATGGAAATACCCGACATCACAGTCGAAATTTGTGAAGCAGTTACGAACTTCAAAAACGTCAAAGATGATGGTCCATACGAGATACATGGGAGGAGGTGATAGGCTGCCTGAGCAATGGAGGGACAGTTAACTTCTACCAGCCTACAAAGGCTACGGTGGATTTGGCAGAAGACTGAAAAATAATAAATTTCATTTTATTCATATTATATGATAACCAATGCGGGTTTGTCGCGGGTAAGTTAACAACTAATGCAATCCAAAGCACAATAATTCTAATGGAAAATCGTGATTCCTTAGATCTTAGCTAAGATTTTTAATTAAATGGTCTAAGTGGCTCAGGAGAAAGTACACTTTGATGCTAATATTACAATTAAGCTGCTGGAAGTGCGGCAACATCCAGTACTTATTGCGTGTGTCGAAAGGAAATTCAAAGCAATCCAAATGGACCTTTTTTACGAACTCGGAAATTCTTTCAATTGATTTATTTTAGAAACATTTGGGATCGTTTACCAAATGCTTTTCGATGTGACATTTAAAAAAGACTTGTAAAACGACTACGTATGAAAGTTGGGTGTAATTAATAAATAAGAGAAAAGCTAGCTTTGATAGGGAAAAGTTAAAAGTAGATTAAGTAAATGAAATTAGTTAATACTAATTGATAAAAATAAATAAATTAAAATCAATAAAAGAAGCCTTCATGGCCATGCAACAAAAGAGTTTTGTGTTATAAACTTAAAAGCCTATAAAAGAATACATACACTTAAGTGACAAAAATTTTCACAGTTCTGTGTGATACAACAAATAAATAAGTTCTCGGTATTTATCGCTTGCAAAGTTTTTGTCACCCAAGTAAATGTGTATTCTTTTATGTACATAAACTAAGCTATGCTTAAAGTTAGAACGAACTATGAACTCTTTAATTTGTAGTCAATTTAGAAAATAAATCAAAAACTTATTGCCACCAAAAAGAACTTTAAAGAAAATTATTAGGAATACTAACCTTTCAAGGAGCTGTTCATACACATTGGACACTGATCGTTACGGAACATGCAGGAATAGCATCTCTCATGGCCACAGGTGTCGATCAATTTCCGTCGCTTTCCTTTGTCAAATGATATGCGACAACTTGGACACACCGAGCCACTTGTTTCATGCTCTAACAAACGCCGTATTGATTGTAAGTCTGTCCAAATAAAAAAAATAATGAAAAAATTATAAGAATGCTGTTTTCGCACAAAACTGAATAAGTAATAAAGTACCTATACAATAAAAATATTAGAAGCAAAAAATACATTTAACATACGCTGCTTTAATAAAGTAGATATGATATCAATGAATTACAAGGCTATAGGTAACTAATCAAAGCACAATAAATTTCCATTTGCATTCTATCAACTAGATATAAAACGTGATTGCATAATTAAACAAACCATTGTGGTTTCAATTTAATATGCACCGCGAAACATTTTCAACACTTTACAACTTTTTAATTTCGACACGGTGTAGAGTTTTCTGGAGATGCAATGGTACAGAAAAATAAAAGTGAGATACAAAAATGTCAAATTGTTTCACGATTTAGACCTTCACTTGAATGTTAAAATAAAAAGGCCTTTCTTGTAACCAACACCATTAAATGAATTTTCACAAACTGCACGATCATTGCAATTTTTTTTTACGATCATGACTCCACATTTAAACCGATCCCAGCAAAGGCAAACTCAATAACAAGGAGCTAACGTGATGTTAATAATTAAAAATCACATCTTCCCGATACAAAGGCACTACAGTTAATTCGCAGCAAATTTTAAGGCAAAGCTTACGCGATTCGTTCTCCTAGTGAAGCATCGGGCATCGTTGTGCCTCGAAGTTGCAACAACCAATTTCTGCTGCTCAACCACCACATGTATGACAAATAGCACACATGCAATACAACTGAGACTTTTGGGGGCAGTTTATTTATTTGCTTTGTGTTAAGATATAGGTATGTACAAGACGACAGACGAGACGAGTGCAGCAGCAGCTCCAGCTCAGCACAAGCATAGAGGCACAACTATGTTATAATGATATACGTGGGTTTGTCGTTTCCTATGCCGCCGCTGCTAGACTTTCTGCCGTTTTAACCTGACACAGGCCCCAATGAAAAGATTGTCCGTCTACTGCGCTGGTCATCCCACACAATGTCAAGCAGGCTCTTTGCAAAAAAGATGAAATAACTCCCAAGCCAAGAGTAGAATACTTAACTTACCTTACGTACTGTACATTCATATAGATACATTGGTATGTAATACAATTTGATGAAAAGGTGTTGTGAAGGTAGACTTGTCGAATCAGTATGTAGATGTAGCACCGTCACCGTCACCGTCACCGTCACGCATACGCGGGCTGCAGCTTGCCTAGCCTACGTAAAACTGTCGTATTTGTCGAATTTTATGAGTCGGCTTTTTCGTTTTGCTTAATTTATGAATTGGATTTTTGTGAATGAATACATAGTATACCTATGATCAATGAAATTGTTTTCGGGCCTGAAAGCATTCAGCCAAGCAAATTAATTGAGGAAAATGTAGGAGAGACTTCATGACTGACAAAGTTGGCGCAAATCTCTGTAGGTACTAGAAACCACACTCTAAATTTAATACGTTACAATGTTAATCTGTCGTTCCGGTTAATGATTTGGGTACTTATTGCAGTAAAGGTCTGGTTTGAAGATTAAATTGAAAAAAGGGAAGCATGTGAACAGCTTCTTTATGTAGTTAAAAATGAGGATTCTTTGGAATAAACAAATGCGTGGGATCAGTTAGTTTTTAAAGTGACGAAGTCTGTTTCGAATAACGTAAAGAAGAAACTAAGTATATCCTTAAAAGATACACGCAACATTCAGACCAAAATAGTTGTAGTATACCTACAAAAAAATGTAACGACCTCAGACATGAAACTTTTCGAGGCTATCCGAGGTCAACCTATATCGCAAATGCAGATCACAAGAGTTTTTAGCAGACATTTGTGTAGGTTTTGGTTTCTTCGAGATCACTATACAACATACCTCGTCTTGTTCGTTCGATGCAAACAAAGGACGTTTGCACTGAAGTCACAATATGCTCTTTAAAAATCACACTTCATGATCAATAGGTTTTCCCTCAACTGACACTCTTCCTCTCGTTAAGATTTTAATACCGCGAGTAATGTTTTCACTTTTGACAGATGATTTCCTGAGAGTACTTTCATAACTGTGTAAACTTAAAAGCGAAGGGTTTTTTTTTTTAAATACGAGCTGGAGCACTTAGACCTAAATACCGGTACATTGTACGAACAGAACAGATAGCATAGCAACCTTCTTTTGTTACAACTTTCCAGATGTTCGGAGAAAAGCCAAAAGACGCTACCATGATAAGGAGCCTAAGTAACCAGTTCTCACCATGTCTGCGCCAAGTATCTGTAACCTGTAACCTCATGCGAGAAAAAGCAGGACATTCACAGAGAAAGTGCTCTGCGGTGTCTTCATCTTCTCCACAAGATTCACAGAGCGTGGTATCACTTAAGCCTATAACACGTTTAAATGCGTGTGCCCGCTTGCAACGCTAGTAAGCTTACTACAGGTTTTTCTGCTACGGGCAGCAAAAATGTTGCAGTCTTCTTATTTACCTTGCGGGGAGCATACGTTTGGTCTGTCTGGATCCAATGGAGGCATGATTAGGCTAAGCTTGTGCTCTTGACAGATCCAATCGTTGATTGAAGCCCTCACTGAGAACACTATGACAGACCTATCGACGGTTCAGGTCCTGAAAAAGTTATCTGAGATCCTTGCTTAGCAAGTTCATCGGTGATCTCATTTTCAGTTATGCCTTGACGGCCTGAAACTTAAATGAGACTCAAGGAATTTAGTCTTCCGACCGCATTCAGAGAGCTCTGGCATTCCTGGATCCATTTCGAAGAAGTTAGAGGGTTGAGAAGGGCCTTAAGCATAGCTTGGCTGTCGCTGCAAACACAGATACTTCTCCCTATCCAACCACATTAAAATTTATTATTTATTTTGTATGAAACGAAAAGGCCCCTTTAAAGAAGAAAAACCCATTTGACGTTTTTCTTAAAATCTTGCAATTTCCAAAAGTGTAACATAGGCTTAAAATAAATAAATTAAATAAATTGGGTGGTATACAACAGAGCGAGGAACCCCAAGGCCCAGCTTATTTCTCACAAGTCACAAACATGCTTTGTGAGGGAATGGAGGGACCAACAATTTTCAGCCGATTCCGAACGGCTAATCGAGAAAGCGCTTTTCATGGCAAGAATTTTGCTATCGGAGGACTTGCCAATTCCTCACGAAAAAGGCGGTAGGTACCCGTCGAAAAACATTTTTGCCTCTGTTGGGATTCAAACCACGAGCCTTTGAATTAACAGGCAGACATGCTAACCATCACGCACCGGTAACACATAGACTTGGGGTTCCAAAAACTGATTATAAAGGAAATTTCATTTTAGGAAAAGCGTGCACTCAAGAGGCAACTTCAAGCTACAAAGATGTTCTTTAACATGAAGTTTGATTTTAATCAATTCTAAGGGAAGTTAGAAAGACATTAGTAATAAAAATACGAAACGAAACTAATATTGTATTAAAATCTTTAACTTCTATAAACGTAAAATTGTTTTCTCGTTATGTATTAGCTTAGAAAATCGTGTTTCGAAAATGATTAAAAAAAATTTTTTTTGGGCCAAAACATAAGTTATAATTATTTGTTAGCCGTCGAGTTAAAAAAACCGACAGTCAAGGCCATTACCTAACTTTTTTAACAATAGAAACTGAATGTGCAAACTCTATACTGACATCTCCATTGATAAATAAATTCCTTTAACCAAGTTCAATGCCGTGAAATATACTACAGTGACAATTATTACAATATCATGTTGGTCAGTAGTGGAGTGAACCAAAATTAACATAACACCCAACACATTCATTCATAAAAGCACACAAGTGCGTGGATAGCAAAGTGTATGTGGGTACAATCAAATACTGGAATCAATTTATGTATGTCATTACTTTTTTTGGTTCGAAAACAAGAATTCAACGATTCGTGTAGAGGACAGCTCATTTCACAAGCCCCAAATTATGAAATTGGAACGTTTAATTTAAATATCCCAATCGATTAAAGCTACAAACAATAAACCAGAAAACCTTTCGAATACCGAAATGAAAAACCAACCAAGTTTGTCCCGCTCTTTTCCCTTCATATGCCTTTGTAACCAAAAAGAACTATAGTCAAAGATGAGCTCGTTGATCACCTCACAAATAAATCTCATCACGCTCACCCACGCGAATTGTTTACCATGCATTTTTATCTTTTTAGAGCAATGACCTACAGTTTAACTACACAAATGGCTATCTAGCTCTGGAATCTGGACATTAAATCCAATCTAAAACTTAACAAGCAATGATGTAGTTGAGCAATTTCACTATAACCTACTCTGATGCGGCACTTGTTTCAACAATGCAAAGTTTCCCCGTCGATTTATTACAGCACAGCAGAACTATGTGTAAGGACAGGAATAAATCTATGGTACAAGTATGGCTGAAGTTACAATAAACACATAAAACTAGATCTACATTTGATAGTTATTGGTCTGTAGTAGGTATGAATCTACCCGCGTGTTTGCAATCCCGCAATCTTAGCAAATCTTCACTTCATGAATGAAAAAGTGCGCGCGTACGCCCAATACACTTAGCCACTCTTGCGGATACTGTTCGCTAAATGAATTTGAAGTCAATTGGTGCTATGTAGATTATGTACGAGTATGTAGAACGTGGGCGACATTCAAGTTCCATTATGGACTGTTGAGTGTTTTGCACGAACGCCAGGTATCCTTTTTTGCTTTTTTTTTCTTCTTCAACTTAGGCGGTGCGGCACGGCCGGCGCGAGCGAGGCGAAATGTTTTCCCTTTTTCTTTTTCATCGGATGTTTGTAGGCTATTCGGGGTCGTATTTTTCGCATTTGAGTGTTAAACGGAAGGAAGTTAAAAGTTTTAGAAAGTACTTCATGAAACTTAACGTTAATAGGGTTATGGACAAAAGAATTCGTGTTCCTATATGCGCACTGCATGAGTTTTCGAATTTAAATCGCCAGGTTTTCAGTGAAAAAATCTGAACTTGCCACGGCTACAGCAAATGCTAAAGGTAGTTGTACTCAAAAACAAAGCAGATGTCATATAAAAATCAAATAACATATACCCTGGAATGCCAATTGAGAAACGAAAAAATAAAAAGTTAGAAAAGGATGAGAAAGAGGCGCGAGATAATGTTTCCCACTTTTGCTTAAATATGATCTAGCTATACTGTCTCCAAATCCTTGACTAAGTAATTAAATTCATAAAAACGACATTCATATGCAAATAAATCAGTTGAGCATGTGATCTCATTGAAATTCTTGTTTGTACATATTTTTTTTTTTTTGTTTTAATTGAAACCAATTAGTTCTAATGTATTTTTTTGTATTGGAGCTAAAAAAGAAATTTGAATTTTATTGTTATGTACCTATTTGAATTCTTTTTTTCTTCATTTGCAAATAGAATTCAAATTTAGTTGCTGTAAACATGCTGTCAACAGCATTTTAGATTCGAACAACTTTCTGGAAATTGCTCCGACAAGTTAAGCTGACTGATCGATTACGATTACGTGTAGGTAAATATAACTAATTCATACTTTATGATTGCACAAGAAGAGTAGGCTATGTTAGGTTAGATGGGATCTCAAGGAAACATTTTGCTCCCCAGAATAAAGGAGGATTAGGAGGAGCAGAGGGGTGGTAAGAATGTGAGAAGCAGAGCTTGAGCTATGAGCCAAAGGCTATTCTTTTTGACTGGGTTTTAGGAGTTGGGAAATCTCACTTAACCATTCGGAACATTGAATGAATCTTAGGATCTTGTTCAGTGGAGGTTCTTAGATGTCGTCCAGTTTGTCAAAGAAGCCTTCTCCGAGGACTTTTTCAGTAGTGCGGCTTCACAGATCCCAAGTTGTTCTGCTTGGAAGTCTGAGAACTTTATTGATATACACTTCGCACAAAAATTAAGGGAGCAAAAAAAAATTTTCTCCAAATTTTACGTAATTAAGTAGTATTTTTCTGGCTTATTTTCAATGCTCTTATTTATTTTTGATCAAACACAAAAAACCGGATGTCAAAATAACCTGTAGTTTTTGAGAAAACCAAAAATTACAAAAACGACTTTTTTAAATTTTTTTTTCGTTATTTGATTCTTAAGTGAATTTAATAAATTAAGGATGAATTTTCTCTTTACTTTTTTTCACTTAAGAATCACTTAAGAATCAAATAACGAAAAAAAAAACTTTAAGAAAAAAAAATTTTAAAAAGTCGTTTTTGTAATTTTTGGTTTTCTCAAAAACTACAGGTTATTTTGACATCCGGTTTTTTGTGTTTGATCAAAAATAAATAAGAGCATTGAAAATAAGCCAGAAAAATACTACTTAATTACGTAAAATTTGGAGAAAAAGTGGTTTAAAAAAAAAAATTGTTTTTTTTCAAAATGTTGACTTTAAAAATTAATATTTAAAAAACTATTTATTTGAACAACTTATTTTTAAATTTAAATTAATGTATAAGATTTTGGCTTTTCAAAATGCTATAGCACGACTCTGTAGGTATTACCGTTATTTTTAAATAATTTTTTTTCCCATTTTTAGTGATTTTTTACTTAAATTGCCCCTCCCGCCTAAACGGGGGAAAATGGACCCCCCAACCCTCCCATACGATTTTTTGCTTGTCTAGGTCCAACCTACACACCCTATCTTTTTGTCACACCTTATGCGAATCACCCTGTATATCGAATGATATTTCATCTAGAACTTCCGAGTAATTTCCCATGGTCTCCACGGTCCACTATTTTGTTGTCAAACATTTCCCCTCCTGGTATACTTCTACACTTACACTAGTGTTGCCGCTTGTGTTTTCGGTAGAACGTTTTCGATTAGGAAATTGGTATTAAATGTTGGGTTTGATTATCAAGATCACATTGTTGTTCAGTTTTGTTCGGATGTGCGTTAGTATAGTATGTAATAGTTTTTCTAGAGACTTGGGCAGAAACGAGGATAGGCTTATTGGTTTAAATTATTATTAGCTTTTAGGATGAATATTCCTTTAACTTCTCTTCAACTAGCAGGAATTAAGATGAATTTTAGACAACCAATGGTTTTTTTCAATAGTATTGGCATAATCAAGTAGTTATACCTTTAGGCTTTGAACCATCATTGGAATGATTTCATCAGGGTCTGTAGATTTGTATGATGAGAATGAGTGGATGGAACTAACATTCATGAGTTCTGGAGATGTCAATTGAATAAACGCGGGAAGTGGCTACTCATAAACATCCCTATTTTTGTTTTACCTTAGGCTTTACTTTTTGTTAGCCCAGCGGCATCGTTGGAGTTTTGAACTCAAATTGTGCCAGGGTGCTACTAAGTATAGTTCTATTTTTGTATTCATATTTTTACTGACCGTGTAAGGATCCCAGTTGGTCGGATTGATGCTATATTTTGATCTATATTTGTTGCCTTCTTGAGTTCCATTTGAATTTTGAAGGTAGCTACAGTTCCTTTGTCCACCATATGAGGTTGGACCTGTTATTCCTGTATAATAGTTGGCCTACTTTCGTAGGCTTTGATAAGTTTATTTGCCTACTTCTACATGTCTAAGTATATGTAAGCAATGGCTGATTTTATTAGGACCTGTGATAGGACCTGTTTGTTGGTATAGAATAGATTCACCAGTCAATTATACAACTCTGAGTGTTTATCATTCTGTGATCAGAGAAAGTTACGCTATTTGATGACTTTCCAATTAGTAGTTACCAACGCAACATATTTGGTATAACGTCTAAGAATGCTTTTCTTACCTTAGATACAAAAGTTTGTTCATTATCTCTACTAAATCATAAGGTAACACAGAGAAGAGTATGTAATGAAATTATGTACTCTTCATTTCGATTTTCATAAGAAAGAAAATGACATCTACAACAGTGAAGATCTTGAAGGAAAACAAAATTTTTCATTGAAATTTTGATTTGATTAATAATACAATTATAGTGAAAATTGGAGAAGCCCAAATTCGTGAATGAAGTATGTTTTGTTATAGCTCTCACACAGCTAAAAAGAAAAGCAGATTGAAAAAGGGGCGTTTTTAATCATCCGCTTGAGAAGCGTCTGCTTGGGAGATTATTAAACTATTTTTTTTTCTTTTTACGATTACCATTTAAGAATTGGAAAACGTTATGACACAACGGGGTCTTGTATTTCATTTCTTTTTATCTTTTTTTGAGATGCTAATTATTAATTAATAATCCATCATTGACGGAAGAGTTATCTCATACATTTATTATAAAATTGGATGGCAAATTTATAGAAATTTCGATGAGAGCTATCCATTTATTGAACCCTACACACACATACATAGTGGGTAATGGTTGGCATGTCACGTTGGAGGCTCGTTGTTCGAGTTGCTTTAACATCAGAAAAAAATATTTTCCATTGGCATAACATTTCACGAGGAGTTATGAAGTCCTCGGAGAGTCATTACACACTGCCATGAAGAGCGCTTTGTAACTTAGCCGTTTGGAATCGGCATAGAAATGCAGGTTCTTGAAATTTGTCAGGGCACGAGGTTTCCGTACCTCTTTTTATTTGTTTATTTATTTATTATGTTAAGCGAATTTGGGAAGCTTAAGAGAAGTATTATCATAGCAATATCGAACGTTCATTCTCTAATTCCAAATGTTTAGTTAAATTGGTAGGCACAATCAAGTTCCAGTTCAGTTTATTTCACCTACTTTTCTTTCAGCCTTAAAAATGTTTTGTTACTCAAGATGCTATTTTGTAAAGGATTAATAATTTGCACTTTTACTTTACAGAACGGTGATTGAAATTGAATTGCTTTTTATACAAAGAGCACGGAAATAAAAACGACCAAAAAGTAATAGAGGACAATTTCGCTTCGAACGAACATTGTTGTTGCAAAAAAGGATTATTTAATTCCTTTTAACTAAAGACATAAGCGAAAGTTTATAGTAATTTAAAATAACCTTAAAATAAGCCATAGTGCCACACTAGCCTAAAATGACATTTGTATTAATTTATAGTTCATTATTACTTCACACATTTTTAAAATTAAATTTAAAATCAGACAACCCTTATTTTAAATACTTAAAACTTTGCTTTAACTCTGCTGACGTTTCTCATTTGCTTGACATTTTGTGTGAACTATTTCCTTTCTGAATCAAGTATTTCTAGACAAAAACAAAACTTTCATTTAAGTTTTCGTTGGTAATCAAAACTTATGCTATTTTTCACCTGAGTTCATATTTTAATTTTTTATTTTTAGGTCTGTTAGGTACTTCACTTCATTTGCCTGAAGTGTCAAAATTTTGATACTGTTCACATGCATTTGAACCAAGTCAATTTTAAAGTTGTCACTAGTTTGTGTGTTGTTTATAGCGCCCTACAGATCAATGTTACTTGACATGAGTATTGTCAAGTAAAATTGATGAAAAATCGCCACCACACGTTCAATGAAAATTGACAATTTTGTTTTCTTCAGTAGTTTCCTAATCGCACTACACAACGACAGGAGTGACAGTGAAACTTGATGAAAATCAAATCAGATTTGATTTTCGTCAATGTTTCAATTTTACTTGACAGTAACATTGAAGAACCTACAAACGTCAATTTTACTTGAACAGAAGCTCCTTCAAGTAACATTGATCGTCTGTAGGGCGCTTATAAATCGTTTGTGTTTAATGACCCCATTTTAAAGTTCGAGTGATGTTAACAAGAGCGGGCCCTTTCTCTTAAAACGCGCTGACTATAAATTTGCGCTATAAACTGTTAATTAGCAGAAATGTAAGCCAAAAATAGGAAATTCGTGGTTTTAACAGCGCTTGTCCGAATTTTATTTTAAGAGAAGAAAAACGAGCACTGGCCTTTTTTCAGGGGTTGATAAAATGATTGGAGTCTTCACTTACAAATGAAACACGGTCTACGCTAACTTTTGCTGAGAGCCTTCGACGCGTTCTGTGGCCAACAGCCCGGCGATACTCCAACAGGCTTGAAGACAAATGAGATCAATTTGAAACCACAACGCTCTTGGTACCGTGAAACGAAAAGCAAAATCAACGTGAACCATACATTTCTTTATTACTTTTAAAAAAGTAGAAAAAATACAGCTGCACATCTAATTTTTTTTCTTTTAAATTCAAACAAGGGGGATAAGGATATGCTCCATTACTGATACGTGCTTTAAAGTATATTGATATCATCGATATTGTAACTTATGAGGAGAAACAAAGTAATTAAAACGAATAAAACTGATGTTTTTGTAGGTACACTTTTTTCGGGATCTTTCTCCTCAAGGATTCAAAGACATACTATTTTTTTTATTTTTTTTTTATTTTATCGCTATGCTAATGCCATATTAAAAAATAAGAATTATGCTTAGATCTATGCTAGTTATTAAATAACAAGTTTAAGAGTTTCAAGCCAATGTCTTATAAAATCTAAAGTGTTATTTACAACCCGTACCTTTTCCTTTAAAGTTTGAATAGGAAATCATATTGGGCCAAGAAAAGAACCTTGTGGCACTCCAATGCTTGTACTTAGACAGGCTTTCTTTTGAATTCATGCTGGCCTTTAAAGCGTTTCGAAACTATACTACTATAAACAATACTACGCAATAAAGCAAGCTTAACAATAAAACAATAAAAATAAAAAAATAAAATAAATTAAAGCAACATAGACAAAAATAAAAATATTCGTTTGGAAATATGCTTTTTCTTCTTCTTGCTTTTCGGCGCAACAATCACCGTGATCTCGAAGGAATCACATATCACAACTCTCTTAGGAAGAACACGCGCGACGTTTCGGAAAAGGTCGCCCTTGATTGCAAAAAAATTTTCACTCGCATTGTATCGCTTTACTCTTCTGTTCTGATCTAAGTCAGTAGTACAAAACAAGCCCGTGAAATTTTTTTCATTTTGATGATGCAATTGAGGAAGAGTTTCATGTTATAAATGCGAATGTGACACCTTACCGACACAAAAACAATTTTATTTTGTTACTACTGTTTTTTTTAACTGAAGCGTGACTCATAAAAGTGCTCAAATTTAAATCAGAGCACACACTCATACACTTATGGAAATCTTTAAATACACACTATATATGAGAATTGACCACTTAAATTTTTATAGACTGAATACGTCAAGAAGAATACTCGTCTGAAAATACTGGAATGCCCTATTCAATGAATGTTGTCCACTTAACTATATGGAAACTGTCCTCGAGTTCAGACACCTAAGAATAACTTTTCTATTAAAAATTACGTCACTGCTAAATTGTTGCGAAATCAAAACAACTTTGAATGATTTTAGAAAAGCCTGGCAATGAATGATAATTGTATTCGTGAGATACCAACTTGTTAAGAGCATGCATTATCTAGCAAACTGACTAAGTGGCTACCAATACCAACCAGTTCTAATTATGTATGCTTCACTCTTTCTGCCAAAGCACTTTATAAAAATCTATAATAGAAAATTGTCGTTTTACGAATGCTGTGTCGTAAGCAAACAACATGAGATTCAAGACACACCACGAAGACAGCAAGAAGTTTTCAGTCAACCTCTGAACCGCTAACTGATACGTTAGATCCTTAGGCTATAGTTTTTGTCATTGAAAACAAAATAAATCTACACTAGTTCTCTTTTGTTGATGACTTAATAAACTGAGAAAGAAATCAACAACAAAATCGAAAAACATAGACAAAAACAAAACAGATATGCCAATTTCAATTAAGTCAGGCAACGAACTAGTAATTTGAGCATCTCCCTTTTACACCGCCCCGTCCAGAGCCGAAATTCGAAAGTGAATTTTAATATGGATAATGATAATGACAATGACGAAAAATTTAACATTCGAGACATAGAGAAGAAAACAAAATTTGAAGCTTCGCCTAGAGCAAAGCCAAGAAAACCGCAGACTTTTTGGCTGTTAAAAAAAATAATACGGTGTTAAGCCTCGGTGTCACCATAAATCTTGTTTAATACTTTTTAGGTGTGTTGATTTAAACTGGAACAAAAAGCATAAACAAAAGACCATTTGCGTTTTTTATTGTATTGAGTTGCGCGTTCTCAAATTTCAGATTAATTGTTCTCTGTTACCATCACGTTCCATACAATCGAAGAGATAACCTCTTTTGGTTCGGTATTTTTTTTTTTTTTTGTTTTTTTAGTGGTTTAGCCTACACTTGTTTTGAATATCCGTATTCAAACGGAACTAAATGTTATGAAATACATACAATAAAGTACAATTGGCGAAACCTATTTAATTTAGGTCATACCTTTAAATACATAAATCACACCTAGTCAATTGGTTCATTTCATGTTATAGGTTTAGCAGCTGGGCGAGTAATATAGAGCGCACCAAATATGGCAAAAAATTGTAGGCCAAATGTTTTCTTCCACTTATGTAGGCCTAAGTCTTCACTCATAAACTCAAGAATAAGCTAAGGTATACCTTTGGGTTTTAATGAGGCATTAAACAGTGGGTTTTCTCACCTATTCGTTACGGTTATGGGCAATAAGATTTACTATCGAAAAGGAAAACGATGATTTGGTGAACAACTTGGCACATGTTTCCACAAATTAAAATAACCGAATCCAAGACGAGGTATTTCTTCTCATCCAATTCAAGAAGTCAAGAAGTTTTTATTTTGGTCAAGAAATGCGCGTCTACTTAAAATTTAATTTATGTCACAAAACAAAAGAAATTATAAATTAAATTATGTTAGGTATAACAAATCCATTTCATCAGAATTTTTTCGCATCAATACCTGCAGTTCATTTCGCTGATTATTCAAAAGCGGTGATGTAGTTACAACGTCCGACTGTTAAGTGGCAGGTGAGGGTTTGATTCCATTTATAATCAAAAAATTTCAGGAGAAATCGTCAACTCCTCCGAAAGTATATACAGCCATGAAAAGAGCATCTCTTCTCCTCACAACGTTTTTTGGAAGCCCTCTTCTCCTTTTCCTGTGAAAGTGCTTTAAGCTATACGATCCTCAATTCAAATAGACAACATCGAATGAAAAATGCTTTGTTTGATCCTATGATGTGTTTTCAGCCTTACAAGGCAATAGAAGAGCATTCATATAACCATACACCTGTGCAGGAACTACTTCCGAATGATTTTGAGATGAGACTCGAATTTTGTAACTGGTTGCTAAAGAGAATCTTGAATGACAACCAGTTTGTAAATAGAACTCTTTGGACAGACGAATCCCAGTGGGGATGGTAACACGAATTTCCATAAGCTGCATACATGGGCTTCAAGCAATCCACATTCAAAACGGCAAAGATCGTTTCAGCGCAGATTTTGAGTCAATAAGTGGGCAGAGGTGTAATTGGAAATAAATCAATCGGGGTTTTTAAGTTGACACCCCGACTTAATTCAACTAATTATCATGGCTTTTTACAAAATAATCTCCCAGACCTATTGGAAAATGTTCCACTGTATATTTTGGTTTTGTTGGATGAAAAATACGGTGGTCGATGGATAGGCATAAATGGACCAATTCACTGGCCTGCACGATCTCTAGATTTTTTTTGTATGGGGACGAATGAAAGAAATTGCTAACTCATCTGAAATAACAACCTTTACTGATTTCGAACAACGTATTTCTGAATGATCGCTACAAGTAAGACAAGAGTTATCGAGAATAAACATACAAAAGTACCCATATTTTTGTTTTATTCAAACAAACTTCAGGGCTGTAATATAATAAAAATGTAATATTTTTTTTTTTTTTATTTTACCCATTTTGTATTTTTTCAAGTATCATAAAATGTATGGGTTTTTGAGTGCACTTTTTTTATTATTGTTTTGTTCATCTGTAAAAAATAAAGAAACTCTCAGTCGTATTTATAATCCCATTCCAAATTATGTCTAACTTTGGACTGCTCTTAGAACAGTGTTCAACTCCAAATCGTATTTATAAACACTTTCATCACTGTCTAAGGAATGTCTAACTTTAGACACCGAAATTGGTTGTCTAAACTGTGGCTAAAGTGGTATTTGATACAGCAAAAAATAATTTTGTTGAACATGTTATAAAACACTGTTGAGAGTGTTAAAAAATAAAAATAAATAAAAAGGGTGGCGCAACAGAGCGAGGAGCCCTTGGGCCTAGCGCATTTCTCACAACCATGCCTTGTGAGAGAATGGAAAGGACCTACAATTTTCTGCCGGTTCCGAACGGCTAATCGAGAAAGCGCTTTTCATGGCAATGAATACTAACGGAGGACTTGTCAATTCCTCCCGCAAGGCGATACCCGTGGAAAAAACATTTTTGCCTCTGTTAGGATTCGAACTCGAACCTCTGGATTAACAGGCGGACATGCCATCCATCACACCACGGGTACCACACCGTTGAGAGTGCTAAGATCGAAAAAATTAAAGGTGCAAAAATACTACTTTCAACAATTTCATTTATAAATTGCACAAATTTCATCATTTTATGACACTTGGAAAAGCTGTAAAACAAAACCAAATCAACTGTTTTTTTTTTTGGTCTAGTTCAAGTCTTACGCCACAATTTTTCAGAGCCTTTGTTGTTGTTGTACTCGTATATCAAAACACAAAAAATGGTACTGCACAGATACTTCATGAACGCCACCATTTAGTTTTTCGTTTAAAGTTGACAGTTTGAGGGGTTAATTGGACAACTGTTGGAATGTACAGTCAAGCCTGGATAAGCGAGAGTTCAAGGGAGCACAATCTCATTCTTAAGGTACATGGGTAGCGTTTCTCACTTATAGAGGTACGCAGCAATAAAAAGTGACAGCAATGTAATAATGATAAAATTACATAAGCACAGGGACACGTTTCCATTTGAAAAGAATGCGATAAAATAACAAAAAATTTTTTAGTTCCACGAAATAGAATGGGTACAATATTGACGAGAAAACAAAACAAAAACAATGGTAGAAAGTTCCACGAAAGTTAAAAACGAGTCATAAAATAGCAGATGTTAAATTTGTTTGCTCGACTGTCGCTTAGAGAGGTATAGTTAAGTAGCAGTCTCACTTACGGAGGTCAATGAGGGAAAAACGACTCTCTCTTACAGAGGTTTCTGTTTCTCGCTAATAGAGGTTTCGGGAGCTTAAAATGTTTGGTCCTGGCTATTACTCTCACTTATAAAGTTTTCTCACTTATCCAGTTCTCACTTATCCAGGTTTGACTGTATTTATAAATACGAAATTGGCATGGGACGTATGTCGGGAGCAAACATACGACAATAAAGCAGCTCTTATTTTGTTAATTATCAAAACTTCATAGTGTAAACGCTCTTAGATAAGCATTTCAAAAGAAAACAAATAAGTCTAACCAGATAAAGTTTAAAGTCGGTTATCCAGAATTCAAAATAATGTAATCTTAATTTAAGCAATGTTGTAAAGTCTCAATAAAATTTGAATTGATTGAATTGAATACGAAATTGGCTAAGGCTTGTCCAACTTTTTAGTCTAAGGATGTCCTATGCAAATTTTATAAATACGACTGTCTATGTTTAACAGGCATTTTCTGAAAAAAATGACCTCAAAGTCAAAACTTTGCTGGGGTGAAAAAATTTGAACACCATTTAAAAATGAAAATCTGGCAACCCTAAGCCTTTAAATGCCCAATTTAAATACTGTTTTAAGGATTATTTTTTCTAAATAAAATTAAGCATAAAATTAGGTCTGTATTAGAGAAATAGAATTTAACAAAGGTCAGTAAGTCAAGTTACACCAAAGTTAGCCTTTTTTAAATTGTCAAATTTGAGAATAGGACTTTACTGTAGATTTTTTTTTAGGATATGACATGTTATACCGATAAACAAAAAAGTTGCTACTCGAAATATACTACTATCTTACGTTTTTCTAGTAATTAATGTGTAAATTTTGAATTTTTAAAAAAAATTTAAAAAAAATTTGGATTTGGGCTATTTTCATTATTTGCATTTTCTGAGAACATTTACCATAGTAGTGTAAATTTTTTTTAACCATCTGAAAGTAGATATTTATTTCAACAAACAAGAAACACACCAATTTTTTTAAAAAAGCAGATATTTTGACGTGAGATTTTTCGATTGAAAGTTAGGGTAATTTTTCAAAATTTTGTCAAAATAAGGTGAAAAAATAAATATTTAAATCAAAAAAATTACTGTATGTTTGGAATATATGTACAAAGGTATGTTTTCACCAAATTTCGTGAAAAAATAAGTTTTTTTGCAAAAGATAAAAATAAAAAACTAAAAACTCAGTTATTCGAATTTTTCACATACATTTTGAGGTTATGTGAAAAAAGTGTCTATACAAAAGTTGTAGATCTTTTTAATACCTACAACTTTGCTATTTAACTTTTTTTCCTAAGACTTGCAGTTTTACCGGAAATCGAGATTAACCGTTTTATACCCTTAAATACGCCCCCCGCCCCCTTCCCGACCTCACATCGCCCGTAATTTATTTTTCCTTTTTTTTTTGGTTTATTCTCTACCTTTTTTAAAAGGTTTCATTCTACTATAATTTTTATTCTTTTTTGACCATTTTAAAAATTATCGACCCTGGTCTAGTAGTGCGCGAACGTTGAGAGAATCTGTACTGCGGTAGATTTGAAGCTTGTCAGTTTCAGGACTATTGAGGCTTCCTATAAGACTAACACTAAAACTGCTAACAATAGTAAATTTAGACTATCAATGAATTTTTTAAGCACTAAAAAAAAGTAGCTGTCCCCCTTATCAAGAGAATATTATCATAATAAAAAATTCTTTAGAATGTGGGTATTGAGTATACGCGAAAACACCATTCGTCATCGATCATCTTCATTTCGTCATATAGATGGCGTGCGAAAATGCTTGTAAAGCGCCATAAGAGTTAAGAGAACCTCAAAATAAGCTACACACTTACACAGCTATGCGACGAGCGGCAGTTTAATTAAAAAAATTAAAGCTTCTGTGTGCCACCCACAGAACAAATAAAAAAAAACATTTTGTTTGGCGCCACTGATAAATAATGAAAGATTTGCAGAGCTTGACTACAAAAAATTCTTCCAAAAAAAAAAACAAAATTAGAAACTGAGTATTTTAGATATAAAAATCTCGATGAGGTAAGAACAGAAAAACTACATAGGTATTATGTAGGTATATTACCTGTGTTGATAACAATTTACATGGAAAAATAATAACTTTATCTTATCATAAAAAACAACATGCCTACCTACCTACTACCATACAAGCATATAGCTTCAACTAAAATAGCTTCGTGTACTTTAATCGTTTCAAAAGCATTTGCTCGTCATCTCGGGATCTCGGCACTCGGCGTTGGGTAAGCAATTCGGTTACAAAAGTATTGCAGTCGTTCTATTAACACTAACGAGACAGGAAGTGATATCACACAAACTCTTTAGCGAGATTGGACTGCGGTGACATACATCTGTTTATTCAATAAACACATATTCCAATGTTGACAGAGATTTTTTCCTTGGTAGCAATCTGTTTTTCAAACTGGCAGGTAGGTAGGTAGGTAAGTGGGTACATAGTAGGCATACATAGTTTTATTTAGTAGCCAAATCATAGGTGCTTTTAATGAATACCAATTTTAGTCCAAATACTTCGCAACAGCCTTAATTTATTTCGGTAATGGCGATGATTCCATTCCATTTAAAAAAAAATCAGTTGTGTTAAGCTAAGATCACCGAAACACCTACACATTCATTTGCAAACACGTTTTCGTTCATATACCTATCTACCCAGTTATCTCATCGCGAGGTCCATTCCATTCAAAGTGCATAAAGATACAAAAAAAAAAAATGCAACAAATCCAACGGTCGAGAAACGAGAACTGGTTCCCTCTCTCACTCCTAACTGTCTCTTTTTGCCAGGTTAATGAGTTGTAAATTTCACAAGAGAGACAAGTTTTTTGTTTCATTACATTTTAATTGACTGTAGTCTTAAAAGTCTGCTGCTGCTGTCGCTACAGCTGCACAATAGTAATAAAGTATCTAATGGATTGCATTTGTATCTAATACGCGCATAATTCGAGATGGCAATGACAGCGGCACAGGGAATGACAATTAAAAGTTCGCGAAATATTGCTTATCCATTATCACTGGCTTCAACTTCAACAGATTTAAAAATAAAACTCATGAAAGGGGTTATGGACCCTTTTTTTCAAGATTTCATTTTTACAATGGTAGGAAACTTCCTCATGTGCGTACAAACTACAGAGTGCTTTCACCCGTTTTTATGAGCCTCAGTTGTAGTTAATGTTATGTTTTCATTTTCCGTTTTCAATTAAGAGGCTTGCATTATACGGGTCTTTAGTTACATTTTTTTTGTGCTTTAGTAAGAGTTGGTCTTAGGTAATATTTTATAGTAAGAGTTAATAATACTTAAAAAAGGAGAGAGTTTGAAGACAAGGAGGTTCATTTGAGTTGAATTTGTGTGCGCTGCTCAGAAGAAAAATGGGTCAATTAGTGGAGAGATGGTGAAATAGGTTTCCAGCTGTAATGTTTACTTATGTGTAATTTAGAAACGAGTGTTGT
The DNA here is from genome assembly GCA_914767635.1 of Melanostoma mellinum. Classification (NCBI taxonomy): domain Eukaryota; kingdom Metazoa; phylum Arthropoda; class Insecta; order Diptera; family Syrphidae; genus Melanostoma; species Melanostoma mellinum. The sequence continues at coordinate 264,475,662 of OU612058.1, read as the reverse complement.
CAGAAATAATAAATAAAAATAATTAGAAAGCTCACGAATGTTAGCTGCTAACGATTAACAATTTTCGGATAGTGGAAATAGCTCGAAAAAGGCTTCTGTCGTTGAGAAGCAATTTGAAACCAAGTTCACGCTCTTGCTATGGCTAGGTTTTTTTTTTTTTAAGTTTTTGTATAGAGAGACTTCGTATGACGTATGTATAATTTCTAGTGTCCGACCGAAGCTTCGGCTTCAATTTCGGCCACATTCGGCTAAAAAAACTACAATCGGCCAAAATAGGCCGAAGTTTTGGCCGAAACCGAAGGTTTAGTTATTGGTTGACGTGCGTTGTGGTAGGGGCTGAAAAAAATCAATTTCGTTTTTCGTAGAGCGTAGAACCGTGTTGACTTATTTCTTGTTCTTATCCTTAATTTCAAGAAAATATTAGTATTGTTAGCTACTAATTTAATTTGTTACTATTTTTGAAAGGTCAATTTAATTTATCCCGTTAATTGTGGTACCTCATGCATACATTTGGTTTGTTCGTTGAACTTCACCCGGAGTTGAGTTGTCAAAAAACCTGGGGTTTCCAGTCTTTAAAAAACACTAAACCTCAAAATCACTATACATCCCTGTCATTTGAATAAAAATACATGCCATTTGACAGCCCTCAACTCGCCCCAGCAAAAACCCAGGGCGATTTGCGGCAAACCCAGGTCGAAACCTGTGCTCAGGAGCACTCAGTTTGACATTCAGGGCGAGTTTAAGCTTTTCAAAAAAAGCTTTGTGGCGACTACAGGGCTTCAACAAACGAACCTGTTCAAGAAAAAAACTTAAAAAACACTTTTTTTTTTAATTTTAGTCAATCTGAAAGGAAAATTCTTTAAATTATTGAAGCTTCAGCTTCGGCCGAATATTCGGCATCGGCTTCGGCTAGAAATCGACCTTCAGTCGGACACTAAATTGATTTCCCAAGTAGTAGGGCAAAGTGGGAAAAACTGGACAGTTTTTACTCAAAGTCTCATAACAAAACATGAGCTAGGCTTCTAAATTAGTATATCAAAATGCTGAAAATGTGTTACTGTCTTAAATGCATCAAGTCGGTCTATCTAGCGGGGCAAGATGGACCAGTATGTGGGGCAAGTGTAAACGCCGCTTCCACAAAGGACAACAAACCGAAAATTTAATAATAATTTAATTTTTTACTTAAGAAATGCAGCTGCTGGTAAAAAATACACGCTCTAATCTGATTGCTGCAGTATTTTTGGTTTCTGAGCAGTTCATCAAGCCCTTTTCTAGCCCACCTAACTACTCAATACATAACTATGTACAATTGTACATAGCTGACAAAAATTTGAGTTTTCTCCTATTACATAAATGAAATTGCCCGGCTGGACTACGCTCATTTTAGGTCTCGAAATAGCTCTTAAGGGGTACTCTCATGTAACAATTTTCATCGATTTTTTTTAAATATTTAAAATGAGTTGTACCTGACTTTAAATTTGAAGTGAGTCTTATAAGAAAGTGTAAGGCATAAATTAATTATAAATAATGCAAGGGCCATCCTCAGCTAGATCTGGCACAAAGTTCGTTTTTATATTAAACGAGCAAAACGATGTGCGCTATCGTTTCAAAACTCAGACAATTTGTTGGGTTTTTTTTACAAACCGAACGCTTTTCTAATCAATACATTTTTTTTATTAAACTGAGATATTTTCAAGGAGTCAATGTCGAAAAAAGATATGCGTATTCAAGGACGCTAGTGTCAAATTTAAGGTTCGAACGCAACATTTTTAACGAAAGAGTAGTTTAAGTTAAAACTTATAATCACAGCTAGAAAGAAATTAATTTATATACCTACATTAGGGTGTCACTTATTTTGGAGGTTTTTCTGACTCGATTCTTTGATTTTTTTTCATTTGAAAACTGTAGTTTGTACTAAAAAACTGAGTCTGAGATTGAGATGGTTTCCGATTGAGATGGTTTCCGTTCGAAATGTTGTAAGCTACCATCTACCGACAATTGTACAAAAATAAAAGGGTTGCCGTCATCGTAGCAACGTGCAATTCGGTATAAAAGTAGGGCAGGGAGTTTTTTTTTATGTAATGAGAGAGTAAGCGTTTCCATATAACGAAGAGAGCTGGTCAACATAGATTAATGTAATTTTCCATAGAAACCAAGCGAGCTGTTAGATGTGTAGAAAATAATCAAGGAAGAAAAAAGCTAAACACCCAGGATGACAGACCCGATAAGAAATGGTATTATAGTTTCTTAAAACGACATAGCGAGTTGTCTATGCGTGCCCCCAGACCATAAATAAGGCCAGAACCGTATGTACGGAAAGAAAATATAAGAAAATGGTTCGGTGATTTAAAGAAGCATCTAGGAGAAGCAAATTGTAGAGACATTTTAGATGATTACCCGTATTTACAAATTGAATGTAACTTCATTAAACCTTCCACCGAAAACTGAGAATGTTATTAGTCTCAGAGGTTATCGACATCTTGACCAAATCAAATTTGCAACGGAAAAAGAGTACTTGAAAAAGTAGTGGTCAGCGTGCCGGATGATTGGGTTTTTCGTTGTTCAGAAACTGGGTGGATGAGGACCGAAACTACGATTACAAGGCAAAAGCTTTCTCTAATTGGATCGATAGTCAACAAGGTAAAAGGCCAATACTCCTACTAATAATATCAAATAATGATGGTATGCTAGACTGTATGTTTGCATAAAATCATTCTTTTGCTGATAACCATTTATTTATGCTGATAACCATTTATTATTTAAGGTCGAATTTCTTCAAGTTTATTGCGGCGTACCCCACAGGCGGATCACTAGTGTGAAGCGGAAAAGTGGGAGAGTTGTGATCGCTTCAAGATCACTACACGTAACGCCGGAAATGAAAAGAAGAAGAAGAAGAAGTCGAATTTCTTCAAGTTTAAACATCCCAAGCACTTCAGCATTCAGGGAAAGCTCTCCATTTCCAACACTACTAATTTAAGCCTGTAGAAAATATTTTTAAATTGCAGCCTATCTTCGAGGTTTAAAAAGTTTTTAAAATATCCGGATGCAATAAAAGACAAGAAAAGCATCTCAATAAAAGCAAAGGATAGAGGACTTTATGTCCATATCTTTTATTAAATGGAAAAGTTTTATGACAAACAAGCAATGAAATAGGGGTAAAAAAAAGAGGTAGAAGATCGAAAGATTCGGGATGTGAAAAGACTTTGGAAATCTAAAAAAAAAGAACTAAAGCCTCCAAAATTCCGTACAATTTCCGAAAATAGGAAACTGTTTGTTCGGCTTTAGGAAACTCGTGTTTGAGAACAGGAGAAAATATATAATGTTCAGTTTTTCCATTTTTTGATGCTAATAGTGATAAAAATTGCTACCGGACAAACAAGTATTTGAGTTTTGCTTACAAAATAAATTAACAGTATTGTTTTAAGTCAAAAGTAAATATTTATATTGATGATTCACTATTTGAATTTGCTAAACTGTTGGAAAACTGGTGCCATGACCCCAATTTGTCCCAATAAGAAAGTATTTAATGACTCAAAACCCCATCTGATGGGTGCGATTCTAGTGAATCTTAAAAGTACATATTTAAAGGCATCCCCACTTTTATAATCAGGATTGGTTGTGTCTTCTTCAAAGGCTTTCCCTATGTCACTATTTCATCATTGTAATTTTCTAATCGCGGATTATTTGCTTATTTATATTTTGTGATTGTAAAATAAGACTTTTTTATGATTTGCTATCACAAAATTAGTAATATTTTTCATTTTCATTTCATTTTCATTTTATTTATTAATTTCAATTAGCCTTAAGATTCGGTTCCACAGATATCGAACTATCCCCTTATTTGTATAACTTAAACTATTTAACAAATATTTATGATATGAAAGACACACATAGTTGGTACTTCTTGAATTTTGACCAAGCGAAATAAATAAAATTAAATTATATGTGGCGAACCCAAGCATACGGCATACCACACTTTTTGCTTACAACCACATAGTTAAGTACTGCCCAAAACCAAAGCTCCCACGGTAATGAAAGATGAGTTACCTAAAAAACTGCAGCTATACCCACTTCCAGAGCGGCGACCTGTAGTTTTATTGCTTCCCCAAGTATTTTGAAATAGTTTATCTTTCAAAGACATTCTAGGTATCTTCGTCCGTCTGATGACGAATCGGCCAATTTTAAAACGATTATTGTAGAGCTCCTGGAATCTACATCGGGTTGTCTGGGTAATTGTATTTGTTTTATACTTTTTTTGTTAAATGTTATATCTGAATTTAGATGCTCGAGTTTCACTTCAGGCTTAAACCAAAGACACAAAACACAAAAATTGCAAAAATCAGATACAAATCATTGACCGTAAAAAAAAAACCTTCAAACACTTGCCGCTGTCTGTTCACTGACATGACGGCTCGGTTCTGATTCACTCTTGTTTCTTGGTTGTTTTGTGGTGATTTTTTAACTCAACTTTGGGGTAGAAATGTCTTCATTTGTAATTAAAAAAAATCGTTTCTTTTGCTTATTCTCGGTATTGTAGAATTCAAAAAGAAGAACTCAACCGAACGAAGAAGTCACACCGGAGTTATAGGTATGCTCTCATTCTTTTTCAACACAAGCACACTCGGGTCTTCGCTGTTGTCTTCGAAGCAGCCGCTTTGGCAAGTCCGTAAGACATGAACCAGCAAAAAAATCACAGGCAATTATTGCAACAAAGCTCGCTAGTTTGATTTAGAACTGTTTGATTTCACTGTAATCTATTTTCTATTTTATGGCAATTTATTGATTGAGATATGTGGTCAGATATTGTTTTTTTATCTTTATTGATTTGCACCTTTATTATATCTGTACACTTTGCGGCGACACGAGGAATTGATTCGAACCCACACAAATTAAATACACGAAAGACGTATCGATTGCTGAAAGGGATGGTTATGTCGATCGGATCGGATCACCTACAAGTGCACATCGAGTGCATCAAATTTAGACCCTTCCAAATTCCAACGATTCATTCAAATATTTTTTTGGCTTGTTGACTGTTGCGCAAGAGAAAATTATTCACAACGAATGAGAATAATGTCAACAGCTAAGCGGTAGCCGTTGTTTAACCTCAAACTGACAAACCGAAACTGAATTGAAATCGTGTTTCGTGTACCTTTCCAATAAAAAGTCAGACTCTATTCTACAATCTACACACAGTCTACAGCAGTGTTGCCCCCCCAACGTGCCAAAAATGTAGCGTCGCGGCTTTAAAATGTAGTAGAATCTATTTACATTAGTTAAAAACGACATTCCTCTTGTTAAATAAAGTAAACATGTCAACGAAAACTCAAAATTTTGTTTCACCAAAGTAAACATTATAAAAAAGGCTAACACAACGTAAAAATTTAGTTCAATAGGTTAAACAAAAATAATTACCTGAACATTTTTCTTCAACTTCATATTTTTAATTTATATAATTGTATTTTTGTAATGAGTGGCGTAATGATATAAAAAAACTTGTGTGTAGCTAACTAATGAAGCGGGTGGAAGGTGGATCATAAAATTTTTCGATATCTCTTAAAAGTTCCTGTGACGGCAATATCGCATCAACAGTCGAAATATTTAAATTGTTTCTCGAATCGCCTTTACTTGAAAAACATCGTTCTGCTGTCGCACTGCTATGAAGAAAACTGCATAGCGTTAGCATATAGCTGCGTAAATTGTTAAATGTTGGCTTTCCCTAGAAATTTTAGGCTTACCTTAAATAAATCCAAAATTAGCAACATCTATAAGACCCCACTAACTAAATATATTCATCGTTTAAAATAACTGCACTTTTTCCGCATTCAAATGGAAACTTTTTTTAATTTTTCCTGACACAATGTTTGGTTCTAAATGAATGCAAATTGATTTGTGGTCTGATTTTCTGAAATTGTAGCGTTTTGCGAATATTTTACGAATGTAAGGAGCAGATTTTTTTTGGAAAAAAATGTAGCAAAAACGCTACAATTGTAGTAGGGGGGCAACGCTGGTCTACAGTCTCTACACAAGTAAAATCGACTGAAAGCAACAACAACAAGAGCTGGGGCATAACTACTACAGAGGGGCGAATAATCTCATTGTTGTCGTTGTTGGTCGTCATCGTCATCATCGTCGTCGTCGATCGTTGGCTCGTACCTTCGCTCCGGACTCCGGAGTACCCAGTACCCACATACTCCATTCATACAGCCAGCCTAATAAAATGTGCTTCTCGCGGCTTACAAACTTCCTTATCACTTTTTCAAAATATTCATGGTAAAATGTGCTTGAGTGCTTTGATGATAACGTTTATTGATTTTTAAGGCTTTAATGGTTGGTCTTCTTTTATATTGAAATAGTTGAAGGAGATTGTCCAACGAATATAAAATTATTATAATAAATATTTTGTAAAAATGTAGATAAAGCTACAAATGTCTTTATATATTAGAAAAAAAAAGAATGTAAAGGTGCAAGACTAGATTCTACAATAATGCGGACTACAATAAACATGGAATTCACAGAAAACAGTTTGTTTGGTGTACTTATCTAGAGGAAGCATCGGTATTATGACCTCTGTAGGTAATTTGGTCCCCATCATGATTTGCTTCTTGTAACCTTATCTGTTTGGAGCTTTCATTTGTTTAAAGTAAAGCAGTATTTGTAGTAATGGCGCGCGGATCGATAGAGTTGCAGTTCGTAATTTAATTCAACAGTCAAAATAAAACTCTGATTGAGACATTTTAAGTGGGACGCCTTCTTTTAAAAATAAAAGAGTTCTGGAAAATAAAATAGGAGCTTAAGTTCACAGCACTTATTCTAACGCCGAGAAAACCAAATGCTGACTTAGGGGCCAGTTATAGCGATCAGGAAAACGAATCAGGAAAAATTTTCAAATGGAATAATAACTATGTTTTCGTTACAATTGAACAACAAATGGCATCGATGGCAAATCACTCAAAGAAATTTTTGTGCCCAAAAAAGATATAATAGAACAAATATTTTCTGTTTAATTTGTATTTTTCTATTTTCCTGTTTCAATTCCATCAGGAAAATAGAAAAATACAATTTTACGGCAAAGTATTTGTTCAATTGAACATTTTCTTGGCAAAAAAAATTGTCTGGGTTGTTTACTATTGATTGGTATAACATTTGTTATTCAATTGTAACAAAAACATAGTGATTATTATTTTGAAAATTTTTCCTGATTCGCTTTCCTGATCGCTATAACTGGCACCTTAGAGAAAAATCAAAATTTTAAAAGAAAAAGAACCTGCAATCCGTTGTCAGCTTACGAACTAAGTAGTTTTTATTACAAAATCGATCTCTTATTCATATTTTATTGCAGCTTTTTCAAAAAAGTTACCAACTTGTTTTTAAAGAATGCTAGAAACTCTTTTTAAGCCTTAGCAAAACCACTGTGGCTGTCACAGACTGTCAAGGTTTATAGTCGGCGGTCAAAGTGCTACAGGAAAGCGAAACTAAAATAAATTGAACAGTGCAACGAAGTATAAAATTGGTTAAGATTTGGTGTAGAATATTTACTGCTACTAGCATATTAAAATTAAATTGTACAAAAAACTTTTTCAATGTGACATGCATATTTTCTAATGACTGGCAGCTTTATTTTGTACTCGCTGAGCAGTCCAGCGTTGCTGGGGTCTGTAGGTCTTAAGGTGCGTTTACACTATCTATACCGAACGGCATTATTCGGCAGTCGGCACATATCGATCGGCAATACCGAATTAGTGTGAAGATCGGCCTTACCCACTTGCCGCAAGCCGGTCCAAGTGAACCCGAATTCAAACCGAATAAAATGGATGCGTTTGCCGAAAACCGAACAAAATCAGGCAATGTGGACATGCCGATTGCCGATTGGCATTGTCATTGTGACATTTGCATTTAGCGGAGGTTTTGTTTTGGTTTTTGCAGTTAATTTCTTGACAGATCATTTGTTTATCTTCATATTTGTGTAGTAAATAAATAGTTAACAAATAAAGTTTCTTGTGCAATAAACATCATGGAGTGGACTGAAGAAGAGATGCTTAAATTTATTAAAATGTATCGGGTGCGTTCAATATTGTGGTACAGTTCTTTCTCGGAACATACAAACAAAAATCAGAGACATAGTTTACTAATGGAAATTGCTTTGTGGAGCTGAAAAGCATGAAATCGAGCGGAAAATTAAAAACTTGCAAAGCCATTTCTCAAGGAAAAGAATTCTAGCTACAAATACGTTGGCTCGGCACGTCCACATAATAAAAGCAATGTAGACGTCGTGCCGACTCGAATGTGCCGAGCCGAAAGTGCTACCAGGACGCCGATCGGCGTCTTTCGGCAAAGTGTGGACGTTCTCGTTCTTCCGTTCCCATGCGAATATGGGGATGAAATATAGTCTATGTTACTGCGAGGGATAACGTAACAGCCTAAAGTTGAAAATTTTTTTGGAAATTGGTCAATTTTTAAAACGTTCGTTTTTGGTCCCGTGCGAATATGTGAATGAAATATAGTCTAAATAATCCAAAATAATGCAGCATCCTAATGCTGAAATAATTTTTGAGATCTGAACAGTAGTTTCTAGGTTTCTATCCTCAATCCCGTTTTCGGGATAGGAACCATCCCTGGATTAAACTATATTTATCCTAGAAATTTCATAAAAATCCGTTGGGTGGTTTAGGAGTTTATGCCCGACAAACAAACAAACATACATATTTTTTTAAATTCTCTGTTGAGAAAATATATTGTTGGTCTCTCTTTAGTTAGAGCAAAGTTTTAATTACCTATTTTAAATGGGGTTCCATGGAACTTCCATATGATTTTAAATTAAGAGTGACTCTAAGAAAGAGTGATATTAAAATTAATTATCAATTAGTTCAAGACTCATTTGAAGGCAATTTTAAATGACTACAAATTGCAATAATGACTATAAAATTTCAATATAAACATGGTGGTGCAGGACAGCAGTTTAAATATTTTTTAAGAAGTGGTCGATTTCTTGCGAAAGACGATAAAAAAATAAATAACGTGGCGCAACAGAGCGAGGATAGCACCATGGCTTAGAGCAGGGCTTCTTGATTGCGAGTTTCCTGGCGACCCCATATAAATATGAAAGAAAGATAAATAAATATTTTCTGTTGATTTATTTACTAGGTAACAATTTAAATGTACATGTGTATGAAAAGATAAAGTTTTAGAGTTCATTTAGAAACATACAAAAAAAAAAAAGGAGTTCTGATCGTCTTAGTTCGCTCGAAAATTATAGAACGCAGTCGTTGAGTGGTAAGTATTAATTTTAAATTAAATTAATGAGATGGATGTGCCTGTTTTTTATTGCATAGCAAATTAAATCTTGGTGGAATGTTTGACACTGCTGGACGTAAGACCTCTTCAACATTTTTTAGCGATGAACGATATTCGGATTTAATATGTGTTAAAGCCGAGAAAGTGACTTCACATAAATATGTGGTGTTGAATGGCAGGAGAACATTTAAAGCCATATCAGCGATTGTAGGAAATTCAGTTCTAGTTCCGATCCAAAATTCAGTCAAGGGCTTTTTTTCAAATTGTAGTTTTAAGTTTGAGTCACTCGAAAGCTCAGCAAATTCTTCTTGAGTTTAAGTGGCAGGTGATCAATCTCGCTTAAGCCAATCCAAAACGGCTTTTGAATCCAACCACCTTTTTGAAATCAATATTTAATATAAAATATGAACGGAACTGTTTTTCTAGCGCTTTTAAGTGATCTACAATAATTTTTATAATTACTTTGATTGTTGTTGTGGCACACAACAGCGCATTTGATGTATGTATTTTATATATTTGGATATTTGCTTGTCGAGTTGAAGGAAATATAAAAAAAAACTTTAATTTTTTCTGTAACATATGCATTGTGCAGAGGCTAAAGTTATATAGCATAGCATAGGTATATCATAATTTGGCATGGAAAACCTCCCCTTAAATATTTAACTTGAAAATCTCTCGCGACCCAAGAATTTTCCTACGCGACCACATTTGGGGTCGCGACCCATAGTTTAAGAAGCCCTGGTTGAGAGCATTTCTCACAACCATCTGCCTTATGAGGGAAATGAGGGGACCTAGAATTTTCTAACGGTTCCGATCGGCTAATCTAGAAAGCGCTTTTCATGGCAATGAATTTACTAACGGAACGAACCACTGGGTTAACGGGAGGACATGGTAACCATCACGCGACGGGTTTCACATACCCTAGACGATACCCGTGGAAAAATAATTTTGTGTTTCGTCCATTTTTCATTCAAATGAATCTTTTATGTTCGTCACAATAAGGGATAATAAAAGACAATGGCCCTTACCACAAGGCCCGTCGCGTCGTAGCGATTTCGGACTACGAATGCCAAAATGGAAGCATAATTGACGACCTTGTAGTGAATGTTTTGTAACAAAATTTGTTACTATTATTAATGTTTTTTACAAGTTATAAGTATCTTTTGCCAAGCGTTCATTACGATGATGTTTTTAGTCATTTCTATTTCACATTCGTAGTCCGAAATTGCTACGACGGGCCCTGTGATAGGGGTGAATACTTTCTTTTGCATGTTACTAATTCAATAACTACTACGGTTGGGTGGTATGTGGAACTCGAATTATTTCTGGAACTACAAGTTGGAACTTAAAACGCAACTTGTGCTAACAAGATCAACGCCAGAGAGTCCAGACATGTTTATACTTTCCTATTGATTTTCGAATGTGTTGCATTTTATTCTCCTATTTACAACCAAAGTCACTTTGCCCACTTAAAAAGTGATATTTACCTCCAACCTCCATTGCTTTGAGTTATCGTCGTTTCTCTTGTTTCTTCATCTTTCAGCTCGCGCGCACACTTTGTTCTCACATTTTATCTAGACTGGAGCTTCGGCAAACTCGTGCTTACATGAAAAAAACGGCAAAAACAACTTCCATACCATACATCCAACGAGCAACGACGACGGCGACGCGACGCTGAAGTATGAAAACATATACCTTCTCCACCATATTATTGTATCCACAGTGTGGAATCCACTTACATTTAAGTGTGTTCTCTGCGTTTTACTTTAAGAATATGGGTAGGAAAGGTAGGCAAGGTACTAGCCGCTTCAGACACAACAAGAAGATACCTCCATCACCAAGTATTTGTATACAAACGTAAATATCTATCAACAACCGGCCTCAATCTACCTGTAGCACTCCTAGAGGACCTGCATCAGGTAGACCTCAATCTATAGAAGCGAAGCATTAAAACGCCAAGAAAAAAAAAAAAAAAACATTCCATGAGATATAAAATATCACCACGGTGTTCATCTTTTAAACGGCAGCAAGATTACAGTGGTGCGGCGTCGGCGGCAGACAATGCAATACAACAAAAGAGAGTGTGAGAATTTTTCGAAATGCTAAATGCTATTTTATGTGTAGGTACTTCCATAGGCCATAGATACAAGAAGTTGAGACAGAATAGACATGAACGCTGAACCTGACAATCGTTCCATTTTCAACGAGCTAGTTTGGTTTTTTTACGTTAACCGTGTTTATTTTTAAGCCAGTAGCCAGTGCAGTATACAAGCTTTTTATCCACTTTATAACCATCCCTTCTCTTTACTATAATAATTTTCGAAAACAAAAAAGTGTTTTTGTTGTTGGGAATATTAACTATACTATAATTATATACTGGATTAAAAAAACACGGTTATTGTTATGTCTTTTGGGTGTTTTATGCTTGTTTTAAGTGCGGGGTTTGTGTATAAGATGAGACCAATAAAACCTCATTTCGCATCACTTACCTGCTTGAGCGGAACTGATGCATTTGGCAGCAGTAGCCTCTGAGACTTCGTCTTCGCACCATCCGATTTTTGTTGATTCATCCAAAGAGAAGGCAGACAGCTCCATCGTCGAGTTGCCTTTAAAGCAAGTCAGGTCAATGGAGGATGTTAGCGAGAGGTTTGTCTGATCGCCATAGATGGAACTCGATTGAGACTGGCTCATCATGACAAAATGATCTTTTCGTTTCTCCGGTGTTGCATACAAAGGCTCTTGGCTGATTTTCTTTTGACTTTTACTTGGACTGCCATCACTTCCAAATGAACTGTTCAGAGCTCCATAACAGGAAGTGGTCATTATGGCAGGCAAACCGTTTTTATCTTTGAAAAGTGTTCTGTGGAGTGGCTCCGATACAGTTGATTGCCAGTATTCCTCATTTTCTTCTTCGGTTTTGTCTAGTCTTAGTTCTTCGAACGAATCGATGTCATACAGTCGAGATTCGTCCAGGGTAGCTATATCGTCTGCATCCCAAGAATCAGATTTTTGTTCAATGATCTTTTTGAAGCTTTCGTCGGCATCTTTGATAACATCATATGGTACAGAGTTATGGGAATCAGAATCATTTTCTTCGATACATGACAAATGTCTTGTGCGAAACCCAAAGTAATTGGCCTGAACTTGTTGTGGCTGTGGTTGTTGCTGCTCAAATTGGGCTTCACCTTCTGCGATTGCCCGTCCGTAGAAATCCAAATCGGAGTCATAGCAGTAATCTGTCGGAACGGATGTGAATGAAGCATTCAAATCATTACTCTGGAACATCCCAGCCTGGAGTGAATGAAAAAGACAAATAAAAATTATCTAACAGACTAAGAAATCGAGATCAATATATAGGACACAAATAGACTTAAACATTCTTTAACCATAAATAAAAGCGATACGTATTGGAGTTCAGTGCGAATTCCTATTTCATTACGAATGTGCGTATAAATGAATTTCTTATGCGTCTCTGACCTAGACCATCGCTTGGCGGCGGCAAGAGCGCAATCGCAATGACGCTCGGCATCGGCAATCATTGCCACCGTCTGCAATTGCAATGTCGCGTGTGTTATGTCTTATGTTGTTCCAAACCGCGCGCCAGAAAGGAATTTAATTTATTTTTAGTTACCGTGCGCATTATTGAACGGGCATATACTACACACTACGAGAGTGTGTGGCCCCAGTTGCTTGACGTGGTAGTTTTTATTTTTATTTTTATTTTTTATGTTAGTTTTCACCAAAGACTGTCTTTTTATTCAACTAGATAGATAGGGTGTAGCTGTAATAGAAGACCAAATCAGAAATTTGCTGATGATTAGTATTGGAACAGTCAAGACATTAACCGTAAAACAGAATGTTATTATGACATTTTAACAAACTAGCTATTTTCTGGAGTTACAATAACTCAAATTCCACTTGAAAGTGCAATGATACTTACATTTAGTTAATGCAAAACTAATGATATAAGCAGCCAAATATGCACCAAAGCCAAATTTTGAATTTCCTTTTTTTATGAAAACCTAGTCGAACGTCAATTTCTTGCTACACAAAAACCGATCAACGAAAACATTGACATTTTCATAGACACCCCGCCGGCCATAAAAGCCAAAATTAGTCGAAAGTTTAAGACTGCTCAGCAATATCACCACGTGTGTGGCAACAAATCATATATGACCAGGACTAGATCCAAAACGCACAAGACATTATTTGTTATGCATAACCAGATTGCACGTTAGCTCCGTAATCAATGTCATCACCGGACAATGTCTGATAGGAAGACACGCCATAAGACTCGGCGTTTCTTCTAACGAGGAGGATACAATCTCACACATCCTATGCTCATGTCCTGGACTCTCTTTTAAAAGAAAGCGGCATATGGGGAAGTATTTTCTCGATGATCCAAGCGATCTGCCACAGATCCCTGCATCTCCTTCGCTTTATTAAAAGCTCCAAATGGTATGTGATACCACAATGGACCTAATATTGGTCTAAGGTGTCAGTTTGTTTTCCTGACAGCCATCTAAACCTAACCTAACCTAAGAATGCTCAGCACAATGAACAATATTGAATTTGGGTACCACGAAACCTTGACATAAGTGGCAATGGAATGACAGGTAAACTGGCCAAAATTCAGTCGGCACTCTAATTCAGCGAAACCAACACATCTGTACTCAAGCCAAAAGGGAATGAAAAGAACCGAGTCCCATCAAACTTTCTAAAAACTGTGATCTCGAAGTGATCACAGCTCTCCCACTTGACTGTTTCACACAGTGATCCACTCGTGAGGTACGCCCCGTTCTTTTATGTCTGAGGGTAACCGAATGCAAATGTCGTTGCATTTGTCTGTACCAGAAGCTAAAGCCTTTCTTTGTCTGAACGTTCTATGACATTGCCCTTTTGACGGGTTCTCTGGGTCTCTCCTTTTGAACATGGCGATACCAAGTGACTCGGTCGTATTCTTTTTTCCAATATGGTAATTTTAAAGAGAAGGCTTTCACGGATCTTCGTACTTCTAATACGAAGATTGGTGCACACCCTTCAAATATGTAAATTCTCTAAGGACCCGTGCACTGTGGATTGCATCTGTTCTTGGCCTACCCGCAAGAATTCACATTTGTTATCAAAAAGCCTTGAATTTCTATTTTATTAGTTATTAAAAAATAGTTACAACTAAATTAGGTATTGCAGAGATAGTATAGGTGCGGTTTTGAATAAACTTCAAAAAAGAAAGCTTTCATTTTAAGCCGGATATACTCATATGTATTACCTACTGCTGTGGTATTCTCAATAGTGGTGCTCGTGGTGTAATGCTTAACATATGTCTGCTTGTTACGCGGGCGCGGGCGGTTCGTGGTCAAATACCAACAGAAACCAAAAAATGTTTTTCAACGGGTATCACCTTTGGGGAGCAATTGGCAAATGTTCCCTTTAATAAATTAATTGCCATGAGCGCTTTCTCGATTAACCGCTCGGAACCTGTCCCCTACATTTTCTTACAAGGCTGCGCCCGGAGATTACCGTTCTGTTGCACCACCTTATTAGCATTTTTCATTGAAACTCGAAAGGTTTACTTTAATAAATAATATAATATAAATAATATAAAAATAATAAATCATTACAATCTAATCTACTTTCAATTTTAAAATCGATAACTACTCCTTTCAATGAAAAATGTGTTTAGGTTTTTTACTAGTATTGGGTATTGAACTGATGTTCACACATAGGAAAAAAATCACATTTTGTAGTTTGTTTTATCCTGTAAGCTACTGAATTGTAGCTTATTTGCTCTTGTCCTCATACTTTACAACAATTTTTCAATGCGCTGGCACAAAAAAGCCAATAATTTTCCATTTTACGGTACGTGACTTTTTTAATTTCTCGCCTCTTAGTTGAAATGGCAACACTGCTACCGTCAACAGTTATCAGTTATCTGTCAGTTGACTATTGTAAAAGATTTAAGAAGCTGCGACAGCCGTTAATATCAAACAACCGCCTTGGTTGAGAAGAAAATAGGAAAAGTGATTCACCCCGAGAAACCCACTATTTTGGCTGCTGTTTGGTAACCTGTGTGTTGTGAACCAGTTTTTGCGCCGGCGCCGTTTCGTAACCGTTAACGAAACGTGGATCCAAGCCAATACACAGACCAAATAGCAGTCAAATCAGAGGATTGAACCAACTTTCCTTTGCAACCCTATATGAGTTGTCAAACAAAACCTGAGTTTTCAGTTCTCAAAAAACGTTAAGCCACAAAATTAATAAGCTTCTCTGTCATTTGAAGAAAAATGCATGCCATTTGTTAGCCATGTTCATTGCAAAAGCAAAAACCTAGTGCTGTATCAGAGTGAGTTCAGGGCAAACCCAGGGCTCAAAAACACAAAATTTTACATTCAGGGCGACTTTTCAAATTTGTTTTTAATTTTTAGTAGTTCAAAAGCTGTATACTGATTTCTGTAGCTGTTTGCTGAGAGAAGGTGACGGGTAGCAGTCGGCAGTGCTAATGGGCTGGAAGGCGCTGCCTGCTTCTGCAACTGCCAAGCAGACAGTGGTTCACACGTATTTAAATGTCTTTTTATATCTTGCTTCTTTTTGATTGTGATAGGCTGTAATCTCCAACTTTTCCTTACTGAAAACTAGTCTTCGTTTTTCGTAGTAGGTACTCAGGAAAACGATTTTTAACAGTTTAACCAATATTAGGTTTGTTTGTTTTTTGAGTACCAATAGATTTTTGATGGGGTGAGTTCATGTATGAACAGGGCTGCCAAATGGTATGTAATTTTTTCTTTTTCAAATGACAGGGATGTGTGTTGATAATGTGAAAATCCAGGTTTTTTGATGGTTGTCAAGAACACCTGGGTCAACTCTAGGTAAAGTTCAACAAACGAATCTATTAGTATCGGGTGTGTTTTTTAGAGGCTGGTTTTTCGAATAGGGGAAAAACTGACATCTTGTGGTCAAATCGGACAACTCTAATGTCATTTATGTTCGATTCGGTTTTTATTAATTAATTTATTTATTTCAAAAATAATCGTAGTCTATTGCATCATCCGTCCATTTTATGGTCGACATAATCGTCCATCAGAGCAATTAATTCGTTTAAACATCGATCGTTTTCGGACTACGTTTACTTTATGTTATAATACGCATCCGAAGAGACGTCGAGCAGTGCGAAGCAAACCGAAAGAAACAATTGCCGCTGCAGAACAAAGTGTTGAAGAGGACCGGAATGAATCGATTCCCCATTGTGCACAGCTATTGGAGCTTAGTCCATCAACTTTATGGAAGATTTTGCGAAAAGATCTTGGCTTACGGCCTTACAAGATTCATCTTGAGTAAGAATTAAGGCCGCGAGACCATGCAATGCGTGGCGATTTTGGTGTATCGGCCGAAAATGAGATTGATCTCGATGCTGATTTTCATCGCAAAAGTTTGTTCAGTGATGTGAGGCTAATTTTTTTTATAATTTTATAATATAATTTATAATTTAATCAAGGGGTTATGACTACCCTTATAATGTAATAGAACACAGTGCGAGCATTTAGGAAAATAGGAGAGGTCAATAAGGAAGATATTCACAAACAACTTAAATAAAAGAGGAGAGGATTTGAAAGGAGACACCGATGCACGTTGCTTTTGAATTTTTGTGAATCGTAATACAGGGGAAACACAGAGCCAGGTAAAACATTTCTCATACGGGTGGTGCGACTAAAGTATGAATCTCTATACTTGACTGTACGTCTGAAGTTGGGCTCAAGGTAAAACTGATTGACTGACTGAGCATTCCAAGCGAGGCGGGTGTTACGGCTAAATTGTCTCAGGTGAGGAATGCAACTGGCTATTTCGCTAGAGCATTGTTTGGTTAGTGATTACGTCAACAAGCAAAATTGCCGCATTTGGAATGAAGAAAATCCAACGCCATTACATCCACAAAAACTGAGTGCTTGGTGTGCTCTATGGACTGGTTATTGGGCCATGCTTCTTCCGAAATGTTGCTGGCGAGCCAGTTACCGTTAATGAAGAATGGTATAGAGCCATGATAACCGACTATTTTGTTGGATGCCATGAATGTGGATGAGATGTAGTTCCAACAAGACGGCTCTACATGTCACACAGCGCACGTTGCAATCGATTTATAGAAGGAAACATTCGATGAGCGCATAATTTCGCGGAATGGACCTGTCAATTGGCCACCAAGATCGTGTGAATTGACACCATTGGATTATTTTCTTGCGGGATATGTGAAGTCGCTCGTCTACGTCAACAAACCAGAAACGTTAGGGGGCTTGGAAGCCAACATTCGTGCCGTTGTTGCTGACATACGCGGCCTCAAATGCTGAAATTAGACCTCAAGACTTGGCTTTATTTGTCCCAGCCGCGGCGGGACATAAAAGTATCCTTCCAATATTGAAGGACATTAGAACGATTTTCTTGTGTTTTATATCAATTCGAAGCTCTATATCTCTAAAAAAAAACACCCTTTACTTTGATACTACATACTACTACTTTTATGTTCCGTTTTTCATTTTTGTTTTGTTTACTTTAATTTTGTTCGGTTTTGGGTTCTTGCAGTGAACCAGCCAAGGCCAAACAATCACTTGAAAAAAGTCGATCTAGTTTTTTCGATTATAACAAAAAATTTCTTTACGAAATATTTTTCTTACTAATCATTAAAATATTTTTCCTCAACATCTCATACGAATATCCTGTCTGGGAACACTTTTTTAAAAATACATAATTAAATCTGAGTTGGGAAAGTCTTTGGGTGTTAGACCCCCAACACTATTTCCAATTACGTACTTCATATACTCCACGAATATGCCATGTTTTATTTTTAAGGAACATATTTTCATGTCCAGTCTTGGTTTGGTATTTTCCCTCTTATCTAAGCGCAGCAACTGCTTCTTTTCTTTGCTGTAGGTTTGGGCGTCTGTGCACGCGTTTACATTAGAATTTGGAGAGATTCCATTATCCCCTAGTCATCGCGTATTGCCACAAAAAAAAGAACAGAAACAAGGAAAACAAAAACAACGCAATCGGTTCAGTTGGAAAATAATATTTCATCAAAAGGAACATTTATTCTATTTTTAATTGTGACTGGATGGCGGGAATAATTGAAAAAGTATACACAAAACAGAAGGAGCACAAAGCACGCGGTGGTGCAGAGGAGCAGAGGCCCAACGAAGGAAAACTTAACTCCACAGGGAAAACGGAGCACACCCATAGGCATTAAAGTCCTCTATTTAGACAAATGCCGGTATCAAAATAGATCTCTCACGGGACACACGAACGGTGGATCCCCAGCAAACTGAACTAGTTTTTTGTTTATTTGGTATTCTTATCGCGGCGCAACTATTTTTGAGATACTTTGCGCAAGAACGAGCGCTAGAGCGAGATCGCGTGCCTCTGCCTCATGCGTATGATGAACGGATGCTTCCTCAGCAGACAGTGAATTATTTTTAGACAAATAATACTTCTTAGATGCGCGCTTATAAAGTAAAGTAAAATGGTTTATGTAATCATAGCATCAGGAGAACGAGGGGTCCTTTTTGAGCGGAACTTGCTTACCCACGAATGGGCATTGTACTCGATGCCAGAGGTAAGTGACTCACAAGTTTGGTTGGTCCAATGACCTCCACTCACAATATCGAGGGAAAATAAATAATAAAAAAAAGAAAACGCGCTAAATGCGACATCTTCAATATTGATTGTTGATGACAGACATTTGGGATGCTGCGACACATAAAATTTTATCACCTTTAAATGGATGTTTGGTGACAGTTCTGGCAGCACCAATCTTATTATCGATAGTTTCAGCTGTCCCGCCATCAGTGAGTCTCTTTAAAATGTAAAAAGTTTATTTCCTTTAAATTGTTTATTTTTTTCCATTTTGAATATTTTAAGAGTTTAGTTTCTTTAATAAAATATATCTACACAGTACACAGGCTCGGAGCCAGTCGGACATTCAAGAGACTTAAACCATAGGCAAGGCAAGGGCACTTTGAAATGCACTACTATATAAGCATAGGATCTTGTTCAATGGCAAATGTATTTCCTTCCTAAATTCACTGTAGTGGAAATATTCCACAAGATATCTACGAAATTTTCTTTTTTATTTCATAAGGAACAGAAAAAAGTCAATAATATTTAACACATCCCAAAATATTATTAATATCAAAGTTAAATAGTTTAAAATAAATAAATAAATAAACAAAGTGGCTCAACAAAACGGGAAGCCCCAGGTCCTAGCTCATTTCTCACAACCAAATTTTTTGTGAAGAAAGGAAAGGTCCCAGTATTTTTTGCCGATTCCGAACGGATACTCGAGAAAGCTCTTTCTTCGCTTTGAAATTACTATCGAATGAATTGCCGATTCCTCGTGAAAGATAATACCCGTGGAAAAACGTATTTGTTTACTGTTTTAATTTGAAGTTTAAGAGGTTTAATGCTAGTTATAACGCCAAGGGCATCATGGCTCAGATAGATAATCTCATAAGTGCCCACGCCCCACGCAAAGTTGATTCAAAGTGTGAACTGCGGAAGTTCAGTCTTTTTCTGGAAACTCTACGGTCTCTCTAAACAATCCGGTTAAGTCACCCATTTGCTTTTCGTAAAACGATTTATCGACTCAGACTAAGTTGCATTTTGCAAAGCAGGGTGAATATTGTCTTCAATTGGAATTCGAGAGTATTATTTTATTTTATTTTTGATCATAGCATTCCTTTGAACAATTTGTTCTCAGTTTACAAAGGGTTAGTGAGTCGTATCATAAAACTTGGGAGTCAGCCATTCATACTCGTATAAAAGGAAATGCTGGCTTTGGCCCTCTTGGCTTTTGATTCTCTTTCGAAGAATCGAAGTTTTAGATAGGATTTCAGTCAATTATGTCAGTAAGAACTGTGGTCGAATTACCGCATCAGTGATCGAGTGACTGAATGCTTTTTTTTTAACATTCACTCTATATTACACTACATCAGTCTGCTGCTCTTTTATCTTCTCTCTTTTACTTCATTTCGTTAAAATTCTGATGAAAGAATGTCAAATTGACGTCCTAAAGCGCTCGATAACGCGAGAAGTAATGCCTAAAAACACATAATTCAGTCACGTGTTACTCGATCACGTTTGCGGTAATTCGGTCCCTGGTGTTGAGTAACAAAAAAAAAAAGGTTAAAAAATGGTTGTCTTCTCCATCAAGGACACATTAAATCACATCCATTACCGAAAGGACATCTGTCGATAATGGAAAGTCTAGAAAAACTTAATACCTTTAGTATGTGCTTGGATGCTATTATTCCCATGTACAACTTCAAACTCAACTTCTCTATTGTCATCCCCCCTAGGGAAGACTGGGAGAACACAAAACCTCATCCTTCAAGGCAAGATATGGTCTGTACGGACGGCTCAAAAATGGAAACTGGTACAGGTTCCGGCATTTTCAGCGACTGTCCTAGAACGAATTTCTCAGTAAGTCTGGGCAGTAACTCGTCCATTTTCCAAGCTGAAGTCTTCGCCATTAACGAATGTTCGAGAATAATATGTTCATCGAACACGAAAAACAAAACAGGATTAATTTTTTCAGACAGCCAAGCTGCACTAAAGGCGTTAAGCTCAACTGTCCTACTGGAGGAATCAAATAAAGCTTGGAGTAACTCATCTGGCCAAATCTGTTCAAAATTCTTTTTGCCAGAATATACTGAAAAAAACATCAAAATTCCTACTGAACCTCAATAGAAAAACCCTAAAAATTTGCACAGGACTACTAACCGGTCACTGTTCTTCAAAGAAACATCTTCACCAAATGAGGCTGATACACATCTCTGCATATCATTGCAGAATGTCCAGCACTTTTCCGCCTTAGAATGCAAATACTTGACTATGAGACCATCCCCTTATAGATCAATTCAAACTCATTCACCCACAGAAGATTGCTAACTTCTGGTTCAATTCGGGAGCAGGAGAACTGTCCTGAAACCTCACATGGGCTGGCACAATGGGTTTCATTCAGACACCGCAGTTCCCGGAGCTGAGCAAGCTCTACCCGTCCCCCAAATCTAATCTAATCTAATCTAGTCACTGATGGAAATGGGTACTACATTTATTTAATACAGTTTCATCTTTAATACCAGTCTTAAAAGTTATGCCTCAAGGTTAGGTCCTATTCTTTTTTCATCATACATAAATGAACTATTAATACTTCTTATAATGAAACTGTTTCCTTGATGTTTGGCTGTGCAATTTATTAAAAACTGACAACATTTCTTACGTTTCCTCCTAAATTCCGAACTCTCCTCTCCAACCATTATTTATATATAAAAGATTAACAAAATATTTAGAAACCAAAAATGTTTTTCCACGGGTATCGCCTTTCACGAGGAATTGGCAAGTCCTCTGATAGTAAATTCATTGTCATGAAAAGCGCTTTCTCGATAGGCCGTTCGGAATCGGAAGAAAATTATAGATTCCCTCCATTCCCTCACAAGTCACAAGGCATGGTTCTGAGAAATACGCTAGGAACCGGGGCACCCCGCTCGGTTGCTCCACTCTATTTATCTTTTTTGTTTTAAATAATTACATATTCGAAGAAAAATTACTTGTTTCTACAACACATCGACATAAATGCATTGAAAATGCAACATTACAATCAAAATATATATAACGTAGCACGATGCATGACAAGAAAAAAAAAACACAGCTTCTACACTGAATATCCTTAAACCAGAGCTTTTTGTGCCAACAACAATTTGAAAATGGACATAGGGTATATCAAAATACAACAGAAAGGTAAAAATCGACATTTGCTAAGTTATATTTGAGACTGCATTTACCAAAAAAAAAACGGAAAACGAATTTTAGCAACCGCGGTAGTTCGAAACATCATCATCTTGCAGTCACTTTCAAAATACAAAAGCTTGTGTGGAGAAATGCTTTACATCATGAAATTTTCTTTTCTTTTATTTTTTCAAAAACTTCCATATAAACACAAGTGTAAATAAAATGCACAGTCAATACAAAAGTCAAATATGACGCTTAAATTCACAAAAAAGAATAAAAATCAAGGAAAATGCAAGAAAGAAAATACGAGTATTTCATACCTTCGATATTAAAATATGTATAGTCCACAAAAAATCTCGATTCTATTTGCAGTTCACTTTTTAGATCTTATTTGCTCTATTTTTCTTTGTGTAAACCTTAAAACGCACTTTAATGTTTGAAGCACATGAATTATAATTAAGGCCTTCAAAACCTATTCAGTCCGCCAATTTCACTTTATTTCACTTAATTAATTTTTTAGAATAACACTACAACGAAATCACTTCAAAAACGTCACACATCACAACCTTCAAAGGCGTGCTCCAAAATTGCACTGAGTTTGAAGTTAATCGGCGGCAATTGCGCACTACCTCAGCTTCACTATTACAACTTAGCTCGATCATCCCCTAAATGTTGGGGATGCCACAACGCTCTATTCGTACAAGAAACAAAGTGAATTCCTCCTGCCAAACGATGAGAAGAAAGAAAGTGTCAAGTTCTAAAAATAATTCTCAACAAATTCGAACGACTCACGAGTGCAATGCCACTGATGAGTGCAAGTCTATCTGGGTGTACGTTACGTCTATGTATCTATTTGAGATAAATGCATTGTGATATCTTGGCTGTCATTAGGAAGTCTTATTTGAAATTCTCGTTACATTTCTTTTTTTTTCAAGCGGACGATAGGATATTGGGGTGACATTTAAAAGACTACACCACATGTTGGTTTTGAGGTACAATGAGGTACCAACTATAGTTTGGTACATTGACCCCTGCTTTTGAGATCTTCTACACTAAATATTTTTTTGTGTCAATTGAATTTTTTTAACTAAAACAAATACTAAGACAAGCAAACAAAAGAAATCTTTTCTACAAGGATGCTTTTCCATTATTAATCTGTGTTTATTGACTATTATCAATTTTCCTCAAAATATTGCAAATTATTTAAGTTCACCATTGCTTGCACGAAATGTCTGCCTATGTTCCTTACAGTTCACTGACACAAAGCGGAACTTATTAATCTCCTCAATGAATACCGTGTGGTATGTAGGTGAAGTATTTTTAAATTTGGGGTTTCCTTTCTCCTTAGCTTGGGAGTCCCTATTTTGGGACGCAATTGATTTTATATGGGTAGGTATAGCATAGTTTTGTGTGGTGTGTCTTGTCCCAGCTCAATGGACATAAAATAATGAGAATTTTTCATTTTCTTTGTTTGTATAATATCTGAGTTCCAAAAGCAGGTTTTATTAATCAGAATTAATCAATATCCAGAAACTAAACGAATTTTTTTTTTCTGTGGGAACGGCAGTAGGCTACTTCTAAAAAATACACGTTTTTGAAATGTTTAGAAAAGTCTATGACTCGCGTATTGTTCAATGAACCTCAGCTCTTGTTGATGGCCAGCTTTTATACCGAATCATTCTTTTATTACTAGCATATTTTAAAAGATCCTTGAAAATGTTAGTTCCAATCATGAAGGAACAATAATACCACGACTTTACAGCTTTCGTTTGTTTATAGTGAAAGGGTGATTAAAAATGCACTACATCTCGTTTCCTTTTAAATGATATGTTTTTTTGGCAGAGTTCTGTCAAAGAATAGGCTTCAATGACAATTACTGACACATTAACACCCGAAACCAAATCAATGCCGTTTTTGTGGTAAAGGTAAGCATCTTCAACTATACCCATAGGTATCGTTTTAAAATTGGTATAATCGTGCAGCTTTGTCTCAACAATCAGACATTCAGATTCATATGCGCTCTCATGGACACCAGTTTCAATATCATGTAAAATTTACGGTGAAAAATACACTACCAATGGCAATACATATCGACAGTTGTGTTCCTCCCCTCAAACAATTAAGCCGCAACACCCGCCTTGCTAGGAATGCTCATCAGTTTTACCTTGAGCAAAACTTCAAACGTACAATCAATTACAGAGATTCATATTTTAGTCGCACCTCCGAAATGTAAAATGCTTTGCCAGACTCTGTATTTCCCCTGCATTACGATTCATAATGCCAAGTTATACTTTAAAAACGTTATGGTAGGTACCTACCTATTTTTTCAATTAAAAAATATATTATTCGAAGTAAACTACTCTGTAGTCAAATTTTTGTGCTTTTTTTCCCAGGAAAGCGAATTTTTAATTGATCAAGATAAAGAGACTAATTTTAACATTATAAACAGGTAATCCAATATCTTTTAATCACTTTACTTTCCTATCATTTTTACCAGCAGTCTGAATTTTACAAAATAATTTTTTTGAAATCATTCTGCTTATTTAAATAAATCGAACGAATTTTATAGGACAGGCGTAAGGCTAATGTAGTTATATGGTTTTTAAGCTTAGTTCAAAAGAAACAATGATAATGCTTTTAAAACGCGTCATTTAGAAGGAAAAAAAAACTATAATAATAAACTGAGCTTAAATCTACAGAATGACCGCATACCTTAGATTAGATTAGATTTAGGGGACGGGTAGAGCTCGCTCGGCTCCGGGCACTGCGGTGTCTGAATGAAACCTATGCATGGTGCCAGCCCATGTGAGGTTTCAGGACAGTTCTCCTGCTCCTGAATTGAACCAGAAGTTAGCAATCTTCTGTGGGTGAATGAGTTTGAGTTTATCTAGGGGCATAATCTCATAGTCAAGTATTTGCTTTCTAAGGCGGAAAAGTGCGCTGGACATTCTGTAATATAATGTGCAGAGATGTTTCTCCATTTTCGAGGCATAGTCAGAAGGGGTCCGCTCTCCGCTACCAGCCTCATTTGATGAAGTTGTTTCTTTGAAGAACAGTGACCGGTTAGTAGTCCTGTGCAAAGTAGGAATTTTGATGTTTTTTCAGTATATTCTGGCAAAAAGAGTTTTGAACAGATTTGGCCAGATGAGTTACTCCAAGCTTTATTTGATTCCTCCAGTAGAATGTTCTTGGCAGTATGTTTGAGGGTGCTTTTATTTACACCGCAGAAGGGTTTAGGACCGATGAATGGTTTAGATGCGCCATCTTTAGCTTAGATGTCTCCCTTCTCGTTACCATCATAGCCTTTGATTGCTGGGATCCAGTGGAGGATTACAGTGTTTTTCCTTGCAAGTTCAGAGAGTGACATGACTGTCTCTTGGACTAGCTTGGATCTTATGACAGGTGAGCTTAACGCCTTTAGTGCAGCTTGGCTGTCTGAAAAAATTAATCCTGTTTTGTTTTTCGTGTTCGATGAACATATTATTCTCGAACATTCGTTAATGGCGAAGACTTCAGCTTGGAAAATGGACGGCCCAGACTTACTGAGAAATTCGTTCTGGGACAGTCGCTGAAAATGCCGGAATCTGTACCAGTTTCCATTTTCGAGCCGTCCGTATACCAGACCATATCTTGCCTTGAAGGATGAGGTTTTGTGTTCTCCCAGTCTTCCCTATAGGGGGGATGACAATAGAGAAGTTGAGTTTGAAGTTGTATATGTGAATAATAGCATCCAAGCACATACTAAAGGTATTAAGTTTTTCTACACTTTCCATTATCGACATATTATTTGATTTTATGTGTCCTTGATGGAAAAGACGGTGTGTCGCCAGTCTTGCTTCCATTCTTATGAAGAGGTGAATTGGACAATGACGTTTAGAGCGTATGTTGGTGTTGTACGCATGCATCCAGAAATGCATGTTGTTGCCAATCTTTGAATCTTTTCAAGTGCCGCATACCTTAGGTGAATTACTACATTATTCAACCATGATAAAGATAAATTCCTTAAAAAAATTAGCTCTTAATATTCAGCCTTAACGTGAGTTTCACGTGAACAGCTTTTCGCCAGGAAAATTTTTGTTCGCCCGAAATTTCATAAGCTATTATGAGTTTTCCCGGAACAAAAATTCCTTTTATCTGCTTTTGTTGTTCACTTGATCGCCTCACAAAAATAATTGAAATAAATTACTATCAACGTTTTTAAATTTCACAGAGACAAATAGCTCATAATAAGGGAAATTTTTCGAACATGGACAATTTTTCCCCCGAAACTCATAATAAGGGAAAAGTGAAATATGGGAACTTTTTCGAGGGGAATGCTGTTCATGTGAAACTCAAAATAAGGCTGAATGTTTTTTCTTTAAAATTATATTTGAAATACAGTCGTGGTCCAATATAACGAACGATATAATGTCCAGAGTCAATTCGTTATATCGAAAATTCGTTGTATCGAAACGTATTTGTCATACAAAGCTTTAGGTAAATAGACTCAATTTGAACTCAAATTTAAGAAAAAATCGTTTATATGCATTTCTTTTTTCGGGTGTTGAATGTTATTGTTGAATGTCTCTTCCCGTAAACTTTTTAGAACTAAGACTTCTTAGAGTTTTCAGTGCCATTTTGTCTGAAATTGGTTATTTGTTCCTTATAAAGAATATCTAATTTATCGAGGTTCGAGTCCCAAAAACACAAAGGAAAAAGAAATTGTTTTTCCACGAGCATCGCCTTTCGCGAGAAGTTGACAATTTCTCCGATAAGTTTCATGCCATTAAAAGAACTTCCTCGATTAGCGTTTGGAATAAGCAAAAAAAATGTAGGTCGCTTCAATTCCCTCACAAGATATGATTGGAAGAAACGCATGCGCTAGACCCCGAACAGTGTATAAATGTTACTGATAGTATGGAACACTCCCGTTGGTATACCCACCTACGTTCATGATTAAAATATTTTGCGGTTTTGTTGAAATTTATTCAGGTTGTATACTAATATGTACTTAGCATTTGTGGATTTGTGAGTATTTTGATGAATGCAATGTCAAACTCTTTTAGCAAGTATGAGAGACGAAACAAAAAATGACAAACTTTTAAACTCTAGGGTGAATTTATTTCTCTCCCTCGCTCTGATGTTGTTTACACATTTCCTTCAAATTTTCATTATTTCTTTTGTACTTGTCACGAAAAAAAAACCAGAATCTAATGGAAAAAGTAACTTTTACTAATCCCTTAGCTAGAGTTTCGATTACGCCGCAATGAACACTTTTATAGAACATTCAATTCCGAAGAATTCTCATCGAGAAAGATTGTAATATAAATTGACTCTGAGCTACAGTTTTGAAACAAAAAGTGTGCGTGTATTTTTTATGGGAAATCTTTGAATGCGCTCTGAAAGTCATCAAATATATCGAAATTTTAAAGATCTTTTGTTTTAGTATTTTAAATAAAATTTTGAAGAAAAAACAATTGTCACAAAGTAAAAGACACCCTTATATTCATACAAGTCAGTTATTTTTTGAAACACTTGTTTCCGGTTAAGAAAAACTGCATACTTCTAGGGTTGTTTTATTAACTGGTCATCTGAAAAGTATACTATGACTTACTATGACTTACATGAGCGTATTCCCCGACTGTTAAAATTGGTTTGTGCTTTGGACAATTCACTTCTGTTCAGACCAGAATTAGTTTTTGTTTTGCTAACAGTTTTTGATTGAATTGTTGTACTGTCGTTAAATGCAACAAAGAACAATTAAGTAGAATAGCCACAATAGCTTTGTCGATTAGTCATTTATCTGTTATACATATACACAATTTCCATAAGTCTTCTTAGAAACGTGTGTGATGGTTGATAAGAATCATATGTTTCCGAGCCAACTTAGTGACTCCTTCTTATCAATGAGCTTACATTTATATTAGATTTTTGCGACTCTTTTAACCCAATAAGATAATTCGTTAAATGATCAAGAGAACCAAGAAGGCACAGATAACTTAATGAAACATGATAATTATTACTGGTTGTTATTAAAAGTATGTACCTATCTATACGTAAATGTAAGTATACTCATTATTTCAATTCTATAAATGTGTGCAGAACATATCACAATGGATTCGTCGATTCATTTTCGTCATTTTTAACAAATAGCATTTAAGGTCGTTCAAGTTGTTTAACCGCTTTTTTGTAGATTTTTCAAGAGATAGATCATCGAACTTTTGTTCATCAGGTTCACGATGAGATAATAACGAGAGTTGTGTTTTTTTTATCACCATACCTACGTACATATTATACCGGCGTTCGGTAGCTGTTGAACTGACCGCATCTACCTATGTATGGACTTACGAGTATCTACCTACCTGCTTTTGGAAACGAAGCCTTCAAGCTCCAATCGAACATAGGTAGGAATCATCACTCTCCTTTTTAGCCCCTTTTATTCTTATATATTTTGTTTGGTGCACAAATTTCGTGGGGTTTGTTTTTATTTTTTTTTCGTTATTTATCATTTGCTATGCTTATGTATCATCATATAGTAGGTAGATTCATTTTGCAAGGTCAAGACGTCGTAAATAATTGCGGGTCAAGGTTGTTCTATGTAGAGTGGTTTTCGAATACAATTTTATTTGTATTTTTTACTATACATATGCGATCTTTAGATCGGCTTTTTCTGTTTTGGTCGCGTGGTCCTCCATCCAAAAATGAAAAAAAAATTTGGCGTTTCTTGAGAAATAAAGTGGCGTGATGTCAACTGGTTGGCAAGAGACATAAGCTAAAAGAAAGAATATTTTTACACTTTTTGTTTTAAAAGAGCTGGTGCTCAATTTGGTTTTCTATGACTTTTATTTAGGCTTTATTTTGGGTGATTATTTAGAGTGAACGCAAGATTTGTTCGTAGGTATGTATGCAGTGTGTATACAATGCTAAGAGCAACCCCAAAATTTGATTTAAAGACAAAGTTTGATAATGTAGGTATGTTGTAGCTGCGTTCTATGTAGGTATTCATGATCCGTAGAAAGGCGAAACATCTTGAAAACGATGAACTACGACCAAATTTAGAAATAAGAACCTATTCTAAACCAAACCTCAAACGACAAATAGAAAGCACTGAATTTGTAAAAAATGATAATAATTTTCAGATAACATATCGTCAGTTGGGCAGAAAATTTAACGGAAAGTTTGAATTTTTGTAGAATTGTAGCCATATTTTTAATGGATACTTGCTAGACGTAGTACAATGTCTAATCTGTAAAATCAGCTTAAGAACATGAACAAATAAAAATAATTGTCGAGGTTAGGCCTATAACAATTTCCCCTTTTTCAAAGAATCTTGACTATGATTACAGTCCAACATATCAACTAAAAGCATAACACAAACAAATCGTCGGCTTTCAAATGAAATTCATTATGTCAAATACCGATAATTATATATAGTGGAGGGCCGTAAGCTTTTTGTCTAGGTATCCAGGGCCAGTCCATGGATTTTCATGAAATTTTCAAAAATGTGTTTTGAATGGCGTATAGAAAAAAGTTAAAAAAAAAAAAAATTTCACCGCTCTTTACATTTTTTAATTATTTTTAAGATTAATTATTAACTTTTAGAATTTTATTTTATTTATTTAGGGTGTTTTATATACGGTTTTCCAAAGGGTAAGAATGGATAGGTTTGGTCAAGACAAAAATAAGTTGTATAAGAGGGGGGTCTATATCCTTCCGTGTAGGCGAGAGGGGGCAATTTTATATGAAATTTACTCCATTTTAAAAAAAAAACTATTAAAAATCAACTAAGCCACTTACTTTCTCATACTTAAGTGTTTTTGAAAGCTATTGCTCTGTTCTTTAATAAAAATTTTAATTTGAGTTCACTTAATGAAAAGTTTTGGAGAAATCAAGCCTCAAAGTCAAAATTTTTAATAATATAATTATTTATTTTATTTTAATCTTTTTTTTCATAATTTTGTCCCACAAAGGGCCATTTTTTCTTTCCATGTTCAATGCTTTTATTAATATTTACTCAGAGCAAAAAACCGAACAAAAATATGTTTCTTGGTTTAAGAGAAATTAAAAAAAAATGAAAGGTACTTTTTTCCAGAAAACAAAGTATTGTTAATTTCCCGCTAATTGAACTTTTTTCCTGGAAGTGAAATATGAAATGTGTCTTAAATAGCATATAAAAAAGTTAAAAAAAATTTTGTATGATATTAATTTTAAAATAAATTATAAATAATATTGAAATTTTAGAGTTATCTTTTAATTATAGTAGCGGGAAATTAACGATACTTTGTTTTCTGGAAAAAAGTACCTGCCATATACAATACATACCCCTCTTATACAACTTATTTTTGTCTTGACCAAACCTATCCATTCTTACCCTTTGGAAAACCGTATCTAAAACACCCATAATAAATAAAATAAAATTCTAGGTTAATAATTCATTTTAAAATTAAAAAATTGAGAGCGGTGAAATTATTTTTTTTTTAACTTTTTTCTATACGCCATTCAAAACACATTTTCGAAAATTTCATGAAAATCCATGGACTGGCCCTGAATTCCTAGGTTTTGCCTTTTTTTTTTGTCTAACGGTCCTCCACTAATAACTAAGATGAACTTAATGAATTTCTCCTGACTATATTTTTTTAAATTGTGACTTAGTGAAAAACAAGTTCACATTTTGCAACAAAACTGTTCCCTGGACCCCAAAACTAGAGAAACTAGGAGAAGCAAATAAGCCGAAAATTAACGCGGATTTTCAGCTATTATTTTTTAACTGCAAGTTCTGTGATTGAAGTGCAAGGTTAAAATAGTTTTTAGCCACAGAATTTGCAGTTAGAAACATAATGACTGCGAATTTGTGTCCGAATAAAATAAACATATAATTATTTCAACTTTACATTTCAATGACAAAACTAATAACATTTTCAAATTCGCACGAGCTCTGGCAACGCCAGAAGATAGGAGATCTTCAACTGAAACGACTGCAATTAGTTCTTTTGGAGAGATTTCTTAAACATGCGGTATATAATAACACCAAACTACACCACATACGCCGCATTTTTTCACTCATATTACTCAAAATGCAGTGTAGAGCTACAACAAAGTATTTGGTTCTCTCTGAGTTTTTTTTTTAATGCGTTATTGTAACACCACCTACACCGTGGGTGCATATAGACACGTCCAAGAACTGTTTCCAAGTAAATCGTGCTTGGATGCTGATGATTACAATTTCCAAGTGCTAATTTTCACTTGGCATCCGTATCACGATGGTTAGCTGTTAACCCAGAGGTTCGTGGTTCAAATCCCAACAGAGCCAAAATTGTTTTTCGTGAGGAATTGAAATATGTACACAAGACATAGGCTCCGTAATCGGTGTAATAACATCAGGACATTGCCTTATAGGCAGACGAGCGACAAGACTTGCGGTTCTATCATCCTACTTGTTCAGATTCTATTTGTACGAGAAGGAAAAGGGGACAATGCCACACCTCTTCTATTCATGTCCTGCTCTTTCTTTCAAATGTACACTGAGTTTTGGAGACTTCTTCTTGGACATATATAGATATTCAATGCCTTGGCCGCATCATTCATCAAAAGCTCTAAGCTATTTACTGAGCGATGCACTCCCTTGCATTTTTCTTCTGGTATCACAACAGAACCAAAAGTGTTAGTTTTTGAAGCAATTGAAACTAACGGCGTTTTTATAAAAATAACTTATTGACAATCGCATCATCTCATGCAAAGGCCAACGAGCAAACATATTTTTGCAAAACGAACGAGTTCGTTACTCAATTGTATATAAGAAAAGTTAAATTTATGAATATTAATTTTGAGTCAACAAAAAATTCATAAAAGTTCACCCACTTTGACGTGTCTACGTATTTTATTTTATAAAACATCACAGCAATTTGCAACAGTATAATTTTGCATAGTTAATCTCCCCCTAAAACTCATAAAGGCCTTCAACTTTGTCGATTGCAAAACACTCCAAAGTGTTTCATTCACGGTAAGTGAATGTAAGTTTGCTAGTTAATTATACTCCAAATTCTTTCTACTGCAACTCGCAGGTCATGAAAAAGTCATCAAGGCAGTGAATATTTTAACGGTTGTTACAGTTTAGGGGCCACACCTGTTCATAGAACTTGGGAATCATAAAATATACTTTGTTGTTGTTTGTTGTGCAGCTAGTCGTTTGAGCCACTGCAATCCATACTCAAGCCTATGAAACCCAAGACACCAACTGTTCTGTTGAATTGAGGCATTGATTCTCTATCTTACCGCAAACAAATCATGTATCTAAACCAAATCTACCAGAACGTGCTTAGCATACCAATCGAGGCGCAGGCATATAGTCACACCAAACGCAGTAATTATAGATCAAAGCGTTACATACACCCCTATTTGTAATATGAGGCTAAAAATTGACCGATCGATTATATATTCTTGTCTGATTCCTTTGCGTCTCGACCACTTATCTCTTCGACACATATAATCGCTCGAAAAATAAACCTAAAATGAAAAATTATTTTATTACAAACAAAGCTATCAAACACTATCACACAGCAGTAGAAGCTGCCACAGAAACATTGACAGCAACTGTTGAAACCAATGGAAACCAAGTTGGGATTTAAAACGGATTGCATGGATTGGATCAGTACGAGTTTGTAACTGAAGGTGACCAAACCGTTTTTGAATAAGGGTCGTTGAATTCTGTGTGCTGTTTCTCATCAGTTAAATTAAAAGTATTCGCGAAAGACCGTCAGATAGAAGTCAAATTTAAAGTTTTTTGTGCAATGAATCCAGCGGTTGAAAAAATACGCCAACGCTTGCCGGCGGATTGGAAAGCGTTGCGGGTAATCTACGAATTGTTAAACAACGCGAACGTTTTCTGTGTGTCCGATAACAATGAAAAAATTGTCCAATTTGTCCAGCCAGCTGAGCTTAAGGTGGGTAATGCAATTTTCCTTTGTTCTGTTTTTCAAGAAAAGTACCAAACTCTGAATCAAGTTGATTCAGTGGGGCATTCCAGGCGAAATTTCTCTTACAAGTTAAACAAGAGATCAAGTCTGCACGAGTATTCTTAGAAGCCTGAATTCTTCTTGGTAATTCAATTACATTGGATACTTATCTTCCCTTCTTTCATTTATAGTTTTTACTCAAACAAATTCATGTAGGTACTCCAATTACTATTGGTTTTTTACTCGGTTTAATTGATTTGATAGTATGTTCCCATTCCCACTAAGCAAATTAGCTATCGTTATTAATCTACACATTATACATCATAATAACATCGCGAAATTAGAACTATTTTTTGTATGGCAACTGCCAATTCCCATGTGAGCCGCTATTAGTATTATGAGATTATGACACCGTCACTGTCGTCATAGTCGTCTTCAAAATCGAAACGAAACAATTAGTATTTGCTTTATTAATGCCTGGGGTCTAGACATATTAGTTTGACGTTTGACACCATAATCTTTGCAGATTAGTTGTAGGACTAGGAAAAAAATGAATTCATTCAGCCATAAACGATAGGCGGATAGACATACACAAACCCAAACAAAAGATGCACTTTAATCTGATTTTTGTATTTGTTTGGCCCTGGCGTATTCTTTAGGATGCGGTGATTGCTCGGTTATCAAAGTGTAGTCTCGAAATTGCTACGAGGTTTTTACTCCTAAAAAGAGCAGCGAGATAATTCAGTTTTGATTGCGATGGTTGTTGTATATTTACTTTTTCATAAATGAATTGAATATGAGTCTGTCTATCACCTCTAGCAATAATCTGCAATGTCAATTGTTGAATGAATGGAAAATCGATTTCTGATTGATTAGATTGCGGTAGGGTCATAGTTTTAGATGAACATAATCTTAATTCAAAATGCAAACACAGTTTCTTAATTTAATTAATAAATACATACACGTGCATTATAAGTGCAACATTCTACTTCGGTTTAAGGATTTAGACTCAAAGTCTGTTTTATAACATTAGTAATGTATACCTGCTCGTATTTAGGGGTTTTAAATACGAGTAAGAACATTAATAATTTTATAACCTTAATTATTAAAAAAAACTTTTGGCTGGCATGCAGTTTGATTTTATTTAAAAAAAATTGAATTAGATTTTTTGTTAAGAGTACAGTGAAATCTCCTTTTGCTAACACCTCCTTTAGGCGGACACCTCCCTTAAACAGACAAATTTTTTTGCACGGAAATTGCTCCATATAAGATTCATTGTTTTCAGTTTTCTTTAGACGGACACTCCCTTGGGCGGACGCGGACAGAAATTTCACGTACGGCACACAAAATATTTTCTCTTAGACGTACACCAGAGCGAGAGCA
Organism: Melanostoma mellinum; assembly: GCA_914767635.1. NCBI lineage: Eukaryota > Metazoa > Arthropoda > Insecta > Diptera > Syrphidae > Melanostoma > Melanostoma mellinum. The sequence continues at coordinate 264,441,286 of OU612058.1, read as the reverse complement.
GGATTTAACATTGCATCACGCTGATAACTTTGGGAGCGGTATTTTTTTTTAGGTTGCAGTTTACAGCGAGCATCAATTTCTTTGAAAAATATGTACATACGTGCCAGCTGCCAGTCCAATAACTCTATTATGTGTGTGATAATTTTGTGTAACAGTTGAATGTGTATTTGATAGGAAAAACCCAAGTTGCTGATCTACTGAAAAAAAGAATGAGTTTTTGAGTGAATGGCAGTCAAACTAAAATGCAACTCATCTTAAAAGACGATTTGTTTCATCAACGGCCCTGACAAAAATGTTTTCGAGTGGTTCAATGCATCTCGAAACAAAGGGTTTCCGATATCCGGAACTCCAATTCGACAAAACGAAACAGAAGTTGTAACGTCGATGGAAGCGATTCCGAATAGAAGAGTACCTTTCCGCGTACAAAAATAAAAGAAACGAAGTTGTTCGTAAGATAAAAGTGGCTAAGGCGCAGTTTTATTCTAGCAAGCTTAACATAAGTAGAGGTGGCCAAAATCTGTGGAATAACCTTCGAGAGTTAGGGATGGGCAAGCAGAAGTTGACTTGCCCAAGTGACGTAGATATAAATGAACTGAATCGAAAATTTATATTGACTTCAGATACACATAACACGTCTGGTCAAAGAACCTTGAATAGCAGTCCCATAGTCTATACAGATACACCGTTCTTCTTTAAAAGAATAGAGAGCACAGATGTAGTGAAAAGTTTTTTAACCATGAGCTCTAACGCTGTCGGAGTAGATGGAATGCATCCGGTCTTTATAAAAGCTATACTGCCTATATTGCTCCCGTATATAACACACGTTATGAATACTATTTTTATGACTGGTATCTTTCCCTGCCAGTGGAAAATGGCAAAAGTAATACCAATACCAAAGAACTCAAAGGGAAAGGAATTCAGACCCATATCAATTCTGCCTTTTCTATCCAAAATCTGCGAGCGCATTATGCATAATCAAATTAATGAGTGTCTCGTAGCTAATAATCTACTGGTTACAGAACAGTCTGGTTTTCGTGCCAAGCATAGTTGTACCACCGCACTTTTGAAAGTAGTAGAAGACATAAGAGCACAATTGGACGAAGACCAAGTTACTTTTCTTGTTTTACTGGACTTCTCAAAGGCTTTTGATATGGTCGAATATCCTATCCTCATAAATAACCTGCTGCAACACTTCAATATGTCTTCCTCGGCTGTAAAGCTACTCTCATCCTATCTAAGAGAAAGAAAACAGGCTGTGTCTCTTGGAAGTAGATTATCAGAATTTTTACCTTTAGTAAAGGGAGTTCCACAAGGCTCGATTTTGGGTCCGCTCTTGTTTTCGCTGTACATAAACGATTTACACAGTATAATTTTGAATTCATCTAAGCATTTTTATGCTGATGATATTCAAATCTATAAAAGTTGCTCTCTTGGCCTCATAGAAAACTGTGCCAATGACTTGAATGAAGATCTTAAAAGGATTTTGGAATGGTCGTCTAGTAATGGTCTCTCACTCAATCCTAAAAAATGCAAATGCTTGGTTATCTCCAAAAGGAAATTAGATCTTTCTTATTTTCCCTCAATCATGCTGGATTGCTCAGCAATTGAATTTGTAGATAGTTCTAAGAACTTGGGAGTGGTGTTCAATAGAACACTCACATGGAACAATCATATAAATGAAGTTGTGGGTAAAACATATGGAGTTCTTCGAACTTTATGGGCCACCCAAAAGTTTACGCCCCCGAAAACGAGATTAATGCTCGCTAAAACTTTAGTTATCCCTGTTCTCACATATGGTTGTGAGTTATTTTATAATTGTGATACTGTATGCAAAAGAAAGCTACAGGTAGCATTTAATAGTACTCTTCGGTATATTTACAGTCTCAGAAGATTCGACCATATCTCACATTTGGAAAACAACTTGTTAGACATGCCTTTTTTCAATTATATAAAGTTTCGCACCCTCCTTTTATTATTTTTTATTATTTTCTGTAATTAAAACACAGCAACCAACGTATCTTTACGACAAAATCCGGTTTTCGGCATCCAACAGAGCTGCTTGTTTAATTTTACCAAGTTTTACCTGCCTAACATCTGAAAGACAATTTTTTATTTCTGCTATTCGCCTTTGGAATGCACTTCCGCGTAACTTGAGAGAGCTAAGTGGCATGCATCGATTTAAGAGCGAGCTAAAGCTGTTCTTAACTAACCAGGGCAACTAATTTTGATTTGAACCCCTCCTTTTCTCCTCTCTCCTCTTTTCCTCTTCTCCTCCCTTCAGGCAAATTCAAATTTTATGGTTTTTACTGTTTTTCTAGAATTAATTTCGTAAACAAAAAATTATCAGTGACATTTTTCATAAATTCAAAATTTCATCTCACATTATTAATCTTCTCTAGTTTTTGTTTTTAATATTATTCTTACTCTTTTTAAGATTATGTTTTTCTTTTTTATGTTAATTTATTGATCCACTTTGTAATATATGTACTGCTAACTTTTCACAGACTTAAAAGTGTACTCTTATTGTGAATTGTAATACTCAAATAAAATAAATCTAAATCTAAATCTAACGCGCTTAGCAATCACAGATTTCAAAGCATCAGCTATTTATTTTAAAAATTTGGTGTTTTTTTTGATATCCCTTAAACGGACAACTCCCTTAGGTGGACAGAAACTTCTGCACCATGGCTGTCCGCCCAAGGGAGATTTCACTGCAGTAGAACAAATAGCAAAGTAGATTTTATTGTAATGAAAAAGTCTTCATTTTGATAAAAATTTTAAAAAATGATAAAAAACGCTTCTTAATTAATTCAGTTCAGATTTAAAAATAACTTCAGTTCCTTTCCTAGGTTTGATTTCGAAGTAATGCATCAGAAGAAGCATTGGAGTTTTCAATTAAAAAAAGTCTAAATATTTTTAGACAGGTATGTTTAGAAATGTTTCCTTTATTCTTAAATTATCTCAGAAATCAAACTTGCAAAAATATACAAACATCTGAAATTTCATTTACCGAATATTCTTGTTTTCCGCTTCACTTAATTTTTATCTATATTTAACTCATTTTAGAAAGAAGTCCAATTTCTGTTTTTAAAAAATTAATAAATAAGTTTTAAAGTATTTTTTAATAGCTAACGCACACAGCAAGGGTATCCCTTATAATGTTTAAAAAAAAACACCGTGCGGTTTAATCAAAATAAAGATTAAAATGAGGCAGACAATGTACTAAGAGCTAAAATATAATTCGGACACCATACTCTCCTCATCAATCTAGGGCATTGATCATACAAATGATAATGACTTGATAAAAATCTCACACCAAGAAACCGAAAAGCTGTTAGTACTTGGTATGTGTGTAAACGATGATCTCCGTTGGAATGACCACATATTTGAAGTCGCCAAAAACACGAACATCGTCGAAACGTTGTCTCAATCTTTTTCATCGTTTTTTTCACAAACAGTAGACTAGTTAAGTATCCATTTGCATTCCTAACCTGAAACAATTTTTTACCTCGAGCCCAACTTTGGTCGCACAGTCAAGTATATTCATTTTTCAGCCGCACCACCCGAATGTGGAATGCTCCACCTGACTCTGTTTTTTTCCCTACATTACGATTCACAATGGTTTAAAAGCAACGTGCATCGGTGTCTCCTTTTGAATCCTCTCCTATTTTCCTAAATAATATTCGCACTGTTTTTATAACATTATAAGGGTATTGATAACCCCTTGATGTGCGCGATAATTATATATAAAAAAAAAATACGCCCAACGATTATATTTTGTTGTCCGATCAGGGTCGATGAGGAGAGTGGCGCGATTTGTGTTTAACGACTGGTGCTTAACACCTTTCTTTTTTTAAAAAAAAGAAGCACTCTGGGAGTGCCTACAGAAGTGAAAACAGAATTGAGTTTTCAGTAAATATTTTAATGTACAGGAAAATTTTTTATAACATATGTAGAGTAGATGTACATATAGAAGGACATCAATGAAACATGAGTTTTCATTCACAATTTCATCTCTTCTATAATCATCTCTACAATCATCGTATTCTAATACTGAAATAATAGGTCTATGGTAACTTAAATAGGAATCGAACAATTTTGTCTCGAATCTATTTAAATATACATATCGCAAAGACTGCATCAATCGTCGCTTTATATTTAGTTGTACTAAGGCTGCGGTCATTCGTCATTGTAAATTAGTGTTCTTCTTTTAAAAATTGCTATTACATTCTTTTAAGTCATTTAGCAGCATCAAATTTAAGGTGTTTCTTGGCTCAATGGTAGAGTCGTTGGCTATTAAACTTAAGGTCTCAGGTTCGGTTCCCAGTCGTGGCGACAATTTTTATTTATGTTTTCACTTTAAATAAATAAAAAAATGTAGGTCATGGCTGGGAATCGAACCTGAGACGCTGGGCTATGACGACTTTACATACGAAATACGATAAGCCAAAAAATGGTGTCGGTCGCGAATTCATTGCTTTACCCCCATCACAAAAGTGCCAAAGAAGTTTTCACTTCAAAAACTTTCAATTTGTTTAAAAACGAGCTTTTGAAAAGTCAACCGTTTTTCAACTTTTTCCAAAAAAAATTTTTTCATCATAAGAAAGACAGCCTAAAACTATTCCCTCACATAAAATTTTATCGAAATTGTTGGAGCCGTTTTCGAGAAAAACAAGTAAATATCATATACGTTGTATGCCAGGTACCGTTATTTCAAGACCTAGAGACTCAATTCCAAAAACCCCTCTGTATGCTGCTGCGCAGACACTAACTGCAAAATTTGAAGAAAATTGGTCCAGCGGAAGCGGTTTAAGCTGTATACAGACAGACAGGCAGACAGACAGAATTAAATTCGTATTCTCTATCATCGTAATGTCATGTTTAATTGTTATCTCAAAAAATTTTTTCTGCACGATTGCAAAACTTGCCTTATAGTAGGTACCTATAGAAAAAAAAAAACACGGTAAGCTATATTAATTCGTTTAAAAAGCCAACCCTTAAATTCACTTTTGCAATGTACTTAACTTTCGGTAGAAAAAGAATAGGACATTTTAAAAAAATTGCTGATATATAATTTAAGCTAATTTTAGAATTATAGCTGTTTTTCGGAAATATCTAGGGAAGCATATTCACAACAATTGTATATGAAGTAATTCAGTTCTATCACAGATTCCATCGTAATCGGAAAAAGTCTAAGTTTCAAGAAGTACATAACTATCCCATTCATATCCATTTGATGTGGAATGAATCTAAATTCATAGATTTGGTATCACAAAATCCGAATAGAATGTAAATTTATTCGTCATAATATGCGAAAGAAGTTGTGTTTGCAGGAAAATGTGATTGATCTTGCACAATTAGGCGTAAAACACCTGATTTCGAAAGCCAGTATGGCGGTATTTAGTGCTACAGCTGACAGTGCTTCCTTCGATTCCGTTCGGATTTTGTGAACACAAGTTTTCGTAGTTCGTAACTTAGCTTTTTGTTTGTGAGTTTTCTACGATGGAATCTATGATAGGGCCGATTACTTACCGACTGAGCCGCCCGTCGCGTCACGTAGCCGTCGTGTCGGCGCCGTATAGCTCAGGTTCTACTTATAGTATACAAAAAGGATCGCAAGACGGAAATTGATTGCGAGAACTCGTAAAATGATCAAACATTGCAGAATTTTAGAGAACGAACATTTAGATATATAATATATATATTACGCTAAAAGGTGTCGCTAGACGGTTAAAGATACTTCGTTCTTTCACTAGTTTTTGCATTTTTGTGGGTCTATCATTTCACATAATCCATTTAAATTCAAAGTTTGGCTGTTTAAAAATTTTTCAAGGCTGATCAATTTATGAGCTTCAGGTTTGATCGGTAAGCAACATTTTTCGGCAATGGTAATACGTATAGCCTTATGGAATGAAATTTAAAGTTTGTTGCAAAAAAGTAACTCAGATCTGCTTTACTTCACCAAATCATCCAATTTTAGGATCCAAATTTTAATAATGGCTCAAAAATGCATTTAATATATCGAATTTTTAAAAAGTCATCGAATAAAGAAGATGTACTGAGTTACTGTTGCAATTGTTACTTTTTTCTTTGTTACTTTTTATTTTTAAGTTATCTCTCTTTTACCGAACGTATTGGTCGTCTTTGAGTTCATCTGCCCAACAAAAAAGGCATAATTATATGACTGCACTCACCACAACTAACTAATTAAAAAAAAAATTATTTAAAACGAATATCTTTTCCAACACATTTTCCATTTTTACAGAAACTCATAGATCTTAATATATCCGATGACAAGTCTTTGAATGAAACGGAAATACTATCCATGTGCCGAACAATAATTCAATACTCCGTCAAGACGATACACAATCGATTCCATAATCAATTATTCGGTCAAATGGACCCCTATGGTCTGTTTGGTTCCTGGATAACCGAAGCACTCAACACAAGTGCGTAAGTTTCCGACATTTACATTTGATACATAGATAACTTGTTATGACATAGCCGACAGTAAGCAAAACATAAAAAAAAACTTCAAATGCCAAAGATAGAGACACATTTGCGTTAATTTATTTGTTCGTATTCTCCAATCGACAGGTATACGTTTGAAGTGGCACCAGTTTTTTCACTCATCGAAACGGAAGTCATAAAGAAAATGTGCGACATTTGTGGATATGCTAATGGTGATGGAATATTCGCTCCCGGAGGATCGATTTCAAACATGTGCGTATTTTAGTTTTTGAAATGCTTGCAGATTTTTGTCAGGTCATAGAATTTAAAGAATAAAGTAACTGGCAAGGCCACTCAACACTGTTTGAATTTAATAGCTTCAAATTTCAAGTAAGAATTTCAAAATCGCTCTGACATTCCTTTTTTTCTTTTTATAAGGTATGCCCTAGTGTTAGCCAGATACAGAATTTGTCCCGATATCAAGTCAAAAGGAATTTTCGGAATGAAACCTTTGGTTTTGTTTACCTCGGAGGAATCCCACTACAGTTTTAAGAAAGCAGCTCACTGGATCGGTCTGGGAACTGATAATTGTGTAACCGTCAAAACTAACGCAGTCGGCCAAATGTTACCAAATGATTTGGAGGCTAAGATCTTACATGCCCAATCCGAAAACAAAACCCCATTCTTCGTCAACTCAACAGCTGGAACAACAGTTTTGGGAGCATTTGATGACTTGAATCAAATCGCTGACGTATGTCAGCGCTATGGACTCTGGTTGCACGTTGATGTAATTTATTCCTATAAAAAGTACTCAACATGATATTAAGAATTTACTTTCTAGGGATGTCATGGGGGATCAGTTCTTATCTCAAAAGAAAACCGCCATCTCCTGAATGGCGTAGAACGAAGTAATTCAGTTGCATGGAATCCGCACAAGTCCTTAGGAGCTCCAATGCAGTGCTGTATGTTCTTAACAAAGGAACCAGATCTATTGTCACAGTGTAACAGCACCGAAGTAAAGTATCTGTTCCAACAAGACAAATTTTACGACGTCTCGTATGACACTGGAAACAAAAGTATTCAATGTGGTCGAAAGATTGACGCATTTAAGTTCTGGCTTATGCTAAAAGCTCGAGGTGTAAGTGGCTTGGGTTCACTAGTTGATCATTCAATCAAAATGGCTAAGCTTCTTGTTCAAAAAATCCAACAACGAGATGGGTATCGTTTAGTTCAAGACTCGTTTTCGTATACAAACGTTTGCTTTTGGTACATTCCCAAGGCAATGAGAGGTCAGAAGGAAACTAGCGAGTGGGAAGCCAAGTTGTTCACGGTAAATAATGAAAAGAGGTTTAGTTTGGGGAAGTTAAAGATTGTTGTTTTTTTTTCAAGGTTGCCCCAAAAATTAAGGAGAGGATGATTAAATGTGGAACCCTCATGGTTGGTTACTCACCACTGGCGTACAGAGGGGTTGGCAATTTCATTCGAATGATTCTCACATGTTATCCAGTAGTTGATGAAAAAGAGCTGGATGATATTCTTGATGAAATAGAACGTTTGGCCGAGCTCGACGATTAAGTTAAAATATTTTTATTAATAAGTTTTGTATGTATTGTATAGCGCTTGTGGTTGTCGGATATTAAATTTAAGTTAGCAATTAAATTAATTTCATCAAATTCAAATCAAAGGTTTAAATGAACTTAAAAATCATTTTTCAAAATAAAAAGTATGTAGGGTGAGGGTCAAGCTCATTTTTCTCAACCATGGAAAAATCGAGGGAATCGACAATAGCTAACCGAGAGACAGCTTTTCAAGGCATGGAAATATGACCGAATGAATTACCAATTCCTGCCGAAAGACGATTCCCTTGGAAAAACATTTGGATGTTCTTGGTATTCGAATCTCGGACCCACACATTACGCTTCATGCAGCCCATTTTCGTAACAAACATCAAAACCACATGGAAACATAACATAGTTGGTTTAAGAAAATTAAAAAAATGCAATTTTACGGTTGAAAGTGAATTATTCAAAAATAGAAACAAATAAAAAGTGACAAGTCAAGAAAGACTTGAATACTTTTGCAAAAGTATTGCCATTTACGTTGTATATGGTCAAGGTGCTTTGAATTTAAGTAATTTTGTTTGATATAGCAATTTTAAAAGGACTGTTAGAAATTTTTAGTAGTTAAGGAGTGATATTTTAGCGGCAAAAAAACTTCAGGTAGGCAGCACTGTTTTCTTTGACAGCCATATGATTTATCTTTAGTTTGATCAGCCTTTTTATTATGAATTGATTCCTTAACTAAGCGTACAAAGTGTGTAGATTTATGTCGAAAACCGATCGCACCCTACGTTCTGATGAACGATTGCGTTCACACATAAAGGCACAATCGTCAGAATCAGAACTTAGGGAGCGTTCAAGTATTACGTAACGCAGTTTGGGGGGAGGGGGGTCTCGTAAAACGTTACGATGCGTTACAGGGGCGGGAGGGGGTCTTTCTTACAACAAGTTACGTAACTTTTTTTTTCCAAATTGGAATAAAACACTCCCAAATTGGCAACCCTTTTCATTTATAGTCTGGGGCCCTACTCTGTATTTCGTTTCGAATCGTAAGTCTATTCGAAAGTGATTTTCGATCCGATTATGAATTCGTACTCTTTATTTCGTTTTCGAATCGAAAAAAAAGTACTTAATAATATTTTCATTAACGGAATAGATTGGCGAAATCTTGAAACATTTCTCAAGATAACTGTCAAATCAAGCAAAAAAATAATATCAAAGCAAATTACAAACAAGTAAAAATGTAAATAAATCAAATAAAAAAATCGTTTTCGGATTTGCCGTTCCGAAAGTGGCAGATTCGAATCCGATTTAGAAATAAAGAGTACAAAATATTCGTTTTCGGAAATTTTTGCTTTCGAAACGAATTACAGAGTAGGGCCCCTGGTTATCATTTTTAATTTTTTGTGTTGTACGTCATTTAATGTTGTTTGGTGCAATGGATTAACGATTCCAGAACCGTCTTCGTCTGCACTCCAAGTGACTGTGATGAAAGAATCTGAGTGGCTAGCAAACCCGTTGACAGAGGAGTAATTTCAATCGAATTGTTTTTATAGACCTTGGTTAATAGTTGATTATTTTAAAAAAAATTTAAGAATACGATTTTTTTCGAGTAAAATGCTTAATTTCATTTGGGTTTCTGTTTATAATTGCATTGCCAAAGGTTAAAATAATAATTTTATTTTTTATTTAATGGTCGCTTGAGCGTTACGTAACGTTAAGAGAGGGGGAGGAAGGGGGTACATGAAAACGTTACGGTGCGTTACAAGGGGGAGAGGGGGGGGGGGGGTCAAAAATCTTCAAAAATTACGTTACGTAATACTTGAACGCTCCCTTATTAGCGATGGATTTTTTTTGCACCACGTTTAATCTAAATGATAATATTCAACATCTGAGACTTCGTCGGTTGCTTCTTACAGTTTGTACCTTGAAAGCTATTGTATCCACGACAGTGATTACGTCTAACCTGGGTTTTTGTTTAGCTTCTAGATACATTTTGTGCAGGAATTGAGGCCTTTAGAGCACCACGGCACGGCGTACATTCGGTGAATAAGTTTGTGAAAAACGGCCTTCCTGCTGAATCCTATTTTCAGAAGAGAATTTCGTTCAGCGAAGAAATTTAGTTTTGGTTGAATGGCTATAAGCAAATCTGTGGCATGTTAACTGTATAGATAATCCTTAAGCCATTGCATTGTTGAGCGGCCGTTACATCCAAAAAATTGTTAGAATTGGTTAAAAGTCTTTTTTTTATTAATAAAAAATTTTTGTGTTAATCCTAATCCTAACTAATATTATAAATGTGAAAGTCACTCTGTCTGTCCGGATTTCTATGTTACCGTCTCCTGCCCAAACTACAGAACTGATTTAAATGAAATTTTGTACAGAGATAGTCTAGAACCTGAAGAAGGACATAGGCTGTACATTTTATCCCTACATTCCCACGGGAACGGAAACGTATACGGGAACCTAGAAACTACAACACCGATTTCAAAAATTTTTCCACCAATAAAATGCTTCATTTCCCCAGAGTAACATAAACTTTAATTCATCCACATATTCCTACGGGAACGGGAGTCCGTACAAATATAATAAGTGTGAAAGAAGCTCTGTCTGTCCGTCGTTCTATGTTACCAGCTCCCGCTTAAATAAACAAACCGATTTAAATGAAATTTTGTACAAAGATTGTTCTGAACTTAGAGACGGACATAGGCTGTATTTCATTCCAATATGCCCACGGGAACCGGTCCACACTATTATTATAAGTGCAAAAGTAGCTCTGTTTGTTCACCATTCTATGTTACCATCTCCCGCTCAAACTAATAAACTGATTAGAATAAATTTTTGTACAAAGATTGTTCAGGATCTGAGGAAGGACATAGGCTTTATATTTTATCCCTATATTCCCACGGGAACGGGAATGTATACGGGAACTTAGAAACTACAACACCGATTTCAAAAATTTTTCCACCGTTAGAATGTTACACTATACCTGAATAACATAAATTTTAATTAATCCACATATTCCTACGGGAAAGGGAGTCCTTACTTATATAATAAGTGTGAAAGTAGCTCTGTCTGTCCGTCGTTCTATGTTACTATGTTACATCTCCCGCCCAAACTAATAAACCGATTTAAATGAAATTTTGTACAAAGATTGTTTAGAACCTGAGGAAAGACATAGACTATATATTTTTCCCTATATTCCCACGGGAGCAGGAACGTATACGGGAGCTCTTACACTACAGCACTGATTTCAAAATTTCTTCCACCGTTGGAATGCTCCATAATCCCCGAGTAACATAAACTTTAACTCATCCCCATATTCCTTACGGGAACGGTCACTATGTTTCTACGGGAACGGGAGTTTTTACTAATACTATAAGTACGAATTTAAATCTGTCTGTCTTTTTCTCTTTGGTACCATTAACCGCCCAAACTATTGAACTATGAATTTTGGTACAGAGACAGTCTAGAACCTGAGGATGGACATATGTGTTATGCAATATGTTTTATCCCTGTATTCCCATGGAAACGGGAAATTGGAAAATACAGCACACATTTCAAAAAATGTCCACCGTTCGAATACTACACTATTCCCGAGTAATATAAACTTTAAGTCATCCTCCGGAAACGACCCCCATATTCCCACGGGAATGGAAGACTTTAGTAACATTATAAATCCAAAATTAACTCTGTCTGTCTGTTTTTCTTTGTTTATATGGGTAACCCAAGCTATTGAACCGATTTATATGAATTTTGGTACAGAGATAGTCTAGAACATGAAGATGGACATCCTTACTAATATTACAAATCCAAAACGTTTTGATTCCCCGTTTTCCTTTAATTCCCACTGATTGGTCATTATAAATAAGGCTTATACGCTTTAAGTTGCTCATGGCAACTTTATGCGGCAGAATCACGTGTATCAATCCCACAAAACCTTCTTATTTCGCAAAAGATGGAAAAAATAAGAACGTTGTGTGCAAACATATACTTAAATAAAATAATATAACAATGGTTTACTAAATCGCATGAATGTGTCTTATTTGCAAAATAAGTAGCCAAAAAAATTAAGAATGCTGCCGAAAGTCACTATTCCACTCGGACGAAGTCGCGGGCACAGCTAGTGTTTTTTATATATAGTTCTACAACTCTAAACAAAACACCCTTTTAGTGTTCCCTCGTAAAGTTATATGCCTTGTTAGCTTTTGCTTTTTTTTGTTGTAAAGAAAATGACTTGGGCTTCAAGTTCGAATTGATTTTGAAGAACGGATACTTTAAACAACATGTAGCATGCGAAAAATACACACCTCTAAAGTAACTTGCATCTCATAAGTTCTAGAAAATACATACTTATTTTAACAGAAACTGATTGGTTAAAAACAGTTTCGTCTTTCCAGGAAGTAAAACGGATTAGCGGCGTATATTACACAGGCAGATCACTACTTTAAAGCAGAGAAGGGGGAGAACGGTAATCGCTTCGAGATCACGATGCTCTGTAACTAAATGCATTGAAAATGAAAAGATACTTGTTTTATTTTTGTGTTGTTAAATCTTATTAACATGATCTAACTACATAATGTGAGGCTAAGAGCTCTGGTTTAATATTTTTTCAAATTTGTGCAGTACAAAGAAACTCCCACGGATATGTGAAAGATTTTTTTTTAAATTTGGTTTTTAAAGTGGCAGCACTGTTTCTAGTGATGGTCACTTTGAGAACTGGCAGTATATTTATGGTGTATTCAGACAATGCTTCGTGTAGCTATTCGGAAGACCATGGATCGTTTTCAATAACATTTTGTACAACATTCTAGTTGATAATGCGCATCCACAAAGACGCAATACAGTGCTCACCAAAAAATGTATTACTGCGTAGTGTAATGAGTCCATTCACCATCGTGCACAGCAATTGAAGCTGCGGTGAAAAGATCCAGGCTTGTTAGCTTATACAAGATCCAACTTCTGCGCCGTGCAACCGCTGAATGGGCTGTGAGTTGGCCTCTACGATCGTCTGATCTCACACCTGTGGATCAATTTCTTTAAAGATACATATATGTGAAGTAATACGTCAGATAAACTTCAGCAGTTGGACCACTCGGAAGCCAACATTCACCGCATCATTGTTGACATAGCGACCCAGTTGCTCGAAAAGTTGTCGAAAATTGGACTTCCCGATCACCCTTCTTTAGTGGGGTTCATATCCCCCAAATCATTTTTAAGCACTGATGTAGAAAGAATATCTTTTACATTCTTATTTTCATATGTTTCATTTAATTTTGAATTTGTATACCTCTTGTGGTACCCGTGGTGTGATGGATAACATGTCCGCCTGTTAATCCAGAGGTTCGAGTTCGAATCCCAAAAGAGGCAAAAATGATTTTTCCACGGGTATCGCCTTTCGCGAGGAATTGGCAAGTCCTCCGTTAGTATTCATTGCCATGAAAAGCGCCGGCAAAAAATTGTAGGTCCTTTCCATTCCCTCACAAGGCAAGGTTGTGAGAAATGCGCCAATCCCAGGTGCTCTTCGTTCTTTTTTTTTTTATTTAATACCTCTTAAAAACACCCAGAAACACACAAAGCACGTTTACTTTCAGTATAGTGCCAGAACTTTCGCTATAAGATTCTGGAATCATATCCACACTACAAATATAAGAAAACACAGACGATTAACTCCAGGTTATATGGTCATAAAATATTCATCTCTAAGTTTGTTTTATTCTCTTTTACTTTTGGTTCGTTTGAGCAGCTTTTTGATTATGTATTGCATTCAATCACCAGTGACCGTAACGTACGCCGAAAGAATACATAAAACATGTGGCTTCGGAGGAGGAAAGAGGAGTCTCGCTTTGTTTAAAACCCGATAAGATTATGATCTTAAGATGCGATAATGGAAATGAAAACTAACCGCGTTCTACTATGTCACAAACGTTAGCCAGAAAAAGTATTTTTACAAAAAAAAAAAAAAAAAAACCAAAGACTAATGACAACAGATACAAAAAAAATACAAACCAAAAAGCCAAGCTTCACATTTATGAGACAAAAGGAGTAGTGAAAAATATGAACTCCTACGTTGCGTTGCAGCAATTTTCATTTACAAACTAAACCATATAAATATTGAATGAAGATGATATGGATACATATGGTTATTTTGTACACTTTACTTTATATGCACATGCGCAAGTATTAAAGCAAACGGCGAACATGTTTCAAAATTTGTATGGGATGATATATGAATGTTTACAATGTCGTTTGGTCGCCCACGCTTAGCCTGCACTCAAGACAAAATGCAAAACACAGAATTTTGTTAGAAAAACATACGAGGCAAACTGAGAAGGACTCAGGTTTGCATTTTTTCGGTTTTTTCTGGCCTACACTTCTGAAAATAACTACTGAAATATTTAGTGACTTGGATTCGATCTGAAAACAAACTTCCAAACAAAAAGGTGTTCGGTGTTTGTCCAAGGACTGTTTAGGCCAATTCACAGCAAAGGTACCTATACTTATACTTACAGGTTTTAACTCCTGTTAGTTAGTTATTCTTTTCTAGTGAACAGACAGATTCGTCAAGAAATAAAAAGGAAGGAAGATAAATGTGACGACTTCTACCTCAACCTTCTAAAACCGGGAGAATGGCTGAACTCTTTCTGAGGTCAACGTGGCGTACCCCACAGGAGGACCACTAGTGTGATGCAGATAAGTGCTGGCTGTTATCCATTCGAGATAACGATGCTCTTAAAGTCGGAAAAGGAAGAAGTTCAGAACAGTCACCAAAATCGCAGATTTCAGCGACATCTGGAAGTTTGAACTTTGAATTCTATTTCTTTTTTTTAACACTTCCCCAACCATCTCTATGTGCTCAAAATAAAATGAGATTGCAGCTAAGTAAGAATCTAAGCGCATCCATATAGACAATCTTAGTTCAATTCGGTATATCTGTGTCCAGAACAACGCTTGCAAGCTGTTCTTGCCGATATACGGAACCAATTGCTCGAAAATGTGGTTGAAAATTGGATTTCCCGATTACGCTTCATTCGAGACAGCAATGGGACCAATGTGCCCGAAATCGTTTTTAACCAGTAATGACATAAGAATGTCTTTTAAACCTCTTATCTCAATGCTTACAGCCATTTCAAAAACACTCAAACTCAAAAATAATAAGGAGGCATAAACGGTTGCAATACAGGGATTATAATTTGTCTTAGACTAATGGATTGCGAAATGGAATATAAATTAGAACAGATATGAACCACTTATGCCTCACTTAGCCGACACTTGGTAGATTTTCCAAACATAGAAGTTGAAGAAAGTGGCAAAAACGCACCTTTTAAGGAATTTGTTTTTAGAGTCCCTTTAATTCGTGGCTTAGGTTATAATTTTACAATGCACAAATAACGTTTCAATGCAAAAAAAATCAATAACTATAAATCAGGCTGGTTTCTCTCCCGCTGGCAAAAGATTGCACGCCAATAAGTTAAGGCCCCGGCCCATAGAACGCGGTGCGTGCGTGCGGCACCGCTTCCAACTGACAGCTCGATTAAATACACACGTTCTTATGAGAGCTGACCCATAAGCACCGCGAGCAACGCGCCGAACGCGCCGAGTAGCCGAACTTCTATTTTGCCGCGGCTCTCACGCGGTGACAGAAGAGAGACATGCGCAGTCACAACCAATTTGAAGTTTTCTCTTATATGGAAAAAGTGACAATGGGCGCGTTCAATAACATATCGGATAGCCTGTCTCGGATAGCCATATCTTAGATACCTTTTTGAACGATCGACAACAGACAATAGCTGTGAAATATTAAAATTCGACTTTTGAAAACAGAAAAACATTCAAAATATCATTGCTAGACGATTATAACTTATTTTTTTCGATTTCCCACACGTAAACAACAACAACAAGCTATCCGGATACGATTTTTGAACGCCCCCATTTTGACTAAATTTATCTGTCAAAACACCGCAACGGATTCTATGGGTCACCCCTATCAGTTGCGCGCGGCAAAACCCACCGCATCAGTTGCCGCGCCGCTTCTACCGCACGCACCGCGTTCTATGGGCCGGGGCCTTTAATCAACCAAAACTAAGTTATTTGATTAATTAGTTTAACTGCTTTTATCGCTCATAAAAAAATGATAGTTACTCACAAAATTGTTGGGTCAGGTTAATTTTCCGAGTCCTGTTGGTCAGCATGTCTGCCTGTTAACTGGAAGGTTCGTGTTACGATTCCCAACAGAAGCGAATATTTTTTTCACGGAAATCGGCTTTCACGAGGAATTAGCAAGTCCTCCGATGATAAATTCACTGCCACGAAAAAAGACTTTCTCGATAAGCCCTTCGAAATCGGCAGAAAGTTATGATCCCCTCCATTCCCTTACAAAGGCTGGTTGTGCGCTAGGCCCCGAGGCTCCTAACTCTGTTGCGCCCTTATTTATTTTTATTTTTATTTTATTTTTTTATTTAATTTAATTTTCTGACTTAAATGTTAAATAAAAGAAATAAGAAAAACCTACAAAACGTGTTTTGAAAAAATAACAGTTCATTCATGAATCAATAACAAATAAAACTAAACCAAACACATTCAGCCCTATCGCCCTATCGTAGAAAACTTCCACACGGAAAGCTAAGTTACAATCTACGAAAATTTGTGATCACAAATTCCGAATCGAAGAAAGCATTTCCAGTTGCCAAACTAAATACCGCCATGCTGGTTATCGAAATTAGCTGTTTTACGCCAAATATGCAAGATCATTCAAATTTTACTGCAAAACACGACGATTTTAGATTCCACTTGGATTTGGTCATACCGAATCTACGAATTTCGGACTCCGTTCCACTCCGAATGGATTATGTGATATAGTTACATCGGGAAACTTAGACTTTTTCGATTACGATGGAATCTGTGACAGGGCTGATTCTTTGTTACAGAAAAGAAAAATTAATTAAAATAAACAAATGTTATGTTTTTAACACCATTTAATATCGAATGGGTTCAATAGAATTCAATAACTTTATTAGACAACTTATAATCTAAATATAAATCATGTGTTACACTAGGCGGGTTGATAATTTTAACGAGGCGGGCCGAAAACGAAGTGTCAGGATTGCAGTCAGCGGAAAACTTGTTTTCTTGTAATTGTCAACATGGTGGAAAAACGGAAACTTCACAGCACGCCATCTGCATATAAACTTCTTATGTGTAACTCGTTTTCAACTCCCTCTTACAGACACAACACACCACAAAATTATTGTTAGGAGATTTATTAATCTTTAAATAATTATATAATTAAATTTAGTAATTTATAAAAATAAATATTTTATTTATTTTTATTATTATGGATGGAGATGTGGAAAAAGGCCCTTATCAAACACTTTACTGTGATTTACTGTTTGAATAACGATAGCAAACCATACAGTTTAAATTGTTTAAAAGATATTTAAAGAAAACACTGTACAAATCGCTTTAGAATATAGACTTCTACTATCAAGAGATAACACTGATCTCATCGATATCTTTCCTTATTTTGGTATCCATTGAAAATTGTTTCTATAAGATGAGCACTCAGGTATTTTAGATGAGCACTAAGTGGCCCAACCCTGTAGCTGTAAGCAACAACACTTGATAATTTATTTGCCAAACACGTACTTCGTGTATTACTTATTCTAATTTAACTCAATGCTTCTTCCATCTTAACATCACACGCGCTCGCGCATAGATACCCGAGGTCTTTAAAGTTAAGCTTATTAAGCATTCGCAGAAAGAAAAGAAAAACACAATTCCATTGAAATAAAAACTTTGTTTGCACAAATGTTCTCCTTAAGTCTGCTCTTCGACAGTTTATTTCTAAAATTCAGTTAGTACCTTCCTAAGTATAAACTGTAAATTGCAAGCAAATCATTCAATTTAATTATTCACTTTAGGATTAAGAGGGCCGGAGAGAGACTCTCAAACATTTTCCAAGTCTAGATAAATATATTCTAACAAAAAGAACTAGAAAGTCTAAAGATCTGAAGATGCTGCGATCTGCGAATACGTAACCCAACAACAAAACCAATCAGAGATCATAAGTGAGAAGTATGTATGTGTTATATCTATATTGTATTTGAGGCAATCTCACAACATAAGCTACAACTCGAAGTCGGTCGAAGTAATTTTGCTCATCGTTTCGTAAATATTCAGTCGTCCAGTGTATCTCTTCAATTGAATAATATCATCATAGTATTCGTATCTGTTTCTGTTCCTCATCTCCAGAGATTCATTATGTTGCAAGTCAAAAAATGTAGTGTAAGAATCTAGTTCTAACTTTCCAAGCTTGGTAGAATAACAGTGTGCAACAGAAAAGAGTTTAGTTTCTTACGTTTGCGTACCTAGAATAGAAGAAGTGGTCTAACCAAAACAAAGCCCCGAATGGGGGCGATGGCGAGGTACTTAAAGGGGTTACCTGTCTATACCCTTTTTTTTTGCTGAGCTCTTCCCTCACCGATGATAATACTAATATTCCAGTTGAGTTGTCGTTGCGTTGTCGTCTTGTCGTATGCCAAAGTACGTACCTGTGGCCAGGTAAACGTGATCCAAAAACCGGTCGCAATGAGAGGCGTTCGCTTTATTTTTATTTCTTTTCCTCTTTGTAGTTTCTCTCCGTGGATGGAGTCGAAAGAAACTCTGTTTATTGATTCTATTATGTTTAGGGTTACCAGGTTGCAGTTTATAAAAGTAGATAGTAGAATTACAAGTTTTTCTTGTTATGAATATCTTTGTGATTTTTAAGTTAAAAAAAAAGAGAACGTTGGGTAGCCAAATGACAAGAATACTGTTACTTTATTACGACTAAAGTTGACCTGAGTTGTACTGGCAAAAAAAAAATTTTTTTAATATAAATTCCCACTAACCCATAAAAATTAAACAGTTTTTCTAGAAAAACAATAGAATTACAAAAAGTTATCAACACGTAGTATTATATTTACTTCATACAGTTTTCGTACAAAAAAGGGGAAGAAGATTGGTAAAAAAAAGATGGTTTTCCGATCCGAACCTTACCAAAATCTTACCAAATGTTCTCTGCGGATATACCTAAAGCGCATATTAAAATGACAGCCTTTTCAACAAAAACAACTTCTTTTTTTCATGGATTTTAACAAAAACAAAAAAAATATAATTTCACAATTCGTACGATATGCGCTTTAGCCTATAGTGGTAGTCATAAGGAACATGTAGAAGCAAGACTTCGGTAAGGTTCGTTTGAATAACTACGGAAATTCTATCATATAAAGCCTTCCATAAAAGTCATTAAGAAAAAAACGCGTTTAAAGTTTTCTTTAACGACAAATCGTGATACTTTAGACTTTAGAGCTTAGGTGGCTATGTAAAGGTTTCCCAAAAGTTCAATTACATTTCTCGTATCTTTATAAAATTTTAGAGTTACATTTTTAAATATGTAAAATTTTTAAAAATTCAATAAAAAAGAAATAGCTTTTTTTAAAATTCTGGAGAGGGTCCAATAGCAAAAAAAAAACTTTTCAATGGTATCAATGTCATGCATCTTCTAGTTTCTGTTCCCCTTCAAAATTTCAATCGCTTTTTATTACAATGGCATTTAAGAAAAAATATAATATATAAACGACTATGAACTGTTTTGATAATTTCTATCTGCAACGATACCAATGCAGTTCACTTCGTCTAATTCATTGTTTTGCAATCAGCATTGAATACTTATGCATAAACCAAACAAGTTAAAGAAAAAAAAAATTACATTTTCCTTTCCAATTAGTTTTTGCTGTAGACTTTTTAACTTAACTTATTGTGATTTAGACTTATTTTTGCAGAGGGATAATTTTAAAAGACTATTAATAGCTTATTTAACACAGCAATATAATAATACGATTGGAATTAACTAGTTACCTCTGAATACTATTTATATTTGCTTAGTAGTTTTAAGATTCAAATCTGTTGATGTAAATCGTAGATAATAAATAAATAAATAAATATAAATTCAAAAGGAGATACGGTTTTTTAAAACTAAAAAATAAAAAAACTTGGCTGAGGCAATGGACGCCTAGGAGAAAGTAATGGCATACATTTTCAAAGAACAAATTTCTGCTTCAGAGTAAAAGAAATGATATTCAACACATGTTAGACAACTAGTCGACAAACCTAGAGTCACCACATAAATTTGAGGATTACAAAAACAATAATTTAAAAAACATATATTCTTTTCAACAATAAATTACATTCAATATTTCAATTATAATATAGTCGTATGAATACAACCGATTGCTGGCAGAGGTTCTTATGAGAAACCACTTGCAATCGGGTTTTTTATTTATTTTATTTCCAAGAAAAGTCAAAAGGCTATCGATAGTAAAAACAACAATTATCACAATCAGAACTTGACTAGTCACTAGTGCTGTTAACACTTCTATTGTAGTGAAGTCTATTTGTTTTTATAAATGGAATTTTCTTTTATTTCCGTTTGATAACTTACAGTGTTCGAATGCGGGGAAAAACAAATCTACTGCTTTTTTACAATATATTTTCATTTAATGCCGTTGGTAACCTTATATCTCAGTTGTTTTAAACTTCAATGTTTTGCTTTAGAGAAAAACAAAAATAAAACGAAACCTGAATTGTGTTTTGTGTACAACTTTATGAACCATGCCAACCTTAGCCTTTATGATTCGACGATCAGTCTTCTTTCGAACTTGCTAGCTCGATAAAGTGGCAGCAGCGCGCGTATACATGCTCCAAGTGTTAGATATATTATATGTTATATCCAAACGGTTCAATTGTATTTACGAACGACACGAGCTACGATAGTTTTGTATTTTCTGTGTGTTTTCACTGTTCAAACTCGGATCCGTATTCGTGTTGATCGTATCGCATTTAAGATCGTTTAGTGGTTTTATTATTTATTTTTCGTACTTATTCTTTACTGATTTGCGTGCAGTGTTTGATGAGGATGTAAATTAACATATGCAACTCTAGATCGCGCGATACAAAAATATTGTTTACAAATTAAAAGAAGACCTAGTTCAGAAATGAGAATATAAAACATATGTGCAGAGAGAGAGTGATCTAGTGTTAGTTTTTGGTGCAATATAGGTACCTACTCGTTACTGTTACTGACCAACCGATAGTTTGAAAAACATGCTTTCGTGGAGTGAAACTTTCACTCAAATCTAATTTGCAACATTTCAAGGATATTTACACTCAAGGATTTTTTAAAAGTGAGTATCTTCCTAGGTTTATGGGATCATTTGTAAACATTTGCTAGCCTTTGTTTGATCAATACGATCAGTTATCAGCATACCTACATGTATGTAAGTGTCCATAAATATTAATGCCTTGACAGGAGGTTTTTTCCTATTAAAAATTCAGTAGAAGCATAAAACAAGCTTTGCAATGAGATGAAAACGACTTCGGGAAGAAAGACGACGGCGGATAGTGCGCGCATTTACTCTTGTATTTAGCTGTAACTGCATTGTGTATGTTTTCTGCAGCTTAAAGTCAACGGCATTGGCAAACGTACAATTGCAATGGCAAATCTTTCAACAAAACAAATGTAGGTACCATGGAGTTATTGTTGTTGGAGCACACAGCAGCTACAGCAGTAAAGACGACGACGTCCTACCTACATACAGTTTCATCTCGGATAATCAAGTATATTTTTGTGTACCCGTTCCCGTACTCGTACTCTGCAACTGCAACCTACGGGTCTATGGCGAGAGAGTTGGAATGGAAAACTTACAATGCAAAAAAAGCAACCCCACAAATGGAAACAATTGGCAGTTGGCACATTATTTTATACTCGAAGAAAAAACAAGAGTTTATGTTGGGTTATTTGCTAATTAAGTAATTTCGGAACTGTTAAGAGGTTATAATTAGGTTGCTGATGCTGATTCTGATGCGGTATGAGGTCAGAAATGTGGCTTTGATTAATGTTTTAAAACCATGTTTGTTGTGCATGTAGAGGTAAGGGACTTTCTTCCGTGTATTTTTTTAAGCAAACAATAGGTTGTTAAGCAACGAAGAACTGCGGCTTATGCTGCGAACTTTAATTTGGTCAAACAAATGGCCGATTTTTAAAATAACTTGTTTTACCATTGCAAAGTTAGGTTTTTTCTTAGCTTGGTATAACATTTTCTATTTTGAACTTTGAAATCTACGGTTTCACCAAAATTCGTTCTGAATTTGCATGATTGGGTGATTTATCTACCTACCTACAATGAAACTTTCCAAACTATAGTTCTGGAAATGAGTGGTTACAATGTGGGTGTAGGAGCTACTAAACGAAAAAAAAAACATCAGGGGCCGAATTACGGCAAACGTGATCGAGTAATACGTGACTGAATTATGCGTTTATTAACAAAATTTAACATTCTTTCATGAGTATTTGATTGAAGTATGTATAGTCGATAATTTGCACAGTCGACTGATGTTGCGTAATTATGAGCACAGTTCTGAAGAAAAATAAAACTCATAATTTGCATAAGATTTGATACGACACAACTCTCGGACGGATAAGTTGGGTTAATACCAGAAAAAAATCGCATAGGATCGGGGGTCTGTTTCCCTCGGTTAAGACCGGTGCAGTTTTATAAAAAAAATTATTTTAAAGGGTCATCCCATGTGATCGGATTTTACAACTTGCTTCCTTAAATTGTCCGTAGTAAAGTGGTTTTTAAAAATTCGAAGCTTATTTTAAAGTTAATGCAGTTACTAGAAGTAGCTGTTCGGAGCGCTCACTTGCCAGTCGTAGTCTTTAAAACAGTGTTTTTCAAACAATGGAGCAGCATTGTATTTCAAAAATCGAATGACTTGAAATTTGAAAGGTACACTCAGCACATGAAATAGCATGGAATCAACTACGATCGACCAAAAGTTCCCCGAAAATTTTTTAAATCAGAAAGCAAAAAATTCGAAATTTTTTTTTTTTTAATTCCTGCCAAAAGTTCAATTTTTGGTACATTAATTTGATGATAGTTTATTCCATGCATTTAAGCTTACAGATTAAAACGATACTTTTTGTTTCTGATAAGCCAATCAGCCACAATAGTGGAGGAAGTCCAAGTCCATTTTTTTTTAACGCGGAGGCGTTCAAACCGCTGTAACTCATGTTTTACTCAATACTTTTAGCTGAAAATTTAGTTGTACTATTATTATTATTTACTACTGATAATAAGCGTAAGGCTCCATCTAAATACTGGTCGTACAAAAAAATCCTAAAAAGTCCCTAAGTCACATGGGATGACCCCCTTAAATCAACTTAGGGCCGTTTTCTTCACTATTTCTCAACTTGCCTCAAAATCTCAAGTTGGCCAACTGTAGAGTTGAGGCAAGCTAGAGAGTTGAGACACAAGTTGAAATTTGTTTTTCTTCACTAATTTAAATATCTATTCAAGAGTTGAAATTCAAAGGTTCGCGTACTTGCGTTTTTAAAAATTTTCTTGGGATATTTTTGACAGATACATAAATCTCAACTTTTGATTTGAATTTCGATTGCTCGATTGCTTTGAAAATTAAAGTTCTGGTAGTTGACTTCCGTTTATTTCGAAAATAAAACTAAAAAAGAAAAACATGGACATGCTAAGAGAGCAACCATAACACTCATTTCCAACAGCTGCTGCAAAGAAGTCTTTTCTCTTTAATTTAAAAATCTTGTTTTTTAATAAAAATATTAGATATAGTAAAAATCAATTTATGTACGTATGTATATAGATACATATGAATATTGAATATGTTTGATTTTCCAACAGGCGATTGGATTCTTATATGTGTGCAAACTATTGCCCCAATAGTTCTTGGAAACTTGGTTATAGCATAAAATTCAAGTGCTGGTTCTAACCGTTCGCTTCGTGTTTCGGGCATGCAAACAAACTGGTGTGCAAGGTTAGCAATTGCGTTCGACATCCGCTTTATCATTCGATGCACTGTTGAAATGCTTACCCAAAAAAATCAGCAATGGCCAATTGTATTGACCGAGTGCAAAATACCTCAGAAATATCAATAATTAAGTAATTGGTCGTTATTCGTGCAATCTACACATAATTTAATACTTTTTACACTAAAAAATATTCAAAATATTTTCATTTCGACGATGGATGACTCTCAAAATAATAATTTTTTATTTTAAAAATATTTTTATTTACATATATGCAAATCCAAAATAACAGACTGAAGCTACAAAATGTAGTACAAAATTAAATTTCACAATCAACTCTCAAGTTTACTCATTCAAATTCTACTTTTTCCAGAAGTTGAGAAAACCGGAAGTTGATCAACTCGAGAGTTGAAAATCGACAGTTGAATCTGTCAAATTTGAGTAAAGAAAAACAAAATCACAAGTTGTGAATAAAAATCCACCAGTTGACTTCAACTTTTAGTGAAGAAAACGGACCTAAGTCACATACTTCCTGCCACGTGCAATAATATTGTTGAAAGCTAAGTTCTTTGATTAAGTTTTTAATTCAAGTTGTTTTAGTGAATGGTTTTTGAAAAATAATCTACCGTTGAAAAAACATACAAATTTTAAAAATTCTGTAAATATAAACATTTTAGTTCGATTGTCAGCTGCATCAGGATTTAATAGCAAGATAAGATTTTCGCCACACTGGACTTCCATGAATCCGATTTCGCCACAGGACAAGAAATATGGTGGCATTTCTTACAACACGATATAGAAAACTAATGATATTATATATTTTTTTTAAATTATGTGTTAAAAATTTTTTTTTCTTTCGAAATAACCATTTTGTTGCCAACAGCTTGTTTTTAGAATTGACAGCTCTTATTAGCGGCCGACTCAATAACCTTTGCGTCCGTTCGTTGCCGCATTCAGCTGACAGAATTACCCCAGAAAAAAACATGGAGCAACTTAATTTTCATAGACTTAAGTATTCCCAGTTTGACGTTCCAGAAAAATTTCTTGAATTATAGTCTGGTTAAAACGCCTCGAAATAAAATCCACTCTTAATCTTATTTCTTAAAAATATTGCTGAAGACTTAAAATTTATGTAGGAAATTCTGAGAAAAAATATTTGGACGGAGTTTGCATTGAAAAACTCATGAGTAAGAAAGCTAGATTAGATAAGCCATCTGAAGGACTCAGCCAAAGTTTTATACACATAAAAGATCGTAAGTATCGCCGTTGTGTTTCTCATGATCATGGAATCTTTTCTGTTTAGTGGCAATTTTCTTGTAATTGGCAATAAAAGTACGATCAATATTTACTTTTTCTGCTTCTAAAATGCGTTGGTAAAATTGTATTTTCCAACAACCCTTTTAGTTGTACAAGCCGAGAAGAAGTTTTTTGTCGATAATGATGTTTTAGCTGAGTTCAGGTATCAGATTTTAGAAGCCTGATCATTAGAACGCCCGCAAAAGCTCTGTTTTAATTTCCTAAAGTTGAAAATATACATACAGAGGACAGAAACCCAAGTTGACTTGACGCATGCCGGGCAATACAGACGCAGACACAAAATTACTATAAAATTCTTATATAATTACATAATCAGGCAAAGCGTTTCGAATTACATCTTTCAGGTCCCATACAATGTCTCCTTAATTTGCATGCTAACCCATGTTTTGTAGTAAATGTTGTCAACACATTTTTCATAACTAAAATACATGATCGATCGATGACTGCCAAACTCTTAATGGCAAAAACATGCCTTTCTCTTCACGTACTTTCGAGGTGATGAAACAAGTTTATCCAATCGCTTAAAACGAAAAACTAAGCTTCAGACAGACAACGCATCATAAATGGATGACTTTAACCATAATTTTTGTCACCTTTATTATGATCGAAATAATCGTATATACCACAAATACATAAGACTTATACGCTCCTTGTTCTTTAATCCTATATTCCAATCTTCTTTTCTCCACGAAAGTCAAGACGTGGGTGCCGGCCGCTGCAAAATCGATAAAAAAAAAAATAATGTCCACCATGACTCTGCGCTGACCTTGAATCCAAATCAGTAATATGAACTGTCATGAAGTCGAGAGAATATTTTTTGATTCGCTTGATTTGAGGTTATAGCCAAACCCAAATATGTTATTTATTTAAGAATGTTTACACACAAGTAAGAAAATGTATTTGCTTCAACAATTTGAACGATTGTTTTTAAGATTTACATAATTGTTTTGAGATGAAAAAAAAAAAAAAAATATTTACCAAGTAATAATCGATCTTTTGAACAAGATCATTAGGCCACTTTAAAAACGCTCAAACATCAAGAAAGCACCACAAAAACATGTTGTAACTTCCTCCTATTGATTTAATTTTTTTTCCAAATACCACCTACCTTGGGCTTTACGCCCTTTTGGGCGCCATTTATTTAACTGAATGTAAACCACGCGCTGCACGCATATGTTGTACATTCATGACATTTTAAGGTCACCGAACGTATGTTATGCTTCTCTCAAACCAATCAACAACAAAATTAACTTACATATTCCATCTTTCGTGTCAAGTAAGACTAATCCAAATTTGGAAAGTGAAGGTTTCGCAATTGGTGTGGTGTATTGTGTGTTGTAGACGATTTTATGATAATGGATGTGGATGGGTGGTTGGCCCGCGCTCAAACATTTATCGGAAACAATTTTATGTGCATTAGAAAAGGTGTAAACGGAAGATCACCACGCACGTTGAACCTACGCTTTGTGAAAAGTGCTGGCGGTACTATGGGATCGCCTTAACCCGATAAGCGCAACAGCTTCCTACAGTTCTTCGTTTAGTTGTTTCGACCTCTTGTTTTAGTCGTTTGGATTCAAAATAATCGATTTGACAAATGTGAGCATAGCTTTAACAAAAAGTTGTGGAATCAATTTTCTGTTACAATTTTTTCTTTATTTACTATATCAAGTGGCTTATCTTTTATTAGAAATGAGCTCAAGGCTATCGCTGGAAACAATGAGTTGGGGTTTGTTTTGAGGTTAGACAAACACTTGTAGTTATCGTTGATTGCAATAGTAATTTGGTTTTGTTGTTAGTTGCAGTTATGTTATTAAAATGGTTTTGATCGTGAGAAAGAAGTAGCACAGTACTGTACTTGCAGTTTAAAATGATCATGTTATAATTTTGACTACATCACTGCTTTGAGGAAACAATTTAAAACACTAGTTTAAAAGAGATTATTTTTGGAAGCATTTGAAATTAGTCATTGAGTTTCGTGACAAAAAGAACATGTGTACAGATACATGTATATTAAGTCTTAGTTGTCTTCAAATTACGGCAACACCATCAGAGGTGGTTAACCTTTTTCGATACCACTCCTACTATATTTTTACTTGCTTAAGAGGACAAATAAAAAAGTTTGAGTTAGTCAAAACTAGCATTACGATGATAGAGAAGCGCAAACAATTTATTTAAACTTTAAACATGTAATTCAGTCTTCTTCTTTTTCCGTCGTTATGAGCCCATCTCGAAGGGATCACACCCACTTAACTGCTTCAGCACATGATAATCGAAAGTAGTATTTATTTTGAATTGGTCAAATTTGGTATCTTGAGATCAAGTGATGGCTATTTATTGCATAACTGAAACTCGACGACAATAATTACACATATGCAATAAACACGAGATTCCACAGACTACATTAGCGCATAAGTCACAACTTTGAAGCTGTACCCATGAATTTCCAGGTCTGTCGTTGGAATAAATTGTTTTGCAGAAAATACATACATGGCATTTCCGCTTTTCAGCAACCATAATTGTATACGAATCATCTTACAATTATTCTGATTGGCCACAACACAACCAATGTGAGGGCGCCAAATTACAACTATTGCTAATTTAAATACCACAATACCATTTAATAAATTCCATTTAATCGGGAATTGTGACTTTGTTGAAATTTACTTAACTTAAAAAAGAAAAAAAATATTAAAAACCAACTAAACCATTTACTTTCAAATACAAAAGGATTTTTGAAAGCAATACTTTGTTCTTTAATTAATATTCTAGTTCAAGTTTAATTAGTGGATAATTTTTAAGCAACCAAGTCAAAATCTTATTAGTTTTGAGTCAAACACATAACCAAACAAAAAAAAGTTTTTGAAAAATAGAAGAAAATGAAAGGCACTTTGTTTTGCTCAGAAAATAAACCAATCAGCGGAAACCCCACAAAATTTTGACTTTAAGTCATGATTGGTCGCAAACCATTTAGTAAATCAGCTTGAACCAAAGTATTAATTAAAGAACAAAATAAAGTAAGGTCGCCTTAATTCGAACACTCCCAGTTATCGAACACTTTTTGAAAAACATCGCTCAAACTGCATTATTTCAAATTTTTTTAATTTCTTTTAATGCGAAATTGTTTCAACCTTTAACCCTCAGAAACAACCAACAAGTACAACCAATGTAAACATTTAAAAAATAGTAGTTTGTGACTAGCTTTCAAAGATTAGGGCAATTGTGGGTTTCCATATAAGAAGGAGACTGTTGCGAGGGTCGTCAGAAACTGCGATTTCAAGGGACAATTGAAGCTATATATTTATGTTGTAAGGTTTTTTTCGTTATATAATGCTTGTTTTAGTTCATTTACGTTAACATTTTATCTTAAAAGTCATTAGTTTTATTTGATTTTTGCTGTTCGATTAAAGGAAACTAAATTGTTGTGAGTTTCCTGTTCGAACACTAGTGTTCGAATATAGGCAACTTCATCAAAATAGTTTTTTTAAGCTCAGGCTTTAGAGTTAAGATGATATAAGAAACAAAATAATTTTTACGTCTTTCTATCAATAAAAATAGTCAAACCTTTGGGGCCAGTATTCGAACACCTTTTTTCCTTTGTCCGAACAGTTAATAATTTCAATTATGACGGAGTTGTCTCATAACTTTTTGCCGAAGAAGATGACTTAAGAAATATAGGTTGTCACCATTTAGCGTAAACATGTAGCGTACACCCAAATTTGTGCTCAAAATAGAGTGTTATGTTAAAATTGAGAAAATATAAATGTAAAAATAATTATAAAAATATAAAAAACTAGCTGTGCCCGCGACTTCGTCAGCGTGGAATAGTGACTTTCAGCAGCATTTTTAACTTTTTAGGAAACAAAACTTCTAGCCTTAAAAATGGCGGAACATATTTCCAAAAAAAAACATTCAACCCCTATTTCAACACCTTGTAGCCCTGTTAAAAATACTTTTGAGACCGTAGTTTTTGAATTCCCATTTCC
Source organism: Melanostoma mellinum (assembly GCA_914767635.1). Lineage (NCBI taxonomy): Eukaryota > Metazoa > Arthropoda > Insecta > Diptera > Syrphidae > Melanostoma > Melanostoma mellinum. The sequence goes on along the minus strand of OU612058.1, from coordinate 264,412,100 downwards.
GTTCCGGTGGGAATATAAGGATAGATATATAGCCTTTATCCTTCCGCATGTTCTAGACCATCTCTGTAGCTAATTTAATAAAATCTGTTTAGCAGTTTGAACGGGAGACATATGAAAAACATACCGACATAGCTACATTCGCATTTTCAATATTAGTAAAGACTCCCGCTCCCGTGGGAATATGGTGACCGTTTTCGTGGGAATGTGTGGATAAGTTAAAGTTAATGTTACTCCGGGATTATGGAGCATTCCAACGGTGGATGAATTTTTGAAATCGGTGCTGTATACGTTCCTGCTCCCGTGGGAATATAGGGAAAAAATATATAGTCTATGTCCTTCCTCAGGTTCTGAACAATCCTTGTACAAAATTTCATTTAAATCGGTTTATTAGTTTGGGCGGGAGATGGTAACATAGAACGACGGACAGACAGAGCTCCTTTCACACTTGTTGTATTAGTAAGGACTCCCGTTCCGGTAGGAATATGTGGATGAATTAAAGTTAATGTTACACAGGAATAGTGTAGCATTCTAACGGTGGAAGAATTATTGAAATCGGTGCTGTAGTGTCAAAGTTCCCATATACGTTCCTGCTCCCGTGGGAATATAGGGAACCGTAGAAATATGGGGATGAATTAGTTTTTATGTTACTCGGGGTTAGTGTAGCATTCTAACGGTGAAAGAATTTTTTAAATCGGTGCTGTAGTGTCAAAGTTCCCGTATACGTTCCTGCTCCCGTGGGAATATAGGGAACCGTAGAAATATGGGGATGAATAAGTTCTTATGTTACTCGGGGAAAGTGTAGCATTCTAACGGTGAAAGAATTTTTAAAATTGGTGCGGTAGTGTCAAAGTTCCCGTATACGTTCCTGCTCCCGTGGGAATATAGGGACAAAATATATAGTCTACGTCCTTCCTCAGGTTCTGTGAACGGGAGACATACGAAAAACATACCGACATAGCTACATTCGCATTTTCAATATCAGTAAAGACTCCCGTTCCCGGGGGAATATGGTGACCGTTCCCGTAGGAATATGGGGATGAGTTAAAGTTTTTGTAACTCGGGGATAGTGTAGCATTCTAACGGTGAAAGAATTTTTGAAATCGGTGCTGTAGTGTCAAAGTTCCCGTATACGTTCCTGCTCCCGTGGGAATAAAGGGAACCGTAGAAATATGGGGATGAATTAGTTTTTATGTTACTCGGGGTTAGTGTAGCATTCTAACGGTGAAAGAATTTTTTAAATCGGTGCTGTATTGTCAAAGTTCCCGTATACGTTCCTGCTCACGTGGGAATATAGGGAACCGTAGGAATATGGGGATGAATTAGTTTTTATGTTACTCGGGGAAAGTGTAGCATTCTAACGGTGAAAGAATTTTTAAAATCGATGCTGTAGTGTCAAAGTTCCCGTATACGTTCCTGCTCCCGTGGGAATATAGGGACAAAACATATAGTCTACGTCCTTCCTCAGGTTCTGTGAACGGGAGACATACGAAAAACATACCGACATAGCTACATTCGCATTTTCAATATCTGTAAAGACTCCCGTTCCCGTGGGAATATGGTGACCGTTCCCGTAGGAATATGGGGATGAGTTAAAGTTTTTGTTACTCGGGGATAGTGTAGCATTCTAACGGTGAAAGAATTTTTGAAATCGGTGCTGTAGTGTCAAAGTTCCCGTATACGTTCCTGCTCCCGTGGGAATAAAGGGAACCGTAGAAATATGGGGATGAATTAGTTTTTATGTTACTCGGGGGTAGTGTAGCATTCTAACGGTGAAAGAATTTTTGAAATTGGTGCTGTAGTGTCAAAGTTCCCGTATACGTTCCTACTCCCGTGGGAATTTTGGGAACCGTAGGAATATGGGGATGAATTAGTTTTTATGTTTCTCCGGGATAGTGTAGCATTCTAACGGTGAAAGAATTTTTGAAAACGGTGCTGTAGTGTCAAAGTTCCCGTATACGTTCCTGCTCCCGTGGGAATATAGGGAACCGTAGGAATATGGGGCTGAATTAGTTTTTATGTTTCTTGGGGATAGTGTAGCATTCTAACGGTGAAAGAATTTTTGAAATCGGTGCTGTAGTGTCAAAGTTCCCGTATACGTTCCTACTCCCGTGGGAATTTTGGGAACCGTAGGAATATGGGGATGAATTAGTTTTTATGTTTCTCGGGGATAGTGTAGCATTCTAACGGTGAAAGAATTTTTGAAAACGGTGCTGTAGTGTCAAAGTTCCCGTATACGTTCCTGCTCCCGTGGGAATATAGGGAACCGTAGGAATATGGGGCTGAATTAGTTTTTATGTTTCTTGGGGATAGTGTAGCATTCTAACGGTGAAAGAATTTTTGAAATCGGTGCTGTAGTGTCAAAGTTCCCGTATACGTTCCTGCTCCCGTGGGAATATAGGGAACCGTAGGAATATGGGGATGAATTAGTTTTTATGTTACTCGGGGATAATGAAGCATTCTAACGGTGAAAGAATTTTTGAAATCGGTGCTGTAGTGTCAAAGTTCCCGTATACGTTCCTGCTCCCGTGGGAATATAGGGAACCGTAGGAATATGGGGCTGAATTAGTTTTTATGTTTCTTGGGGATAGTGTAGCATTCTAACGGTGAAAGAATTTTTGAAATTGGTGCTGTAGTGTCAAAGTTCCCGTATACGTTCCTACTCCCGTGGGAATTTTGGGAACCGTAGGAATATGGGGATGAATTAGTTTTTATGTTTCTCGGGGATAGTGTAGCATTCTAACGGTGAAAGAATTTTTGAAATCGGTGCTGTAGTGTCAAAGTTCCCGTATACGTTCCTGCTCCCGTGGGAATATAGGGAACCGTAGGAATATGGGGATGAATTAGTTTTTATGTTACTCGGGGATAATGAAGCATTCTAACAGTGGAAAAATTTTTGAAATCGGTGTTGTAGTTTCTAAATTCCCGTATACGTTCCCGTTCCCGTGGGAATTTAGGGATAAAATATAGCCTATGTGTTATTCTGATGTATAAGCTATATTATTGGAAAGTTTAATTGAAATCCATTCAGTAGTTTTTGCGTGAAAGAGGAACAAACATACATCCAAACATACAAACTTTCACGTTTATAATATTAGTAGGATATAAATAATAATGTTTGGATAATTCAAAATAGAAAAAAACTTTAAAAATGTCTGTTTTATGTAGTAATTTACTGTTAGTATTAACCCAAAACACAATGTTCGAAATAAGGAAACTTAATGTGGGGAATTGAACTGTTTTCCAGTTTATATTATTTTATAAAAAAAAAAAACAGTTAAGGTTACAGAAAAAAGTTTAAGTTTATTAAATAAAGTTTGAGTTTAAGAATCTAATAAATTTAACTTCATATATTAAATATCGAAGGTTCTCTTGCAGTGAGCGATTACTTTATTGCATGTCAGTAAGTGTTCGACGACTGGGGACATGGCCCTATTAACTTTCAAAAACACTATAGTATTTGGTAGTAAAAGGCTTAGTTTTTTTAAATATCCCATCCTACTTAAACGGAGGGAGAAAGAACTACTCCCATACAATTTTTTTCTTGTCTTTCTTGCCCAACATATACGTCCAAGACTTTTTAATAAATGGCACATTAACTTATCCACAAGATACATCAAACTGTTAAATTTTTAATATAGAATTAAAATAACGAAGCAAGTCATTATAATTTCATTTAAAACTTGTGTATATTCAAATATAAAAACAAATAAATAAAAATAAAAAAAGTGGGTGGCGCAAAAGAGCGGGAAGCTCTGGTGTCAAGTGCATTTCTCACACAACCATACCTTGTGAGAAATAGTGGGGACCTATAATATTTTGCCGACTCCGAATCTTTTTCTTGAGTTCTTATCAGAAAGTCTGTTTCATGGCAATGAAAGTCGAACACATTCGTTTGCCAGAAATTAAAAAGATGACTCTGTTCACGATGCTTGTGGTTTTAACGTGCCGTCATTGCATTTTCATTGCAAGGGGTCTCGTCTGTGAGTTTCGAAAAATCGTTTTTGTTGCTCTTCTTTTTTTTTAATTTCCAATGCATTGTCATCCACTGTCGAGGTATAGTCTTAATTTCAAGTCTCTAGTTTACCAAAAAGTTAGTTAATTTTTTTTTTATTTTCGCCTCTGTTTTCTTTGTCATTCTTTTGTCCTTTCCGTTTTTTGTTTCTTTTTTTCATATTTTCTTACGTCATACCAATCAAAGAAATTTAATATCATCCCTATAGCACATCAATGTCAATATAAGTGTACACCAGTGGCGTGGCGTCCGTATAACACGATTCCTATCGTCTTACCTTTTAAAATTTGTCCCTTGTTCATAGAAAAAAACCAGCAACATAAGTCTACAACAACTAAGCAAGCAGTCAACAGCCTATTTTTGCACATACACACAATGTTCTTCAAGAACTTTTAAATTTGCGAGATACACACACAATATCCAAATTCCAAAGCATACACAAAGCATTGAAAATCGCCGCGCAGAACATATTTTGTGTTTATCCCTGTCTTTCCTACGATATACTTCCACGATATACTTCCACCCCGGTGTCCCTTTTCAATACACGTTCTCTTATAGAAAAAAGTAAGACGATAATTTTCGTCTTACTGCAATGTTTGCTTGGAAAAAATAATACAGTTTTCGCCTCCAAGTAATGTAGGTACGGCGAATTCGGTTTTTTTTTACTGTTTTGTTTTGTTATACTGATCACTGTTTTGGATATTGGATTATTTGCAAGTTTAAGGTGAATTTTAAGTAACGTGCATTTGTAAAAACTGTGAAATAATCTAAAAATCCTGAAAATTGTAAAAAGGTAACGTCGAAGAGAGCTGTTTTTTTTTATTTATTTAAATGGCTTTGTTAAATGTTGAGTGTTGTTTAACCGATTACCTTTTAGAAGAGGAAAATCTATTTAGAAAGTTAGATTTTTTACGTTACGTTACTTAAAATTTTATTTTATTTTCTTGCATTTCCACATATGTAGGCTTCTTTTGAAGCCACTTTTTTTATGCTTTAAGCTCATTGTGAATTTTAACCTAAATGACTTAAAGTATAAAAAATTTGGTTTCGATTAATCCACGTTTGGGATTTAAGGTACCTTCTATTTATTTCTTATTGATTTGTGTAGGTGATTCATTTTTCTCGACTTACCATTTGAAAATATTCACGCCACGCCACTGGTGTACACTAGTGCCCCAATAAAGGAAAACGAGAGCACGTTTTAAATTTACATCAATTAATGACTCGAATGGAAATCGGTTAACGAAGTGCGTATTATATGAAGCGATGAAACCTTATATCTACTAAATGAAGAATTTTCACTATTGATGCGTTAAATGAAACTTGTTTTGCCTTTTTACCTTCTGTGCTGGTAAGACAACTATTTTCTCTTTGACCTCGTAATGAGGCCGTAAAATGTGACGATAAAAGTCCCTAAAGAAAAGGTTAGCTACTTAAATTGAGCCCACACATGCTGAATTGAATACATATGCAGTATGAAAGTACCATTAATGAAACTTTTTTTTTTCTTTGTCCAACTTCATTTGATTCCACAAATTTTGAATTCAATTTTTAGTCACGACACCCATAGCAAAGCAAGTGCGTCGTTGTACGAAAAATGTATCAATTACCAAATGTGAACTGTATGGGGAATCTTAGCGAAAAGTAAAGGCCGTACTATATTTTTTGATCAAACAAAACATCGCATCGGTTTCGCAGTCGAGTTTGTTTCCGAAAAAGCTGATAATAAAGCGACCAAACGAAGTTCTCGCTTTCTTGTACCTCATAAACACTACACAAACCACTTATCTCTGTGTCGTTAACAAGCCCATTATGTACATTTATGTTTACATGATGGTAATGAATTTTTTGGAAAAACACACATCTGCTTTGGAAATTCGGAAACTCAATGTTGAATTATATTTTCAAATGAAACTTACCTCCTGATAATTATCCAAGCAAATAAATGACTGAAAGAAATTTTAAGTCTTGCAGCATGTTTGTTTTCCATACATCAATTGCACCATCATGTGTATGAATGATGTGACTTCAATCTGTCTGCATTAGTATGTAAAAAGAATTTCATTTGCGGTTGGAAGAATTTCAAAATAACTACACCATACATACACTTTTATACGTATACACGTTTCGATTGGAGGTAAAAGTGTCTAAGATCAGACGAAATCTCCCAACGTATCAGATTATTCGCTTGCAAACTTATCGACGAGCGTGGGAATACGCTTACACAAGGCGTATTCACATGTGAACGCGCCTGGCCTATTGGATTACATAAGACGTCATATAAATATTGAAGCCTTATTGAAATTACTACCATTGAGGTTTAGAAAAAACAACAAAATATTTTTCTGTGGTAAGGATACCACAAAATTGCATCCCATTCGATGGCGATTGTGAAAACATGATCATAAATGAAAAGCAAAAGACAAATAGGTGTTTCAACAGAAAAGGAATACGTTAAATGGTTGTCGTCATCTTTTTATTTCTTTATTGGAAGCTCAATTGAAATACACGAATGTTATGATATTTTTCAATTGAGCTTCCAATAAATAAAATTGTTTGTAAACAACTGATTGAACCGAATTTCAATCCATTAAAAAAAAAAATAGTGTGTATGTATTTGGTTGTTTAAGTTTCTGCAAGCATTTGAATGGTTTAATTATGGCACAGACCACAGAACGAGAAGTTGTCCAGCGCAACAATTTACGGTTATGGTTTTTTTTTCATTTGACACTTTCTGCTTTTGAAATAAAATAAATCAAATTGATAAAACTTATAATTATTAGGGCCGTTCAGACTATACAATTATGTAGTTGGACAGACTTTGCCTTGAACAACCAATGTTTGATAATATGATAATGTGAATCGTCAGACGACCGCTTGACCAACTTGTTGGATGGTTTTCAAATATTTTTGAAAATTGTGAAGTTGGACGGGGCGGAAGAATATATAAACATAAAGTTGGACTGTAAGTTCGATAAGTCTGAATGAAAACTAAGTCCGACCTTCCAACATCCTTCAAACGAAGTCTGCCCAGTAATTGTATAGTCTGAACGGCCTTATTATTACTTATTGAAATATACATAAATGTTAGGTTAGGTTAGATGGAAGTGGCTGTCAGCCAATGAGTATATTGCCTGACACACTTAGGCCGCAAGGGTCCATTGTGATACCACAGAGATCAGCAAGTTAATCACCTACTGATCTCAGAAACCCGATGTTAGATTAACGAGTTGATCACTTAATAATTTTCCATTACGGGACTAGCCGGTTAATCACCTGCTAGTCGAACAACGCAGAACTTTTAATGTATTTCGAAAGACTTTAAGGGTCTATGTAAGCTAAGTCGCTAGTATCATCGAAGATGAATTCACCGAGATGAGTTTTTGTCCTATGAAGTAGTGCAGGGCATGAGCAAAGAAGGTGTTGAACGGTTTCTTCCTCTTCTTCGTCCATGCAGCTTCTGCAGAAAACATTGGAATACACACTTTTTTCTTTTGGCGTGTCTTCTTATTAGACATTGTCCCGCAAGAACACCTATGGTAGAACCTAGACACAGGCGGTTCAGGACAAACAAACTCTTTGAGCGTTTTGAGTCTACAGACGGCCAAACTTTTTTGGTTGCAAGGCAGTTGTTACTCTCAGTCCATCTAGTGTTTGTTATCCTCGAAGCGTCTTGTCTAAGTAGGAGTTTACTTGTAGTGATAGGTGCACCTATGTTGTTCCATTCTGAGCGTAGGGAAGTGGTCGTGCCCTTTTTGGCTAGTTCGTCTGCCATACAGTTGCCTGGTATGGTATTGTGCCCTGGCACCCATGAAAGGTGAATGTTGAACTTATTTGACATCTCCCTCAGAGACATCTGACAATTTTGGACCGTGATGGATTCTGTAGAGACAGAGGCAAGAGATTTAAGGGCAGCTTGTCTGTCTGAGAAGATTCGAATATCCGTGGAGGATATGACGTTTTCTTTGAGCCAAGACAGCACTTCCTTAATCGCCAGAATTTTCGCTTGGAACACACTACAATGATCGGGTAGGCGGAAGAAAATACTGAGATTCAGTTTTTGTGAGTAGATTCCACTTCCCACACCCTCGCTGGTTTTTGAACCATCGGTGTAGAAGTGTATTGCTTCATTTTCAAAAGAGTGTTCTCTTGAAGGTATAGTTACTTGGAAATTGTTGTCAAACACCATTTTGGGGGTGGTGTAGTTGGATCAATTCGGTAAGGATATAAAGTTATCTAGAATGGTAGTGTGGCCGATTTGATTGTTGGTCCACTGTGAACTGTGATGTAGCTCTGGGTCGAGTAGCTGAGCTAGCTGCGTACATAAATGTACAAAGCAATACTTAAAAGCTAGTAACTAAGACTTTAAACTGGGTATGGAAAATCATAGTAGTAGATAGTGGCATGTGGATGGAGGATCTTTGCTAAGCAGGTGACTGTGGGTTAGCTTAGCCATCGAATTCGCCAGCACTTCCTGAAATTCTTATGTCATTTCACCGGCACTTTACAACCTTAACATTGGTTTAAGTTCGTATGCTATCCTCTATCCATTATAAGTTTTTGCTCGAATTTCTTAAAATGTTTTGACTTCAGTAATGGTGAGCAATATATGTTTCAATAATTTCCTTTGTTTCCCTTATATCCCAACCGCTCCACATCGAATTGACCAAATTACAGTGTGCCGCGGGTATCTGACAAACGTTTGGTAAGGCTGTTTTAAACAATCGGATTATAGAGAACCTGTTTTTTGAATCAGAGAACTTCATAATCCGACCAATTACAGATCAGAATAATAAGAATCTATCTGAACTGAAGGGTGTTTTTTGCAGACTTGAGGTCTTCGAGCAAAAATAAAACGTATATAATTTACTGGGATGGTAAATTATATGTGCTTAAGGATTTATCATGATGTTTTAAAAATGATTTCGGTCAAGTGGCTAGCTCGAATAAATTATAGCGAGATGCCCAGTTTCCACCACTTTTTGCAGCATTTGGGCGGTATGTCAGCAATAACGCGCTGAATATTCTCTTCCAAGGCGTCAATCATCTCAGGCTTATCTGCGTAGACTAGCGATTTTTCAATAAGTTTAGCGTTGTTAAATCGCTCGATCTTGAAGGTTTAAAACTCGAAACCATAAAAACTGATAAGTGGGGGAACTGTGATCCGTTTGAGATCCCACAGCACCTTTAAAAGAAAATTAAATGTTTTGTATATCAAAAAAACACTAATGACCATTCCTGGCCCCCAAAACCAATTGAATTTGAAACCGAAACTTTCGAACCACTAAACTCATACAAATGTGTTCTCGAATCAAGGTGCTATAAAACAATCTTTTCTAACAAAGTACGGAAATAGAGCAACTTACACACATATTCACAACAACTTTGTACTCAATTAGAATTCCTCGCAACTATTTGTTTATTTTATATTCAAAGCAAATTTTATTCCATTAATAACAAATTTTAAAAGTGTTTCAAGAATTGCTTGCTTTAAATTAGCTTTTTGTTTTAAATTCATTTGTATGTAGGTATGTACATAATTTAATATTCTTAAGAATTTCTGTGGCTTAAATGCGAAATTTCCGAGAAAAGGTAATTTATTTAAAAAAATCTTTATTCAGGGTAAGCAACATCAATAACATCATCGACACGAAGAACTTTTAATGATTTTCTCATGAAATACAATGACAGCATTGGTTGACAGGTGCTACAAGTGGTTAAGTAACGATTTAACAACAGAAAAACAAACACTTTTTGTAAAGTTCAAACTCACAACTTTTTTCTTCATTTTCTCGATGATTATTTATAACTATCAATGTGTTTTATCGAATGTATTAATTAGATGCTAAGCGTGATTCCCTTCAAAATTCTCGCACTTACATCATGAGAGATACCTAGACTAGTAAACATTTTACCGCAATCTTCGATAAAGATTTTATCTTCTATAAAATTTAGAAATTTTTAATGCAGTGGGTGTACCTAATGCATACTTATGAAAGAATTATTTTATCTTAAGCACCATCTTAGGTCCGGTTTTCCCTCGAGTCTTGTTATGGTGTTTTGTTTATAGCCGACAAGTGTTTCAATCAACTCAATCGCTTGATATAAAAGTTTTGCATTTTTACTGACCACTTTATGCTATGGAAATTAAAAAAAAAGTTGGTGAGAGTTGACAGTTGACAGTAGCCTCGCATTACAATAGAAAAGTCTGGTCTCTAAGACGCCTCGACTTAGCAAAGATATATGTACCTATGTAAATGCAAATGAGAAGCATATGCTTATTACTTTATAATTTTATTAATAACTTGATTTTATTGAATCAAGTGCATGTTTATTTAAGATAATCGTGTTTGTAAATAGGGTTCGGCTTAGTTAATGGGTTTTATATTCAAATAAATGGCGCTTAGTATGGTCATTTGACATTTTATGACAGTTGGAAAAAGTTGCCTTAGAATAGGTATGTACATAAGTTATACATTTTGATTTAAGTCAGTGGTTTACAGAAGAAGAATACGAGATGGGAAATATATAAACGCCTTAAGAGCCATAGAAAAGGTTGCCATTGAAGTACGAGTGTAATGATTCATAGAAAATTCTATTTATGGCAGCCAATGAGTTTTGAGTGAGATGATTTTCAGTTCTTCGGAATGAATGAAATATTTGACATTCAGAAAATATGTGTTGCGTTCAAAATAGTTTGAAAAAGTCAAGTGTATATTATTCCCTTTTTATAAAGTTGGGTCAGATGCCTGGTGTAGCTCGGGTCCTACTCACTTACTTACTTGAGGAGGGCATTACAGTTGGGGGTGAACCTGAGGCTCAGGGCGAGCTCTCTTCCAGTTTTGTACTCTAAGTCGGTTGAGGTCTTCTTCCACTTGATTGCGCCACCTTAGACAAGATCCCCTTCCACGATTTCGAAAACCAGTCGAACCGTAGCGTTGACGTCTATACGCTCTACATGGCTCAGTCATAGTAGCCTTGCGATGCGTACTTTTCTATGTAGGTTGTAGGGTGTAGGCCCATGTCGCTGTACACCTCATACAGCTCGTTGTTGTATCTTCTCCTCCACACATTGTCTTCGCATACGAGACCAAAGATCATTCGGAGTATTTTTCTTTTGAAACGACCAAGGGTTTCCTCATCCGCTTTTCATAAAGTCCACGCTTCCGTACCGTAAAGCAGGACTGGCATGATTAAGGTCTTATAAAGGGTTACCGTGGTTTTTCTAGCAAGTGTTTTGGTTCTCAATTGCCTTCTTAACCCAATGAAGCAACGGCTGGCAAGAGCTATTATCCGTTTGTTCTCCGCACTGATGTTGTTGTCCGTATCTATAACGGATCCTAGGTAGACGAAGTCCAGTACTACCTCGAAGTTAGTTATCTCTGTCCTTGTTTGATGGCAACATATAATTTGTTTTACCTTCATTTAACCCATTTTTGTCGCTTCTGTTTCAGTGCTATAGCACCTATGGCAACACGCTTACATCTTTGCCTTAAAAGATTGTTCCTCATGGTGTTGACGTTTGAGTTTTTTACAATCTTTTCAAGTATATGCTGATGAGTATATCCTGAACAAGAGCAAGACACACAATTTGTAACTGACAGCCATGAGGCATTCTAAAATACAAGATAAAGCAGGCAATACTCGATAGCCGCAGATTGCATTTATAAGAAACGTTCAAAGAATTGTATCTCTCTGTAAATACTCTTTCATAGTCTTAATAAATTCAATTCAATTCATTTCATTTAAATTCTTCTTTTCAAGTATAATGTTGAAAAAATCGCATGACAATTAGTCACCTTGCCTAGAGCCTTTGTCGACATCAAAGGTTTCGGTGAGTTCTCTACGACCTTGACGGAGCAGCGTGAATTCTCCAAAGACATCCTGCATAGTCGTACACGAGTTTGGAGAGAAACTAGACATGGCTCTGTACAGCTCGTCTCTGTAAATAATGCGGCCTTGAAATCGATAAAAAGATGGTGTAAATCAATATTATGTTCTCAGGTTTTTTCAAAGATCTGCCGTAATGTGAAAACTTGTTCTATAGTGGACTTCTCTGGTCTAAAACCACATTGATAAGGACCTATCATATAGTTTACGTGGAGTTTCAGACGTTCACAGGTTACCACAGACAAGATCTCATAAGCGACGTTAACGAAGCAACGACAATTCGCGCAATTGTCAAGGTTTCCCTTTTTTAGGATCGGAGCTACGATTATTAGGTTCCATTCATTGGGTATACTTTCTTCCGACCATATCATGCAGATCAGCTGGTGCATGCTCCTTTCCAACTGATCTCCTGCTGCCTTGAAAAATTCGGCATCAAGCTCGGGTTTTACACTAAAACAATAACTAAATTCTATTGTTTTAAATTCGTTAAGACATCTTATTTCTTTCTATACAATCAATGTTCGATAATTTCTCAGCTTGAGTTCCTAATACTTGATCGGGTAAAAAGCAGAGCGTTAAAAGACTAATAGTTCAACTGTCGATTGACTTTCTCTTGAACATAGTCGGAACGTTACTGGTCTCACTCTCTTTTGTAGCTTTTTCCACAAACTAGTGAAATAGCCAGTTGCATTCCATTTCCTTAAACAGTCTAGGCACAACACCGACCTCGCTAGGATTGGTCATCTGTTTCAGCCCAATCTTAGTTGCACAGTTAAGTATAGAGATTCATTTTTAGTCGCTAAGCGTGCTTTGCCAGACTATGTTTTTCTCCTACATGACCTTTCACAAAAGTTCAAAAGCAATGTGCACCGGTGTCTTCTATACTTAACCCTGTCCTACTTTCCCAAAAGGGTGATGTGCGCTTTAATTATAAAAAAAAAAAAAAACACTAGACAGTAAGACTGGCCGAGTGCTTAATTTCACTCATGCTCCTGCCCAAATGACTTGACAGTATTCTTAACCCGTTAACCACACACTTCCGAAAAATCATGTAAACCACACATATGGTTCAGACCCGAGCATGAAAAAATGTCAACAGCTCTTTTATTTTTGCATGAAATAACTTCAAAATTGTTTTACATACAGTTCAAACATTATCAAAGAGAGCTGCATTATACTTATTGTCAACGGCTAATAAATATATATTCAGAAGACTGGGGACTAGGGTACACCAAAAAGATCATAGTTCAAAAAAAAGTTTTTTTGGTTCGATTTTGTACTTACTCGATATAATATGTACCTTTAACTTTGGTACTTTGTGCCGAGGTTCTACGTTGAAATTTTGGTGTTCGATTTTCCAAATCCTTTTTCCTAGGTGTCACATATCGCGGAGTTTATCCGCAAGTAACACTGACACTAGAGGTAGTTTCTCACATATCAGTTAGAAATGAGCAAATAATCGTTGGTCCCATCTGTTGCCTGATAGAAAAGCAAAGATTTCAAAGACAAAACTAATAACATCTCAAAATCTGCGCAAATTCTGGAATGAGACTTTAAATGAAACTACTGCAATGAGCTCAGTTCAAATAGACCAATAAGAAATCTTTTTCAACAGAAATGACTGAGTGATTTCCTCATATCCTTTCCTGGATATAAGACATAACCCACCGAGCCGTGCCACGGGGATAAGTGACGTATCCGGCAAAGGCTACGCATAAACTTACTTTTAACACCACACAGAGGAAGAAGAATAAATTTTACTGGACTTTCTTAGATCACGTGGACAGGAAATACCTTTTGTTATTGATTATAATAACATTGTTAATTACGACAGTGTTAAACACCAACGATCATGTTTTCCACATGAAAATTCTGCGAAAATTTGTTCAATCAGTCACAAATCACCTTTATTTCCATCATATCTACGTGATCAGAGTTAAAAATGAGATTGCGTGTAATAAAACATTTTACGGTTTGTTTAATTGCGTGCATCGTTAGGTGTAAAAAAAACAGCAAGGTCGGTCTACCTCTTGTAAATGTGCAAACGAACTGAATCTATTTAAATATCATGTTTTTCAATGGAAACTAATATCGTTTACGTGTGCGCAACAAAGATGTGCAGGATAATTCAATGACTCTATATCCAACAACACACGTGCCTTTGTGGAAGTTGAACAATTTGTACCGTTCCTACCCAAATATCCCTTTTCCTTTTTCATAGACCAACAAATTGAAAAAAAAAGAAGAGAAAACGTGACATCCGAGTTGACTTGGTGGGTCAATGAAATGTGATAGTCCTTAAAAATTTGTCATTTGATCAGTAACAGTGAATCCGTCAACATCTCTTTTGGGCAAGTGGAATACACAAAGATTTTTGTTTTTATTTCCAGTGATTTGTTTACTTTTCGATATTTAAAAAAAAAAATTCAGTGTCGTTTCTTGTGAACTTAAGAGTAAACGTATTTATTTTTATTTCTATTTGCAGAATGGCAAGAAGACCGTTTTTGATTGTTTTACTTCTTGCGTTTGTCGCAAGGTTAAGTGCCACAGCAGAAAAACGACACTTTCATGTGCTTGAGGATGATTCCCGCTATATATCACACCAAGGTAAGTCCTTTTAGTGCGTCTTTAGATGTTGCAATGCCTAAAATTACTGCCCCAAGTTTTATAAAATTATTATGTACCTACATTTATAAAATAACGAAAATTTTACGAATCTAACTTCTTAAAAGAAAATTAGAACGGGACTAGAACCCTTTTATGTAGAAAATTTCATACACCCACATAAATTATGAATATCTCGTCAGAATAATCAGTAGTTTTAACTTTTTTCAACTCTTGGGATCCCAAATTCGCACCAAAAATGAGCCCTGTATGTCAAACCTTAATTGTCGCTACTTTTTTAGTTTCCCATTGATTTATTTTACATTTAGTTTCCGTTATTTTTTGCAGAAAGCCATTTTATATTCTTGCGATTTTTCGAGCTTTAAAAAACAGTCATAACAGTAAAGTGGTGCTCGTAGTGTAACCTGTTACGCGGGTAGTTTTGGGTTCGAATCCCAACAGGAACAAAAATGTTTTTCCACCGGTATCGCCTTTCGCAAGGAATTGACAAGTCCTGCAATAGTAGGTTCATAGCCATGAAAAGGATTTTCTCAATTAGCCGTTGGGAATCGGCAGAAAAATGTAGGTTGTGAGAAATGCGCTGGCCCGGGGCCCTACCTCTTTTTTTCATGTATTCTCAAGCTCATATTTCTTACTATCTCTACATCAAAGTAGTACTGTGATCTACAGATTCCAATTTTTCAATGTGAAATGTCACAGTTATGACCACTATAGTGTTGTGAAAAGCCATTACTTTGTTGCATTACTCGAATAATCTGTAGATCACTGAAAACTTCCACATGGCTCTAAGAGTAGGACGAGTATGACCGCTACGCGTAAGAACTTCAGCTAAAAGATCCAGTCAAATTCGCGCTTCACTATAGATTATGGCTGCCTTTGCCTTCTATGACACCTATAGCTAGAGCTTAAATAAAGGACTCATCAATTTTTAGCTTCTAAGCAATGTTGTTGAAGGCATTGAATTATTTAAGATTTCCAGCAGACATTTGTCGGCCAGACTGACAACTTCATAGATAATTCAAAATTAATTTATTAATTAATTTTATTTAATTTTATTTATTATTTATTTATTTCATCAAGTTGAAATCAAGCAGATATTATCAATAAAGTTATGCATGATGATATATTTTTAGTTATTTAAATGTAAAACACTTGTTCGTAGACCCAACAACTGTTTATACACAGTTCAATAACTTTGGCATTACGTATAAGCATTTTATAAAAAGTTCAATTTTCCTTCATCACAAATAATAAATAATCATTTGTTTTGTTTACTTTTTTTTTCTCGCATTTCGCACAGACCTAATGTCGTCTTCCAATCGCTTCGAGGACAAAAATATTACAACTTATTCAAGAATGCTCTTCGATGTTGCTAGAAATCAAATGGTTGTTGGAGCAAGGTAAGTGTGAAAAATTGATTTTATATACCTACGTAATCGCAGTGTAAAGTTGTCAACTTATCTTATCGTCTTTGGCAAAAAGAGTGTCAAGTGAGTTTGTATACTGATGATGTAGACATAAACAACAAACCTACAGAATTGTTGTTGGCTTTAAGTGCTTACGCAAGTGAAATTTACTGATCGTTTCGTATATTTTAGTGTTTCTACAGAAAGAAAAAACCCGAGGTATACAAAAAAGACGGTATTCAGTGGCTCTGAAAGTCTGAACAAACGAATTCAGCTTTAGAATGTATACCTACATATGCATCATGTGACTTTTTTCTGTTGAATCTTTCGCTTATGTTTATAACCTCGTTTCGAGATGGAAGAAGACTATCGTTGTAAATGATATCTGAGCACTATCTCTTCAATCCTAGTGTTTTTATCTGTTTGAAGAATATAAGAAGATAAGCCATTTCTTTACTGCTGAATGCTGATATGTGGGCAACTTTATGATTTGATTATGTTTCTATGTTTGTATGTACATATATGTAATCTCTTTTTATGAAGACGACCTAGTGGGATCTCTTAAATTTCATAAGGCACTAATGTAGGTATATTTATATTTGCAAAGCAATCGTTTTTAAGGAGTAATTTTCTGGCCATGCATCTTGTCGCGCACCATTTAGCCATGCGACACCAGCAAAGATAAAAAGATACATAATAGGTCCCTCCATACGTATTTAAATTTGAATAAAACAAAGATAATTTTTCTGGCTGTAGTAGTTATGAGATATACCTACCTATGTTGTGAAATACATCCATTATTTGGTATGGCAATTGGGTGAATGTGACTAAGGCAAGCTATAAAAGTGATTGGCATGATAAAGTCCAATCGTCTTGGTTCATTTTTAAGCAAACATATATAGGTACCTTACCTACTCATGTATGTATGAGAATATCAATTTACGCGCGCGATAGTAAATGTCCGTTACTGTTATGATATCTTCAGGTTAAAAGACAAATAATAACAGCATTTGACGTGATATACTTCACGTAGAGTTCTGGACAAATAAACATTGTTATGTGAGAGTGTTTATATCAGGCAAACAGGTACCTACCTGCCTATACCACAATGCTCAGAACTCCACATTCTATCAGAACAGGGTGTACCTGTGGATTAGATACATGTCTATATTCCAACTAAATAGGTATCATCACACAAATGAGTTATTTTAATGATTTATTTTATTGGGATCAAATATTCTTTTCTTAACTTTTAACTAGGTTACTTACTGCCTACGAAATAGTTCTATCAAATTGTGTAGATGACTTTTTTAATTGAAATTATTGTAGGTATGTGTATTTCCATGGATAGGAAGGTAGGTATTCATTCTGGAATAAGTTTATTCGAAATTGATTTCAAAGCGCTTAATTGCTTTTTCATCCCACCTGGTTTATTTTTATGAACATTTGTTCAACGTTCAAAGAAGTGTGACTGGTTTTTTATTCGGTTAAAAATGCCGATAATATACTTATATAATATACCGATATATACTGTATTTATTGGTTGATTGAATGCATATCTAGAGAAGCTACATTTACATTACTTTTTAAGCATATCGTACCAGAGTTGGAAAATAATGATTACTTTTGTGATGAATTACAGGTTTAATTACAATTACATGAAATGGATAAATGAAAATTTTCAGTTACAATTACAAGTAATGGTAACTGAAATTTTTTCCATTACAATTACTTATAATGGAAAAAAGTAATGCATTTTTCCAAATACTTGAAGAAAACACACCGATAATTACTTTTTTAGTAATTCATTTAGTTAGTTTAAGTTTAACCAAGACTGTTAGTTTTTAAACTGTAGTCAATACAAATAAATAAATAAATTACAAAATTATATAGGTATATTTTTTATGTTCATAGTCTATGGTTATTATCATTTTTTTAAATCAAAATAGTAGGTAAGCCTTTTTCAGAAGAAAGTAAGCTCAAAACTTCTCCCATCCCAACAGCAGCTCTCAAAAAACTACTTTATATATTTTTCTTAATTTTTGCCTACTCTCAATTTTTTTTTTTTCTGCATTTTGAGATAATCGCAAAACTGCACTTTATTCTCCAATTTTCTGACAGTTTTTCACCAATAACTTTGTATTGTAAGGAGTTGCCAAAAATGGGTCTATGAAATAACTCCCACGATATAAGTCCCGGTGGTACCCGTGGCGCAATGGTTAGCATGTCCACCTGCTAACCCAGAGGTTCGAGGTTCGAATCCCAGCAGAGGCAAAATGCAAAAAGTTTTTCCACGGGTATCGCCTTTCGTGAGGAATTGGCAAGTCCTCCGTTAGTAAATTCATTGCCATGAAAAGCGCATTCTCAATTAGCCGTTCGGAACCGGCGAAAAATTGTAGGTCCCCTCCATTCCCTCACAAGGCATGGTTGTGAGAAATGCGCTAGGCCCAGGGGCTCCTCGCTCTGTTGCGCCACCCTATTTATTTATTTTTTGATATAAGTCCCACTTTTAAAAACGAAATAAGTCCCACCAAAAATTGCTTAAAAAAATGAAATAACTCCCACGAAATAAGTCCCACTTTTGAAAACGAAATAAGTCCCACCAAAATGAAATGATTTAAAAATTTACTTGAAATGAAATAACTCCCACTCAAAATGAAATAACTCCCCCTTGAATAATATATTTCTTAAATGAATTAAGTCCCACTTTCATAAAAGAAAAAAGTCCAACTTTTTCATTGTTTAATGCGATTTCAAATAAGAAGTATTTGGCTCTTCGAAAAAAACACACGTCGAATATGTAATATGAATAATCAAAGCAGAGGAATAATAAAGAAAAATCGTATACAAGCAAGAAGAGCCATGAGAGATAAGGACAAAAAATTATGGCTGTCCCTTTTACGAAATATTGGACATTTCGTAAAAGGGACAACCATAACTTTTTGCATAAGAAAAAATATAAATTTAGGGGTATGAAATAACTCCCACTTTACAAAACGAAATAAGTCCCACTTAAAATAAAAAAGCGTAACGAAATAATTCCCACCAATTGACGAAATAAGTCCCACTTTTAAAAACGAAATAACTCCCACTTTCAAAATAGCAATTTTTGGTGGGACTTATTTCGTTTTTAAAAGTGGGACTTATTTCGTGGGAGTTATTTCATAGACCCGCCAAAAATGTTCCAGAACAAAGGTTTTAGAAAATACCCTCCCCAGCAAAACAAAAGAAAACACAATACTCTACGACAATTATGTCGCTTTCCATTGGTTTCACTCGGGAAAGCACGCATGTGAAAAACCAATGGAACACCCAAAATAATTTCTGTTCAGTTTAACGTGATTGCCTTTGTGTCAGTGAAACACCTATGGATCTTAAGGAATATTCTTTGAAGAAAATTTTCTTTTCGACATTTGAGTAACATCACTCTTCGGAATGATGAGAAGCGATTTTTTTGCACCAATGGAACGGTTTGAGAATGTTTCTGGACGGTTCTTTTCGTCCAATGGAAAGTGATATTATTAAACAGAAAATGGCTTTTGAAAGTAGAAATGGTTTTTTTTTTTCAAAATGGCGGGCAACGCAGAAGTTTTTGTTGTTGGAACTTCTGAATTCTGACCCTCTAAATCCAAACGCTACTCTTCACTAAACAGAAAAAAAAGAATCTGGCGGAGTACCTTTTAATGTTTTGATTTCGATTAATTTTGTTTAACTTTAAAAATGTATTTCAGCTAAGTAGGTGATCAATTTTTTTTTTGTGTAATGAAAAAAGTAATCATTACAACATTTTTGATAATTACTTTATTTACATATACGTAATTGAATTACAAGTAATTGACACTTTTCAATTAAGTACATAATGGGTAATTGAATTTTCCAATTACTTTTTCACGCACAAAAAAAAATTGAGCCTTGTAGGGTTACGAACTACAGTTGTGCAGAAAAGTAAAGGTCATCACTGACTTTTTCGAGATTTTGGTTGACGAAAGTCAATTGAAAATGTTGTTTTTCAAAAAAGTTTTAGGTTTTTCTTTTCGAAATATAAGGCATTTTAAAAAAATGAAATTAGAGAGATTTTTATGATCTTTCGCATGAAATATAAACCATTATCCTATGTGCTATGCTTTTCGAAATAAACGTAAATATTTGCAAAAAAGTAGGATTTTTCTTATTTCCGGCGCTCAATCTCAAGTCCAATTATCTCAAAATCACCAAGGCCAAATTCCAAAGTATTTTGCCGATAGATTGGACTGAATGTAAGCTTTCATTTGGTACTAGTCTCATAGGTCTACGCCCTGGGCCCTAAAATGCAGCACCTCCTTTTTTAAGCAATAAAAAACGTGCAAAAAAAGAGAAACCACATAAATTCCAACTAAAAAAATAAATTTTCCAACCCAAAAGGCCCAGAATCCGTAAAGTTTTACAGTGTGTCTACACTACGGCAAAAGGCATCAATCGGCTATACAGAAGTACTGTAGACAATGGACGACCAGATCGCCCTTTCACCTTAGCAAAAGCCAACCCGAATAAAGTGAATAAACCATGGTGTGGAAGCGCCTTAGACGAAATTGCTTTAATTTTGGGTATTAAAAAACTGTTTTAAACCCTGAAAAACTTACTTAAATTTGTAAGATATTTGTAAAATAGCCTTCCATCAACCGATGACAGAAAAATTTCATGAAACAATCTCCTGACGATTGAACGATAACCGTCCACAAATTTACGAAATTTGGGTACTGATTTCGTCCAATGAACGATATTCGGCCCTATCGTGGTAGCCGTCGGAGCGGAACTCTCTCAGATTTCCTACGATTCGGAGACATTTTGCTTCATGGTAGTTCTCCGATCGGACATTTTCTACGAAAAAATACAACGTTTGCCGTTTATATGCGATGCTTTCTTTTCTGGGTTTATTTTTTTACAGAGAAAAACGAACATTTCTCCGACGTCCTCCGATAAGTTTTTGCTGCGGAAAGTGTTTAGTTTTGGGAATGCAATGCGTTTTCGCATTTGTGAAAAATATTTTACGATGACAATTATACTTCGAAGCAAAATTGAATCTCCGAAAATGGATGCGGTGCGGAGAAAACTCCGATCCGACGGTTACCTCACCTCGGATTTAGAACCGATTAAGTTAAACTATGCAATTCCCATCGAAGTACTTTTCTGAGTCTGAAAAGAAACACTGTCAAAAATTCTTAAATAAACGTTACTAGTTGCATGTAGCAGAGTTCTGTGCAGATCGCAATTGATTTTAGAAGTGGAAAATAATATAAAAAGAACAAGAACTTAATTAACAATAAAATAGGAAAAGTAACGATGATGTCAACTTATATGCATTTTACTTGAATGTTCCTATGAGATAACACGTCAATGGTTTCAGTTTCTTATATTCTTGAGTGTGTTTGGCTATAATAAATGATTTTAGACTGTGAACTGATGACTTCACTGTTAGACTTTTGATATTGAGTGCACTTTTAGAACACTGATTACTTTATTACTGACACTTGTAATTTAAATCTAGACGGAAAACCCTTTTGTTGTAAATTTCGTTCTCCTCAAGCTCCTATTGTTTTCCTTTCTTAACAACTTTCTTATTCATCAACACAAAATACTCTCGAAACTAAAATATTTCGAACTTATCATATAACTTCCTTTCCATTCTCTTACTGTTTGCATCTATTCTCCAAAGGAGCTAGAAATAAAAAAAAAACATAAAAAAGTGAACAGAAAATGCAAACACCCGAAGGCTGTTAAAGCAACATTTCAGCGATTAAAATATATTGCCACACAACGGCTGCTGCCACAAGAATGCCGACTTAAAGGCGCTAATTCGCCCACCACATAATGACTACGCAATAATGAAAAGTATTGCATTCAAGTCAGTCTACATTAAAACTAAGTTCTTTCATAGTTGAAGTTATTAAAAGTACAATTTTTTGCCAGAAACCGGTGTCCTCAATATGTAATCAAAGAAAAACAAAAAACAAAAACAAAAATGTGTCTAACGACTTTTAATGGAACCTACATAGAAATGCAGCCATCGATCAAATCGATAGCAACTCAGCGACATCGAACGCGACACATGGGCACTGAGCAGCCCACTAATGCAAGCCTTGGATCAAGCTTGTCTAATCAAAGCACAAACAAACAAAAAATATGGACTAATATTTTTGTGAGTTTTAGAATTGATAAAAACTCATTTTCACCACCGAAGACCCAACGACCGATCTGCTTTTGAAATTGTTTCGCGGAAAAGTCTCCCTTATTGTCGGCGCACGCACGGATCTCGGAATATGTTAAGAAATCGATCAGCGCAGCGGTGAGAGAACTTAAGGTGTAAATGCATACATCTATGGAGCTCGCTTCAGATCAAGATACAGTCTGTTAGGCGCTGTAGAATGTTGTTTTGGTTTTGGTTTGTGGGCAGGTTGGATCGCTCGTGGTACTTGAAATAAAGTACGTATATACGTACAAAACATATTTATATGTGACGACCGCCAACGTACACCATCAGAAGAGATAGAAATCTTCTGATCTCGCAGTTGAGTATCTCAGGGAGTGAGCGTGTCAAGCTTGCCGCGCGTCACTTAACTTGTTTGCCTTGTAGTTCAATGCCCCACCAAACGTCATTGAAAACGATGGGGCAAATATCTACGGACCATAATTATGTTATTACACTAGCTCAACTGACCTGATCGACTTCGTTGGCGCAAAAAAGAAATCAAAAAATATCATATGGTGATGCTTTTACAGATCAACAGGCACAGTGTGTTGGCTTGAAAAATTTCGCACTTTTTTTTTCATTAAGAAATTGAGAACAAAACAAAAAATGCTTCTAGTTTCGCGAGGATAGTATAAATCTAGTCATACAAATGATTCTCAAAGAAATAGTGATAAAAGAAATCTATGAATTAATCAGAGTTTATGGCCAACAGCACTACATTTAGAAAGCTTTTGCCAAATTTGGGGCTTAGTGTTAAATGAAATAAAGTCACTATTAAATGAGTTTTGCTCGCATCAGCAATGCACTAGACCATCGAACGCAAAAACAAATCATAATTAGCTAAAAGTGGTCAGAATTGATTTGTTTATGTGTTCAGAGGTAAAATCCATTACTGAGCTGATTATTGGACTGCTGAGTACAAGGACAAAACCGTACCTATCAGTTGCCTTTCGAGACTAATGCCCATGCCTTTTAGAATTTAGAAAAAAAGTTTCAAATTTTCTTTATTTCCATGAGCAGTGTAGAGTAATACGTGATTTTCAGCGGGTAGGCTTCATGTAACAAACTAACTTTGTATTTGTCTGTTAAAAATAATAACAATAATCATAAACTAGAAAACCAGAACCTGTATACTGGTTAGTGCAAGCGACTTGCACATTGCCCACTCACCTCACTCTCGAGCAGCCTACGAAATACGATAACCTCGTCACATTGCATTGCGATACATTTTGTTAACACCGTATCGATAAAGCTCTCGATAACATCAAAGCCCAATAATAATAATTGTCTTCTATTTCCAGAGATGCTATCTTTCGTCTATCCTTTGACCTGAAACTGCTGGAGAAATCACTCTGGGAGGCCACACCGTCGCAGATTCATATGTGCCAAATGAAAGGCCAATCGGAGCAGCATTGTCGCAACTACATCATGGTCTTGCAGAGTTACGAGAATCAGCTATACGCGTGTGGGACGTATGCATTTAACCCGAACTGTTCATGGCGCCAGGTAAGTTATTTCGCACCATGTTTATACTGCACTTTTACTTGCCCCATGAGAGATTGTAGTACCAGTTTGCTAATTATTTTATGCACATTTTAACATTCCTCAGATGGAAAATTTAACTGTAACACAGTACGACAGTGGAGTTGGAAAGTGTTCATTCAGTCCAAATTCAAACATAACCGCTTTGTTGACCAGCGAAGGACAAATCTTTATTGGATCGCCTACTGACTTTTCAGGTTCAGATCCTGCGATATTGAGAACCAACGTTGCTCATCCACAGGAGCTTTCAGCACGACGAAGGAATGGAAACTTAATTCGGACGAAACAGTACAACTCCAAGTGGTTGGATAATCCACAGTTTGTCGGTAGCTTCGAAGCTGGAGCTTTTGTTTACTTTGTGTTTAGAGAAACAGCTGTGGAATACATGAACTGCGGCAAAGTTGTCTACTCAAGGATAGCCAGAGTATGCAAGTCCGATCCGGGAGGTGATCAAATCTTGAATGACAACTGGACGTCATTCCTAAAGGCACGTCTTAATTGTTCCTTACCAGGAGAATATCCGTTTTACTTTAATGAAATCCAAGGAATGACATACTCAGCTGAAGAGGATGTTCTCTACGCCACGTTTACAACTCCAAAGTACATACTTCTTTTTTCTATCATTTAATTTACATTTCCTAATGAACTATTTCTATTTGCAGTAATGGCATCCACGGTTCAGCTGTTTGTGCCTTCAATCTATCAGCTATCAATGCCGCTTTTGACGGGCCGTTCAAATTTCAAGAACGCAGTGATTCTAATTGGAAGGACGTCAACACTCCGCATAGAAATCAATTTACCTGTGCAAATCCCTCAGCAAGCCCGACATATAAACACCTCCTGGAGTCTTCAAGATACCAGCTGATGGATCAGGCTGTACAAGCAATGACTGCCACTCCACTTTACTACTCACCGCTTGAGCGATTCTCCCACATAGCCGTTGACATAGTGTCTACAGAGCACACACAATCCACTCTCGTTTTGTATGTGTCCACCGAAGGCAACATCATAAAAAAACTATCTGTTCTTCCATCGAAAGAGACTTGCCTCATTGAAGTTTGGCAATATGAGGAAGAACAACTTA
Source organism: Melanostoma mellinum (assembly GCA_914767635.1). NCBI lineage: Eukaryota > Metazoa > Arthropoda > Insecta > Diptera > Syrphidae > Melanostoma > Melanostoma mellinum. The sequence goes on along the minus strand of OU612058.1, from coordinate 264,387,315 downwards.
ACTCTCATATTCAGTCAATGGAATACCTTAAGGTCACAGAATCATTGTATGTGGGCACCGATCGGGCGCTGATGCGTATTAACTCGCATCACTGCAAACGGCACGTTTCAGAGGCAACATGCCTAAACGCAATGGACCCATACTGCGGCTGGAATGAGCTAAAAGCGGAATGTACACCACCACCAATCGGTGGTGACACCTCGGAGAAGCTTTGGAAGCAAAGGAAATTGCAATGTCCCATTCTCACAGCACCCATTGATGGTGGCTGGTCAGCTTGGTCGGATTGGTTCAAATGCACTAAGTATAACGACGAGGGATCTTGTTTGTGTCGGTCAAGAAGTTGTATAAACCCTGCTCCGCGAAATGGTGGCGATGAATGCGTGGGAATATCGACAGAGGTCACCAATTGCACCGTGAACGGAGGATGGACAGATTGGAGTGCGTGGTCAGCATGCTCCCAGACATGTGGTGTGGCTGTGAAGACGCGGCGCAGATCCTGTGGTAATCCAAAACCAGCGTACGGCGGACGTACATGTGTTGGCCGAGATCGCGAAGAGATTTATTGCTCACATTTACCCCCGTGTCCAGCACCAAAGCCACAAGCAATCGACGGTGCGTGGGGACCCTGGGGCCCCTGGAGTGAGTGCAGTGCTGGATGTGGAGGAGGATTTCGCATTCGTCGACGCGAATGTAATGATCCCAGCCCTCAGAATGGTGGAATCGAGTGTCCTGGATGTAATATTGACTACGAAGTCTGTAACGCCCAGGGTTGCCCTGAAGTAAAAAAGCTGAGCCAGTGGACTCCTTGGCTTGTTCAGTCAAACAACAATGAGAGTAATGGAGATGAAACGCATGTTGAAAAGAGATTTAGATTCGTGTGTCGTGCTACAACTTCTGATTATGGATCCATGAAGATAAATCTATCTAAAGAGGAGACGAGAATTTGTCATGCGGATGGCATTTGTCAACGAGGAAATAATGAAAATGAAGAGGAAAGTGTATGGAGCGAATGGGGACCTTGTTCTGTTTCATGTGGAGGTGGTCTTCAATATAGAACCAGATCTGGAGACGGCGGCAGACATCATAAGAACACAGTCAGTAGGACGTGCAACACACAACCTTGTGCTAGTGAATGGGGTTGCTGGACAGAATGGTCTGCTTGCTCAGCAACATGTGGAGAAGGAACCCGCAAAAGGTCGAGGAAGTGCCTTGGACCAGAAAAGACTTCATGTAAAGGAAAGTCGCTCGAAGAGGAAAAATGCGAGATGCTTTCTTGTGCTTGTAAGTCATACATTTGGTTTTATGTTAATTGTCTCTTCAATTAATTGTTCATAATACAGATTCCCTTGGCTGGAGTACCTGGAGCGACTGGTCACCATGTTCAGATGAAGGAATCCGGTATCGGTTCCGAAAATGTCAACTCAATCAGCCGAATCCAAACGAGTGTCTTGGTGAGGAGTTCGAAAAAGCACTCTGTGTGCCAGATCCCTGTAATGGTAAGTCAATTTTAAATCTTTTTTCCAAAATTTTTGCTTTACTTCCATTCTGTTCTACCTATAGGCACTGCTATGGCTTCATTCTCTACAATCAGCATTGTAGCCGCACTACTCACGTTGTTGTACGCGTTTACGATTCTGCTGACTTTCTGGGTCACCCGACGTCGATTCATGGCGGAGACTCCAAAAAATAATTCGCCCGCACCAAGCTACGATGCGTCATATCCCAATCAGTACTCAAGTCTTCCAACCAAAGATGTAAGCACTATACCGCATTTTATTCTCTCTCTTTAATAATAACACGGCAACCTTTAATTTCGCAGATCTATGAACCGCGACCAAAGCCCAAGAGGCAAAGTAGCTTCAGCATGAGTTCCGGCTCCAAGAATTGCAATACCAGTGGAACCTTAAATAAATCTAATAACATTCAAAACAATCACACACCAAAGGTGCTGGCGAAAACATTTAACGACTGTGAAACCGGAACTCTAAAACGGAACTTACACGGTCTAAACAATTATAGAACGAATATTGACGATGAGAAGTTTTGAGGAGACTTCACATGGTCGTGTTTACTTTTTATTGAGATTCAAACATTTTCAATTGTTTCTACATTTAACTCTTAACTCTTTTAAGTCGACGTAGAAGCGACATGTGAAAATGATATTTTCAGAGCTGCCGGGTTCGAAATTACCTGGCAGAGAGTTTCGTACAGGTGAGCCCCCACAAATCTTTGGATTTTCCTCCCCTAAAATCCAATCACTTGAGTGATGGAAAAGGAATTTAGAATTAAAAAAGAAAAGTTTCCTTACCATTTTTGCATTAATTTAAAATATTTTGTTAAAAAACGCAGTGCCATTAGAATAAGCTAGGCGCAGAATTTGTTAACTAATGTTATTCAAAAATTACATTAAAAATCTTTCGGCTCATATTGAGTCTGATTAGCGTAAGTATATATGGATGTGTAGGTATGTTTTATTTGTAAGAATTATAGAATTTTAATAATTAGGTGTGTGCTTTGAATGTTTATTTTATCCGGCGACTAATCATACAAAAAAGACTGATTTACTTATTGTTTTTGTCTAATCTTTTCGTACGATAAGTGCAAATTACATGCATACATTTAAAGAGTGTATAGGGGCTGTACTAACAAAAGCAATAAAAGATAAGTATTAAATTTAATTGTTAACAATAAAAACCATTCAGCTATTCTGTTAAATAAATAAAATTACCCATGTATTTCTGTGAGTTTGTTTATTTTTGTTTTATTTGGTCCGTTCGTTGAACTTTCCCCAGGGTTGACCCAGGTTTTCTTGACAACCCTATGAGTTGTAAAAAAAAACCTTGGTTTTCCAGTTCTCAAACGCTAAACTAGAAATCACCACACATCCCTGTCATTAAAAAAATACATGCCATTTGACAGCCCTCAAATCGCCACAGCAAAAACCTAGGGCGAGTTGAGGGAAAACCTATGTCATTCAGCATGACTTTAGGTTTTTCAAAAAACGCTTTGTGGCGACTCCAGGGCGACCCTAGGGCTTCAACGAACAAACCTATTATTTACCAAGGAATGGGTTGGTGACTGGGTTATTGAGTTGGAGAAAAACCCCACTGAACCATTTGGAGCCCTGAATGAATTTTGGTATGCTGCTAAGTGTGAGGTTAGAGATGTCGCCTAGTTAGTCTCAAAGAAGTATTCTCCGATGGCCTTTTCCAAGTGTGGGCCAAACTAGGATACTAACAGAAGAGGCGGAATAATCCTTTATCTGCCTCTTCGTCTAGGCATTCTCTACATAAGCCGGGGTTGCTAATGCCCATTCTCATCGTATGGGTATTGAGTTGTGATTAGGGATTGCAATCCCGGAAGGTTTTTTCAATCCCGGGATTTCGGGGTTCAGATATGTCAATCCCGGGATCCCGGGACTAGTCCCGGGATTGGTTCAATATTTTAGACAATTAAAAAAATTACTTGGTTGATGGCTGATTCATATTTAAATCTATTTTTTTTTTTTTGTTGTAGTTCGATGACAAATACGTGTGAAAACCTTTAGCTTCTACTTTCTAATGATTTTAATTTTTTTGTGCAGAGCTTGCATTGGGTTTTTGTAGTTATTTAACTAGCTTTGAACTTGTTTTTATCTCCGTCATTTTATGAGGACTTCTTATAATTAAGAAAAGTAAAATATTATGAAGGAAATGCACATAAAATTAGTGGTTTTTTGTTTTGAAATTAAGTTTAAATTTAGACCATCCTTGAACACAGCGATATAAGCACTAAAAATACAAAAGAAAAAGCAATGTACAAAGGAGTTAAGAAAACGATAAAGGATACCCCAAAAACTAGTTTACTATTTGTTTCCTTCTTAGAATAATCAAATAGATCAAAAACAATGAAAAGAATGGGTCTCGAAAAACATACGACGAAACATACAAATTAGTTTTAAAGTTCTCAAAACATAATCTTGTTTTCAACCATTTTTAAGCCAATGATAAATGTCTAGTAGATACTCAAAATATGTTCTTGCAAATAGAATGCTTTAGCTTTTTATAAATCGAAAATCTGCTCTCACAAATGAAAACAAAATATTTATTCACAAATATGGATGCCCATTTAGGGCTAAAGTAGTTTATTGCAATAAAATAAATTACGATTATCACAAAATAAAGCTTTGAAAAAAAAAGCTAAATCTCCCTTGGTACACTTTATTTTTGAAAGAATTGCAAACTTTCACTTATTTTTTAATTAATCTTTTCATTTTGAATACTTCAGCTTATACTTATTGTGTGTTTCTCTTTTCCTTAAAATATAATTTTCATTTTGAATATTTGAATGCTGTCTTCATGTCTTCTATTCATAATGTATTGCCATCATTATTAGTACTTCTCTTATTATTATTTACCTGAGAATATTATTACGATATAAAGGGCTATACACACAGGAACGACAAACTTTTTAACTTTGTTTTAGAATACACCCAAAGAATGTATTGACAGTGAAAAAAATTGTTATTAATTATTATTATTATAACGAATCAGGAGCAAATCAAAAAATGTATAGCAGTTAGCGGTTAGAACTGAAAAAGAATGGCAAAAGTTAAAATAATTGAGAAACGAAATCTTTTCATGTCGTAGTTTTCATGTGTGTATATTTTTAAAGGTTTGGTTCGATGCACAATTTAAAATTAGATAGAAGCTTCTGTACAATAAAAAGCAAATGGAAGTCACTGTAGTTGTAGTTGTAAAGGATTTGAAAATGTTATGTTAATAGATTTTAACCCGGTCACCATATCAGCTAATCAATCAGGGCTTCAATGGAGACATTCAATAATCGTATATGGATAGCTTATAGTTGTTGTCCATGAAAAAAATTAAAGGAAGCAAGTCTATTTTGTTTTTGTGTCTATTTTGTGCTGAGAAAAATTATAAAAATTGTGTGCCTTTTTATTTTATCAGTCAGTTGGACGAACAGACATTCATAAAAAAAACTTGCAACTTTTTTAATTTCCTAAATACCCAAAACAAAATACAATTTAGTAACGACTGCGGTTGACTGCAAATCGTTCAAAGGAAATCGACATAAGATACAGGTATCCGAAATAGCCTATTCGATAGGTTCTTGAACGTGTCCAATAAACACATCGGGTCGGCTAATTTTTTATTAGCAGAGACATAAACCTATTTCTACCAAAAAGCTATCTGAAAGTATACAAGAGTTTTTGGTATACCTCGAGCTCGTGGAATCCCGAAACATCAAAATCCTTCTCTTCTTTGTTTTCTGACAAGACGTAGAGCTTGATTTTTTCTATTTTGTTTAACTCTTCTATAGCAAGAATTTTCGCCAACCTTAATTTGCTGATCAAAAATACTCATTGTATTCAAATTTGTATTAAATTTGTAATAAAATAAAATTTGAAGTAAAATCTTTTCTTCTTTTTTTCCTATTGCTACAGTAAATGTGTTCCATCAGTACTGGCTAAATCTTTACACTGTGGACATGGAGTACCTATTATAAAGAGGAAAGATTTTTTATTTTTTTGTTTGTGTTGAATAGGCTCCAATACTTCTGAGCTATTTGAATGAAATTTGGAATAGATATGGTCTAGACCTCTAGAGCGTAGGAAGTAACATAGGATATATCTCATCCCAATATTCCCACGGCAATCGGAATTTAGAATTTTTATGGAGAAGAAGATACAACAACGAGCTGTATGAGCTGTACCGCGACATGGGCATAGCCAGAAGAGTACGCATCGCGAGGCTATGATGGTTCGGTCATGTAGAGCGGGTGGACCCAAACGCTCCGGCTCGACGGGTTTTTGAAAGCACATTGTAGGGAAATCGCGGAAGGGGAGACCTCGTCTTAGGTAGCGCAATCAAGTTGAAGAAGATCTCAGCCAACTAAGAGTGCAAAACTGGAGAGAGCTCGTCTGAAATCGAAGTCGTTATAGAAGGATTTTGGTTGAGGCCCATCATCGTAATGTCCACCAAATTTAGGAACTATTTATTTGTTTATGTACCCAATGCGATCATCTTAGGTAGTAATAAATAAATAAACAAGGTGGCACAACAAATCTCGTCGAAAAGTGTAATTACTTTGAGACGACAGACGAGTTGTCGATCCATCGCGAAAAGCGATACTTTCTTCTTCCTGGTTGATACCTACACGCATACGTAAATAGGCACAGGCGCACAGGAACATAACTGTATGTAGTCCGAACACAGTTTTAGGGCACAAGGGCAAAGGCCTAATTTAAAACAGTACAAGATGAATTATGTATTTACCACTTACCACACCAGGGCAGAGCCACACCATTACGACATCCAATTTTTAGGGTTCAGCTCTGATAAGGGCTAATGCAATTGTTTTTCCGATTCCGTCGCATCTTTGCGGACAATTCTCCGCTCCAAACGAACACATTAGGTTTGTTCGTTGAAGCCCTAGGGTCGCCATAGGGTCGCCACAAAGCGTTTTTTGAGAAACCTAAATTCACCCTGAATGTCAAATTGAGTGTTTTTTGAGCCATAGGTTTGCCATAGGTTTTCCCCAAACTCGCCCTAGCTTTTTGCTGTGGCGATTTGAGGGCTGTCAAATGGCATGTATTTTTTTTTTAATGACAGGGATGTGTGGTGATTTGTGGTGTAGTGTTTTTTGAGGACTGGAAAACCCAGGTTTTTTTGACAACTCATAGGGTTGTCAAGAAAACCTGGGTCAACCCTGGGGAAAGTTCAACGAACAGACCTATTTTGTTAGGGCCGAATGTTACAAATTTTTTTGATTCCTAAAGACATAACCATTAAAAGAAACGACCTTCGACTAACAGAAACTTATATTACAAATTAAATTCAGTGGCATAATAGATATGAAACAAAAAACAAAGTTAAACTAATATCAATGCATGCGGTAAGCGGTAAAGTTTAAAAATTGATACGTTGGGGCAAACAAATACTTTTTTTATTTGTTTACAAGTTTGGGCCAAAGCTGATGGAATTTTGTGTACACTAAGGACAACAATTTTGAAAGAAGTGTTACCATTCACAGTATCCTTTTCTTCATTTTTTGATTACAGTTTGGGAAGAGCAGTGCCCCTGTTCTGTAACTATCGCCTCGGTGATAAACGGTGGAAAATGGAACGAAATTCTATGAATTTAGTAGGATTTCGTTCCATTTTTCACCGTTTGTCGCCTGCTATCGAGGCGATAGTTACAGAACAGGGGCACAGGGATCATTATTTTAAAGAGAGTAAAGAAATGTATTTTGGTGATGGAAAGTATCAAATTGGGTATAAATCGTATGACCTCATTATATAGTTTGAGTGATATAAACTAGGGCCTACTTACTTTGCATCCTTTTTGGTATAAGGCAAAAGAGCCTTTTTAAAAATACCTATTTAAATGCTATGTAATTTCATAAACTAGTGTACATAGTCAAGACAACAGTCACTTTATAGCACTACGTTATCTTTCTAAAACTACATTATCATCAGTCATGGTCCAAAATTCAAAATGTCAAAATCATACGGTTTTGAAGTTTCTCTCGTAGCAATTTGAAGTGCACTATTTTCCATTGTATAGTAAAATTGTTTCTGTTTGTTGTTTCTGCAAATTTGTGATGTTTTGTTGTTAATAGAGTCCATAAAATGGTATGTATGTTTTTAAAAGTATCAAGATGACTTTCTGAAACTAAACGCAACGTCCACAATACATTTTTTTTTATGATTGACGCTTCATGAACATTAATTTCCAAATCACAAAACTCGTTTCGCATTTTAAGCGTTTTATTGCATTAACATTAAAATATAATATTTGAAATGTCCATCACCTATTTATAAACAATCTATTCATTGACTGTCTTGAATAAAAAAAGGTTTATCTGAAAGTTTTTCATCCAATAACCGATTAGCCAGTTCGAGTGGTGGCTGTGATGATCGTTTTCCACCCCAAGAATGGAAACGTTGTTTCTTTCCTAAAACCATAGCATCCCGTTTCTCTCCTCGTTGTGATTTTGTTCGACATCTGTCCAGAACGGCATCGTGAACGACATTGACAAAGTCTACATCGTTAAATTGTGCCATAAGTAATTTAAAGAATGCCCAGATATCAGTGCGTTCTTGTGGCTGATAGCTATGTAGAAACTCATGTGCACTACCTGGACGATACGAGTCGCAAACGTCTTCAAAACTGATGATGGCTTGCAGAATGAATTTTCGATATTTGGCAAGTTGCTCCTCACAAACGCCACACTCAAACGCGACTTCTGTTGTGTCCGCTTTAACATAGCAGATTGCTAGCAAAAACAAAATAACCAATAATTTTGAAGCAACCATCGAGCTGTGAAATAAAAAAAATATATAAGTTTATCAGTGGGCTGATTTGCGATTAAAGATATTTTGTAAAAATTGGATGCTGGATAACCAGGAGAGTCATAATTCTGGTTTCCTAGATTGCCATAGTCAAAAGTTACTATTAATCTTGATTATACATTTGAAGATTTGTAATGGTCACGAAACTGTTCTACGATTAACTTTTTCCGATTGAGAAGGTTTAATGAAGACTGAAGGTGGCGATACCGCGATTTCCCCGCCATGGTGCTGCTATAGTTTCTTTATACAATGGCCTACACTCCCTCACAGGGTATGGGTATTGTGAGAAATGCGCTAGGCCCTGGGGCTCCTCGCTATGTTGCGTAACACTATTTATTTATTTATTTTTGTAGAAGATGCAAGAAAATACATCATTAATTGCATATAGTAGTTATATAGTAAATAATATTATGAGACAGTTGGTCAAATGCCTTAGAGAAGTCAGTGTAAAGCAGTCAAGCTAGTTCCCACATTGAAATATGTTAGAACATTTATGATAAAAAGATAGAAAGTTGGTAGCCGTCGATCTTCTTTGCATAAATCCATGCTGTGATGGCAGATAACATTCCTTGCAAAGAAGGATAGGCTTTCGCAGACTGCTTGTTCAAATAGCTTTTTTTTAATTGTGTAGGTAGGGCGAAGGCAAAACCCCTTTACTACCACGTCGACCTTAAGATCTTTCGTGCTGTTCCTTTAGGTTTAAACACTAAAGTATGGAGTTGTTCATTCGAAGTTGAGCTCATGTAGGAACCTAAGAATATACGAAGAAGAGGTGTTTCTGATATCAAGAGGACTAGTGAATCCTTTACTGAAAATCTTCAGTCTAGATCTGGCTATGGCAGGGCATTCACAAAAAATGTGTTCAGACGTGTTGTTCTGTGTCTTCGGGACAGAGACGACAGGTATCATCCTGGCTGATGAACCATGCTTTTAAAGTGATATCTGAGAGAGCCAAGTCTAGCTAGGCGGTCCTCCCTTTTCGTTAGCCTGTACACCTTCATGTCCAGGCACCCAAAAAAGATTTATTTTACTGTGGGTAGCTAATTGAGATAGACATGTTAAGCAGTTCCAAACTAGTTTGGATTCTATTTTGGTTGAAGACAATGCCTTCATGGCTGCCTGACTGTCAGAGCAAATTAGGATGCGTGATCTTCAGAGGTTTCTTCTAATGCATTGCCTAACACAGAATTCTATAGCTATTATATCTACTTGAAAGATAGTTGTGCTACGAAGGAATATGGATGGTGACCGCAAATCCCCGTTGTTAGTTCTTGAACCGTCAGTGTACCAAATGTATTGGAAGTTACTTGTAAGAATTACAGGGTTCTTCCATGCTGAGCGGTTAGTTCCAATAGTTTAGGTATACTTGAGAGCTTTGAAATTGGCATGTAGTTTTTTTTATCGATTTTTTCACCCTTGAAAACAGGTGTTATAAAAGATATTTTACAAAGAGTGCGAAATTTAAAAAAAATCTTGAAAAGATATCCAAGTGGAAAGGATAAACGTGAAGAACACTTTTTAAAACAATTGGTGGAGTTGTGCCCGAATCAGGAGAAACGTCATCTTTTTTGTAAAGTTCTTATCACTTAGTATTGATATTGATTGCGACGGTGATCACTGCTGTACCATTCAAAACTAATAGCTTTTTTCACTGACAAAAAGTGTTCTTCTGTGAATAAACATTTACTCCTTTCTTATTTTTCATGTTTGATCGAAAAAAAGAGGAAATCTGGAGATACTCTCAATGCAAAACTTTAGATAGAAAATACTTTGCTTTATGTAAATCGGTTGTGCCAGCTATTAACTTGCTGTAAATCATTAAGAAACAAGTAGTTTTATTAATTTCGAAGAAGAAGAAAAAAAAATCGTATGATGGGAGGAACAATTTCATAATTTTTCCCACTTTGAGTGATATTTTTTTTTCCATTTATTTGCTTCACACTAGCTTGTTTCGTAATATCGCTGTTTTTGATTTTTTGCGGTTATATTCGCATTTTTTTTCTAACAGGAATAATTTTAGGCTTCTGGAATTTCTAACCAAATCTCGCACGTAACAGGGAGACCTACTAACCATTACATAGAGGCCACCACTTGCTCATTTGATCGTGGCAATATAAACTGAGCCGGTGGCACTCTTTTTTTGACTTCAAGACTTAACGAATGTCAACTTACATGCCTGCTTTTTTATTCCTGAACCGTATACGTATGTGATAGTTCGACACACAAAGGAAAAGGAAAATTTCCGATTGCAGAAGGTAGCGGAGTTTATCCGGTACTTCATCCAGCCTCCTCTTATCTGATAGTTGCTTTCACTCTTGGAAAGAAAATTTCTAGCATATTCATGTTTGCATTAGAAAATTGGCAGCACAGGTATTCAGTCTGTTTTTTTTACTAACGTGGTGTCCATTTCCTTCTAAAGAATCTTAAAAACCTCGTTCATGATGAATTCATTGTCAGCAAAGAAAAATTGACGTACAGAATTCGTTACTTTACGAGTAAGAAACAAAGAATACAAAAGTAAAATAAAATAAATAAATAAAGTGGCGCAACAGTAACAGAGCGAGGAGCCCCATGGCCTATCGCATTTCTCACAACCATGCCTTGTGAGGGAAAGGGGGTTACAATTTTCTGCCAGTTCCGAACGGCAAGCACTTTTTATGGCAAGTTTACTAACGGAAGATTAGCCTCTGTTCGGATTTGAACCACGAACGTCTGGGTTAACAGGCAGACATGCTAACTATCACTAACCATCACGGGTACCACAATACAAAAGTATGCCACAAAAATTAGCAACAACTGTATAACTGTAACTTGTAAAGAGCAAAGTATTAAAAAAATTTCCTTGATGTTCAATTATTGTGAATGAAAAATCTTCGGTAACTTCAGCTGGGCACCTTACTTTTGTCACAAGATCAATTAAGATCGTTTTGAACCCGTGACGTAATGGTTAGCATGTCTACGTGGCTCGTGGCTAAAACCCCAACAGAAAATAAAAAATGTTTTTCTATGCGGGTATCGCCTTTCACAAGGAATTGGAAAGATATCGGCTGCTATGGCTTGCATAGATTTGTCCCTTTTCTAATACATCACATCATATGATAAATCGTTTCAAATAGTAGAGCAATGCAAACTTGTCATCTGGTAAATTTGAAACATCAAAATTGATAAAGTACCACCTAAACAAATGTAGTTATCAGACACAGTTACCGCACTAACAGGGACAAGTAACGATATTGCATTGCAGTATAAATTTTCACATAAACTATGCTGTGCGTGGTACTGACAACTCTGTTTAATTATGTGTCACACTATATTGTCTTTGTACTTCTATAACTTGATTCTATATTATAAAAAAACTAATAAAAATTGATTCAAATTTTATCAATAGCAGGGTTTTTACCGGAATAGTAAAATTCAACACTAGTTTTAAAGTAAACGCGACACAGTATCACAAAACATTCAATTGTTTTTTTTTTAAATATGTACCTGGATTTAAAATTCCGCTTTAAGTAGAACCCGAATTCCAAACTAATTCACTTGTTGATTCACAGGACACGTCAAAGCAACTGCGATTATTTACCTCGAATCCTTCTTCTTTTATACCAACAAGATAAGCTATTAAAGTTCTTTTTCTCAACTCCTTATTTTTTAATTGCCTGCTTTTAAGATTGTTGGCATTTATAAAGTGAAAATACGCGACACAAATGTTTTCATCTAATTTATATTTTTGTTTCACTTGAGTGAATTAATTATTGTTATTTCTAAGCCGTTTCATTTAACGTTTTTGAACTTGGAGCTTATTTGCGAAAGGCACTCATTGGGAAAGAATCAAAAGCTAACTGACATAAGCGATGTTGAGTATTGTGGATGTGTTGGGGTAAGCAAAATAAAAAAAAGTACAAAAATAGGAAACAAGTTCTGATGATGGATAATTCGTTTGATTTCTTGGTAGATTGATGAGTGTATGGAAATGCAAATATTATACTCTTCTTTTTTTTGGCCGCCCATGTAATGTGGGTCGGCAATGGCGATGTGTCCTTTAATTTTGGTCAATAGCGGCTTCTCTTGATTCTATCAATGGTTTGGGTACTTGTCGTGCGTCAGATTTGTATGCTTAAGAAACTGTTTATTAAATTTGGTCTACTTTTTTCAACGTGGCGGAAAATGTTCAAACAAACCGTGAACAATGCTGAAACTCAAAAGTGTTCAAAACCTTGATATAAAATGTAATCTACGAAACATCAATTTCGCCGCATTGGGGATATGTATACCTACTTGAAAAGCGCAAATCCTTTCCAATTCAAACAAAAGTAGGGTAAATATCAAAATTTTTGTTGGAATGTATTTCGTAGTATGATTTTCGATGTATATTTTCCCAAGTATGAATGAAACGCAACATCGCTACTCATAGAGAAGCAACCCTTTGTAATTGAAACGCGGTACCTTCAGTGTTGTGTATTCAGTATTCGGAGTACGAATAAATATTTTTTGAAGAGCAAGAGTCTGTAATTAAATTATTGACTTAGTACTGATGTCATTAAACAATTTGAAGAGCAAGATTTTATTTACGACACTTAAAGAAGTGAAATGGAGTGTGATGGTTTTACATGTTAAAACGAAATGTTTCTTTAGCAAATATTATGAAATGATACCAATACATGTATACTTTATTTTTGGTACAGAAATTTCGTTTCTGTGGAGATGGAGACTGTCCGGACTGGATTCTGGCTGAAATTATATCCACACTGTCTGTGTTGGACTCAAGAAAGTTTACGGATTTGGCCACAATAGTTGCTAAAAAAATTATCGGTGAGCCATTTGAGGTAAGTGGTCGAAATAGGAATTATTTTCTTTTGGAAAACACACAGCGTTATTGTTGAAGAAGCTACTACTATACTCACCCTTAAAATGTGCCGACCTTCGTTCCCTTATTACTTGAATCATAGGCGGCGCGGCGGCTGCTGAAGCTCTAACATAAACCAGCTATGCAATTGCGATTTCTTGTACATAGGCTACAAACTGAACTGCTGTTGGAGTTCGTGTATCGCATTAGAGTTATTTTAATAAAAAATTGAGAGTAAACAAAACGCTCAAAATGACCAAAAATGGAAGCGGATGTGAAGAAAAAGTGAAGGAAAAAGTCGGCCTAGTTCACTTTATCGTTAATGCTTTTGGGAACAAGAATATTTAAAAAGTCATAATTAACATTGCAACAACTTCAGTTTTAGAGAATATGAACTTGTAAATTACAAACTTGAAAAAAATTAAAACACCCCCTAATGTTGGAATATTGTTCTTAGTAAAAAAAATCAGATGAAGGACTTCTCCCTATTTTCGACTTACGATCCGTGATTGCGTTCGTGAGGGTGAAAACATTCAAACTATTTTCTCACTCCTCGATTCTATAGTTCTTGCCACCGAACGACTGGATGATAAAACAAGGCATTTATTTCCACGTAGCAATAGCAGAAGGTTTTCTTAGATTGGTGTACAGAGGGGAAATTTTCTACCATTCGGTCTTGCATCGGCTCCAAGTAACACTTGCTAGATCGCGAAGATTCTACCCTATAAAGGTGTATTGTTTGTTTACTTGAACGATTTTGCCAGAGGCCGACTTTACTCTCGCTGTTTTTGGAGATAATTCTAAATGTGTTCAATAGACCTTGTTTAAAGGGGATGAGGAAACCCTTACGTCATGTGTGAAGAGGAAAATTAAACAACGAGCTTAATGAGCAAAGGTAGAAGAGTAATCATCTTGAGACTACGATAACTGGGACATGCAGAGCGGATTTACGCTCGGCGGGTTTCCGAAAGCACATTGCAAGAAAATCGTATAACTGAAAGACTTAGGTGAGGCCACTCTAAGTGCCAAATTGCAGAAAGCTCGCTCGAAATCGGAATTGTAAGCAAAAGATGTCGGTTGAGGCCCAATTTCAAATTTCAAACACAACTAATAGCTTCTTTAACAACAATGCTGTGTGGTGTGTTTTGATCGGCATTTATCGATTTTATCAAAGTCTAAAACTTTCATATTGTGTTTGCATCCCATTACCATATCTTTGTCTGTTTAAAGGAAGCTGGTGTAAGAGCTATTACCTCAACTCTGGAAGACGATGGGAAGTCAGCTGTAGCATGTATAAATTACTTGTTGATAAGTGCAGCCAGGCACAGTACAGATGGTTCGGTTTTTAACGAGGAACTTCAGCAATTGGGGCTTCCAAAAGATCATGCTGCAGCAATGTGTCGTGTCTTGTCCAATTATTCAGCTCCAATAAGAAAAAAACTCATTGGACTTTCTCTTAAAAGTATGTTCGTAGTTCTGTTTCGAAACTAATCACATCATCCAATTTATTTCTGTATTTTTTTTAGTAAACGAGATGGGAACAGTGAAATTCAATCAACCGGAGAACACAATAGATTGTGTTCAGCTTGAAATTGAAGTCCTTCAGGAACTAAATGGAGCAGGCCTGCCAAAAGATGTTATACACAAAGTCAATCTCGATTCGGCTAATCTTCGAGCTCTGTTAAAGGATATGAGAGAAGCACGGGAAATACTTCGTGAATATGACTTCGAAAGGAAATACAGTAATTTATCTTAAACATTTAAGTGTTCTGAATTGGAGACAAAATACATTTAAGCCCACGATAGAAAAGCAAAGCGTCTTTCCAATATTATAGATAAATATAATTTTTTTTAAGTTAAAGTGATTAAGTTGAAAAACAAAATACACCGCAGATTAAAATAGAATACAGAGTTTAACATTCACTTTGAATCAATAACATTAACATCTCGATATAAGGTCGAAAAAAAGTTTGATTCAAATCGAAGTTTAATGCGACAAGTTCAGGAAAAAAACATCATTACCAATCAAAAATGTTTCAACAGAAAGCTGCTGTTAATTATGGTGAGTAAATATCGCACAACTAAGTTTCACATACAAATATATGGTAAAAAAGAAATGGAAATAATATTTTAGCAATACTATTTTCACATAGCATTTCATTATTTTCTACACTTCAAAAAGCTAGTAAACTTATAATGAAATAAATAAATAAATAGAATGAGGCGGGGAACACGGGGGCCTAACGTATTACTCACAACCTTACATAGTGAGTGAATGGAATTGACGCACAATTTTCTGCCGATTCCGAACAATTAAACTAACCACGAATCCTCCGCGTAATAGGCATCACCTCACGGTTATCAGTAAACTTATATTTATTTATATTTATTTAACTTATATTTTATTCCATAATTTCTTCTTTCCTGATATTTGAAGTCTAATATGCCGCTGTTGTTTGTGCTCGACCTACCCTCGTCGAGTTTTCTAATGAAATTTATATTTTGTAGGTACATAATCAAAGCACAGATAAAAAAAAACCTGTTAAGGTTACTACTTGCAGCGTTGCCAGACAGCCAACATTTTTTCCCCCAAACCAATTCCAAATACCTACCCCCAGATTTAACCGTTTCTTGAAAAATGCCCCCATTTTTTTAAGGAAGTCATTTGGTAGAAAAAATTTTACTTGGGAAAATAGGTCTAAACCATTCATTTCTTTATCTTTGTTTTTATACATTTGCTCTGAATTGAACATTTTTATCATTTGACCTGTTGTTGATACATCCCGAAATATTTTGGAGAGTGTACCTTGTTCTCATAAAACAGTCGGCTGTATCGATATTTCTTAACTTAGATTAGTTCTGACTTCGGCCAGCGACAACTTATAAAAGAGAGTGAATCATTTCGAAAACACTGAGAAATCGTTTAGACCAAAGACAATTTATAAAAGGGATTTGATTCTTTTACACACAATTATACACCGAGAACAGTTTATATTTGCACATCTATTGATGTATGTACATTGTACAATGTACATGTTAAATTCGAATACATCAGTAGTGCGTGATGTGGCAAGTTTCTTTGAAAATGTCTATATGCGTTAGCACACACACATTCAACTAAATAAGCTTGTTCTGTATTTTAGTCTTCAGTTTTCACATATCAATTTTCGAAATATGATGTAAAAAAAATTTTTATTATTGTGACTCAAAATACGATTTTAATTGATTTGAAAAGAAACCCCCAGATTTCCCCCTAAGCATTTTCTCCCCCTAGATTTCCCGCTGAAGGACAAAAAAACCCCTAAACCTGGGGGGCGGGGGGGGGGGGGTAACTCCCAGTCTGACAACGCTGCTCGACCCCAAATCCCAGCACAGTTATGTTGATTATTTTTAATTTCAAATCAGCTGATTTTTGCTGATTTGAGAGTTTTTGGGCGAGGTATTGCTAATGCACTCAGAGAAAAAATCCCATAAAATCAATAGGAAAACTATTGTTCCAATAGTTTTCTACTATTAAATTTGGTCAATGGGATTTGTACTATTATTTCAATGGTTTTCATACCATTATGTTTAAGTGATGTGAAATAATAGGTTCATACTATAAATTCAATGGTATATCCTATAAAACATTCTATTACTTTATTTCGAAATTCGAAGTTAGAATAATTTCGAACACACACCTTAATGGTTTAATACTATTGAAGTAATAGTATGATACTATTGATATAATGGTATGAGACTATTAATTAAATGATATAATACTATTAATTTTATAGTACTGTACTATTAATATTATGGTATCTTACCATTAATTTGATGGTGTAATACTATTCATTGAATAGTACTGTACTATTGACTTTACAGTATCGTACCATTAATTTAATGGTAGTATACTATTAATTTTATAGTGCTGTCCTATTTATATTGTGGTATCTCTCCATTAACTTAAATGTATAATACCTACATTTTTAAGTATTGTACTTTTAATAATAAGTTATCGCACCATTGATTTTATACAATAATACTATTGATTTAAAAGCACAAAAAGCATATTGATTTTTTTGAATAGTATTTTACTATTGGTGACTATGATTTAAAGCTGAAACCGAAATTAAACTTTTATTAATATTCAGTTAGCTTACCAAACGCCAAACTTATCCACAAATTGTTAAAAAAACCCTTTTTATTATATTTTGTAAATTTTATTTATTTTATATAACCATAACATTTTTTTAAATAATACTTTTACAAACATCACATTTACATTTTTAACAAACATTACAAAATCTATTATTTTAACAAAAATTAAAGTAAGGAACACCTGACTTATTTTCGATTGACATATGTACATATACGTAGTTAGAATTTTATCACTTTTTTTGTATTTAGCTCACTACTATGCTCTGATTAATTGAATAAGTTTCTGAATAGGTCTGCACGCACTGACAATAACGAAACAAATGGGGAGAACTTGAAGAATTTTTATAAAAGTATTTCGCATTTTAATGGGATACCATTAAAGTTAATGGTATATACTATTAAAATTGAACACTAATGGTATTCATACCATGAAAATATAACGGGAATATATTGACGCCTGATATTATAGGAGTTTAGATTATTGAGAAATTATTAGCAAAAAACATTACAAAATCTACATATTATTTTGAGAAAATTTAAGTTAGGAATACCTGACTTGTTTTCTATTGAAACATGTTTAAATTTTTATCACTTTTCATTGTATTTAGCTCACTACTATTTTACTTACCTTCCATTACTTACTTATGCATTTTGAGAAAAATTGTAACTTCATTAACATGAACTTCAACAATTCAAATATCAATGCTTAAGCCCGTCAGCAAAGATAAATTGCGTTAAACTTTCGAAAATATATTAGTTTTATTTTACGATAATATTAAAAGGACTGGATTAGTTTTATTTTTACAACTAGAGTTTTTGAGATTTTATTTTCACGAACACTACGATGAAATATGTATGAGTATGATGTCGAAATATGAAAATACTAAAAAAAGAATGTATGCTTACGATTGAAGCCAATGGTACTTGTCTTATTAAAACATAACATATCTAATAGGATCCACCATTAAAAATTACTTTTCGAATATCGACAGAGTTAATAGTACGGTACTATTACAACTGTAGCATATACCATGGAAGCCAATGGTATTTGTCTTATTAAAACGTAAATTATCTAATGGGATCCACCATAACAAATAATTTTTCGAATTTCGAAATAGTTGATAGTACGATACTATTAATACAATAGTAAATACCATAAGTTTAAATAGTATTTACTATTAATACAATAGTTTCTGTCCTATAAATAATAACAGTTTCAAAACTATTAATACAATGGTACAAAACTGTTGCAATACTATTGAAAAGAGTTTTTTTCATTAATGGTAGTCCCATTACCGACTTATGGGATTTTTTTCTCTTCTTCTTCTTCTTCTTTTCCATTTTTGGCGTTACGAGTAGTGATCTTGAAGCGATCACAACTCTCCCACTTTTCTGCTTCACACTAGTGATCCGCCTGTGGGGTACGCCGCGTTGACCTCAGAAATCGTCGGCAAGCCTCCCGGTTTTGGATTGTTCCATGTCTGAGGCCAACCAAATGCTGCTGTTTTTGCATTTGCTTGTACCAGGAGTGTTTTGGCCTGCCTTTTCTTTTTCGTCGCGAGTTTGTTGAAACGTTGTACGATATTGCCTTTTTGACGGGGTTCTGCGGATCTCTCCTTTGAACATGACAATACCAACTGAGCCGGTCGTGCTGAATTTTGTCCAAGATGGTACTTTTGACATGAAGGCTTCCACGGATCTTAGTACTTCTAATTCGATCAAGCGTTGTTACTCCTGCTGTCATCCGAAGCATCTTCATTTCGGCTGCCGTCAATTTGCTCTCATACTTTTTGTACATTGTCCAACATTGTGAACCGTATGTCAGAGCTGGACGGACAACTGCTGTGTAGAGTCTTCCCTTCAGCTTAGGGGACATTTTTCGATCACAGAAGATAGCGGAGTTTTCTCGCCACTTCATCCACCCTACGCTTACTCGATGATTGATGTCGTCATCACAAGATGCTTCACTATTGATCATAGATCCCAGATATTTAAACTTTTCACACTTTAGAAGCACATTTCCATTCAAATAAATAGCTGGAATAGGCTTGTCTGGATCAGAAAAAGGGCAGCACAGGTATTCAGTCTTTTTAGCGCTAATACGGTACCCATTTCCTTCCAGAACATCAATCCAAACGTCAAGTGCTCGTTGCAGGGATGTAGGATCCTCGCTTATGATGGCTCCATCGTCAGCAAAGAATAATTGTTGTACTTTATTGTCCGTTACTTTTCCTTCGAGCAAATAATCCAGAACAGCAATAAAGAGCAGTGGACTCAAGACACTTCCCTGATGTACACCTACTGTTATTTGGAATTCTTCGGTGACTCCAGCTGGGCATCTCACTTTTGTAACTGCTCCCTCGTACATGTCCATAATTATTTGCACATAGGCTTCAGGAACTCCTCGGTGTCTGAGGGCCACCCATATCAGATCTCGTGGTTGTCGATCGAATGCCTTTTCGAAGTCAACCAACACAATATGCAAATCCTCTAAGGCATCTCGGTGTTTTTCCATAATGATCCTTATGCTTTGGATTGCGTCTGTAGTTGACTTACCCGCGACAAACCCGCATTGGTCATCAGACAGCCTTATTATTTTCCGCAGTCGGCTATCCAAAACCCGCTCAACGATCTTCATAGTGTGGGACATCAACTTGATCGAACGATAGTTGTCACAGCTTCTGGTATCTCCCTTTCCCTTGTACATTGGAAGAAGAAAACTTTCCCTCCATTGATTAGGCAAACTGTCACCTCTTATAAGTTTGGAGATGAGAATCGTAAGCCATCTTAACCCGATGTCTCCCATATTTTTCCAAAACTCATATGGTACCTCGTCTGGCCCAATCGCTTTGCCTTTTTTGGAGTTCTTAACTGCCTCCCTAACTTCTTCGACTGTGACGTCGGATACTTCCGTAAAGTTAGGTGCAGCTGTTGGAAAGTGGCGCCGAGGAAACTGTTCATTCAAAAGATCATCACAATACTGTCGCCACCTGTGAAGAATTTTGTCGTCATCCACAAGTAGCACTCCTTGAGCATCATTGATGAACTTCGGCGAACGAATCTCCTGCGCATTTCTCCTTCTCTGAGCGGCTATTTTGAAAATGGTTGCTCCCTTATTCAAGTTGCTTTGTCTTAGCTCTTGGATTGCCTGATTTGCTTCAGCAGCTGGGGCAGAAATCTCTTCCAGCTCTCGATACAGGCCCTCCGTGCTTTTTGCTTGAAGTTGGGCGCACTTTTTCTTCGCTTCTTTTCTGCAGCTCTTGTATTCCATTTTGAAACGCGCTTTTTCATTTGTATTTCTTGAGGGGCACTTCGACCAAGCTTGGAAAGCTGCTTTCTTCTTTCTAATCACTGCTTTAGCTTCATCATCCCACCACCAGGTTTCTTTAGCTTGTTGGTGGTGTCCTTTTGAGACTCCTAACAGTGATTTGGCTCTCTCTAAGCAGGTTCGTTGTAGGCGATCCCACATATTTTGTGCCGTGATTGCATTTGAAACTGCGTCGATGGTATTACACAGCTGACTTTGCATATACGAAATGAATTGCTGTCCTTTGGTTTTCTCCAGATTGTACCACTTGATTCTCCCAGGAGCCTTTGTTTGTTTGACTTCCTTCACCGCATCCGTAAAAAATTCTGTCAAAAGAAGACGGTGTTGTTGAGCGGCAGCTTCTCCTAGTATCACTTTGCAGTCTTTCACCCGAGATTTCATGTAATTGGTTACCAAATGGTAATCAATCTGGGTTTCATTTCCTCCACTGCTGTAAGTGATAAGGTGTCGGTCTTGTTTGATGAACATGGTATTTAGTACGATTAGACCGTATGACTTGCACATATTTAGAATATCTTCACCAGGAGTGTTCCTGGTGCCGAATCCCAAACCTCCATGGCAGTCTTCATAGTCCTCGTTTGTCTTTCCGACATGTCCATTCAAACAACATTCCAACAAACAAATACTCTTCTTTTGGGATGTTCTTAAGTAGGTTATGAAAATCAAGCCAGAATGCATCTTTTTCCTCCTGCTCACACCCTATTTGGGGAGCATATGCACTGATTATATTCCAGACCTTTCCTTCCATCACCATTTTAAGAGACATCAAACGGTCACTGGACTTCAAAATGGTCAACACGCTGTTACATAAACTTTGGTCAAGGATGATACCGACTCCGTTCCTACCTTGTTCTGTTCCATAGTAGAACATCTTGTAAGCCTTGGTCTTTGCATTCAAGAAACGGGCTTTGTTTGCTGTGTTTCGCCATTTCGTTTCCTGAACACACAAGATGTCCACTCGCCTCCTGCTCATCATCTCTTCGAGTTCGAGACTTCTTCCAGTCATACTTCCAACGTTCCAACTCGCGACTCTAAATTTTCGTCCAACTCGTCGCATTACTTTGCTAGCCCCCGGAATCCGTATAGCTCTGACCCGAACATTGGTGCTCGGTCCAGGATCAGGCTCCATGCATAGCAATGGAACTGCCTGGCGAGGTAGTGCTTCTTATGTTTGCAAGTACTTCCATAATGCTCAAAATTTTTCAAAAATTTTTCTTTCATCCTTTTCGACACATGCATGCTCCATTTAATGAGTTTGATTTCCCTTTTACTACACCGGTGATCTCCAGTCGTGTAAACCCCGGGATCTGCATGCATACTTGGGGAGAGTTTTTAGGTGGTATGTGTGTCGCTAGACTCACTTTGATGTTAGTCGTCTAGATATGATTGTTCCTTTAGTCGCCTTTTACGACGAGCGGGGAGGCGCTGCAGTGCTATTCTAACCCGACACTGCACGGGGCATGGGATTTTTTTCTCTGAGTGTGCAAAAACACATCTGGAAACAAAAGGGTCCAGAGTATTTAAAAGAAAAAGTTTCGGCTCTATTTGATATCTTAATAACTTCAAAGTAAGATCATGACCTCAAAGAGTGTCTTTATTATAAATGCTTATATTTGTCCAAAGAGTTCTGCCCTAATTTTGACTGAGCCTTAGTTTTATGCTATATTTGTGATTTTTTGTTTAGAAACCGTATTTCATTACTTGGAGTCTTTCATTTATCATTTGTTCAGTGGTTACTCTCTGATGATGGATCTTTCAAAATACCCTTTTAACTTTTTTTTAACACATCTTGAGCTTTTATAATTAATCTCTGGGGCCGTCCATAAAATACGCCACACAAAAATTAGGTTCGCCAAGGAGCTAGCGCTCATGTTTAAAAAATAGGCATTAGTAAATATATTGAGTTACAATTTATTGTATTAAAAATATATGCATTAATGTCTGTATATTTACTAATACGAAATGAATGACTTTTATCATGACTGTTTTTGCACTATCTGTTTTAAATGTGGTTTTATATGTGGACTGTAATTTTAATATTTGTGTTGTGTAGTGTATAATAATATGTTTTAAACGAATATAGTTTCTATTTCAATTTATTATAAAATATATGTATGTATAATGTGTGTGTGTTTTGTGTTACCCAAATCCAGTGTAAAATGAATATATATATAATGTGTATGCTTGCGTTTTAGTTTTTACTACTCGATGTTGACTGTTCGACTTTCAATTAACAAGTGAAGTGAAAATTAATGTAGGCAATTGATTTAGCATAAGCGAATAACAGCGCAAAAGAGAATGCAAGAATAAGTAACGTTAAGATTTACAATGCTATTGAGAGCAAATGTAGCATTTAGATAACTGCATAGATTTATAGGGTGCTATTGGACATTGTTTGGCAAATTTACAAAATTATTTATTTTTATTAGTTTTTATTTTGTTTTGTTGAATGTGAATCCAGAACATTCAGCCCCCCCTGGAAGACTCCGGTCTTTCAGAAAGTGGCAATGGGGCAATCTTAACGATGGGTCGTACATAATCTCCATTTGTAGTACGGACTGTGACAACACGGCATCTGTCATCTTTCCCAGGATGGACATTTATGATTCGTCAAAGAATCCATTTTGAAGGCGGAAGGTTTGGTTCCTTTAGCAGCACCATGTCATTGAGCTGTAGATTTCGTCTTGTATTCTGCCATTTGGGGCGATTTTGCAGCGATGTTAAATATTCTTTATGCCATTGTTTCCAGAATCCTTGCATGAGAGTCTGTAATAAATACCAGTTAGAACTTATCGAAATATTTGAAATATTTAAATCAGGGCTAGGAATTGAACTGTAAGATTCTCCGATCATAAAATGAGACGGAGTGAGCGCAATTGGTTCAAAATCGGAGGTTTGCCACATGGGGCACGAATTGAGAAGACATTCAATTTTAGCAAGGAGAGTATACATCTCCTCATATGTGAGTATGTGTTCACCAATAACACGTTTTAAATGTTGCTTTACGGATTTCACACCCGCCTCCCACAAGCCGCCAAAGTGGGGTGCAGAAGGTGGTATGAATTTCCAATCGATGGCATCTTTGGATAGATGATCGGCAATGGCGTTGTTTCGTTGTTGATTAATCAAGTGTTCATACATCTCGCCAAGCAGCCGCCTGGCACCGTGGAAATTTGTTGCGTTGTCGCTCCAGATTTCGGTTGGTTTCCCTCGACGAGATACAAAACGATCCAAGGCCAACAGAAAAGCACTGGATGATAGGTCGCTGACAAGTTCAATGTGAATTCCCTTTGTAATGAAGCAAACGAACAAGGCTATATAACCTTTGACAAATTTAGGATTCCTACCGCGAGCCAGACGTAGAGTGATTGGGCCAGCGTAATCGCAACCAACCTTACTAAAGGGTCTTGAAAATCGAACCCTTTCTACTGGAAGATTTCCCATTAATTGTTCAGATGTAGCTTTTCGTTGTTTGAAGCAGTGGAGACATTTAGCAACGACGGTACGGATGACATTTCGACAGCCGAGAATATAATATTTTTGTTTTAATAAAGACATCATTAACGATGTACCGGCGTGCAAATGGTGTCTGTGAGTATATTCGACGATGAGTTTAGTTATAGCGTGTGACTTGCAGAGAATTATTGGGTGTTTTTCATTAAACGACAGCTCAGAATTAGTTAGCCGACCACCGACACGGAGAATGTTTATATTATCAAGGAATGGAGCGAGCGATAAAAGCTTGTTTCGCGACGGCAACGACTTTTTCACTTTGAGGGTTTCGATTTCAACAGAAAACAGAGCAGATTGGGCAGATCTTATCAGGGAAAATTGAGCACTATCAAGGTCTTTAGATGAAAGGGGTCGTAGGTTATATGACTCAGGAGTTAAACGAAGATTTTCGAGAAAACGAAAAATGTAGGCGACCACACGTACCGATTTAATCCAATTTGATGATTTTGCAATGATTTGTCTTAAAATGTTATTGTCATTTAAGTTTGTCACGAACACCTTCACTGGGTTCGTTTTCCTCTCTTCCAATTGCTCATTGAGAACGTTTTCTAAATTATGTTGAGATTGAGGCCATTTACTGCGTTCCATTCGAAGCCAAGCAGGACCACGCCACCAGATTTCAGTCGAGGCCAGTTGAGATGGAGGTATTCCTCTTGAGGCGACATCAGCGGGATTGTCTGCAGATCGAACATGATTCCACGACTTCACTGGAATAATTGAAATGATCTCAGATGTTCTATTCGCGATAAAAACCGACCATTTTTTAGGAGGCACTAACAGCCAATGCAACACGATTGACGAGTCTGTCCAAGCAAAAACTTTCATTTGATTTACATAACTGTAACGAGAGTTTGATTTTATTTATTAAACGGGCAAGTAGAAGAGCGCCACAGAGCTCAAGTCTAGGAAGTGATAGAACTTTGACTGGAGCAACTTTGCTCTTAGCAGCTACTAATGATGTGGATACACTTCCGTCTGGATTTATACTGCGACAGTATACTACAGCAGCATAGGCATCCAACGAAGCATCGCAAAAGGCATGAAACTCGTAATTCTGCTTGCTCATCCACATAATTCTGGGAATGGAAAATGATTCCACCAAATTGAGTTCATCCCGAATATTGACCCAGCGCTGAGAGAGTTCCTGGGTAATTTGATCATCCCATCCTACCGACATACGCCACAAGTCCTGGAAGAAGATCTTTACAGCTATCACAACCGGAGCAAGAAAACCAAGTGGATCAAAAATACGAGAAGCTTCTGATAAAATTCGACGCTTTGTACACGATGTCGACTGATCAAGGTTTACCTTGTACGAAAAGCAATCTTTTGATGGACACCATTGCAGCCCGAGAATCTTTACCGTCAGAGAGTTTTCGAAATCGATGGGAGATAGCTCCCTTTGATCTTCAGGCAAAGATAGTAAAAGTGGCCAACAATTTGTTGTCCATTTACGTAGATTGAGGCCAGCAGATGATAGTACCTCCACGAGCTCCTCCTTAATAGCGATTAGATCTTCGATAGTGTCAGCGCCGGTCACAACGTCGTCGACATAAAAGTCACTGAGGATTATTGAGGAAGCTCTAGGATGTGTTTTAGCCGAATCTAAAACTAGTTGTTTTAAAGCGCGTTTCGCTAGAAATGAGGCAGCTGAAGTCCCGTAGGTTACGGTCAAAAGCCTGTAGTGTTTTATTGAAGATCCATTGTTTTCCCGCCATAGAATTCTTTGATAATTGGTATGATTAGGCGAAATCCATATTTGCCTATACATCTTTTCGATGTCTCCAGATATGGTGTATGCGTGACGACGAGAGCGAAGACATATTGTAAATATATCACGTTGGATTTCAGGACCCACGAATAGGGATTCATTCAGAGACTTTGAATCAAATGACGATTTAGCGGAACCGTCAAAAACTACCCTCACCTTTGTCGTGCTACTATCAGCCTTGAAGACCGCGTGATGAGGCAAATAGTAAGAATTAGGCGTGTTTATTTCCTCTACTGGTATTTCTTCCATATGACCTAACGAAAGATATTCATTTAAGAACTGAGAATATTGTGCTTTAAGGTCAGGATCACGAAGAAGTCTCTTTTCTACTGAATAAAACCTATTGAGTGCGATTTGAAAGGAATTTGCAAAGCTCGGACTGGCATTTGATTTAAATGGTAGATCAACCATGTATCTACCGTCGGTATTACGCCGATGTGTTTGAACAAAATGATCTTCTGCCTTTTGCTCTTCGATAGACAAAATCGGCTCACAGTTGACCTCTTCCAGACGCCAAAAGCGCTCTAGATCAAACTCCTGCGAATGATCAAGTTGTGTGCAGAATGCTCGTACTCCGACGGAAGATTCATTGTATGAAAGCTGATCACAGCTTCCAGCTATCACCCATCCGAAAATAGTTAAAACAGAGTTTGCAACACCTGGTTCTGATTTAGATGTTTCAAGTATAAGATTAAAGATTTGATCAGCTCCAATGAGCATATCGATTGGAGCTGGTTCATTGAACTTTGGGTCTGCAAGATCCAACGACAGAAATTGGTCTGTCTTCAATTTAAACGAAAGTGGTGGCAGCATAGAGGTAAGTTTTGATACTACATGAAAGTCGATATCTATGCTGCTTGAATTGAATCGCGAATATAACTTCAATGAAATTAGACCGTTTGTAGTTCCAGCAGACGTCGATGCAACTCCGATAATTGGAATACGTGATGGCTTTTTAGGAAGACCCAAGCGTTGGGGAGACCTCTCCGTAATAAACGAGACTTGGGATCCTGAATCAAGAAGAACGCGTAAATTTTGAAACGATCCGAATTTGTCTTGGACCTCGACAACAGCGGTTGGAAGAATAGTCGATGAATGAACACTGGAGTTGAGAGAATGATGAGAAACGAGAGATTTTGAGGTTTTTTGTGGCGATAGCGATGACGAAGATTGTTCATTTTTGTGTTGATTGTTTGTATAAGACGAAAGCGATGTGTTTTGTGGATCATGTACCAAGGAATGATGACGAGCATTGCATGATCTGCACCGAAATTTTGAATTGCATTTGTTAGATGCATGGCCAACTCTAAGACAGTTGAAACAAATTGAGTTATCTTTGACGAATTCGCGGCGACTGTTAATATCAAGAGAGATAAATAGCTTACAAAAGGGTAGTATGTGATTTTCTTTACACTTTGGGCAACTTTGTTTTGTTTCGACGAAATGCGAACGAATTTTATTTTCGGCTTTATTAACTAGTTTTTGAGGCCGAGTAGATGAACTGCACGATTCGAGACAACTGCATCGATTTTGTAGAAAATTGAGAAATTCATTGATTGTGCAATCATCCCGACATTCTACCTTTTCTGACCACGCTTGTTTTGTATCGTAATCTAACTTTTCAAGCAGAATGCAAATCAACCACGGATCTCTAGAGTTTATTTCCAACGCATTTAATCCACGGATTACTTCATCGGCACCGTTTGTAATTTTTCTTAAAATGTCAAGATTCGAGCCAGGATACGATGGCAATGACATGAAACTTTTAACGAATGAACGCACTATTAAATGTTTTTTATCGTAACGCGATTCGAGTCTTTCCCACGCTTCAACATAATTTTCTTCTGTGCACGAAATATGTTTTAGCAGAGCAGCCGCTTCGCCACCAAGAAATGATTTCAAGTAATGAAACTTTTGTGTTGAAGTTAAAGAGACGTTACAATCAATTGTTCCCGTGAACAGATCTCTAAACACCGGCCAGTCTTTATAATCTCCAGTAAACACTGGTACCACGAGTTTCGGTAGCACGACTGAAGGACGAGACCTCGAATGATCTAAATTTTGTAAAAGATTGGCGTTTTGTTTTGCTATTTCACTATTAGCTTTTAATGAGCGCTTACGAATTTCACCGGAGAGAGTAGCAAACACTTGGAAATATTTTGTTTCGTATTCACCAAATTCAGGCTCAGGATCTACAAAATCTTCTTCACCGCAGAATTCGTATAAATTGTCTTGTTGCAAGACGAATTCTTTCCAAGCCTCCCCCAATTTTTCTAGATGTATTTCTAGCATATCTATCTATGTTTTGGCCCTAGTGATTGTACCCTTTGCCCGACCGCGTTTTAGTTTTATGGCATGCATTTTACCGAAATACAGTTTTGGTATTCAAGGATTTTGCTAACGGTTTTGTATATATGTATGTATATATATGCCTTCAACCAAATGAAACTGTTCAAGGTTGGTGCAACACGTGTACGTTTACTGAATAGTATATGTATTTCAGAATAAAATGTTTTTAAAAGGATTTAGCTCTATATTGCATTAAATTCATGCAAATGTTCAAAAAAGTTTAGGTTCACAACGATGGATTAAATATGTATGTATTTGCATTGGTCACGAGGTTTGAATAATAATTTTTTAATAATTTTTAGCGAAAAGTCATGCAATCAAAAAAAAAACTGTTCATGCAAAATATGTTCAAATGCCAATATAATTATGTAGTATGATCTTATAATGATCACGCGTTTAATCGTTTTCGAATTAATTAATTTCCGCACACTGATCACAAGTTTAATCCGGCGAGCGAAAGGACCAATATGTTTTTGCACTATCTGTTTTAAATGTGGTTTTATATGTGGACTGTAATTTTAATATTTGTGTTGTGTAGTGTATAATAATATGTTTTAAACGAATATAGTTTCTATTTCAATTTATTATAAAATATATGTATGTATAATGTGTGTGTGTTTTGTGTTACCCAAATCCAGTGTAAAATGAATATATATATAATGTGTATGCTTGCGTTTTAGTTTTTACTACTCGATGTTGACTGTTCGACTTTCAATTAACAAGTGAAGTGAAAATTAATGTAGGCAATTGATTTAGCATAAGCGAATAACAGCGCAAAAGAGAATGCAAGAATAAGTAACGTTAAGATTTACAATGCTATTGAGAGCAAATGTAGCATTTAGATAACTGCATAGATTTATAGGGTGCTATTGGACATTGTTTGGCAAATTTACAAAATTATTTATTTTTATTAGTTTTTATTTTGTTTTGTTGAATGTGAATCCAGAACAATGACAATAATTTAAAAAAAACTAGTCGAGAGAAATACTGTAGTAAAATTTTTTGATGAACGGCGAATGCTACGTTGCCGGAGACCCCCCCCCCCCCTCCCCCTTGTCACATCTTGTCACACTCAGCGAGACCCCTCCCTCCCCCCTGTATGCGAACGTATTTTATGGACAGACCGTCTGCAACTAAGCTGCATTAGAAACTTCGAAAATAATATATTAGAAGCAGTTTTTTGTCCGAAGCTATTAGCACTATTTTTCTTCAATCAATTCGAGACACTCTAAAAATCTGTATTCCAGCTATATCACCCAAATAGTTTTCTTAAAAATATTAAAATAACACAAAAAGTTCTTGGTCCTTTGAAAACTTAAAAAAAAAATCAGACGTTTATCCATCCAAGTTTATCCAATGTATCATAAGCTGTTTGAACAAATACTCTAAAGTTTATCCTTTTTTGCAATGAATGTTAACTGCCATCAACAACAAGGTCTTATTCTACGCACTTTTTATATTTTCATCAATAATACTCCACTACCCTTAAACCTTGAAGAAACTTAACAACTTGACTGCATTTACACCGATTTATCTAAGCGGCGCTCTTTTTATGTGGTTTTTACTAGGCGTTTGTATCGATTCGTCAGAGAAGCCTGAAACGTCTACCGGACACTATCGTACCAATTATGCACAACATTTGCCTTTAATAACATGTTTAACATGTTTGGGAAATCATGTCCTATGAATTTATAATTAATTTCATACTTTCTAAGAAGATCATTTTACTGTAAATAATTTACAAAATTTCTAGCTGACCCACCCGGCGGCGCAGCGCGGTGTAGCTCGAACCTTCGGTGATTTATTGTAATGCATCGAATCTTCTTGCAATAATTAGATGAAGTAAAATATATGTTGTTGAGGAATATTGAAGCACTCTTCTGTTGATACAATTATGAAAATCGTTCAGCAGTTCTTAAGTTCACTTTACGTTCCCGTTCCCGTTTAAATATGGAAATGAAATATAATCTCTGATACATACTCCTAGGAAAACACAGCATTGTAATGGTTAAAAAAATTGAAATCAACCGCTGAGGTTGCTGAATTCTCTTTTTTGTGTTAAGTTTAAGTGGGAATATGGGGATGAACAATGAGCTATGTTATTTCTTAGGCTCTAGAGACTAGAACATCTCTGTTCCAAATTTTTTCTATAAACAGTGCTCTAGTGAAATAGCCAGTTGCATTCCTCCCCTGAAACAATTTAGCCGCAACACCCGCCTTGCTAGGAATGCTCATCAATTTTACCTTGAGCCCAACTTCGGGCGTACAGTCAAGTATAGAGATTCATATTTTATTCGCACCACCCGAATGTGGAATGCTCTACCTGGCCCTGTTTTTCCCCTGCATTACGAATTACGATTCACAAAAGTTCAAAAGCAACGTGCATCGATGTCTCCTTTCAAATCCTCTCCTATTTTCCTAAATACTCGCACTGTGTTTAATAACATTATAAGGGTAGTCATAACCCCTTGATGTGCGCGTTAATTATAAAAAAAAGTTTCATTCAAATCGGCCCAGTAGTTTTAAAGCTTATTCAATGCAAACAAACAAACCAGCAAAAATCTTTCCTTTTTATAATAGTGTAAAGAATGCGCTTTACAAATAGCCTGATTTCAAATCAATCAATATATCTCCTTAATCTCGTCTACCTTCGCGCTTAAATTTCGGGCGTATTTTCGACGATAAATTACGAAAAAACAAAAATTTCTTTTATTTAATTATGTAGTTCATTATTAAAATTTAAAAAAAAAACTTGGCCTTGGCGCGTCTTTGAATCGACCTCGGCCGGGCGACATAATAGGCTTGGTGGAACGATTTTTCAGCTTCAGAACCTTGAAACACTTAAAAAAATCATATTTTTTTACTTCTAACTAATACGACTACGTTGTAAAAAATTGGGAAAACTTTTTTTTAGAAAAAAAAACTCGTGTATAATCACAGTTAAACGTTTCAAGAATACGAAACAATTTCCAACATCTTTGTCTTTGATAGTTCCGTTAAAATCGTTGAAAATAAAGAACACTGCTTTCGAGAAAACACGTTTAAAGTGAAATGATTAATATAATTAGGTGAAGGTAGAACACAAAAAAAATCTCATTCACCTTGCTCTTTGATTTTTTACTTAAAATATTCAACCGGAAGTTAAAAGTGAAATCTCATAATCTTTAAGAGGCACAAAGCAGCAAACTACTAGGTTCGTGCTCTCGATTAAACTGACACTCTCATGTAGTTTGTTTCCCAACCTTACGAAATAGCTTTAAGAGCTTTTGGGTTTAGTGTCGAGTAATGTTTTCCCCCAAAAAGGGGATGAAAAAGAATAATTAGGTGGGTATTACAAAAGTCTTCAAACGATTCGTTCTTATATGTGTATATGTATGTAATGTACAATGTACATACATTCGAACAATTTTCATTCACATAAACAAACTCAACAATAACTTTCCTAAACCAATAACACCTAATAAAAAAATAACATGCTGCTCGTCGTTTGTTGGACCATCCACCCCATTGCATCGTTCTGGTAGTGGGTTTCATTATGATTGTAAAATTCCTTGAATATGATTGAAAATACGTTTTTGAACATGATACGCTCTGCACAGGTGATGCCGTTTGGACTGAATTTTAAATCAACCTTTCCGTTTCGAATTCCCTCTGCAAAAAAAGACGAGGAAAACAAAAACAAAAAAACAACTTAAGAGCTATACGTGTTCATTTCGAATTCATTCCCGACCATAAGTTTACTTCACTTTTTCTTTCTTGAATCTCCGACTAGAGATCCTTGAGTCTGAGTACTACCTATGAAACGAAGCTATAACTATACTTATACTCTCAGATCTTGGGTATTATTTGGATGCTTGCTGAAGCTATATGAAGGACTGAACCACCCTGTTTAATAAAGCCAACGGCATGTACCACGTGTTACAGCTCACTTGTGAATAGTAAAATATAGCTGGGTAATGACCAAATGATGACTTTTAACATTGTTGATATATAGACACACATTCTGATTTCGCCATCAAAATGATGTGAATTTGTGTTAAAGCACGTTTCAAAATAAAGGAGAATAATAATTGTAGCATATGCTACAGCTCCATCGCATCATTAAGGGTGTCAGAGCGGGACTATGGGGTGGGCTATACAGCACCATAAGGCCTTAACAAACACATCCCTAGATTGATGTGACTTTCTCTTCCGCGTTTTGCTCTCCCAAGCATTTACCCAGAAATGTTTTTGTGATATATTTTTGCAAAAAAAGAATAAAAAACATTTTATCACGCGATTATAATTTCTGTAGCATTATTATACCTATACTACAATGCAGCGCGGCAAAATAATGTAATTGAATGTAATTGTTTCACTCATGTAGATCCGGTTTTCATGTATAATTAAATGAACATTTTATATCCTACTTTCTCTCTCCAGAGAGAGGGCACAGATGTCCCCAAAAAGTAATAAACACGTAGAAAAAAATAATCTCCTGTAATAATTCTGTGTAATGCGCATCCATTTACGAAATTTTGTCATGAAACAAAATTCACATGTTGAAAAGAAAACAGTGTGTCTGGAAAGCAAGTCACACAATGCTTAAAATTAGAGATCCAAATCCAGTGCATAGAACTGTCAGGCATATCAACATTTCTTACTAACATTTACTGTTGTTTTATTCGAAAATAAATTTGAAAACATGTTCAGTATAGCTTTGAGAACTTTGCTTGAAGAAAAACAAATTATAGTGTCAATATGGACAACCAAGGGTTGTTAGAAGATGTTTGAGGGATAGTTCAAACCCTTTAGAGTTACCTCAATTGTTATAAGCACATTCGTAAATTTACTCAA
This sequence comes from Melanostoma mellinum, assembly GCA_914767635.1. NCBI lineage: Eukaryota > Metazoa > Arthropoda > Insecta > Diptera > Syrphidae > Melanostoma > Melanostoma mellinum. The sequence goes on along the minus strand of OU612058.1, from coordinate 264,354,179 downwards.
CTTTTTCCCACCATTTCTCGATATTTATTTGTTTTATAGGTTTCAAAAGTATTAATGAGTAAATAAAACATTTATTGGATGTCCTACTTCTGGAATTCCAGCAATAGTAAAATTGAGTGCATGTTAACGTTTCTTCGCCCAAGGAGGATACCAAACGGGAGTTGGAAACGAGTGCAGTGTTGGTTTGGCTTAGTGAAGTTTTATTACGGCGCTAGCCGCAGTCCTGGAGTCTTTGAGAAGAAGATATATGTCCAGACTGAATCGCGGTCAGCTTTAATCAAATTCAAAAGAAATCTCAACTGGCACTTATTTGTTGTCTTTGGCCCTAAAAAAAATTTCATTTTTATTTATTTCTTAATAAAAAAATTCCCGGGAATTTTTCGATTAGAATAAGAGAGAAGAGAAAAAGGAAACATTTCCCCGAGAATTTTCATTTAGAATGGGGATAGTATAACGCATTTAATATAACACTATCTATGAATAGTGTTTTTGAAAGCTAATAGGTTAATCTAGTGGTTGTTTCTGAGTAAACGAGTCTCAAAACTTTAAGAAAAATCAAAATTCCTTATTAATGGTTATTTAAAAAAAAGCTGTAGAGGCTAAAAACAACCTTTTTTTTTTAAGCGGAGTGTTGCGAAATAAATGAAAATTTTTTAGACATCCGCGAGATCATCGTTTGCCAAATGAAATCAGCGAGTTGTTCGGCACCCGTTTGGTAGATATTTACCGACTCATATACAAATAAAAAGTTTATAATTTTGAAAAAAAAAAAAAATTTTACACAAACCAATGTTTTTATTAGTTCTGAATCAAACGCAAAAAGCCGAACTTGAAAATGCTTCTTAGTTTTTAGAAATTAAAAAAAAATTAAAGCTAATTTTTCAGTCAATCTTTGTGGATATTCTTCCACAAAAACTATGAAAGATTTTCACGTTCAGTATTCTGTGACTCAAAACTAATGAGAGCATTTATTGAAAGAAAAAGCCACCCCTAATCAAGCGAGATATTGCAAAAATTTATTTAAAATTAAAAAAAATTGACTTTGTCTTTTTTACAAAATTTTTAACACTGAGTAAAGTGTGGTATACCCGTGGCGTGATGGTTAGCATGTCCTAACCAGAGGTTCGAGGTTCAAATCCCAGCAGAGGCAGAAATGTTTTTACACGGGTATGGCCTTTTGCGAGGAATTAGCAAGTCCTCCGTTAGTTGCTCCATTGTTGCACCTAGGCGAAACGCATATATGGAGTGAAGGTCACAAAAACTTTCTTTTTTGATTTTTAAATCACAATACTCTAACTAATAATAAAATTCTTTTATTATTACAAAAATTTTTCATGTAGTCCTCCGTTAGTAAATTGGTTGTCATGAAAAGCGCTCTCTCAATTAGCCGTTCGGAACCGGCAGAAAATTGTAGGTCCCCTCCATTCAGCAAGGCATGGTTGTCTAGGCCCAGGAGCTCCTCGTTTCAGTTTTCGTCTCAGTTTTCAAGAAAAGCCAGAGGATATAGAGATATTTAAAAAGAAAGTGTATATATGCACCCAAGGTGGTGCTGTTGGTTCGTTTGACACCCCATTTTGAGTAATTTTAGTGGAAAAAAGGTCGTGTAGGCTGGGTTCGTTCAACATCGTCATTTCTGATAAGAATCAGTTTCTCATGATCAATTTTAAATGAGTGTATTGCAGTTGCTTCAGTTGAAAATCTGCTGGTGTTGCCAGAGTTTGCGCGAATTTGAAGATGTAATTGATGTTAGTAAATTTAAAAGTTTAAAAAAGTTAATTTTATACCTAACAAATTTATTTTATTCGGACGCAAATTTCAAATCATTATTTTTCTAACTGCAAGTTCTACGATTAAAAACAAAATTTTTTTAACCTTGCATTTCAATAACAGAACTTGAGTTGGGCCTGGATCCTGGCAATGCGCGTGGCTTCTGACAATGCAATAATTTTCAACTTAAACGAATGCAATAAGGCGGTGTTAACTGAACCAGTCTGCAACATCTTTTTTCCACTCAAATTACTCAAATTGCGGTGTTAAAGTTTAAAGTAAAAAAACTCCATAATAGAGCAAAAATACTAATGAAAATCCTTCTAATATTTGCTTTTTTATTGATCTATCATCACTTTTCATAAAATTATTTTTGTTTTTAAATTTATAAAAAGATTAAAAAATTGAACTCATAAGTGTTATTTGCACTTCTTGTCAATTTAAATTTTGAAGTTAAAACTATGACTATAGCATATGTTCTGAGTTCTGACACACTCGATTTTTCTGTTTCAATATATTTTAAAATGTGCAAAATTTTCTTTGAATCTTTTGAGAAAAGTTCTTCTTGACTGTCCTTTATATTCTTTTCTAGATGTAGGCGCTTGATTACGAGTAATTAACAATGTGCAAAAATAAAAGCCTTAGATCTTAAACATGAGATTGCTTTAATTTGATTGATCGATTACGTTCTGTTTCTGTACTGTTACAAATGGTGATGAACTCTTTAAAAATGAATGAATGAAACTGTAAATTATTTCAAAAGTAAGCCAAAACAGTTCTGGCTGATTATACGGTCTTTCGGATTAATATTTTACCAATAATTAATATTTAATTAATATTTATATATTACCAATAAATATTTAAAATTTTACCAATAATATGAATGTGAAATGTGATTGCATCTAAACAAAAGAACTGCAGAAAGCTTTAGTGTCGGCATAAGTAGAGTACTGTTAGATGAATATTACTTTGACATTCGAAGATTATAAATGATTAAAATATTTCTCTTACACACAATCGTTGCATTAGAATTAACTCCTGATTTTTTAAGTTGTTAAATTTTATCTTGAGAGCCTACAATCAGATTTTTTCTTTTCATTCCGCTTCACTCCCTACTTTTATTAAAAATTTGTTTGATGCTCTTATTCATGCCTTCATTGGTTAAAAATATAAAATTCAATATTGTAAATATTAAAGTCCATGGAGCACTTAATGCGTATATTTTCTTATTCCTCACTTGACAACGACATTGTACTAAAAAATTCTACAGAAGGCAAACAAATTTAGCATTTCGAAAATGACAACCCTAATTCGAGGCAAACGCTTTTCAGTGATTTAATTTTTCGATTAAATCTGAATTTAGGACGAAGTCTGCATTTGCAGTTGTGGGTTCCCCTGCCGCTTTGTTCTGTGACAACGAAACCACACGTCCACGTCCTTATACGCTGAGATATCCACATCGTCGTACTCATCATCTCGACTTGTCATTTCGGAAGTGAAAAGCAGAATTTCTGTGCGAAGGGGAGTGTGTTTTAATGTTGGGTATGCTGTCAGGATTGTGGGGGTAATTTGTCCTTATCAAAATACCTATATACCTATCCAAGTTCATTTCCAGATGGTGTTCGCAGTTATCATCGCCAGCTTAGCGTCTTCACAAAAGGTGTGTGGAGATGAAAGAAGGCTGAGCAAATTGTTCGTTGTGTGTCATGTTTTCTAGAACATTTTGACCTAGAATCATAAATCTTCTTTATAAGAGTAGGTCTTGCTGGTACACTAAAGTGTCATACAGATAGAGCGTATAGTTAAAATCAAAATAAATAAAAATTAGATGATTCTGGTGTCGGATATTATGCAATATTTTTTAGTTTGATACTCGTTCCTATTTTTTTGTTTTGCTGAATTGAATTTGAGAAGTCCGGTGGCTTGTGATTAAATAATAAAACAACTGTGGGATATTTGTAAGCCACTCGAACTAATAAAACATTTCTTAAACTCTTAAATAAGGTAAGGTTGTTTTTTCATAGTTTTTTTTTTATCAATTCTCTGCAAATTGAATTTCGTTGTTACTTGTTACACGTCGCATAAATCAAGGCCCAACTCGATTATATTTTAGTTCTCGGATCGAAAAATGATGGATTTGCATGTTGTGCTAGTTGACTTAAAAAATGCATTCGATCGACAACCACGAGGCCCTCAGACAACGAGGAGTTCCAGAGTCCTTTGTAAGGATGATAATTGATATGTAAGATTAGATGTCCAGCTGGTGCCACTAAAGCATTACAATTTAGAAGTCAAATAAGGTGCACACCAAGGAAGCGTCTTTAGTCCTTTGCTCTTTATTACAGTTCTTGACCATGCTGGAAGATAAAATACAGAACGCCAAAGTACATCAGCTATTCTTTGCTGACGATCCCTGCAAGATGCTCTTAAGGTAAAAGTTTTAGAAGATAGTAACACGGTATTATACTGAGTTCTTCTGCTGTCCGTTTTCGGATCTAGACATGCCTATTAGCTATTACAGTTGTGAAAAGTTAAATATCTGGGATCTATGATCAATAGTATTGCAACCTGACATTTTGGGAATGAAAAATGCTGCCTAAGCTGAAGGAAAGACTCTTCACCGCGGTTGTGCGTCCAGCACTCACATAAGATTCATAATGTTGGACAATGTACAAAAAAGTATGAGAGTAAGTTGACGGCAGCTGAGATAAATATGATCCATATGTCAGCATTTTTTTTCTTTTGTTTATTTAAAATTTGTAATTAGTTTTAGTTTAAGTAAGAATTATCTGCAAAATATATAAGAAAAATAAAATCGAATCTAAATCTTAATCTAAGGAGTAACAATTAAGATAAATTTAATAAATTAACTAGCTGACCAGTCGCCCGGCGTAGTTCGGGTGACCGGATTGGACAAATTAAGTTTCCGTTCCGGTTAGAGTATGTTATTCATGGACAATGTAGTGCTTTCACTAACAGTGCAGTATTTTCTAAGTTCCCGGTAGCGTCTCAGTTCCCGTCTCTTTCCCGTGGGAATAAAATATGGTCGGTGTAAGTCGGGAATAAAATCGCATTGTAATGGTGAAACACATGGCGAGATCAGTCCAGTGGTTTTTGAACTTTCTACGATTCACTTTTCCGATTGAAAAGGTATTACGTTTGATGGAGACGATATGTGACGATAAATGCGTTTTCCCTCCGTGTTGCTACCATAGATTTTATATACAAAGCCCCGAGTAGCAAGACTATAATTAAATCCCATATTCCTAGAGGATTATGAACTATGTTTCATTCCCATATTTCTATGCGAACGGCAACGGGAACATAACAGGTTCAATATTAAAACGAGAACGTAATCGGAAACTAAGAGCATACTGGAACCATTTCAAAAATTCTTTTTCTGTTAGAGTTCTTCACTATGCTGCCCGAGTAGCATGAACATGAACAAATTTGATTTCCCATCCCCTTCAAGGATTTTTTCTAAATTATCCTGAAAAAGCATACATGACTTAATAGCTCATAAAATACTTGTAAGATTGTAAACGAAGTCATGGGACCAATGCAATACAATGAATACTATCTTCTGTTTTTCATTTTCATTACCAATGCAATTATTATAATTATAATAATTATAATTATTTTTATAGCTTTTGATAGTTGCCTAGCATGCTTTTTCAGGATAACTAAGAAAAAGTTATTTATCTGTATACGTATACCCATAGTTCGGGTACGCCTTTTTGTAGGTTGAAGTGACTCCAAGATAAGAACCGCAGCTCTCCGAGGGATTGGTTAAATGTTAACCGAATTTGCATGTTAATGTTTCCCGAAATACAATTTGTTGTGTTGTGCTTATAATTTTATCGACGTTCCAAAGATAAATCATTGAAAAAAAAAACCTTTGCCAAAGAACACATCTCTCATGTTTATCTAAACCTACACACTACCTACACATATTACAAAAAAAAAAGAAACCAAATCTAAAAATCTAGACACAATCCAATTTTTGGTTATTTTTCATATTCGATACATCACGGCAAAATATTTAGAATATTGGATATACGAGTATGCTCTCTTGGGGGCTGCCATCACCATCATCGCCCTGGATTCAGGATTGGTTTCAATATGGGAATCCACAATTGATTTCTCCTAGCAGTAGTTGCGCATAAATTTATTTCGCCCGCTATAACGGAGTTGAGAGAGAAAACGTCATCATATTTCATTCATTACTCAATGATTTATTCGAATATTTGGCAGAGATAAAGGTGAAATTTAAATCAAAATGTTGCGGATTTTCTATGCTTTGTGTTTGCCCCCTTTTTCGCTTGTAATCCAATGGAAATATCGAAATATCGAAACTCCGGGCGAAAGATTTGGCATGCAATTTTTCGTGTGTAAAGTTGGTGCTATTAAGATTATTCACAGTAGGTACAGCATATGCGTTCTATGCAAAAAGACTTGCATATTTTTGAATAAACCGGGCGAAAGATATAAATTGATTGACTACCATAACGGGGGATAAATGTTCTCTCTTTGCAGAAATATCTGAAGTAAAGATGCAGCATCTGCGATTGACAACTGATTCGTTGTATACGTTTTGCAACATCATGTCCACATGTAGTCAATATGTACATAGAACTAAATTATATACAACGTATACATGACGCGACAGAAGAATTTTGGTTCATTGACGCACGGTCAGGTCAGGTCGCTGCAGCACCTTTAAAAAAAATAACAACTCTGGGATTTATGCGACATAAACTGCTTTCTCTACCGAATGCCATTTACATAAGTAGCGTGTCATTTATTGCCAAAAACGAACACACCCTTCCCATTTTCGGCTAGGGGTTGTTGGGCGATGTTATTGGTTTTGATTACTTTCGCTGCGTAAAATAAGGTCAGTTGGGGGTTTTGGGCAATAATCCTTCTTGATTAACATACACATTTGGTGTATAGTTATGAAATTGTTCGTAATCCGTGTTCCATTGAATTGAGTGTTAAATTAGTTATACTCAACTTTTTGCGCACATATGCCGGGTTCTATCCGTAACTGTAATTGGTATGACTATTGACAGAATTTATGACGTGGCATAATCTTTAATCCTTCTAACTTAATTGCTTACCGGGGAACAGTTGGTTGGGTCAATGTATTAATGCGGATGTTGGCAACATGTTTGTTTAATTGATTTCGAGCAAAAATCATTGAAAATTGGGGTTTTCGGAGCACTTAAAATAGTAAAATCTATTTTTAGATTATATTGTTTGAGTACTATATGCAATGAGAAAAGTAAACGAGAGGCAGGGTGAATATTAGAAAGTTATAAAAATACTTTTTGTCGTTTTGAGTTGGACTTGTCAGGTTTTATATCCTCCCGTTTTTTTGCAATTCTCAATTCCGAATTCGTACGTTTTCCGTTCACTTATCAATTGAAATCGGAATTGAATCCGGTTGATGAATTATGTGAAAAACTATTACAACATTCAAATAATAACATTATCCATGCACTAACAATAGTTTTTATTAAAGAACAAAGCATTAGCTTTCAAAAACACTAAAGTATGAGAACGTAAGTTTCTTAGTTGATTTTAAATAATTTTTTAAAAAATTGATTCATTTTTTTTATAAAATTGCCCCTCGAGCCTACACGGAGATATACAGACCACCTCCGATACAATTTTTTTCTTGTCTTGACGCAACCTATCCATCCTGATCCTTTGAAAAACGGTATCTGAAACACCCTACATAAATAAAAGAAAATTAAAAAATTGAGATCGGTGAAATTTATTTTTTAACTTTTTTTTACATATAAGTTATTTAAAACACATTTCCGAAAATTTCATGAAAATTCATGGACTGGCCCATGATTCCTAGGTATAAAGCTTACGGCACTCCACTAATAGTAAGCATTGGAAAATGGGCATACAAATTTAATTTCCAAAACGTAGTGAATTCACTTTTGACTTTTTTTTTAACACCAAAACATTTCATATACGAATAAATGAATTCTTTTGAAACTCTGTTGGATTCAAAGTGACCTTCATTTCAATTTATTTTGAACGAGTTTTTGGCAAAAAAAAACACTTGATTTAATACAAATTCTTTTAATTTTTAGTTAACTTTTTTCTACGAGCGTAGGTACATGCGTATATGCGTAAACATAGGCTGAAAACTATAGCCCAAATTTATAGTCATTTAAAATTTCCTTAAAATAAGTCTTAGTGCCACACTGCCACACTTGCTTAAAATTAAACTTTCTTAAATTTATAATTGATTTTAACTTCACACTTTTTTAAAGTAGCGGGTCAAAATTCTGGCTTCAAAATACTGCTTTTCAAAATTCTGCTTTTAAAACGAAAATTCTGATTTTCAAAATTCTGCTTTTTTTCATTCTGGTTGACAAAAATTCTGCTTTCCGAAATTCTGCTTTTCAAGATTCTGGCTATTGAAAAAGAAAAAATTCTGCTGATTATTTTTTTATAATATTTTTTATTTACAGAAGAACAAAAACAATCCAAAAGAAAAACTAAAAGAAACAACATAATATGAAGCTATAAACAAGATAAAAAAGAACAATATTTTTTGCAATACGCATGAGATATCCTGATATCCAGTGTGACTTAATTTTTATTTTTCTTTATCCTCTCCTCAGGCTTCGAACGCTCAATTTCTGATTTGGCACTGATAAACTCCTTTCGTAGGTTTCCAATTAATTTCTAGACACCTGCGTGCTGCGTGGCTACGGCCAATTATAGCTTTCAGCCGACGATTCCAAGCCTCATTGTTTTGCGTTCTTGGGAATGCATTTCTAGTTTTATCGTAGTTTTATCATAGGTAAGCAAACTGAGCTATGTAATTCTTTTGAGTAGGAGAGCGACATTGAGGAAACCAAAAAACTACTAGTCTACTTTTAAATTCTTTAGAAAGTAAGAGTTTGCAATTATTATCAATATTCTGCCAATTATAAAGAAAAAGAAGGTTTGGAAAATGATAAAAAGCACGCACTTCTTATTCTTTATAATTGGCAGAATTTTGATTAGCAGAATTTTGAAAAGCAGAATTCTAGAAAGTAGAGTTTTAAAAAGCAGAATTTTGAAAAAATAATTTTGACCCTGCTCTACCTCATCTGTGGCACACCACATTTATATGTTGAGCATTAGTTTTAAATCCATAACTTGAACGGTCTGAAAGGCAACTTACTTCCTCATTCAAAACTGGTATTTCAATGACTTTGGAACAATAGTTGACCTGTTCGCAGTGGCGGATTAAGGCTTATTGCCGCCCTAGGCCCTGTCTGATACGCCGCCCTTTTTGATCAACAAAATTCTATATATTTTAAATCATAATGCGAAGCATCAGAGAGTGCTCTATTTTTTATTCAAATATAATTATTAAATAATACAAAAAAATGTTTATTAAACTCTAGCTAGCATAACAAATAATAATGAGTATTTTTTTACATCAACTATGTCATCATAATCAATTTCTTGAATTAGTTGAGCTTCAATAGACAATAATGCTGAAGCATAAGTCTATCTTGGAGCTTGGCCAAACTTGCGCGTAAATAAGATTTAACCCTTTTCAAAGTAGAAGAAGATCTTTCTCCTGAACAATTGGTAGCGGGAATACTTAAAAAAATACTCAGAGCGATCTTCGAGATGTTTATCCGAATGTGGACATTACATCCGGATAAACATCTCGAAGATTTCGAGAATGCATAACATGGTATATTTCTTGTGCGGAGCGTACATTTTCTGTATTTGCTAGGGAATCTCTGAGCTGACATTGTAAATGAATACATTCATTCTCTAATGTCTCTTCCAAATCATTAAGATACTTTTTAACTAATTTATTCGCATGATTTTTCAGTTCAATCGCGTCTATATCAGACAAATTATCAAAAAAATTTAAATTTTCGTAGTATTCGATAAGCACTTTTACGGCCAAATGTACGCTTAAGGTATCTAAAATTGGGTAATACACATTGGTGCGAAAATTTTCGTGACCAGATGAAGGTATTGTTTCATTCACCCGTGACTCATCTGCCTGAATTTTTCTGTTTTTCTTGCGACCTGTATCATAACGATAATTAACTTGAACTCCAGACAGTGCTTTTGCTTTTTCTTCATATTCAGACTATTGTTTGTCCCTCATATCTTGAAGAAATAATGTCAGTGAACCATAAATTTGTACCACAGATGATAAATCCGCATGAGATTGTTTAGGCTTCTTACGTGCAGCATTAAAACGATCTAAAATAACATTCCAGACTTTGACCGAAATTGTTGTTTCTAGAAGCTGTAATTTTCGCTGCAATCCTGTAGCATCAGATCGCGTAGTCGGTTTTTCATAACGATTTTGAGCAATAAAGTTCAGTGCATTAATTATTCCAAGCCACTTTTTGTGTAACGTATAACATGCATCATGACGAGCAGACCAACGAGTTTGAGAGAGACTCTTTAATCTTTTCCAACGATGTGTTGATATAGTGAAAAAATTATAAAGTTCTTGTAAAGTAGAAAAAAAGTCAACTGCTTCGGTTACAGATTTAGCTGCACAAGTTCCAACTAAATTTAACAAATGGGCAGAGCAAGGAACATATTCTTGTAATGGATTAATCGTTTTGATTCTTGACTGCACTCCTGAATATAAACCTAACATATTGCTTCCGTTATCATAACTTTGACCACGCCAGTTCATTATGTCCAAACCATTGTTTTCAAGAGATTTTAATAAAGCATCTTCAATATCTTTAGCCATATGGCCAGTATTTAGTAAAAATTCTAAAGATCTCTCAACAATTTCGCCGTTACGTAGACAAATAGCAAGAAACTCAATAACCAACTTAGAGACTTCTACTTTTTTAACGGCACTCTTAAAACTGAAATAATTACTGTCACTGGCTTACAGATGTAAAACGCTAATTAATTCTATACGTTAAATAAAACAAAGTCAAACTTGGCAATACCTGCTACGCGTAGTGCTCTTGTTTTCTGTAAACATGTGTAACACACTCACCCTCTAAACGGAACTCATTCTCAATCGCATACAAAACCTACCTACCTAGGTCCTCTGAAACTACTCAGAATAGCTTCCTATAAAGACCTCAAAACGTGAAAATCTGGTAAAAACTCGATTTTTGGAAATCGAGGTGAAACTTCGATTTTCAAAGAAAAAGCGAAAATAAGTTAAAAAACAATAAGTACATAATTTCAAATGCTTAATATATGTAAGAATAATCTCACTAAAGATACAGAATATGGAAAAAAAATATTTAGTAATTCGCAAAGAACATTATAAATTTGATTAACCGAGTTTCATTGAGAATCACAAATATGGAACATAGGAAAACAACAACTCTAAACTCTAAACCGATAAGTGGACAAAAATAAGTCACTTGCAGAAGTTAACAAGAGGGATGGCTGGAGGCTGTTAGTTGTTTTGCGATATTTTGCTGAAGTGAATACAAATTCTCAATGAAACTTGGTTATTGTTTATTTTTAATAACCTTATTTGATAATTAGACTATAATTGATTCCATCAAAACATTAGTAACGGAATCCCTCAATTTGAAAAGTCAAAGAAAAAATTAATTATAAAATAGTCCATAGAAAACTTTTAATAAATTCAAAAAAAAAAAAAAACCGCCAATTTAAAAATAAATGTTTGGTATATTTCTACGGCTCTGAAATTTTAAAGTTCTGAGAAATTTTGACGCCCCCCAAATCGTGCCGCCCTGCCCGGGCCTCACGGCCTTAATCCATCACTGCATGTTCGGAGTTGCGCTGGTGTAATTATTAAAATCGTTGTTCACACTTTATTTTCAAAAAAACCAAAAACTGTCAGGAACACTGGCTAAGCTAAGCTGAAAGTTTATAGCTTCCCGTTCCCATTCTTATAAGAATTTGGGGATGAAATATATAGTACATATGTATTTGTTACTGAGGAATATTGTAGCATCCTAATTCCTAATGCTGAAAGAGATGAAGAAATAGGTCTGGTTGCTCCGCTCCCTTTCTCGTTCCCCTGGCAGTTCTATGTTTTTAGTATAGTTAAGTATTTTTCACAAGGCACAAAAATAAGAGTTTGTCCACCCAAAAATAAGTATGAACTATATTTCCATTGTTTCCTAAAAAATTCGTGATGAATTTATGCTTGTAAGTTACTTAAAATCAAATTTCGTCATTTATTCGTCGTTTGTTGGTCGTGCTCATGTGAATAGTTCTTTACCCTGCAATTCGCGACGACCGACGAATCTTCTACGATCCAGGATCAGCCCAACACCGTGGCTGAAACCAGCAACCGCTCTCCTCCCCCTACAACCAACTTACATAACGACAACCGGACCTGCCTGTATATATAACTTAACCTCAATTACTACAAATATAAATGAAGTATAAAAATTGAGCCATTTTATAAGTGTGGTCCCTTCGGTGCCAACTAAATATTAAGACAAGCAAAGTACATATGTATATTCTAATATCTATTATTTTAACTTAAGTTAAAAAATTGTAAATATAAAGGTTCAATAAAAACTAATTGAATTGAATTTGTTGCAATTCGTGACGAGGCCAAAAAAACTTTTTGACTGAATTTAATATTTCAGAGGTGAGATAGACGAAACTAAGAAACCTGAATATTTTCCTGGGAACCGTGCACACTTAACAATTTGTCAGTCAGATTTTGCTGAATAAAATGTGAACACTCCAATCGACCGCATGTTCGTCTTGGTTGAGTATATATTTCAATGTATTTAAATTTTTCTATTAGTATCTGTACCTTATACTGCTTGTTAAAAATAATAAATGCTTTAGAATATAGATAAAATATAATAAGATAAAATTGTTTGTAACATTTTTCTGACTGCGAATAATGAAAGGTACGACAATTCAAGATTAAATATTTTTATGCGAAAAGTAGAAAATGAAAGCAACTCTTGTAAGTGTTTTGTTTTTTAAGCCAACCATCATATTGGACTGTACCGCATTAGTATTTCCACCTCCCCATTATCCTGTGCTTAATTAAATTTCTAAGAATGCTATGAATGAAGGAACAAAAAGACAGAAAAGATGGAAAACCAAAGAAAAAAATAAAGAACTGAAAAATTATTTTTTAATTAATACGTAACCTAGGGGTGGTCAATTTAAGCGAATTAAGCTCTCATGCCTTGCCATTCAACTTGCCACCTAAACCTATATAAATATCCACACCAACTTCCGAACAAAGAAATGTCGCGTCGTGAGTTTAAATTAAAATTTTAAGGTGACACTTGCTACTGACACCAAAAAGGAGAAAAAAATCACTTTTTTTCTTCGTTGAAGTTTTTTGTTTTGTTTTGTTCTTGGTGTGATTTATGATTCTTTATTAAGACGTTCAAATCAAAACACAAAAAAAATTAAATTAAAGGATTTCGTCTAAATTATTACCTCCCAGGGGCAATCTATCAAATGTTTTTCCAATTAAAGACCAGCAGTCAACTATATAGGACCAGCATCTGTTGTATGAAAGCTTTACAAGATGGGAATTGACAAACTAGTCAGTCTAAGCCTATAACTTTTAGCAGTTAAGTTAATATTAAGAGTATCGTAAAGTTTATGTCTGTACTTCTTGTGAAGCTGCTGCCTAGAAGACCTCGTCAGTTTAATTGGCTTACAAATTTTTAACGCTCCACTAATGACTGTGACAACAATTCTTCTACCACCAATGCCACAATTTGATGCTCACTCCTTATGTTTGCCAAGTGTCTTCCCCACCTTTATTAGCGTTTTACCCTAATGTCATCATTTTGTATCGTGAAGGAAGGATTCATGCTAAACGTTTAAATTGAAAAGAAAACCACATCACACATACAGACATAAATACCATTCATATACATAGAGTTGATTTGAGTTGGGGATGGCAAGCAGCGCACCCCCAAATAACATGCTTCTATCCCTTTGCGGATGACACACAAAAATACAAACGAGATAACTACTACACGTGTTCGCTATAATCTAATACGATTGTAGTTTCCCTGTAAACAAGTGCTTCTTCCTTAGTTCTCTGAACAGGTCCACCAAACCAACCCTCGAAGAAGATGCTGCATTGCTTTTGTGTATGCTTAAATAATAGCAACAACAAACGTTACAATGGCAGAAACAGCGTAGTACATGTGTTAAGAATGAAATCCTTCTATTATTATTATTGAAATCCATTTTTTATTTCCGTCTGCAGGACTTTATCGCAACAGTTGTGCTAGAAATTTTGTAATTTTTAAAAATAAAAATGGTAGTAGTTTTTAAATAGGTTAAAAGTCTCAGCTGCCCAGTTCGATAATTTATTAAAAAAAAAAAAACCATAGACTATTGCAAAGTAAAAATTCCAATTGTTTTCCTTAAATATAATTTTATGTAAATTGGACACAATAAGAAGTACATTTTTAGAACTAATATAAATGAAAACATAAATTTTATTTGAATATATTTTCTGTAAAAAAAGCTTTAAGTATTCTCATTTTTTTAGTTAATCTTTTTTTTTAAGATAGAGAACGCACGCTGCTCCATTAGGGTCGGAAAAGGTCTCACCGATACATTCGATGTCAAAAAAGGTCTTAGGCAAGGCGATGCACTGTCATGCGACTTCTTCAACATCATTCTTGAAAAAATAGTGCAAAACTCCCACGTCAACACAAGAGATACAATCTTTCAAAGATCCTTCCAATTACTCGGATATGCCGACGATATTGACATAATTGGAAGAACACAGCGTGATGTCAATGGCGCGTTTATAAGCATTGAGACGGAAGCAAAGAAGATGGGTTTAGTAGTCAATGAGTATATGCTGTCATCAAGAAAGGACACCCAACACCGACGTCTTGGACAGAACGTCACGATAGACAGCTATAACTTTGAGGACTTTGTCTACCTAGGCGCCGCTATTAATACAGACAACGACACTACCGCTGAAATAAAACGAAGGATAACTCTTGCCAATCGCTGTTTCTTCGGACTAAGAAGGCAATTGAGTAGTAAAGTCCTCTCTCGAGCAACTAAAGTGTTCCTGTATAAGACACTTATCATCCCGGTTCTTATATATGGCGCAGAGGCATGGACCTTGTCAAAGGCAGACGAGAACGCTTTAGGATGCTTCGAGAGAAAAATTCTTCGGGTGATTTTTGGTCCCGTCTACATAGATGGAGAGTGGAGAAGAAGATTTAACGACTTGTAAAGCGGGTTGTAAAGCGACACTGACCTTGTCAAACGAGTCAAGGTCAATCGGCTTAGATGGCTGGATCATGTAGAGCGAATGGGCACCAACGCTCCGGCTCCTTCGAATCCAATCCCGAGGGACACAAAGAATTTGTATAGACTCAAGCTTTTGCACTTAACTTGCTATTGCCTGTCTACAAGACCGAGAATTACGACCGAAAATTGGAGTTAACGCTCTCAAAGTTGCGGTCACCGATCCCGAATTTGCGTAGAGAATTAGTTTGGTTTGCAGACGTCCCCATTTGAAAACCTTTCATAAGTGTATGAGAAATGAGATGTAAAAGTCTTGGAACCTTGGGAGCTATTACATTCTACAAAATTTACAAAATTTAAAATTAATAAGAAATGTAAATAGCAATTATGAATTAGATGCTTTTGAATCTTTTTACATATTTAAAAACAAAAATAATCTTATGAATAATGATGATGGACAAATCAAAGATTCAATATTCAAAAAAATTTTCAATAGATTCAACTCAACTCAATTGTAATTTTGTTTAGAAACATTTTTGTTTTTTGTTAGTTTTTTGACAAGTAATATAATTTAATTTAATTTATAAATCTCACTGAGGATGGAAGCATTGCTTCTGAAATGTGCATTTGAGGAAATAAAATAAATGTTTTTAACTGTTGAAAATTATATTAATCTTTTTATTTATTGTGATTAAGCTTCCGTTTATGATTCCAAAAAGCAGAGTCGTTAAAATTTACTGTGCACTGCTTTAGGTATACTGAAAAGAAAAGTAAATAAAATATAAATTTGAAAAGTCATTTGGTTCTCCTTAAACATAACTTTGCCTTGATTCCACCACAACGGACACAATCAATCCATACTTAGGTTTAAAAGTTCTAAAGTAGGATGTTAATTTATCACAACGACTGTAAAACTCATATGAACATTCACTTTAACAAATTTCCCCCTCATTGTCATTATGTTCTATACGCGAGTATCAACGCAACGCCGGCAATTGAATTAATTTTCTATAAAGCGACTGTATGAGGGTGGGTTGGGGAATGATTTCCTAAAATGATTTGATAGTCTTTAAGCTATAGCACTGCAACAAGGAAGTATTTCGTACGATACTCACAATAAAGCTTGACGGGTTGGACTTTGAGGCGCGATATACGCCTTCACTCGTCTTGTTGTGTGGTAATGATGGTTTTTTTTTTGTGTTGACTAGATATTTCCGGCAGAAGGAAAAACCCAAACCAAGTGTTTAACTTCGCTAAATTGAGCGCAACAAAAAGGATACTATTCTTTTGTTAAGCGATGATCTCAGTGTAGAAGAGGGTTATGCACTTGTCCTTGTTGGGTAAATAGAAACGGAATTTTTTTTAACTGAATTTGTGGGGTGGATTGTTTATGGTCGCGTTGAGGACAATACTTAAAGTGGGGTGTTAAATACCAAAACAGAATCAAGAGTTACTTAGTAAATTACACTTAAGATATAAGGGGAGGCCTTTTTCTTTGATCAGAATGTAGGAATGTACATTTGTTATTTGTGATGGTTAAATCTGAATATATATGTAGTAAATGTAGTATATATATGTATTTATGCACACTGTATAGACATTTAACATGTAAGTATAATGCATTTGCTTGGAAGTTTAACATGATTTCAAAAGTTTGGTTGCGTATTTTTCTGGGATCAAGCATCAGGACTCAGTACTCAGGCCTTTCACTTGGTCTTTCAACTGAAATTCGATTGCTGCTGTTGATGAAGCTAGTGTCATAACTAATACCACTGATGGTTTAACAGAAGTCAGCGATTTTATAGCGCTGATCCACACGACCGGACCCCAAAAATGATTTATTTTTGAAAGCAAAATTATTTACGTCTATATTCTACGACCCCAATTATGTTTTGAATGAATGTTCTAAGTGTTCGTTATCATAAAAAAATACTAACACAAAAAAAAAACACCTCTTCAGAACAAGTGCCGGGATACCTTCTTCATCAGGGGATTTATGTATATTGAGATCTTTGAGGGCTCTCGCAACCTAGCGAGTTCGAAGAAATATCTGTTTCATAACAGAATGTATTCAGACTCAAGCTCAGGTGGAGCCAATATGCTATGAGGAATTGTCAAGTTAGCAGCAAATTGAGCTGCCAGCAAATTGGCTCTATCGATGGAGCTGTCATATGCGGAGAGTCTGTGTAAACGAGGGTTGGGACCAATGACGTGGTGTAGTGGTGTAGGTCTTAATGTTCTTAACAAAATCAAAAGTTTTTGCTTTCTCTAGGACACAACAATATCTTTTGCTCCTGCTCGGCGGGCTTTCTAAAGCACATTGCAGTGAAATCCCGAAAGCGGAAGACCTCGTCTTAAGTGGCGAAATCTAAGTAGAAGGAGACCTCAACCGAATGCTAACTGGAGAGAACCCGAAATCGAAATTGTTGGCATGCCCACCTAAGTAAGTAATTAAGTAAGAGTTGGCTCGTCTATAAGTTGAGTCAAAAAATTCAACTCAGCGAAAATCTCAACATACCTTCCTTCGGGTGTTCTCTGGCCAGAATGTTGAAGCCAGTATGAATTGTTTACATTAAAATCATCCGCATGGCACTAAGCTATACCTAGGGTTTGAACTCTGAAGGATCAGAATCAACACCCTCACCTGCGTTTCACTCAGTGCCAAAGCAACTGGCCTGCATTTTGCAGTGTGAGCGTACACGGCAAAGCAATTCGAACGCAACCCCTTAAAGTTGCCGAAATGTACCTGTTATTACAATTCAAATTCGTTGACCAATCAACCAGTATACTGAATCCAACACCTCCTCAATGATTCGTGTATGTGAACTATAGAAACTGCACTTCCCTAACACAACACCACCCAAAAATCCGGTGACATTTTGATAATATTTTCTTAAAAATTAGCAATTAGGGTCTGTCGAGCAACCTACAAGGGCTTTTTTAAGTCGGCCTCTAGGTCTTGAAATAACAGTACCTGCCACACATCTAAATGAAAATACCTATTTTTCTTGAAAACGGCTCATACGATTTTGATTAAATTATGTATGAGATAAGCTTTTTGTTGTTTTTCTTATGATGTAAAAAAATATTTCTTAGTTAGTCTAAAAACGGCACCTCCCATGGTATGGTTTTTTTCAAAACCGACTTTCGATTAAATTTTCAGCGTTTACATATATTAGCAACTGAACAAAGTGTTTTTTATATTTTCGCAACCTTTGGAATATTTAGTTTACTTTTTTCAATTTTCACAATGTGTAGTCGGTAGCCCTGTAAAACAAAATATGTTATGAAGACCGAATACAAAAACTTTGTACTCAGCCTTAAGATTTTGGTATTGTAGTTCACATTTTTTTACAATATTTACAAATAATCGAGTCTTCACTTAGCATCAAATTCAACAATTGTACTAAAAGCTAAATAATGGCATATACAGTTGCGGTCAAAATAATAGAAGTGTGAGTAAAAGCATTGCACAGATTGGTATTTTTCCACTTTGTATTGCGTTGATAGTGAAAACCCGTTACACTTTTGTTTTAATTGGTGGAAAAGGATCTCGTCAATATATAAGAAGATCTCCAAATGTAATCCATACTTTACAATCATAATGGTGGGCATGTTTTTTCTTCTACGGAGTTGGACCCATAAAGCGGATTGAAAGCATTATGGATCAGCAACTCTATGTTAGGATAATGCAGGAAGACATGCTACCGCATACTGCAGATGAAATGCCACTGAAATTGTCGTTCAGTAAAAAGCAATGGTTCCAGGAAAGTAAAGTAGGTGTGATGGAGTGGCCTGCCCAGTCTTCGTGCCTTAATCCCATCGAAAACCTATCGAACGCTGTAAAAAAATATGCTTCTAGATGTAAACTAAGCAACAACACAGTCGTTTGGGAAGCGTTACAACAATCATGGAGTTCGATAAGCACAGGAAGGTGTGGAAACCTGATAAACTCTATTTAACGTCTTTGTACTGCTGTTATAGCTAACAAGGGACATGCAACTAAATACTAATTAAAGTTACGAACATTCAGCCACATATTACATATAATAAAAATGTTGGCCTAATTTTTCGATTTCGTAACATTTCAAGGTAGATTTTCCTATCACTACTATTTGTTTGACCGCTAAATTTCAACATCTGTTCAATAAACTTGCAACTATCGGATAATAATGCCAAACTGATGTTTTTTTTTTTGTAAATAAAAGCTTAAAACACCACTTTGAAAACCACGTAATTGGTTTTTTAAATTAGAATTGACGGATAAGTTTTTTTTTAAATTTTGTTGTTTCTTAAGCTCCATACTGCTATTATTTTGACCGCAGCTGTAAATGTAAAATTCAAAAAAATCGAATGAGTGTATTTTCTCATTTTTTTTTTTTTGTCGTGATTCTGGAATTTGAGGTTAAAATAAGCTTCCAATGCCTGTTTACACTGTGTTCATGCGATATCCTCACTTAATAGAAGAAGAAGTAAGAATTTCCTATTTAAACTCTGCGATATCTAGAGATCTACCAACGCCAACGGTTGTTTGCCTCAGGAGAACAGAACTCGGGGGGCTTGTTTGTTTCTTCGGTAACACTGGTTCTTGTGTGTTTAGATTGTGTTCTAATCGTGTCTTATTTATTTTCATTTATCTTGTGTAGTCTAATAATTTTAATTATAAACTGCAAGTTAAATAAGTGTTTAGAGTTCGTATCTTTGTTTAAAGTGTTAATTTTCTTTGTAAAGTAATCTAAATTCTGTGTATTTACAAGTTTTCTTCCTTAGCTTAATTGTGTAGTGATTGGTAAGAAAAAGTTTTTTTTTACCCGTTCCCATTAATTGAGTGAAAATTGAGTTGTTTTCTTTTAATATTTGTCTCTCCCTTTAACTTACTTGATTTCCTAATCTATCCTTTCTCCTCAAACTATAATTTCCTTCCATAACCACATTTGAAATATATAACTTTGTATAACTCTTAATTATCGTCTGCTTGGTGCAGTTGGTAAAAGCGTAGATTTATTTTTGGAATACACACTAGTAATCCATCCTAGGTTCAACTCCCAGTCCATACCAAAAAATTTTTTTTTTTTTTTTCCAATATTTTTATATTTTTGTTCTGCTCTCAAATACTTTTTTTATTTTGCTAACTATGGATTGTGCAGCAGTTAAATGTTTGGATAGTTCCAACTCACCTGTGTTTGCATGCTATGGTGTATGTGGCAAGGCATTTCATGCAAAATGTATTGGGGCGAACAATGCGCTTTTAGATAAAATAAGTGCATTTAAAAGTGCTTGTTGGTATTGTGAGGAGTGTAAAAAGATATCTCTCTCCCACTTAGCAATTAAAATGTCTACGTTCAAACTAGATATTGAAAAGCTGTCGAAAGGTTTTGATCAACTTTTCAAAGTTTTTAATAAATCCGTTTTGAACTTAGCAACATTTTCCTCTCCCTGTAGCTCTGTTGACATGTCTACATCTACAGAAGACTTAGAAATTCCAATTCCCAAAAAAACCCTTGGGTTGAAGAATCTTAATGCTCAATCTACGTCATTGAGCTCTGTTTCATTTCCAAATACGGGCGCTAAGAAGAACAGTGAAGGTACAGTGGCTAGCAAAAATTTGAGCCCTCCTTCGAAGCGCAAGACATTGAGAAGCAACTCTGTCAAAGTTAATGGTCCTTCTGTCCCGATGGAACTAGTAGCAGAAGTAGTGGATCTCGAAAATAGATCATTGTCAACTAATTCCAGTTCTGAATCTGAACCTGAGTCTGGTGCATCTTTCACACCAATAGAGACGGTTCCAAAACCGAAATTAATTTTTGTGTCTCGACTTAGGCCAGATCTTAATACAAACGATGTTTTGCATTATCTAGTTTCAAAGAAATTGATTCCCAATGAAAATTTTATTAAATGTAGTAAGATAAGCAAAACTGATAGCTTTGTGTCTTCGTTCAAATTGCTTGTCCCGCCCTCGTCTTTCGACTCTATTTGTGACAGTAACTCTTGGCCTGGTGGTGCTCTTGTTAAAGAATTTTCCATCAACAGGAGAGCCAAAAACAAATTGGTTATAAATACTGCTCCAAAAAACTAATTAGATTTTCCCTCTTTTATCAAAATGTAAGAGGTCTTCGCAGTAAAACTGCTGATTTGTATGTTAACTCCCACGTTTTCAAACATGACGTGTTTGTTTTGACTGAAACTTGGCTAAGTCCAAGTTTCTTGAATTCCGAAATCTTGAGCCCTGAGTTCTCGGTCTACCGTAAGGATCGGCACATAGACAGGCCAGATGAGGTCGTTGGTGGTGTTCTGATTTCGGTCAGGAACACATATATGTCGTCTCGTATACTCTTTCCGTTTGAACTGACTATTGATGTTGTTTGTGTGAAAGTCTGTACACTGTCTAAAAATATTTTTATCGTTAACGTTTACATTGTTCCAAAAAGTCCAGCTTCTGCTTATGCTGATTGTCGCTAATTTTGGATCATATTTTTGAATTGTCGGACCTAGAAAGCCAAATTCTGTTACTAGGTGACTTTAATTTGCCATATGTCCAATGGTTACCCTCTGACGATGGATCATTCCAAAAACCCTCTCTAACTTCAACGCAGCGTGAGCTTTCTTGTTTAGACAATGTTATATCTACTGACTTACAGCAAGTAAGCTGTATTAGAAATTTCCAAAACCGTATGTTAGACCTTGTTTTCTCTTCCGAAGCTATTAGCACGGTTGTTATTCAATCTAATTCAGGCATAACTAGAATTGATGATCTTCATCCCCCCTTAGATATTTTTATTGAACTAAGCAACGTATCTCACGTTATTAATAATTCAAATGACTGTTTATATACTTTTGACTTTCGAAAGGCGAATTTCGATTTGCTCTCGAATGAATTAAGCAGGGCTGGTATTGAAAATATATCAACCATTGCAAATATTGACGAAGCAGTCGCTTGCTTTTACTCCATTCTAGAAAATTGCATGGAAAAAACCATTCCCCAAAAGACGCTCAGAAATGCTAGTTTTTGTCAACCGTGGTTTACCAAGGAACTAAAGGCTCTGAGAAATAAAAGAAACAAGGCTTGGAAGACCTATTTAATTACTCTTTCTCCAACCGATCACCAAATATTTATAAGTTTTTTTGAAGACTTCAAAACGCTTTCTCAGAATCTGTACTCTAGCTACGTCACCCAAATGGGCTGTTCTCTGAAAAACGATCCAAAAAGCTTTTGGTCCTTTGTAAATTCTAAAAAAAAATCAGACGGCTATCCAGCCAACTTTATTTATAATGCCATTTCATTAAAAAATACTCCCGACATTTGTAATGCCTTTGCAGACCATTTTAATGGCTCTTTTTGTAATACAAATCTAGAAATTGATGAAAACTACTTTGAATATTTAACTCACTGCTCGCAAGTGAATTTTAATAATATCCCTATTCAAAGTGACAGAATTACTTACTACCTCTCTTCTCTCAAAGATGACGTTTCTTCTGGCCCGGACAGGATTCCACCAATTGTTTTAAAGAAGTGTTCCTCACGATTATCCTTTCCACTTGAACATCTTTTCAAGCTTTCATTAAAATCTGGAATATTCCCCACTCTTTGGAAAAAAACTTTTATCATACCTGTTTTCAAAAAGGGTGAAAAATCCGATATAAAAAACTATAGACCTATTTCAAAGCTCTCATGTATACCTAAGGTATTTGAACAAGTAGTCTGCGAAAGCGTATCCTTTTTTTCAAGGAATGTTGTCTGCCACCAGCAGCACGGATTTATGCAAAGAAGATCAACGGTTACCAACCTTCTATCCTTTCATCATAAGTGTTCCAATGCTCTTGAATGTGGGAACGAGCTTGATTGCATTTACACTGACTTCTCTAAGGCGTTTGACCAACTGTCTCATAACATCATACTTTATAAACTAAAAGCTTTTGGATTTCCCACAGTATTTATTGCTTGGATAAGCTCCTACTTAAAAAATAGGACTTATGAAGTCAAATTTCGTAACATTTTGTCAAAACCTTTCAATGCTATGTCTGGCGTGCCACAAGGTAGTCATCTTGGCCCCTTGCTTTTCATTATTGCTATAAATGATGTAACTTCTTGCATCTCCTATAGCGACATTTTAATCTTTGCTGATGATATGAAGATTTTTAAAATCATCAAAAATGCTTCAGATCGCGACTTCTTACAAAAAGATATTGATAGTTTTGTTGTATGGTGTTTAATGAACGGACTAACTTTAAACACTTCCAAGTGCCAAAGTATGACTTTTTCCCGCAAAAGATCTCCTAGCATTGGAGAATATTCAATGTCGCAACAATCTTTATCACAAGTTTCTAGATTTCGTGACCTCGGCGTTCTTTTTAGTACCAACCTCGAATTTAATGAACACATCAACCTAATTATTAACAAAGCTAATTCAATGCTTGGCTTTATTAAGCGATGGGCAAAGGAGTTTAATGACCCTTATGTCACCCTCTCTTTATACAACTGTTATGTTCGTCCCCATCTAGAGTATGCTTCTCAGGTGTGGTCACCATTTTATGATATTCATAAATCACGAATCGAAGCAATACAGCACAGATTCATACGCTTCGCTCTCAAAGGTCTTCCTTGGCAAGATCCTTTCAATCTCCCTCCTTATGAAAATCGTATTCGCTTATTAAATCTTCAAACCCTCTCACAGAGAAGAATCAACAATGATTTAGTATTTTTTCATCAATTAATAACCGGTATAATTGATGCTCCCGACTTGCTCTCCCACATAGGATTCAACTATCGTGGAGGAACTCACCAACTACGTAATCTAGAGTTTATACATCGCTCCCACCACCGAACTAACTATGGAATGCATGAGCCATTAGCACGCATGAGTAGGTTATTCAACTCTAATCCTTTTATTGTTGATTTCAACATTAGTAAAAGTAGTTTAAAATTAATATTAAGAACCAGTGTACCATCTGCATGATTCATGTTTAGTAGATTTTTAATTACTGTAGTTTAATTTCATTTTTTATTTAAAACCTTGTTTAGTTATGTTTCACTAGTTTAGTTTGTTCTCGTAATGTTAATTTAATTTAAGTTTTACTTTGTTATATTTTTGTAATGTTTTTTTTTTTATTTTTCCTCGTATACGTTCTCTTTGTGCTTGTGTTGGCGTTATTTACTAACCACTAACACTTGCATTAATGATGAAGAGCGTAGATAAGTGTGTACAGACGAGCTTGCTCTAAGTTCAGTACCACTTAAGTCTCTGAGATGCATCATTTTCCCGAGTTTCATTTTTAAAATTATTAACCTGAAATATGGGCCTTGATTTCTATCGTGTAACGTTTAAACGACCGAAAACTTCGGTTAATGCGTCACCTTCACTGAGTGCTGAGTCTTAAAAAGGCGAATTCAAAAGGTAAATATAAACTGTTTTCATTTTTGCTTCTCTTTGGTTTGACTAATTCAAGGAAAAAAATAAAAGTTACGCCAAAAAACGCGGTCAATTTTTATGTTTGGGATTATTCCAAAAACATTCAGAAAAAATATTTACAAAACCTTTTTTTAACTTAAAACTGGAAACACACATTTCTTCTTCTAAATCATCTTTACCCATTTAGTGGAAATTAAAAAATGTTGTACTTAATTTACCTAGAAAGTCCATTAAATTATCCCACCTACCTTTTGAAATCATAATCATTAGGGTGCATAATTTCTTATCTTATTTTTTAACTTTTGCTCTTTTTATTAATACTCTCTGCCAAACATTTTTTTGATTACAGTTTGTTAAAGGGGAAAAATGTTTTCCAAATTAAAAATATTTAAATTTTATATTCACTTTTTCCTTGTAAAATCATAAAACTGAAAAGGGTTGGGCTTATAAGACTGCAGCATCGTGGTGTTTTGCAAAACGGTCAACAATAATGATACGCTATGTGGTTGACATTATTGTTCACGGAAATTATTTTATTAATTCCTTTTTTCCTTCTCTTTTTACCTAATTTCTCAGTAAAAATACAAAACACGAGCACACCGCAGCAGGATGGCAATCATAAATATTTGTCTAATTAAAACAAAAGTCTTTTTTGTTTGCCTTGTAAATGTCATTGGGGCAAAGGAAACAAATTGTTTGGGTGAACGTACAAAGTATAAGTATCCTCTTATAAAGTGATGAATGGCTGTCTTAATCCAAAGTTAAAAGAACAAAGCTTTGATTGTTTTTGTGAGTAGGTAAGTACTTTTTACTACATTTTCGATGGAAATATATGTGTTCCCTTTACCTAACACGTACAAAAACATTTTTCAAACTGATAAGTGATAACTATTAAACTGAAAGTCTGAAATTAAATCTCGTTAGCCTTATAGGGATTAACCTTCCATACCCACTCTTGAATAAGCTAATCGAGTGCGGGACAATTGATGCCATAATAATACTATCAATTTCAAAAAATCTAAACCGACACAAAGCGATAAAGAATATTAATTAAAAAAAAAAACCGGCACAAAGGATCGTCCAAAAAGAGCATACAGTGACAGAAGTTGCCAAGAAAGACCCTCATCATAGTTTTGCCATCACATCACCACCGCTAAATAATTGGCAGATCGTTATAATTGCTTGTGCACTCATATGATTTAAGTTAAAAGATAAATAGGGTAATTTGTCTCCCTTATTAGTACGCTGAACAAAAGAATAGCAGTTCGTCCCGTCTATCATTCATCCAGGCAGGAGCTCATTTTTGTATGAATCTACGTTGAATATGGTTTACGCTACGCA
Source organism: Melanostoma mellinum (assembly GCA_914767635.1). NCBI lineage: Eukaryota > Metazoa > Arthropoda > Insecta > Diptera > Syrphidae > Melanostoma > Melanostoma mellinum. Next base: position 264,328,449 of record OU612058.1, on the reverse strand, counting down.
TTTCGTGTGATATCCTTAACTGAATTATTATTTAACAATAAAAACTCAGTCACAAAGGGAGCAAATTGTGAGTGCGAGAAGTCAACATGATTACCGAGGGTAATATCTCACATTTAATAGGATGATAGGTGATCCCTGAATGGATATGGATAAGTAGTTTACTGCAGATGTTGATGGATCACATGATGACTTAAAAAGAAAGCAGCAGAAAAATGGGAAGGATGTCCGGTGTTGCCTGTGCCTCTGCTTCTATAGTCTATACCTAGACCTACCTGCCATTGAATTTGTAAATTGTGTTTTGTGTGTCAATTTTCCAATTGACTTCGTTTCGATGTCAAAAATAAATATCTGCAGAAAAAATCGTTTGCTTTAGTGAGAAAAAAGGGATTTGCGATGTGTATAAAGTGAACATGTACGTGCCGGATTACTTATGTATATAGTGCTACAGAAATTAGTGTAGTAAAATAGGATCTAAAACGTGATTTTTTGAATGGGAAGCTATTATTTCTATATTTTTGGGGGAAGAATCTAGCAATAAAATAATTGAAGCGTTAAATTAGAAAACTTGTTCCAGATTCAATGAAACGTATATTATTTCGTATTCTACAGGAAGAAGTCAAAATGTAGCTTTTGTAGCTTTCAGATCACCTGCATTTAAATCTTCCAGCAGAATGTTTTTTTAAATTTATACGTCAACGATATATGTACCAACGACATATTAAGTCACTGAGAAACCCGTGTGTTTGCCGATAGGGTTCAACTTATAAGACATTGCCATTGCAACCAAATTCTTTTCGATGACTGCGTCTGTAGGTTCATTGAGGATTTGGAAAGTGATTCGAGATTGAGGTTTTCAAATACAAAAAAATGTATTGGATCTCCAAGAAAATTCTTGATTGGTCATATTTTCCTGGTCTTAAAATAAATTGCTTGTCAGTGGAGCAAGCGAGAAATTGGGGAGTTTATTTGAACAGAACTTAAATATGGGATGACCGTAAAAATATAGCAGTAGGCAGACCATATGGCGCGCCGAAGGCTCCCACTTTCAATTTCGTTTCTACAAGGAAAATGCTTGTAACTTGTAACATCGTTGGTGGTACCTATCCTTACCTATGGATGTGAAGTCTTTTACAAACCCGATCCGTTCCCTTGGGAATATGGCGATAAAATATAAATATAAACCTTTCTCTTGCATCACTCTATCTGTAAAAAAGAAAACTGCATAAAAACCCGTTGCGTAGTTTTAAAGATTTAAGCATACAGACAGACTAGGGGAAGCGATTTTTTTTACTATATAAGGAAGTGTTAGGAGGAGAAGACGAAACAAAGCAATTGTTTGTTATTACAAAAAAGCAATATACGAACTTTTGCAGGGACTTTGAAAACATTGCCCATAGACTTAACATATTTAGTTAGTTAAATACTTACAACTTTTCATACTCACTGGACTCACTCAATCATTTTTGTTTGATGTGGAACAGGCAATAGGAAATATCATCAAAACCGAAAACTCAAGCTCACGATTATTGTTTGGAAACCTAGATCGCCGAGAAACCGATAGACATGGATCAATTTTACTTTATAATACGAATATCTACCATAATACGAACGCAAATTTCATTTCTATAATTAGCGCTCACATCAAAAGGGATTATGAATACCCTTATGATGTTAAACACAATGCGAGCAATAAGGAAAACAGGAGAGGATCTATTAGGAGACACCGATGCACATTGCTCTTGAATTTTTGTGAGTCGCAATGTGGGGGAAACTCAGAGTCAGATAAAGCATTCCACATTCGGGTGGTGCGACTAAAATATGAATCTCTATACTTTACTGTACGTTCGAAGTTTGGTTCGAGAAAAGCCAGAAGATGTGGGAGGTGGTGCTTTGATTTCTTTTTATGTCCTCTCAAATAACTTTTCCGTTCGACTTGACAATAGATGTATTGTGTGTCAAATTGTCCGTACAATCAAATAGTATTTATGTTGTCAACGTTTATATTCCTCCTAAGAGTTCTATTTCAGCTTACACTGAGCTGTCTTTGGTCTTAGATTATGTAGTTGAATTGTCAAGCTCCGAAAACTTTATATTATTGTTGGGCGATTTTAATTTACCAGAAATAAATTGGGTTCCTTCGAAAGACGGATCTTTTCAAGTAGCTTCCCTGACTTCGTCGCAACAAGAGCTTCGGATGCTAGATAATATTATTTCTTCGGACTTACAGCAAATAAGCTGTATCAGGAACTATATGAATCGTATGCTTGATTTAGTCTTTTCATCTGACGCAGTTAGTACTGTTGTTCTTAAATCTAAATATGGCATTACTAACGTAGATGACTTTCACCCACCCTTAGACATCTTTCTTGAACTGAGTAGTGATTTTTATAATCGTAGTAATACATATGACTGTTCATATACCTTTGAATACCGGAGAGCGGATTTCGGTTTGCTTTCTGAAGAACTAAGCAGAGCTGGTATTCCTACTATTTCAGCTTATGACAACATTGACGATGCAGTCAAATGTTTTTACTTAATATTAGAAAATTGTGTCAAAAACATTATTTCTCAAAAAATTCTTAAAAATTCTAGCTTCTGTCAGCCTTGGTATACCAAAGAGCTTAAGGTTCTACGGAATAGAAAGAATAAAGCCTGGAAAGCTTATATTAAAACGCGTTCTACAGCCGACCATCATTTGTACATTGGTCTTTTTGAAAGCTTCAATATGCTCTCCAAAACTCTTTACTCTAACTATGTTAGCCGTATGGGTTTTTCTCTCAAAGATGATCCAAAAAGTTTCTGGCGCTTTGTCAATTCGAAAAAAAAATCGAACGGTTATCCTGCAAATTTTGTTCACGGTGATACTACTCTAAAGGATACTGCCGATATCTGCAATGCCTTCGCGACTCATTTTCGAAGCTCTTTCAGTGATACCCCCGTAAATATTGACGTAAATTACTTTTCGTATTTACGCAACTGCTCTCAAGTAAATTTTAATAATATACCTACTAACATAGATAAGATTTTACAGTATATTTGCTCTAAGCCCAGTGCGACTTATGTCTCTGAGATGTACACGGTTTGCAGAAATCTACAATGGCAATGTCGACAAACTAATTTGGTTAATAGCTGGCAGTAGATTTGCAAACTTTTGTAGATTTCTACAAACCGTGTATCTTTTACACACCAAATCAAATGAATTGGTTATATTTGTCTACAAAATAGCAGCCAAACAATTTTTCTCCAAATTAATTTAGTGTGTACACGGTCTCAGCCATTCTAGACAAATTTTTCACTGACAGATTCGGCAATATTTGCAGACCTGGTAATTGTGTACACGTAGCTTTACTTCATACTACTTATAGCACAACTAAATTTTTCTTTTCGGATTCTTAAAAAATAATGTTTTAACGGAAAATGATTTCAAAGGAGAACCATTTGAAATTTGATTCTTAGCTGAACACAATTTTAAACATTTCTAGAATCAATTAAAGAGATTTCTATATTCATATATCTGCTTGAAGTTCCTGGAAGAAAATTATCTTTTTGTAGAATACCAGGTCCTAACTTCCGATTTACAAACTATATGAAAAAGATATTGGTATCAAAGGAATTTCACAGGAATATGTATACCTATTAATAATAATTTTTGTAAGCTGAAGAAACATGATTTTTTATGTTTTTTAAGTTCATTTGTTCAATTGAAAAGTGAATGTTTTTTCTAACTCATTTTAAAGTATGAGTTTAATGATTATTAACAGATTGATTTGTATGAAAACGGAAAAAAATTAATTAAAATTTATTGTTTTTCACGGTAAGTTCATAAAAGTAAATTATGGAAGTTTGCTTGTTTACGATTTTCTGGATTCACAAACTATAATTTCAAGTTCTTATACCGAAAACAGTGAGTTTAGTGTTGCTTTGTGTGATTTCAATTTAGTGAAATATTTGCTTTCAAACACTTGGATGAATTTGTTTAGGGTATTCGTATTGGGGCACATACGACTAAGGTGGTTCCTTGTGCCCCATATAAAATCTTTATTAAAAAGGCCAAAGCTAAGATCGAAGCTAATTATACGACCGAAAGAGGAGTTTCGATTGTCAAGTCTAAAGATTTATTTATCAATGAAGCAGCTAAGAGATTTGGAAGCCCTTAAAAGGCCTTCTTCTACGAATTAATAGTAATAAGGTTAATGGACCTTGAAATGATAAACCAAAACCAAAATCAAAGAGATCCCATAAGGAAGAGTAGGTAAAACGGAATCAATACAATGAGAATTGATAAAATTTCCGTAAAAAACTTCACTTACTACTTTTTTATGTCAAAGGAAAATGAAGGTTATAGCGTCGTAAGAACTGGTACATGACGCTTGTGCCGGATCAGAGGACGAAGACAGATTGATATCTGTTTACATTGTGTTTAAAAGTTAAATTTTAATACTCCATTACTACTTTCAATACTCATTTTTGTCTGTTTTTGCAAATGAAGTTTATAAAAGTCTTAAGTTTAAATTGATTCAGAAGAATGAAATTATCTACATATATATATATTAATCGGCAAGTGGTTTTTTTGTGGTACATTTTTACCCCACTTAACGATAACGCACCCGCATGAAGTATATATTTTCTGAAAGGTATTTAGCCATAGAATGGAAGAATATAAATTTTTTCCGGATCTGTTAACGTTTACCCGGTTAAATTGCGTTATAAAAATCGTGCAAAAAACCAAAAACAACACTGTGTTTTAATCAATCAATCTCATAGTCTCTCACATACATGAGCGCATACAAAATTAAGTGTGATGCTGAAAACGGAGAAGTGTTTGTGCGTTAATTCCGTCTCAGCTTTTGTATTTCCTCTCGCATACGTGAGCGTTTGGTCAATTGGACTTGATTACCATTGGAAGTGATGAAAAAAGTAGTGCTGAAAACGGAGAAGTGTGTGTGCGTTTATTCCGTCTCAGCTTTGGTATTGCCTTTCGCATACGTGAGCGTTTGGTCAATTGGACTTGATTACCATTGGAAGTGGTGAAAAAAGTGGTGCTGAAAACGGAGAAGCGTGTGTGCGTTTATTCCGTCTCAGCTTTGGTATTGCCTTTCGCATACGTAACTTTAATATAACTTTAGTGGTCGAAGCTCGACCACAGGGCGAAACTAGTATAAATAAAACGAAAGTATAATAAAGCTGCGAGAGGAGCTATTTATTGAGTAAATGTTAACACCGTAAGGTATGTGTTGAGCATATTTGAGCGTTAATAAATAATTATTAATCAATTTATATCAACTTGCACAAAAATCTTGTCAATGTAAATGGAATAGTTTACTTTATAAGCTTTAAACGTATTTTAATAAATCAGCAAACCTAAAGTGGTCCTCTGAGCTCCGTCCTCCCTTTTTGTTTTTGTAAAAATTTTTATTTTGAACATTTAGTCTTCAAAACCTGTTCATTGAAACAACATGAGGTGGGCATTGCAACTCGAGGTGAACTTGGGCCTCAGCCAACGTCTATCGCCATTCGATTCGATTTTCGTATTAAAAAGTTGATAGAATGAACTCGGGGAAATTTTAAAAAATGTGTGTTTTGAAATGCTTTTGAAATCAATGAAAACAGTCAATCATCGTTGTGTAAAATTTGTTACAAAATGGCAACATGTCAAAATTGAATTTAAAAGACTGAAGCTCTTACCTCAAATGGACCAACCACTTTGTAAATTTTTTGTTGTTGTTGTTTCTACTCATCCTTTGTATAGAGCAATTTGCATGTATAAGTAGGCAGTAGGCATGTCACAGTTTAATGGTATCTTTTAAAATACCATTCAAAAATGCTATTCCCAGCGAGCGGTCGATGTGCGGTGTCACTTTATCTTCTCTTCAATCAAAACAAATGCAACTTTAAAATCGGTAATTGCTTTCAAGGAAAGATTAAAACCTTTCTGCCATAACGCAAACTAAGTGGTGCGGTGAGATTTCAACGGCTAAAAAAGGGGGAACAATGCGTAAACATATAACAATCAATTCCAAGACTGGAATTACATCAATGACAACAACTTTCAAATAGGACTAAGAATGAGATTGCGATTTTATTATGCGTAACCGAGTGTGAAAGCATCGGGCATATACATTCCCATTCCCATCGACTCGAAGGCACGTGACTGATCACGTGCCGCCGACACTGACGCCAACCAACGCCAACACCAACAACACCACCACCACCAGACCACCGCAAATCATCTCGCATCCCGGTGAAAGCAACTTCAAGCTTGTTTTCTTTAATTCAAGGGGGTGAATAATTGTAGGATAATCATGTCCTTATTGGCGGTAAACATGGCTGACTTGAGCTGAATACCAAATTAAATATTTATTAGATACAATGGATCAGCGCACATTGGTTATTATGGTGGACGACACTGACACGACAACAAATTCTGTGATTGACTGGTGACCCCTTTCAATCACAGTTGCGTAAGCTCTACTTGTTCCTTGCTCCTCGGGGAATTTCAAACGACCCCGAAGGATCCGTTTAAAGTTGTCCAATTTGCTTATGATAATTTCAATTTGCCATTGGATTCTCTTTAATCCATGAGAACATTAGCATTTGCACACAACAGAGCAACCATGTTTTGAAATCTATCCAAAGGACATTTGAATAGAGTCGTATATAGGTAAAAAATAAAAATGTGGTTCCATTTGACTTGGTTTTTATATCCCTTTCAGGTGTTTCCAATTGGGGTTGTAAACCCTCTCTTGAACTCTACGCTGGGATTGGAGCTGGGGCTGGGGCTATAAAAGTCGAAGGCAGCCTATGATTTTGAATTCGACCGTTTTATTATCCTTAATATTGCCATTATATGATTTTTTCTTTAGGTTGTGTGTGTAATGCGCAAAATGGCAAATTGGCATATTATGCGTATTGCATTGAGATTACTTTGCATTTTCTGTTTTTGTTTTGCTAGCGTATAGATATTCAAACTTTTACGACAAAAGCTAAATGACATTATTTTTAGCCAAGAAGAAGCAACAAACTACACTCGGTAAAGGTATAGAGGTATTATACGAACGTGACCATATGTGCGAGTTGTAAAGTTTATACGACCTTTGGTTAGTGTTTTGTATTCTTCATTTTTATTCGTTATGAAGTCAGAAGCACCAACGATTTTTGAGTTGTTTCGCTGAGCTTGTGTCTTTGTCGTATACGCCAATCTTACCCACCTTCGCAGTATTTGAGGTTTTATGTTTAAATTCTGGGCAATTGGATTGTTTGGGAATTGATGGTTCTGATTAAACAAATCAGGGATTTTATGGGTTTATTGCGGTGATATACTTTTGGTTTCGAATAACAAATATATATGGAAATATGCGAGAAGGGTTTTATAGACCAAAATGATGCTGTGTTTTTTAATGAAAATTTCATACTCGAAAGGGTTTATAGAACGGCCAATTTTGAATCAAGCAATCAGAGTCTTTATTTACTGCTCAGTAGGCCAATGCTTTTTTGAATGCTATAGTTTTAATTTCAACTTGCTTAAACAGTTCTGAAAGTTTCTTTGTAAATATATATGTAATGTTATGTTATACTTCGCATGGTGATTGCCACATATAGTTGCTCACAGAAGGGGAAATGCTCAGGAGACTCATATGCCGTAGTTCATTTTCGATGCTCAAGAACAGCTTATTGTGGATGACGGCAGTAATTTGATTGAAGGAAAAGTTACTCAAGAGCACTGTGAAAGCTTAACCTAATTTAACGGAAATACCTGACATAACAGTCGAAGAAGTTAGTGAGGCAGTCAAAACTCTGAAACAGGAAAAGGTACCAGGCCAAAGACGATATAACTTTTAAGTTTTAGAAAAAAATAGGAGACATCCCCAAGCTTGTATGAAATTTAACCTCAACCATTGTGTAAATGAAGTGCAGATTCCAAGCCGGATTTAGAAAAGGATATTCTACAGTAGATAACATTTTTTCCCTGACCTGTATCGCTCGTTCATACCTTAGCAAAAGTAAAAAACTATACGCCTTCTTCTTTGATTTCAAGGCTCCCTTCGACTCAATTGATCGTTAAGCTCTGTTCTATAAGCTAAGCTTGCTTAGGTATATCAACCAAAATGATGGCAATGCTAAGGGGGCTGTATGAAAATAACTTAACGGCAATATGAGATGGAAACGAAGTACCAGACTATTTTTCATCGACTTCAGGAGTTAAACAAGGTTGCCTCTTGATCCCGCTTCTCTTCTCACTTTTCTTAACTTTTTGGTATTGGTTTTCTTGGTGCTAAAATAAAAGCACTTTTATACGCTGATGATAGTGTCATGTTCGCAGAGACTCCAAATATGATGCAAATCATGATTAACAAATTGCAATTGTACTGCCATAGCTGGAGCCTTACTGTTAACACTAGTAAATCAAAAATAATGATTTTCCGAAACAGCATTGGACAATACGCAAGAGAAGAGAGATGGAAATTCATGAATACGGACATCGAGGTGGTAAAAGAATATATAAATACTTGAGTGTTATCATTACGCCTTATCGTTCAAAAAGCATTTGCAAGAGAAGCTGTCAGAATCAAAAAAGGTTATCAACTGCAATTGGAAAGGAGTTCTCAGCAAAAAAAAAAAAATACTGCCCACAGCGTCAAATTCAAACTTTTTGAAGCAGTTATGAAATCGATCCACTACTATACTGCTCAAGTATGGGGAAAAACTACTAAGGTACTTTATCAAGAAGATGTTTTGGCTCCCTATGAACACGCCAAATTATATGATTCATTTTGAAACAGGAGTTGCCCCGATATTCATTTTCACGCTTAAAATGTACTTCCAGTACTTTTCAAAGTTAATGGTACTCCCAAGTCATCGGCTCCCAAATTAATGTTATCGCAAGATCTTTACTTGCGGAAAGAACTAAATTTTTCTAAGAATTTACCCTCATTGTTCTGGAACATTCGTATTCGATTACTTTGGTATTCGATTACTAGAGATGGATCCCGAAACCTGGGAAATTGTTTTGCCACCGTTATTGGAGTAAATAGAAGAGCAAATGTTTGTTAATTTTGCGGAGTCAGCACGTCAAAGTTAATCCCGAGTTCTATACAAAGAACTACAATTAGATTACAATTAGGTTCTAACAATTATTTTTCAACGATCAAATCCCGATTAAGTTTATATCTCTTATCTTTAAGACTAGAAGAGAACTGCTTCGTTTAAATTACCAACCACATGGCACCAATGAAAAAAGAAAAAACCCAGTGCAACCGAAGATGTTTTCCATTTTCTAGGAGTTTGTCCTATATTCAAATCGATCCGCCACTTTTATTTAAGAAAAAGTATTTTGAACGAGGAGGAAGTCAAAGAAATCCTAATTGGATTAATTATAACTGTAATTATGCTCATCAATTTTATAAATATTGCTAAATAAAGTCACTATGATTAAATAAAAAAAATATATTAAGTGGAGATTCACGAAAATACGCTCGATCTGTGCTGATGCTCCACACTTTGAAGATCGTTGAGCGGCCGTCGACTGCGAATAACACAGACTATCTGATAATTAAAGCGATTAGTACTGTTTTCGTTCGCGAAAGGCTGGGTACTTGTGTTGCCCGTTTTCTGATCCAGACATGTCAACTGTCTGAGACTAAGGAAGAGAGCCGGAGACAAAACGGAGTGTTGGGGCACACCCAGAAAGATAATTTCTAATCCAACGAAGAAGAAACTCTTCCAAACTAAAAGCACGCATTTTCGATAAGAGAACTTTATGCTAAACTTTATCAAATGCCTTACACCAAAGCAGTGTAAAATTTGGTTACACTTTTCGGTGAGACATGTCATCAAATCACCAGTGGACATTTTACCACGAAAGCCGTACTGTCGGTCATCAAGAAGTCTTAGTTCTAAAAGATATTTCATGAGTTGACGGTTTACCAACGTTTCCATGACCTTTTAAAGGAGGGACGTTAGTGCAAATGGGACGATAATTGAAAGGGCAGGAAGATTCGCCTCTTTGGGGACTGGTTGGACAAATGCAGTCTTCCATCTGCTCGGGATCAACTGGCAAGCTTACGCAGTGGTTTTGTCAACGTAAAAGAACACCTCTTCAGAATAACGGAGGGGATACCATCTTGACCGGCAGATTTATGTATATTGAGATCTTTGAGGACTCTCGCAACCGAACATGTCGAGCTACCAAATTGAGCTGCCAGCAAATTGGCTTCATAGATGGAGCTGACATACATTGAAAAGGAGCATCGGGACCGATGACTTGGTAGACTTTTTAATGTTCTTAACAAAATACCACAATATTTTTTGATTTACATAGCAATGCAGATATTTTGAACCATTGGAACAAATATCGGCATCGGTTTTCTACTGAGGGCTTTCAATATTTGGAAACTTCGGGTGTTGTTTGAATTGTGTACATTGAAATCGCCGGCAATCCTTCGAAGTTGAATTGCTACCTTAATTGGGACTTCTTTAAATAAAACAATAATGGATAACTTGCTTATGGATGGTGAATTTTAACCACATGAAATTAAAGTTCGTATTGTCGTAGAAGTTGATGAGAAATATGATTTCGAACATATACGGCGAGGCTAAGGGAGCAAAAGAAATAAAGGGACTGAACTATACCCTTGGAGGTTGAATTCTGACTGATCGCAGAATCAATACCCTCGTGTGTTTCACTTATTGGCAAAGCAGTCGACCTCGATTTTGCAGAGTTAGCGTAGACAGTAAAGAAATTTGACCGCCACCCTTTAATGTTGCTAAAATCAAAAAGAAACTCACCCGACATTGCGAAACACGAGAAATAATGTTTCAAGCGCAGACGCTCACTAAGCCTAATCAACGTTTCGAAAACCAAAGCAAATTACTAGCGGTGTTATGCCCAGCAAACAACTTGGTTTAATTCAAAGTTCACTAACGTCATCAAGACTTTTTGATTGTTTCAATACCTTTACACATTGCATTGATAAGAAGAAAAATCTAATCACAAGAAACGTGTGCAGTTACCGAGACTGCGAGACGAGAGTGGTGTAAGGTTGAAGATGACTAAGAAGAAAATTGCAGGTCCTATCCATTCCCTCATGGTATATGGTTGTGAGAAACGCGCTAGGCCCGAAATCCCCACTCTCATTATAAGAACATTATAATTTATAACACTAAATTCAATTCAATTGAGTTATCGCTCATATATCTATCTGCATATAAATTCAAGCAAGTTTTACGTGAAAGGTCGGAATAAAAAATGCTTGACCGCTAATATCAACTTACGGAAAAAATTGGATAACCCTTCAAAATAAGTTCTTCTATCAAAAATGATACCCATACTTAGAAACAGAGAAATGCAAAAAGATTTAACCCATCCCGAGCTAATATGTCCAAATATGTAGTTTCATATGTCACTATTCAAGGGTCTTTCTAATTTCTTTTTTATAAAACGGTTTGAATACTCATCTGCTTAGCTGCTTACCCGTTAAAAAATAGCAAATCTATAAAAAATAAGAAAATGTTTCCTAGAGTTTTCTTGGGTCGTAAATTTAAGCCTAAACTCTATTGCTTTTACTTTACCGAAAGCTGCTGCACAAATTATTGTACCCGAGTCAAAGATCTTTTAGAAAGCCATCAGCAAAAAACTGCAGTTTTTGTTATGTTTGAAAACCATTAACATCGTTTTTTTTTTGCATTGAGATCCTGCTGCTCCAAAAACATTTACTGACAAATAAATTTATAACCAAGAAGAGCTGTAACCACTTAACTGGTCGCGTCACAGAGGGTTCGTCAACGCAGTAGCCATAGCCAACATGGGGCCAGTAATAAATTTGTCTCTTAGCGGTTTGGCAAAGAGTGATTTTTACTCGCTTACAGTTCCATTTGTCCAACACAACTTAATAAATGAGAAAAACAATACTTTCGTCGAGTAAACCTACACTCTTTTCTTTACACAAAACCCACAAAACACATTTGACCCCCTCCACACCCATTTCAAAACATCCCTCCAAAAATTTGCGATTTCTACTTTGGCAATAACCACTTAACTACAAAGTCCATGCATGTAGGGCGTAAGCCATAAGCATAAGGCAAGGATGAAAAGGAGATACCGAGAATTTAACATACGTAAGCAAATATTCGAACTGTATAGCATAACACATTTATCCGTAGTCTTGAGAAATAATTAAGATATATGCAAAGTAGTTTATATCAAACACACAAACTAAGGCTTAAATGGGTAAAAGTTTGCGCTGCCATATATTTCATTCTAATCCAATTAACAACTACACACGCAAACGCAAGCGCTCGCACTTGGAACTTGAATGTCGGATGTCGGATTTCCACACATGACAGGAACGAGCAAAAAAAAAATTAAATAACACTAAAAGCACTGTGTTGGAGAAAATAAAGTCGTATGGCTTATACTCCATACGACAAACACAGTCTTTAACCTCCTCTCCACCATCCAGTAACTCCTTGAACCAGAATCAACTTGTGCCGCAGTTCAAGAAAAAAGGGCTGTCGTGTCGATGTTTTAAAAACACGATCTCAATATGTTTTTCCACAGAGACATTCGCACAGCTTGGTCTTAGGAAAATGGAAAATAATAAAACATCAATTACACTCGAGCTGAAGAGTTGGAGTGGCAGGGAAGGACCAAGGACTATTGCTAAGGACTCGGGACTCTGGATTTGAGATAATAACAAAATATCACTTAATGTGAAAGCTGTTTGCTGTGTGGTTTCATAATTTTAATTTATGCCTTGGCATATCCATACAGTTGAAGCTGATGTTTCCTTTCTCGCTCGTGTGTTGGCCTTATTAAGTAAATGGAAATCGGAAAATGATAATTATACGAGAGGATATGTAGTTCGTTTATGGTTTTTGGTTTTTGAATAGTTTTTTTTTTCTTATTTTGCCTTGTACGAAATTGGATCGAGCTTTAGGTTTAGTAGAGAGACAACTTGTTATTATCATCATTTGACTAATGAGTGGTTGCTTTGGCGCCTTTTGAATTTTCAAATCTGCAAATGTTTTCAATGTGCTAATTTGATTAGTAATAAGCTCTTCTGTTGCCAATTTTTGAAAATGTTTTTCTAAAAGCCGAACAAATTATATTTATTTTTATTTTTTTTTTGTTTTTGAAGAAGAATATAATTTAGTGCTAGTGCCAACAGTTTAGTTTTATTATAAAGACAAGAATTTGGCACCGCTGTCAAAGAGCTGAGAGCTGAGAATTTTCGACCACATTTTACAGCATTTGGGGTCGTATGTCAGCAATAACTCAGCCATCATTAGCCTCGGGTTAATCTGCGTAGACAAGTGACTTCTCATAACCTCACAAGAAATGGACTATAGAGGTGTTAAATCGCCCAATCTTGGGGATAACTCACGGGCTTAAAGCTCGAAATCATGACTACACCGAATTCAACAAAATTTCGAATTTCAACACAATTTGCCTTTTGATAAAATGAGAAAACAAACTAAGCATAAATCAAGTGATAGCTGTCAAAAATCAGTATAACGCGTTTTACAAGGAGAAAAGAAGTTAAGAACACCGAATTCTCAAAAATAAAAAGAATCATCATGAGAAGCGCTCGTTTGAGAAAATTCCCATAACAGGAAATTTAATCAAAAGGTAAAAAGATCCTGCCAGGGTGACAAGCCCCGAACTTAAGCCTGTAAAGACAGAAAGAGAGAATTATATAGTAGTAGAGTCACAGCCGCTACTGAGGATCTGGAAAGATCACTTTTGTACTGCTTAACGGTGATGAAGTCACAAATTCCACTTTCAGGCATAATGCTCCTTCAACTTGGAAAATTATCAAGAACGCCGTCCTCCCGACCTAGAAGAAGTGAAGCTTGCCATATGCAAACTTAAATCTAATAAGACTGATGCAGGCGCAAATGGCCTTGATGCCGAACTTTTCAAGGCAGCTCAGTTGGAAAGGGGCATACCAGCTGATCTGCATGATATGGTCGGAAGAAAGCATGCCCGATGAATGGAACTTCAGTATTTTATGCCCGATCCTAAAGAAAGGAGACCCTCACAATTGCGCCAATTATAGAGGGATAAGTCTCCTTAACTTCGCTTATAAGATCTTGTCTGCTGTAGTATGTGAACGTCTAAAACCCCACGTTAACAACTTGATAGGTCCTTATCAATGTGGTTTTAGACCAGAGAAGTCCACAATAGACCAAATTTTCACATTACGGCAGATCTTGGAAAAACCCGAGAACGTAATATCGATATTCACCATCTCTTTATCGATTTCAAGGCCGCGTATGACAGCATTTACGGAGACGAGCTGTACAGAGCCATGTCTAGTTTCGGCAGCCCTGCAAACTCGTACGACTATGTAAGATGACTTTGGAGAATTCACGCTGCTCCGTCAAGGTCGGTAAAGAACTCACCGAGACCTTTGATGTCGAAAAAGGCTTTAGGCAAGGCGACAAACTGTCATGCGATTTCTTTAACATCATACTTCAACAGATTGTAAGAAACTCAAACGTCAACACCAGAGGAACAATCTTTCAAAAGTCTATACAATTGCTCGCCTATGCAGACGATATTGACCTAATGGGAAGAAAAAAGCGTAATGGCATGGGTGCTTTTGTGAGTATTGAAACAGAAGCGGTAAAAATGGTTTTGGATGGATGAGAGCAAAACGAAGTATATGCTGTCAGCAAACAAGCTTTATGGCTTTATGGACCTTATCGAAAGCGGATGAGGAAACCTTGGTCGCTTCGAAAGAAAAATTCTCCGAATGATCTGTGGTCCCGTATGCAAAGACAATGTTTGAAGAAGAAGATACAACAACGAGCTGTATGAACTGTACCGCGACATGAGCATAGCCAGAAGAGAAGAGCATTGCAAGACTATGCGATGGTTGGGCCATATATAGAGTGGATGGACCCAAACGCTCCAGCTCAACGGGAACGGGACTAAAACTACCAATTTGGACTTTTAAGAACATGTATAGTCTCTGGCAGAAATCGCATGGGAGTTTGGAGCATCTTGATATCTTTCGACTAAAGCCTCATGGATGCCGTCTGATACGATCATCTGAAGACTCAAAATGCATCAAAAATACACGGTGAACTTTCCTTCGCCTTTGGTTAAGGACTAGTCCAATCTAGAATCTGAACCATCAAAGGATTGTTATAGAATCTCTGCAGATGGTTCCAACCCGATGATGAATTTAGCGCTGATGGTGCCTTTGTGGGGAGCGAAGCCATACGACTTAGGCAGGCACATCCGCCTTTCAAGCATGTTATACAAAGTATTTTGGTTTGAGTGTTCCAATTAGTAATATTAGTAGAAACCAAAACAGACAGTTTCATTACAGATAGTTGAGTAGGTACGAATTGAGCAAACATGAAATAGCAACTTGTTTTCGATTCCACTGGTTCAACTCTTTCTGAATTCATCATTGGATGGATTCAGAAATAGCAGATCGATTAAAAATGCTAAGAACACTTTTCTAAAGTATAACCAACCTTTTATTGAGTTCAATTACAATTTCTTGTATCTACACATTAACATTATTCCGATAGTAGTTCATAAACAGCAGTCATGGTATACACGTACATAAAACTACAAGTGTCAACCTGTTGGAGGAAGAGCTCTATTTTTTGATGTTGAAATACTTGAGCCAGTCAGTACTACGTTACTTCGGCAATCGCCACTTTACCTTTCTTAGCTGACTATCTTTACTTGCATGTTGTTCATTCAACGAAAATGACTCAATTACTAAACGTATATGTGTGTAATAACCAAATCAATTCTAGCGTAGCCCTCTCGCTACAAACAACCATCCTCTACAATAATTTTCTTTGAAAAAGTAAAACTATTTCCCGCAGACAATAAAACGTTCTAGTGCTACTATTTCCACACTCACTCCATTATTCCGATAAATAGCATTCTTCTCCTAGGCGACTTGATAATGGATAATGATTCAAATAAATGGCATTAAGATCGGGTAATTTATTGCCTTTTAATTTAATGGGTTGGGATGAAACTCATATAGCATAAGTAGCCTTGGAGAACAAAGTCTCTGCATTCGGTTGGGTTAGAGTTTAAGGTTGTAGCCATGCAATATCTATTTTTCATCCCCTGTATAATTTTGTCAAAACGAGTATTATTATTTCCTTTTTTTTACCAAACGACAACTGTTCAAATAGACACATACCTACCTACAATGCTATGCAAAAAGGGAGTAAGAGCATAAAGCAGCTTCAACAAAAATCACACATTTCGGTGAAATATTAAGTGATTGAGAAGCTGCATTCGCATTTAATTCAAATGGAAAATATTAAATAAGTGTTTAATGCTAAAATTGGCTAATGGTATTGATGAATATTATTGAAATCTGAACCAGCTACAGGCAGATGCCATGATTTTAAAAAGAAAAAAAAAAATGATTCTTTTTTCAAATGATAAGTTATAGTTTTTGGTTTATGACTATGAAATTCAAGTTTTCACACTTTCTTGAGCTTACTGTATTTTCATTTTATTTTAAATATTTGTTGCTTGACTTTTGAATGATGTTTTTGTTGTAAAAAAAAATTGTAGTAAGGGTTTTTTAAAAGCGGATCAACCGATTGAGAACAAACTTGCCGGTTTTGAAGAGTTTTACTAGTCTTAGATCTGATTGAAATTTATCTGTTCAGGAGTTTCAAAGCTATTTAAACAGCTAGCCCTTGCTCTGGGTCTCTCTTTTGAACACGACAATAGTAACTGAGCTGCTTATCATTGTCGGTACTGGATTGTTCCATGTCAGCGGTTCAACCAAGGCCAAGTCTTTGTATTGGCCTGTACACCAGGAACGTTTTAGTTGCGCCTTCATATTGTTCCTTTGCGATTGTGTGTTGTTGCCTTTTTGATGGGATTCTCTACATCTTTTCTTTTAACATAATACTACTGAGCAGGTCGTGCTCTATTTTTCCAGGCTAGTATTTTCGACCTAAAAGCCTCTACGGATCAGTAGGTATACATATTTCTCATGTGAAGCATCTTCATCTCAGCTACCATCAAGTTACTTTCATACTTTCAGGACATTGCATAATATTTAAGCTCAGTGCGCTGCTGAAATGAAAAGAAAATATCCCATCCAAAAATTGCAAGACGCAATCGTAAATGGAAAATTTCAATATTCTGCTGTTCTGCGAAATGGGTTGTACATTTGATAATTGTACAAGTTTATTTAAAACAATTTTTACAATTTTCCACACTTTTTCATTAAAAATTAGTACGCTGCTGATGCCAAACAAAATTGTTTGTTGGTCTCCACATCAACGACGAAATCGTGAACGAACACTCAGCGGAAAACATCTGTATAGAATAAGTAGTATCAGCTGTTCGAGAAAAGTGACAATCAAAGGTAAGCAAAGTTCCCACCAGAATTAATTAGGAAGCTAATTTATATGAACAAAAAGAATTTACAAAAGCTGTAGTATACATAACTAATACAAGGCAAACAAATTAATGTAGAAACATTTGCCTTGTATTAGTTTTTATTTATTTTTGTTTTGGATCAACTTTGATTTTCTTTTCCAAAAAATGTAGGTACTTCCATTTTGTGAAAATTGTTAGGTACAGTTACAGTTACAGGCGCGAAGTCAAAAAAAGCAATAGAACTGTCAAAATCTCGCAAACATTTATTGTACCCGGAGATAAATAATGGACGGAAAACGGTGAAGAATTGTAAAAAATGTAGTAGCAGTGTCACACAACCCATACTTACTTTAATGCCTTGTCTTTTCGGTACATCGTATGTATAGGTTATCCCATGCACATTTTTTATAGATAGATAGGTACTGAATAGTAACTAACTAGGTATACTTTGATATGTCTTATGAAAATTTGAAAAAGAAAAATATATATTATGATAATTAGAAAGATTAATACAATTTTTAACAGTTAAAACACTTTTCATATTTCCTCAGATGTACATTTCAGAAGCAATGCTTCCATCATCAGTGAGATTTATAAATTAAACTAAATTAAATTATTTGTCAAAAAACTAATAAAAAACAAAATAGTTTCTAAACAAAATTACAGTTGAGTTGAGTTGAATCTATTAAAATTTTTTTTTGAATATTGAATCTTTGATTGGTCCATCATCACTATTCATAAGATTATTTTTGCTTTTAAATATGTAAAAAGATTCAAAAGCATCTAATTCATTATTGCTATTTATATTTCCTATTGATTTTAAATTTTGCAAACTAAAACTATAACTTTTTTCTAGCATATGTTCTGCAACACTTGACTTTTCTTTTTCATTATGTTTAACATGTGCAAAATGCTCTTTAAATCTTTTCAGAATAGGTCTTCTTGTCTGTCCTATATATTCTTTTGCACAATCATTACATCCGAATAAAAATATAAAATAAAAATTAAAAATTTGATTGGAGGATCTAAAGATAAAATCAAACCACTTCAAAAATCAAGAATTTATTCTATCAGATGTAGACCTTTAAAATGTTACTGAAGAATTATAATAATGTACTATCAGAATTTTATGCTTACATACACTGTTGAGTAAAAAAAAAAATACAAAAATAAGTATTTAAAACACTTTTTTATATAACAACTACATTTCCATTAAAAATCTGTTAAAAAATTTTTTTTTTCCAACAAAATAAAAATAAATGCAGTTAGTATAAAAATTATGAAAAACAACGATAAATGTCTATGTTTAAGGTACAATATTTCGGTGGATTTCAAACATAGATAGTTCTCTGATAGAACATTTTAAAGAAATTTTTATTTTTTCTGCAACCAGAAAGAAATGTCATTAAAAAAACTTACAAAACTCAAAAATTGGAAAAAATTGCTTTTTTTCTGTCGGGAATTTTATAATTTTGGATAAAAAATATTTTTTTTATAATTTTTAAAAAAATGCATTTCTATGGGAAAATTTGTTCTCTACAAAAAATGTCCGCAATTGCATCAAAATTTTGCTTCGTTCTCGAGATTTATATTGAAAAAACGAATGAATATGGATTAGAACCCATATCTCCGATTCGCACCCACCCTCCAATTTAATAGCACTTTAGGTTTTTTTCTCTAAAATTAACCCATTAATCGATTCATGCAATAAAAGTTCATTCAATGTCGAGTTACTTAAGAAATGACATAATCAATATACTATATAATTGTTTCTACCTATCTTAATTTAATTTTCAGCGTCTTAGGGAGGGTTATTGACCGAATAAACGTCTTACACTTGAAATGTGTGTTTGTTTTTAGTTGTGTGTAAATACCAGCCTTGCTAAAATGAGGTGAATGTATATAGGCATTGAATCAATCAAGAATACATTTAAAAATGAGCCTTGCTAAAATGAGGTGAATGGACACTTATTTTTTAAAATTTCAAGCCCCAAACTTAAGGCCTCATGGACGGTACCGGAGTGTAAACCGGACACGTTCATACTTGTCCGGCCTATATTTTTCTATGAGCAAAGTATGAGCCTTGCTAAAATGAGGTGAGCAAATTGGTCGTTAGCTGTTGGTCTAAAGGATATTTGTTTCAAACTTTTTTTTTGTAAATTGGGATGACTTTAGATTTCTCAGGATTTAAGAGCAAGCCATTTGCGATAGACCAATCAGTAATTCTACTTAGATCTTCATTAATTAAAACGCTCATCAAGTTGATGAAAAGGCCTGGCTAAATAAAGTTGGACGTCATCTGCATATAAGTGGACAGAAGTATGCAAACAGCAAGATGGTAGATCATTGATGAACATGCTGAAGAGTAACGGACCAAGAACCGATCCCTGTGGGCAGGGACGGCAGAAGATATGGGGTGGGTGGGGTATAGACCCCACCTAACATTTCTGAGCATGGGGTGCACCCCACCTTCTGGCCTCGGAAATATACCAACTTTTTTTAGTTAAATTGACTCATTTAAAAAAAATTTTATGGAATTATGAATATTGTTATACTAATTTTTGTTTGATTGAGACTGACCAAGTGATTTGAATCATTTATTTATCGGTCATAGACTCAACGGTCAACGTTGTGCATAATTTCTTATCCTTTTTGTTTCCTTGATTTGCGTCATTCTTTTTTAAAAATATGTATAATAAAAAATACGTTTCACGGAATATTCATCAGTTTTTAGTTGAGATATATGTATATTGTATATGAATATTGTATATTTTATTGCGGATTTGTCGTTAGAGGAAGACTCAGGGATAAGGTGATTAGCCAAAATCCAGTCAATGAGCGTATAATGACCATCCGCATCAGGGCTAAATTCGCCCACATTAGCCTGATATGCGCCCACGCCCCCACAGAAGAAAAAGACGACGATTCCAAAGACTGTTTCTACGAGCTCCTCGAAGAAACATATGAGCAGTGCCCTAGACACGACGTGAAAATCGTTCTTGGCGATTTCAACGCAAAACTAGGGAAGGAGGACATCTTTGGAAACACAATCGGTAAGCATAGCCTCCATGACAAAACCTCCGAAAACGGATTGAGGCTTATCGATTTTGCTGCGGGGCTAAATCTTGTTGTAAGTAGTACACGTACATGAAAATCGTTCTTGGCGATTTCAAAGCAAAACTAGGGAAGGAGGACATCTTTGGAAACACAATCGGCAAGCATAGCCTCCACGACAAAACTTCCGAAAACGGACTGAGGCTGTTCGATTTTGCTGCGGGGCTAAATCTTGTTGTAAGAAGTACACGCTTCCCGCATCTCAAAATTCATAAAGGTACATGGCGATCCCCAGATCAATTAACCGTCAACCAAAGTGACCATGTTGCGACCGACGCAATGCACTCTTCCAGTGTGTTAGATGTCCGAACTTTACGAGGGGCCAACTTTGACTCGGACCACTACCTTGTTGTAGGGTGACAAACCCCGAACTCAAGCATGTAAAGACCAGCAGGAAAACATAGTTATAGAGTCACAGTCGCTACTGAGGATCTGGGAAGATCATTTCTGCTTAACGGCGATGAGGACACAAATTCCGCTGTCAGCCAGATTGCCTCATTCAGCTTGGACGATGATCAAGAATGCCGTCCTCCCGACCTAGAAGAAGTTAAGCTTGCCATATGCAAACTTAAATCAAATAAGACTGCAGGTGCAGATGGCCTTGATGCCGATCTTTTCAAGGCAGCTGGAGATCATTTGGAAAGGAGCATGACCCAGCTGATCTGCATGATATGGTCGGAAGAAAGCATGCCCGATGAATGGAACCTCAGTATCGTATGCCCGATCCTAAAGAAAGGAGACCCTCACAATTGCGCCAATTATAGAGGGATAAGCCTCCTAAACGTCGCTTATAAGATCTTGTCTGCTGTAATATGTGAACGTCTGAAACCCCACGTCAACAACTTGATAGGTCCTTATCAATGTGGTTTTAGACCAGAGATCTTGGAAAAAGCTCGAGATCGTAATATCAATATTCACCACCTTTTTATCGATTTCAAGGCCGCGTATGACAGCATTTACAGAGACGAGCTGTACAGAGCCATGTCTAGTTTCGGCATCCCTGCAAAACTCGTACGACTATGCAGGATGACTTTGGAGAATTCGCGCTGCTCCGTCAAGGTCGGTAAAGAACTCACCGATACCTTTGATGTCGAAGAAGGTTTTAGGCACGGCGACAAGCTGTCATGCGATTTCTTCAACATCATACTCGAACAGATTGTAAGAAACTCAAACGTCAACACCAGAGGAACAATCTTTCGAAAGTCTGTACAATTACTCGCCTATGCAGACGAAATTGACGTAATGGGAAGAAAAAAGCGTGATGTCATAGGTGCTTTTGCGAGTATCGAAACAGAAGCGGCAAAAATGGGTTTGATGGTTAATGAGGGCAAAAAGAAGTATATGCTGTCAACAAACAAGGACACAGAACATCGACGAATTGGACAAAACGTCACAATAGACAGACATAGCTTCGATGTAGTACAGGACTTCGTCTACCTGTACTGTAAATAACATCAGTGCGGAGATCAAACGGAGAGTAACTCTTGCCAACCGTTGCTTCTTTGGGTTAAGAAGGCAATTGAGAAACAAAACCCTCTCTAGAAAAAGGTAACCCTGTATATGACATTGATCTTCCCAGTCCTGCTTTACGGCATGGAAGTATGGAGCTTATCATTCTCCGAATGATCTTTGGTCCCGTATGGGAAGACAATGTGTGGAGAAGAAGATACAACAACGAGCTGTATGAGCTGTACCGCGACATGGGCATAGCCAGAAGAGTACGCATCGCGAGGCTATGATGGTTCGGTCATGTAGAGCGGGTGGACCCAAACGCTCCGGCTCGACGGGTTTTTGAAAGCACATTGTAGGTAAATCGCGGAAGGGGAAGACCTCGTCTTAGGTGGCGCAATCAAGTGGATGAAGACCTCAACCGACTTGGAGTGCGAAACTGGAGAGAGCTCGCCCGAAATCGAAGTCGTTATAGAAGGATGTTGGTTGAGGCCCAGGTTCACCCCGAACTGTAATGCCCACCTAAGTAAGTTAGTATGTATATTTTAAATGTATATATATGTATATATATGCATATATAAAACTACCATACCTTATTTTATTCTTTCATGCTCCCCACCTAAAAAAATTGTGTTCTGCCGCCCCTGCCTGTGGGACTCCTTGGATAACAGGTTTAGCTGTTGAACTCTTACCACCAAATGCAACTTTTTGCTGTCCACCCAACAGATAATCCGTTAATAGCTATGATGCCTGAAAACTAAATCCAAAAGAGTTTTGCAACTTCCAGCCCATAATATTGTGATTGACTTTGTCGAAAGCCTTAGAATAGTCAAGTAGGCTTAAAAGACTGAGATGACCCTTATCCTATTCAACAGCGATTATCATGTATTTTCAGTATCCGGATAGGGGTTGTTTCTTAAAATGATTGTGTCCGGATAACAAAATAAAAGCATTTACTAACGGAAATGGAACTTTTCTAAATTGTTATTTTATTAATTTTAACAATGATTTGTTTGCAATTTACTTGAACGCAATATTATTGAGAAATGTTTATATTCTTACAATCAATATAAGTGTCCAAGGTAGCATTTATGGTTACAAAATGAGTTGAAGTCAAAGTTTAGAAGTGTCCGGATACAAGTGCGTTTACCCTATATATATTTGCGAATATGTAGAGAAACCCTACACAATCATTCAATGAATCGTAAATTATAAATTTAAAGCTATGGAAAAATCTGAGCGAAAATGTATGCCATTATAGGGTACCTAGCTATATAACTCCTACCGGCTACCCGCTTATCAATTCCCTTCCTTCAAGACTCGAATCTGACGTGGTGCGTGCTTTTTCAAGCCAATTTTTCATTATTAATTGAAATCAATTACCGATTGTCGCCCATTTTTGTTATGGTCGAGACCATGTTTAGCTAGGTATATGTTTTCTCAGTTACACCTCATCCCATGTGTCAATGGCTCCTAATTTATTGATATGAAATAGATATTCTTGCGTCTGGTTTTTCATGTCTCTATTAACATCATGTTGTTGCAGGTATCTACCTATTTATGTATATGTACATAAGATACACTGAGCATATGTGTACCTATGTATGAAGATATAACACTATTCGGTCAGAGAAATACAATACTCCTTCACTTAAGAATGCTGTATTCTCATACCTATACCAACCTAATGTTAGACAAGATTCCAGAAGAAAACTCTTTCCATTTGGACGAGCTTCACAAAAAGACAACAACCAACAAGAAAAAAAAGTAAATACAAATGCGCTCAAATCATCAAACAATAAACTCGAAATGGACTCCGGGTCAGCTACAACCACAGAGAATCCTTTTTGCCACCCAGCGCAGCACCAGCACAAAATGAATGGGAACAGATGGGTAATGAAACGGTGAAACAGTTTCATTATGTCGGCTACTCGCACCCCTCCGGGAGCCATTTTAGAAAAACTCGTTTGACATAGACACACCTTGAGGCGTGGCTAAGCCGCGTAGTTTCAATTTCACCACCATTGCAAAGACTGCTCTCCGATTCCATGGCCCACGGGGTTGTAACGGTTTTGCTCATTATTTGCTTTTGCTCTGTGTTTCTAAAAAAAAAGAAAAAACAATAAAAATGTTGTATTCACGAGAAACACTGAATGCCTAAATAAAAATCTTGGAGTAAAAATCATTCAGTCGGATCCGGATTTATCCACCACACATACAAGCTGATTTAATGAGTGAGAGAGCGAGGAGATTCAAGAACTTGACGTATCAGAGTGAGAAAGAGTGTGTGTAAAATGAACAATACATGGCACACGATATACTCCACTTCATTAAGTTGGAGTGTTGCCTCGTCGGCGACGTGGACGTGGACGACGACGACGACGACGACGACTATGACGACGAAGACGGCAATGGCAATGGCGATGTTGGTTGTTCCTTCCTCCTTCTTCGGAGCAGATCCTGGTGCTATGTATCTAACCAGTAAGCTATCGACGAGTTTAATCTGTTATCGATTTCGAATTTGTTAAAGTTCGTACTGAATTTGTAATCGACATTGGTGTTGTTAGTGCTGTTAAATTGGTTTGGTTTTGCTATACAATTTATATATGAAAAGAGGGCGGTGTATATTGTGGAATAGGGTCTTTGGGCCGGGGGTGTAGTCATCATCAGACAGGATTTTACATAATCACAGTTCGAAAGACAATTGAAAGTTGAATGTGGATGGAGTTGAAGTGGCTGGCTTGCGTTTGGAGTTTGGGCTTGGGCGTTTTTATGAAGTCACGCTACAGTGTCCGTTAAATAATAATGATAAAAACTTTTTTGCTTTTTGTTTGTCGATTCCGTTTTCGTCTTTTTTATTTACGTAGGCTGGTATTCGATTTGTGGCGAGAGTTTACTGTATTCTTCATAGTTTCCTGATAAGTCTTTCTTTTTCTTTATAGGTAATTAAATCTACAAAGCTACTGATAGGCGTAGGCGGGTATCTATGTAGGTAGGTACTGGCTTAATTCAAATCTTAAACAAAACTAAAACTTTAAATATTTTGCAGAAGCTGGCAATGTGCAATGCACATGTATCCTCAATTTCTGTCATGTTTAACTGACAGAAAAATTAAAGCAATGTTAATCGCGTAATTGTATTTTCTTCTGATCAATTACTTTCCTGATGTGCATTTATACCATTGACACCGATAGTGGTAAATATTTGACCATCATGTAATGTATTTTACGTGGGAGTTCAGGTTTCGAATCGCAGTAAAGCATCTAAAGTGAGGGCAGCTGGCGAGTTTTCCACGGCTGTTTGTTTAAAATCGGCAGGTTAATTTACTGTCGTAATTCCTCAGGTATGTTTGGTCGAAATATAATAGGATTTTCATCCCAATGTTGTGCTCTAATTTTTTTGTAAATACTAATGGATTCGAAAGCTGCGCACCAACAGACCAGACCGCAGGTTTTAGTAGCTCTATTTTTTAAAAGTTTTCTTTATTGAGAGGAACAAGTTCATTGAAGTCACAAAAGGCAATTTCATGCAGCTCTTTCATAAATTTTATCCACAAAGTAATATAAACTTTATAGGTATGATATCACTGTAAACTATTGTCCTACCTATTTAATACATTGATAAAAATACTCAAATAACAAAATTTGCAAATGCGCACAGATCGCCAAATTTTGTGGTGCATTTTAACTAACTCTAATTCAAATTTCTATAGGTAGCTAAAATTAGAAAAGAACGGCTATACAAAATGTGCGCTTTCTATATGAATCGTGCACAGGGCCCTACTTTAGCTGGGACCGTTGGGAGCCGCTTCTATATAGGTCTTACAGTTAATGTAGTAGATATTAATCTGGTAGGTATTCGTTGTCTTTACTTTAAGAACAAGGCCACTTTTATATGATGTTCGTTATGAAACTTTGTATTAAGGATAACGTGAGCCTATCTCTCGTTGTGTCAGGCTGTTCAATTTAGTCTATGAAGATGTTGATGTTTGCATGGCCAGAGAACAATTTAAAAATATTCTAATGGAAAATAATCATTTCTAAATTAAGTTATAATATTGAATATTACTTTTCAAAATTCTGTTGATTGAGAGATCGTAGATTGATTTAATAAATACTAACTTAAATACTAAATATACTAAATATTCATTGTAAGTTGTAATACGAGTACCTACACTAGGCGAGTAAATGAGTTTTGAAAAGTTGGTTCATAATTTGACGACTAAGCGAGACTTGTGAGAATTGACGAGAGTTGCGACTGATCTCTTGAATGTTTCTATAAATTCCATGTACTCGAATACCTATATGCATCAACTCAGGTATTAGCAGAACTCTAAATTCGATGTTTATTTAATTAAAAATTATTTGTGAATAAAAATTAAGAACAGTATAGGAACAATACTGGAAAATATACCAAGCTTTTCCAGAGTTATAAATATTCAACGTTTAAGTTTAATCTTCAGATAATCAAAACAATGATATTTTCCCTCTTAACTCGACTAAATTAATGAATAAATCTTTCGACATCAGCAATTAAAAATCTATTTTCAGCGAAAAAATCTGTCTAAAGACGTGGTAAATTCAGACATCCAATATGTAAATGAACCAAGTCACAACACAAATAAAGTTTTTATTAGCTGAAGTTTGATTAAGTTTGATTAATTTTGTCCGGTTACTGCTGAATTCCGTCCTTATTGAATTCAGAAAATACCAAAAAAACTGTATTTATTTTATTATTTTTATATTTTTTCTTTTCCCATTGGTGCGTGAGTAAGCTGGGATTTGTCCTGTAAAGTGTAAACCTTAATAGTTTTGGAAAGTCATTTTTTTGAATCTAAATAATCTTTTATCAAACCAAATTGGTTTATGTCTTTGCCATTTTTCTTCAAATGGAACAATAAAGTTATATTCTTCCCCAACACCAGCAATCAAGGATGAGAAACCACTAGAATTATTCAGAAAATCTAATTTATATGTAGCTATTTATTGGATGGAGAAAAATCACAAAGTTAACTTTACTAAAAGTATAAACAGGAGGATTAATTCTTCTATTGTTGAAATTACATTCATTCCATTTGAATGATGATGAAGATGCTTCGGATGACAGCAGGAGTAACAAAGCTTGATCGAATTAAAAGTACTAAGATCCGTAGAAGCCTTCATGTCAAAAGTACCATCTTGGACAAAATTCAGCACGACCGGCTCAGTTGGTATTGTCATGTTCAAAGGAGAGATCCGCAGAACCCCGTCAAAAAGGCAATATCGTACAACGTTTCAACAAATTCGCGACGAAAAAGAAAAGGCAGGCCAAAACACACCTGGTACAAGCAAATGCAAAAACAGCAGCATTTGGTTGGCCTCAGACATGGAACAATCCAAAACCGAGAGGCTTGCCGACGATTTCTGAGGTCAACGCGGCGTACCCCACAGGCGGATCACTAGTGTGAAGCAGAAAAGTGGGAGAGTTGTGATCGCTTCAAGATCACTACTCGTAACGCCGAAAATGAAAAAGAAGAAGACATTCATTCCATTTCTACAGCGGTATGGAAGATATCATTTCTTAAAAGAAAAACTTCTATCTAACAAATAAATAAATAGGGTGGCGCAACAGAGGTAGGAGCCCCAGGGCCTAGCGCGTTTCTCACAACCATATGAGGGGATGGAGGGGACCTAAAATTTTATGCCGGTTCCGAATGGCTACGAAAAAGCGCTTTTCATGGCAATGAATACTTACGGAGGACTTGTCAATTCCTCGCGAAAGGCAATACCCGTGAAAAAACATTTTGCCTCTGTCGGGATTCGAATCACGAACCTCTGGATTAATAGGCGGACATGCTATCCATCATACCACGGGTACCACCAAAGAAAAACTTCTGCTTATTATAAATTGGTTCTCAGTTCAAAATCAATAAATACAAGGACTTATAAATAACTCTAAATATAAACCAATTAATGTAGGGTTATAACTGCATTGTTTAATTGCAAACAATTACAAAATTCGTACAGGGTAGCCGCCATTTCTAAATAGCTCAAAAAGCTCAAAAAATTAATTCAGACGCGTATTGTTGTTCCGGTAGGTGGACAGAATCGCATTGATACTGCACACTTCATGATATCAACCAAACTCTTTAAAACTATATTCAATGAAGGTGGTGGCCGTAGCGTTATGGCTAATTTTATTACCATGAAAAGGGTTTTCTCATTTTGGTTTTTTTTTCTTTTACAAGGTATGGTTGTGAGAATTACACTAGGCTTTGGGTCACCCAATTTATTTACTATAAATTATTACGAAAATTATATTTTGGAAACACACAGATATGTTGAGTTCCCTAAGAACTCATTAAAAGCCCACGGTATCTTTTCTCTTGGAAACCGAAAAGTCTGATGAAAGTCATCATCGCAAATTGTATACGCTTGGTTATCTTACTCGTATAATAATCGTACTAACGAAAGATTATTTCTAAATAAAAATTAAAAGTCTTTGGAAAATTTGGTTAGTGCTCGATGAAACCGAATTCGCTTTTTACAAGAAGTTATGAATACTATTGCTTGCTAGGTTGACTTTATTAAGTCCAAACCTAGTTTTAGCTTTTTAGCTTTTTTTTCATCCACAAAAACTACTGGCTTTGTTTGTTTCAATACTTCGGTCGTAATGGAAAAGAATTTACAATAATAAATTTGCAACAATTTTCACTTATGTCACAGTATTGTTACAATCTAAATCTAGTGTCATATTTGGCTTTCAAGCTTTAGCTATTGCCTATAATTAGAACTTGCTTCTGGATAGCTTTATCTCCATTAGCTTCTTGAACCAAATCCTCACTTTTTATTAAATTGAACACTCCCATTTAACTGAAATTATTTAATTTCAATCGAGATTAATCATACATATTGTCAATTTTGTTAAAATCCCAATCTTAGGTTTGAAGTTTGATAGCCAGCTCTTTTGTTTAGTTATATGAGAGAATAAAAAACTATAAAAAACTATATTATAGTGGTACCCGTGGCGCAATGGTTAGCATGTCCACCTGCTAACCCAGAGGTTCGAGGTTCGAATCCCAGCAGAGGCAAAATGCAAAAATGTTTTTCCACGGGTATCGCCTTTCGCGAGGAATTGGCAAGTCCTCCGTTAGTAAAATTCATTGCCATGAAAAGCGCATTCTCAATTAGCCGTTCGGAACCGGCGAAAAATTGTAGGTCCCCTCCATTCCCTCACAAGGCGTGGTTGTGAGAAATGCGCTAGGCCCAGGGGCTCCTCGCTCTGTTGCGCCACCCTATTTATTTATTTTATAGTTCTTAAAAGGACTATCAGTAAATTACAGAGTTTCTATGTACGCATACGTATGTATGAATGTTGAATGCCAACAAGTAAAACAAAATCCGCGTTACGCTTATATTGCATATTAAAGATCATGAAGCAGGTCGTTTCTAACCAACTTTCTTTCATTACTTTGATTGGCTTTCAGTGATTCAAATCCATCACTCACCATGTAATGAGTGATGGTTTTAGGGTAGGTGAAAATTCATTCACAAATAGTATTTCGTGTTTCTATTTCTTTGTTCACCTACCTAAATCCGTAAAAATGAAGGATGAACAGGTCAATACAATAGATCTGGTGTTTTGAAACTATTTCGTCCTTTGAACTAAAGTTCCTTACACGAAATGTGTCACTCAAAAAACGAAACATAGGTAGACACCAAAAATGAAAGAAAAAGTAATGCGACAAGTTTTGAGTTAGATTAACAAGCTGTCAATCATCAACAAACAATTAATAACGCAATGAAATTAATTACTTAACTTTATAAAACTCCATTAGTGTGGTGATTGGTGAATCATTCATGTGAGAAAATACGGTAGCAAGAAAATTGTTTATCGACCGATGATGTTTGGTCGGGCTATTAGCGAGTAAGTGGTAATGGAAATCACCCTCGTTGAGTCATGCTTTACAAATCAAAATGCCGCTGATAGACGTAGAGAACTATCTGCGATCGGATATCTAACAGGTGGTTTTTCCTTACTACCCTTTTTATGAAAAATCAAGGAAAATAAAGAAATAACAAGAAAACAATCCATCAAAATCTACAAACAAAGGATAAAATCCGGAAACATCGAAACGGCACGATTGATTTTTTTTTTTTCCATTGGCTATTCAACCAGCAAACAAAAACAAACAATCCACCTCAAAGAACTGCCTATCGATAGTCCTCCTCTTTTATTCTAAAGACATCGTGCTTCTCTGAATGCAGGGACTGATCACCGCTCTTTTGAGGGCAAAGAGTCAGAAAGATTACATTTTAAATCTTTAAAATCGATTGTCTGCTGCAGCTATAACAAAAGACTCAGGACGACAGGAACTAGGTTTGCTTGTGCAAAACTCTAATCCAAAATTTTCACATTTATTCGTTTCCGATATCCAGGTGTGAGCTGTAGCTGTAGTCTTTTTGAATGATTTGCATTTCCCTTTACCTGAAAAGAGAATTTCACTCTCATTTCTCCCTTGGGACAACAAATGACTGTTTTTAAAATTAGTACCTCATGGTCATGCACCTCTAGAGAACGAGGAAAAAGAAAACTGCTACATAATCAGTACTGCGGTTGTCTATGCAATCGGCTTTGATTATTTCTATGTTTTTTCATATGTGTGTGTGGTTGTGCGTGCCGAAGTGTGTTTTGTTTGGCATTTATTTGTCACCAGGATTCGCCCTTTATCTTGTTGATTCTGTTCTCTGTTGATCCGATTTGGTGTAGTTTTGCCCGAGTTAATTGGCTTACATTGAATGCCTTTTGTGTGTTGTGTGAACTCATCTGGTAAATTGTTGATTGCTATCTTTGAAATTTTTTTGATTTTTGTGTGAGTAGGATCTTAAAAGATTTTGCAATTTTTGTTTATCATTTACAAGACAAGAGATGAAATAGATCTAAGCGTGCATGTCTATTAATTTTTTACCCCATGTATGTATTTATATTTAGTCGCTGATAATTGGGGCGTTTAAGAACAAAGGAAGACATTTACAGATTTAGTCGAATTCATTTTGTTGTTTCAAGATGATGTTCCCTATAACCTTGGTGTACATATATCGATTGCCACACGGAGAAAAGGAATACCTACTTTAAAATGTGATTATTTCTTATACCAATCTTTTAAAATAACACAATTTCATATAAAGCATAAATTGGATTCGGGTTATAGGTATTCTTTCTTTTTTTGGAAAAGCCTTCTTTAATTTAATCCAAATTAATAATCCGTGCCCAAAAAAAAAAAAAAAATCAACTCCCCTGCCTTAACTCTCATTAAATTTACAAATGGATACCATGTCAATTTGCAGTTTTTATTTGGTTATCTTCTACGGGTTTACGGGTTTCTGTATCTAAGCAATTGAATTTACAACCTTAAAGCGCAGATTCGTAATGAAAGTTTTGCCATGAGTGTATTGTGTTTTTGTGAATTCAGATGGTGAAAGAAATTAGTAATTCTAAATTGTCAATATTTTGAATACTTTTTTTGGTGCATTGTGGATTCTTACTTTTAGAGTAAGTTTTTTTTTCTCGCACATCATGGGGCTATGACTACCTTTATAATGTCCTTTATAAACACAGTGCGAACTTTGAACTTTTGTGAATCATAATGCAGGGAAAAAACAGGGCCAGGTAGAGCATTCCACATTCGGGTGTTCGGGTGGTGCGATTAAAATATGAATCTCTATGTTTACTGTACGTTCGAAGTTTGGTTCGAGGTAAAACTGATAAGCATTCCTAGCGAGGCGGGTGTTGCACCTAAATTGTTTCAGGGGAGGAATGCAACTGGCTTCCTCACTAGAGCACTGTTTGTGAAAAAAGCGATGAAAAAGAGAGACAGGTAACGTTTGGACGATGTTCAAGAGAATCAATCGACTCTAGGAATAAACTATTACCTATCAATTTTAAAGCTCTATTTTGTACACTACCAAGCAGGTACAAAGATGTTTGAGAAGTGCACCTGACCAGATATGGGTTTTATACTCCAGTTTTGGCCGGATAAAGGCCTTATAAATTGTAGCCAGATCAGAAGGGGCGACGAACTTCCTGCATCGTCTCAAGAAGTCTAATCATTTAGCAGCGTTTTTGGCGACTTCAAATATGTGGTCATTCCAACGAAGATCATCGTT
This sequence comes from Melanostoma mellinum, assembly GCA_914767635.1. NCBI lineage: Eukaryota > Metazoa > Arthropoda > Insecta > Diptera > Syrphidae > Melanostoma > Melanostoma mellinum. The sequence goes on along the minus strand of OU612058.1, from coordinate 264,296,355 downwards.
TACACACATACCAAGGACTGACAGCTTTTCGGTTTCTTCGATGCAGGTACCATTCATGGATAATGGCAATGGGGGGAACTTTAAGCTTCACCGACAAGAGACAGCATTGAGTTTTCGAAGCATTGAGTTCTACTCGGTTCATAAGACCCTATGAAACAATGCTGTCAAGGTCAGAATTCAATGAGCTTATCATACGCAACCGCTCCAGTTCCACATCCGAAGAGCAGGGACATGAATTTGGAAACGAATATGAAAAGCTGAGGGTCGAGTCGTCAGCAAAACAGTTAAGTGGATGAGAAGTTTCAGACAGGAGATCATTGATGAAAATGAGGAAGAGATTCGGAGACAAAACGGAGCCCAGGGGCACACCAGCATTTATGAAATGGGTATCAGACTTGAAGGCAATCCAATACAACCTGATGCCAAAGTCTATCAAATGCTTTAGAAATATCAAGTGCAATAATTTTACTTTCTCCAAAACAATTTAAAGATTGGTTCCACTTTTCGGTGAGATTAGCCATCAAATCACCAGTGTAAAAAAATATCGGTTAACATGGCTCTGAATAAAAAAGTTCCAATGGTGGCACTACTCAAAAATACGCATCAAAACGGTCACTCTCCTTGGATGCATTGCGCTTCTTGGCAATAACGTGCGGATCTTCCCAAACCCTAAATGCGTAAAGTTGATATTCGTGATGGATTGAGTACCAAACTCTCTGTTTCAGCGTCCACATTCTCCTACGAAATAAGAGAACATGAGTATAATGTCCACACTGTCAGTCCCACGAATTTTTTGCACATGCTTACCCACTTCTCATCTGCTGTGTTCTTCATTTCGTCAAAACTTCCTATCCTTACTTTTTGCACTTAAGTCAATGTACTCACTTCGGAAATAAGTTATGAAGATTTCCCGAGGTTGTCCAAGCGTAAAGAGACACATTTGGTATCCGTCGGTGTATGATACTGACTTTCTGTAAAAATTTTGTGGAGGAAACAACTACCAGTGTAAAAATAGCTCCATGATTTAAGCCTAACACGCTGCTGACGCGAACCGAAATTTTTCGTTGGTCTCCACTCTCCACATCCACAATCAAATCATGAATGAACATTCGGCGGAAAATATCTGTGTAATCACAGTAATTTGTTTTTCTCAGTTTATTTTTATATGTTTTTTGTTTTGAATCAACTTTGATCTTTTTTTTTTAAATATGCTTCCGTTTTGAGAAAGTTGCTGTTGTTGTGGCCCAAATTGAAAAAAAAAAAATAAAGAGAACTGTCAAAGATTATAGTACAATAAATGTACCGGGAGATAAATGATGAACGGAAAAGTGTGGAGAATTGTAAAAATTGTAGTAAAAAACTTACTACAACTATCATATAACCCATTTCGCAAAGCAGCAGCGTACTGTTCAACGAAAATGTGAGCGAAATTTTCCATTTGCGATTCCGTCTTGTTGTTTTTCAATGGGATTTTCCTCTTCGTTTCAGCAGCGTTGGTTAGGTTGAGTTAGGTAAGGTTGGTTGGGGTGCAGACGTAAGCGACAACACCTCACTCGGATCTCAAGGATCCATTGTTCTCCCCGGATAACTGAGGAAAGGAGAGAGGTGGCAGAGGATTGGGTTTGTGACTGGGTTATTGTGGTTGGGAGCCCCCACTGAACCATTTGGAACTCTGGATCAATTTTATTTTCAGCAGCGTATAGGTACAAACTATAAAATGCCGTTCCCAGAAATTTTTACAGCTTGTTATTTCATTTTTTGAAAATTGCAAGAATAAATATTAAACCGCAAAAACTTTTTGAGGTCTATTTCGCTATGTCTCGATCTCAGTCTTTCTTTCTTTAATCGTTTTCTTTTTTTCCCCTCTCTCTCTCTATACATCTCTCTGACTTTCTATCTTTTCACTCTCCCCCAAGTAGTGTATTTTTTTCTAAATATTCAAACGATTTCTCAAAAAATCTTTTTTAATTGATAACAACTAATAAAAACGCATATCTTATTTATTTATTAACTTATTTATTTTTCTTTTGTTTTATGTTCTCGTTTTTCTCCTCAGTACCCATTGAAATTTAATTTTCTTTAAGATTATCTTTTTGTTTTCCTTATTACTTCTCATTTTTATTATTAAAACATTTTATCGCCGTGTCTCTACAATAAATCTATAATAACTATAAATTTGTATCATTTAATTTTAAATAGATAATAATAATAGTACTGTTAAAATTAAATACATATTAGAGTAAAAATAAAAGTACCTATGTACAAGCTTTTCTGTTTTCTTAATTTTTATTTTTCAATGTTTTTATGTAGTGTGTTTTTTGTGTGCGTGTGTGTGTATGTAATAATGTATTTATATATATCATAACTTCATTCGGTCTTTTGAAGACCCTCAAAGTTTTAACTAATTGTGATGAAATTCGTCTTCCATGCGACATCGTTTTCTATTTGAATCTCCCATGTCCAAACTTTCTGAATCACTGTCAATTGTTTCACTACAATCACCGTCAACGTCACCGCCATCATTAATGTCATCTTGCTTCCGTTTGGCAGTGGCCATTTCCGCTGCATGCCTTTTGCGCCACTTCGTTCTTCGGTTTTGAAACCAGACCTGAAATGAAAAGAAAAAAGAAAAACATTATAGTCAGTTAAACAGACAAAGAGCTGAGCAGAAGAATAAAATAGGTAGGTAGGATTTAAAAATGCTACTGATGCTCAGTTGGGAGTTGGAATCTAAAAGCTTCTTCTTTCCGTGTCATTAACACACTTTCCTTAATTGCCTTTCCAATATTTTCTATAGCTCTGTATACATTTTTGTGTGTGAGTGGAAGGGGAAACCAACATAATTCGCAATATGGTACTCAGTAACCGCATTGCTTCTTGCAATTATTTTTATGCGATTGAAAAACAAACATACCCAAACGGTTCTAGTCGGAATATCCCGTAAAATAAAGTATAGGCACGGAAATGTGTACCAGATTTTCATAAAATTATACTCAAACACACAAAATTCTTAGTTCATTGGCTACCCTATTGAAAAAGAACACATGTGGCTGTCAGAAATAACGACTATGGAAATTATCGTTAATTACATTCAGTAAATATACCTACGGACCTTTTTTAAGTATGTAGGTGGGTTTATTGAAAAATAAAAGTATGGTTTTTAGGTATGAAAGCGATTACATTTTTGGCATTATTGCGCCCACATGTGTTTTCGCCAAAATTAATCGATTTATAATTCATGGGAAAACTTTTGGTGTTGGCAAAGTCGTAAGGACCATCAAAAAGGATCAATCTTAAAAAATGATTAATAGAAATTTGAAATGGCAAAAGGTTGATTTTGTCGACCAACCAATTAGTTACCCTCAACCTGAATCATATTTTTATTTTTGGGCATTATGATGGATTTTATGACGAAACTTTGAAAAAAAGCCTCCCATCACCTGATCGACGAATTTTTTCTAAACACCAAATGACAGTTACCCATTTATAAATGACTCTTCTGCTTACTTTCTTATTTAACGAAAAGTTCGATACCTTAAACCAAGCCTCCATCAAGAATGGGCACATCAAAATTAGTGTTCGTATTAAAATGATGGATGTTTATTTAATGAAAAATAAATCTTTAAGTGCGATGAGTTGAATGTAATGCTGCACTAATGACCACAAGTCTCACCTTGATTACCAACTTAGCTACTTTTTTTACTATTCTGAGGAGGTCATAAGAAAATTGGATATATTGAGGGTACGAAGAAGGTAAGAGGAATTAAAAATATTCTTCTTTTCATTGAAAAAAAAAAAAAGTTTTAAGTCGCTGTTTGCTCAATGACACAGTATATTAACTTGCCTAAGCCCTGTTCACACTGTATACAATTGGACAGACTTCGTTTGATGGAAGTTGGATGGTCTGATGTAGTTTGCGTTCACACTTATCAAGCTTGTCGTCCAACTTTATGTCACATACCCTTCCACTCCGTCCAACTTCTAGATTTTCAAAAATTTTTGAAAACCATCAAAAAAGTTGGTCAAGCAGTCGTCTGAGGGTTAACACCCTTAACACTATCAAGCATTGTTCGTTCAAACCAAAGTCTGTCTAGTCCAACTAATTGTACAGTGTGAACAGGGCTTATGTTTTCATTACATCATTGAACATTTTAATCAAAACAGGTTCAGGTTGCTCAGTGCTTAGAACATTTACAAATGAGAAAAAATGTTGATGTCGGAAAAAGGAAGGAAGGAACTTGTCTAGTTGAGGACAAAACTAACTGGATATTGTGTCTATATGGGCCCAACACAAGCTTACGCTAGTCATTTGATAGGTAAAAAATGATTGCGTACTTTTTGTTCAATCGTTTTCTACGGCCATGTTGAGGAATTTGAGAGAAAAAAGCAAATCTTGTGATTGTGATTTGTTGCTCAAAGCGAAAACATATCTAATCAGTCATTTCGATCAAAAAGTCTATATCGTATCCTATTGATCAATCTGAAACGAGCTTCTGTAAGTCGTGTGAGTTGAAAACCTTGAATTTTAAGCTACATATTTTGTCACTAAAATTCAAACACAAAATAATTTTATTTTTTGATCACACAACTTTCGGTTAGAAGGTAGAAAAACGATGGCTCATAATTTGCAAGGCGCGAAATGGAAACCATTATTTTTTCTAACTGCAAATTCTGTGATTGAAATTCAAAATTAGGGTTGTTTTGTTCCTCAGAGAGCAGGTTATATTTTTATGAAACATTTTTTTTGCCCTGAATTCAAATCCAGGCCGCAGAATTGCTCTGTCACGTCAAGTTTTCGAGATATGAAGGATTCAAGATTGGAAAAATTCAATTTTTGAAATTTGAGTCAGAAAACACATTTTAAAAGTTTTTAGATGTGTTGAATTCAAATTGATTTTCAGAATTGGTCTATCATATCAGGTTCTTGAGAATTGAGATTTTAGGCAGAGTAAGGTCATGACATCAACGCTTTATTTTTTTGGAAACCTGCCGTTGTAGCGTAAATCTCTGACTGGATTTGAATTCAGCACCAAAAGATCTTTACAGAATATGTTTTCTGACTCAAATTTTCTTGCCAGACTATACGTAATCTTCAAAATAATGCGAGTGTATTACAACTTTTGAAGCTAAATATCTCAGTGAGTTGATGTCGATAATAGAGACATTTTGAGGCCTGATTTGGATTCAGCAGATAGAAAATCATGGGAAAAGCAATGGTTTGTTATTGGGCTAGCATTTTTTTTATGTTAAAACATAGGCTCTAAAATAGCAAAAACCGGCCTTTTCCGATCTTGAATGCTTCATATCTCGAAACGTGACATAACAGAGCAATTCTGACATTCTGAGGCCGGATTTGAATTCAGGGCAAACAATTTAAATATAAATTGCTCTTTGTGGAGAAATCATTGTTTATCAGTTCAGATAGCGAAAACTTTTTAAATTTGCATTTCAATAACAAATTTAGTAACCAGTTTGAAATTCGAACGAATTCTGGCAACACCGTGAGATTTTCAATTCAAATGACTGCTCATTTTGAATTGACTTACAGGAAACCTATTTCATCAGAAATGGCTGAGTGATTTCGTTTGGAACGAACCAACACGATTCACAGGATGTGTTTTTTTCCCTTAAAAACGATTCGATTGAAGTTGTGTTTTTTCACGATTGGTATGGGTTCCCTCGGTTCCATCACAATGAATGGTTTAAGGAAATACTCTAGGCCCCGCGGCTCGTCGTTCTGTTACGCCATCGTACGTCTATGGGTCTCCTCGACAGTTAACACCTTATGCGTGAGTCTGGATCATCATTTTGTGCTGTTGTAAGGTGCGGAGAAGAAAACGTAAATCAATATTTATTCGCCGATGCGAAAGTGGTGCATCTCTGTGATCATACGGTGGGAGATCATAAGGATCAATTCAAGGAAGAGATTAAGCCTAATAAATCCTCGATGTACCTATACTTTCTTACCTTGAATTGTGGACTTCATAATAAAGAGACCATATTTGATAACCATATTCAAGATGGGGTCAAACAGAACCTAACAAGACCCACACCGTGGGTGCATATAGAATCAGAAGGTCCTATTTTCCATAACATTAAAAAAAGGAAGAGGTAAAGATTGCAGAAAATTATAAAAAGTTGATATCTATAAGCAAAAAAAAGACAGAACGGGCGGAAAAACAGCTTAAAACGTCTTTCAATAAGAAGAACTTCTCAACAACGAATATCGAATTTACACACATTTTTTTGTAAGGCTGAAAGTTCAACTTGAAAGTTCACTTACACAAACGTCATGCACAGCATACAACTAAAAAAGAGACTTCTGTAACGTGTATCCACCTATAATCCTACAAAATTCTCTGGGAATAAAAAAGGAGCATATAGCAAAATTGATTTGATTGCTAGATATCTATCTGCCTGTCTCGTCTTCTACCTTCTGTCCCCACAATACTGTCATAAAGGCATAAAATGCATTTTCAACAAACGAGTATACGTCCATATTCTGGCTTGGCATCATAGTCATTGTGTCCACGTCTACCTTTTTATTCCTTCATTTTCTTTTGGTTTCCTTTTTTTTATAAATCTCATAGCAATAAAAATTCACTTAAACCATCACTCAAAATGAGATTTATTGCAGTTATTAAAATGTGCGCGCAACGACCGACGACGTATAAGCCATTCGGCCAAAAACCGACCACATATAGAGGAGGTACCAAGCCATGGCTATGACTTTGATGGTACAAATGTCCAAATTGACGGATAGTTGTAAAACCATGGCGTCCGAACAGTCAAATTTTGGAAATGTTTCTTACTATTGTTTTTTATTGGTCTGTTTAATATTTATTTGTTATTGCCAGAGCTGTGTGTGTGCCTGTATATAAATTAATGTCGAACTCCCCTTAGTTTGCCCTTGGCAGATTGCACCTTATATGAAGTTTCCTGACTTTTTATTTTTAAAAAACCTGTATATAGAGAGGCCTGTTTGTGTCAGTTTTATTGCCCCAAAAACGTTTGTTATTTCATGGGGGTTTCTATCTATTTGAGATAATTGGCTATACAGTGGACGGGACGGTTTCTTTTTTGATGAGTAACTGACAAATTGTCAAAACCATAAATTTAAATTCTATTTGATGTTGTTTTGACATGGTCGACCTACCCAGAGGCGATTTACCTTGTTATAAAAGCCGTCGTATAAATTCCAAGCGAGACCACTTAAATTTGTTACGCTCTTTGCCGTAGGGTCTACTTAAAACCTTCATGGCATTGGCATCCTTTATTTAACATATTGAATGGTCGATAAAGTTGCTAGGCAATAAAAATACCGATAGCTCCTGATTTATGTTGTTTTTCGCAAGAATAAATCTGACGTAAACATTTGAACAATGGTCAGGTAATTCTATTGAAATGAGGTTGAGTTGAGTATTTTGTTGTATATGTATGCAATAGATGAATGAGTCTATGCGTTAAAAACACTTTCACAAACGAACTGTCAATACTTATAAAAACTTTTCAGCTCGTTTGAATGTTAAATATCGGTAAAGAGTGCTTACAAAATGGAAGTTTCTTATATAGACAACTTTTTCCCAAAGAATGGCAGGAAAATCTCAATTACTAATAATTTGATTGTAATAGTCTAACGTAATGTAGCCAGCCCGCTCTCTAGTGAAGTTTGAATGACAGTTGTTTGTTCTGCGTCAGTTGTATCAGTCGATAGGCAACAGTTTGAACACATTTCAACAGGGCCTTAACGAAACAGTGAAAATGAAAAAAATTAAATCACCTCCTAAAAAACAGAGATTCGATAAGAATTCAACAATGTACAGATGCAATGTTCGTCCATATGCCACCCGACCCAGCAGCTGAACATAACCAATTAAGGGAACTGTCGTACCTTGAGGGTCGAAAAAAAGATTGTATGAATTTTTTTGGGAAAAGTATGAAATGAATTTGATCGAAATTTAGTACACATATTAATACAGGTCTGAACAATACTTTATAATTTTCCACACAGCAATAACAACTGAACTCACCATGTAAAAAAAGTTGTCGGTAAGTTCGTTAGTAAAAGCATTGTACTACCGTTTTCACTCACCATGTGGCACTGAATCGAACGAAGGGCGCCAACTTTAAAACGGCCGAAACTCGGAGACTATTCATCAGATCGACTTGAAAATTTCAGGGGATATTCTCCAGATAAATAAAAATAAATAAATAGGGTGGCGCAACAGAGCGAGGAGCCCCTGGGCCTATAGCGCATTTCTCACAACCGTGCCTTGTGAGGGAATTTAGGGGACCTACAATTTTCCGACGGTCCCGAACGGCTAATTGAGAAAGCGCTTTTCATGGCAATGAACTTATTAAAGAATGACTTGTCAATTCCTTGCGAAAGGCGATACCCTTGGAAAAACATTTTTGCCTCTACTGGGATTCGAACCTCGAACCTCTGGGTGGAAATGCTAACCATCACGCTACGGTCTCCAGATGTTGTACTTAAATCCTTTTTGTTTTAAATCGACAGTGTGACAGTGCCCTTAATTAACTAGTTCTTGCTGAATTTTTTTTATATGATGGTACTAGATTTTGGCTTCAATAACTCAAAACCATTTTATGATGAGCAGAAGCAATAAATGAAAAAAAAAAATATAGGGTGGTACAACAGAGCGGGGAGCCCCAAGGCCTAACACATTTCCAAGAACCATGCCTTGTGTAGGAATTTGTTTATTTATTTAAATATATACATACACAGTTGATCACAGTTATTTTGCATAGTAATTTAAAGATTATAAATAATACCTTTAAGCAGATTATAAAGCAATAATTCCTTTTTGAATTTATAAGGACTAAGATTGAAATCCACAAAAGAAGTATAAGTATTAAATTGTTTACATAGGAGAGAAAAGGTTCATTATTCAAATAATTTAATGTTTTTTCATTAGTTCGCAAAATCTTAAAATTTCGACTTTGCCGAAGTGGCACATTTACTTTTAGTAACGAAAGCAGATGAGGTGAACTAATATAACCCTTCAAAAGTTTGAATATAAAGGTAGCGTTAAGTGATGACCTCCTGTCCTCAACGCTATTCAGACCAATCAGCATAAATCTCGAGCGATATTGAGGAAGATGAAGGCGATTTCAGTTAAGATTACGCAGAGCAAATAATAAGAATCAGTTTTTGAACGGACTCAATTCGAGCAATGTGACAAGCATAATTCGGGCACCACACTTGGCATCCATATTCCAAGACCGAACGAACCAGCCCAAAGAATAAGCTTTTTGTGACATATGGGTCACTCAAGTCTTTAGACCAACGTTTAATCATTCCCAGACGAATAGAAGCTTTTGCAGTTATGGAATCAATATGCATTCTGAAGTCTAGTTTCGGAATAAAACTCTCAAATCAGCAAAATAATTTCCTCTTTCCAGTTTCGAGTTACTTATAAAGTATTCATTTTTGAAAGTATTCTTTATTCTAGCAAAAGTTATTACTTTGCAGAGTGTGTGAGACTGTTGTTATTGCACCATTGAAGAAAATGCTCGAAATCAGATTGCAGTTAAATGTGATAAGCATTATTTTTGTATGAAAACGAGATTTTCACACTGTCAGCATATAGATGTATATCATAGTAGCTTATCTTGAGATTTGAACTTAACGTTTTGAGTGCGAGATGATAAGTTACTTTCAATCCACTGAACAAGTTTTGGAGACCAACCGGAATATGAAAGTTTTTTAACTAGCAGCTGGTGATTAAGTTGATCAAAAGCTTTCAAAAAATCAGTGTATACCACATCCGTTTGAAAACCATTCATAAATCCTTTTGTGATATAAGATGAGATTCCCAAAAGATTTGTAATGGTAATGAGGTGACCTACCATTTTCCGCCGATTCCGAACGGCTAATCGAGAAAGAGCTCTTCGTGACAATGAATTTGCTATTATATACCCGTGGAATACCCGTGTTTTGAAACAAACGAAGAGCCTCCCGAGTATAACATGCAGGCATGCTAACCATTGCGTCGCACACACAGAGATAAGAAGACAAATTTAACAGATTGAGGGGGCCTGTTGACACATAATTTAATAAAGCTTACGTCTTTTTTGAGCGACGCAAAGGATTGATTCGTTCGTGAGGATTCGTGAGTGTTCCTGAGTGTTTATAACCGACAGACAGCTAACTATTATGCCACGGGCACCACACTAAATAGGTTTCAGAACTTCGAAATCTCGAGATATGCTGAATTCTCGAGCCAACTGCGTTAAGGCTTCTAAAAATATATCAAAGAACATGACTTAAATAAAACTAATCTTTATTATGCGATGTCGTATATCTCGTATACCCTTACAGAAATAACTTCCAACACAGTTGTACTTAACAAGAATAATTACACTGAGCAATCATAATTTAACCTTTCAAATCACTTTGTTTTGCGAGAATTATGTAAAACCCAAAACACAATTAAGACCGAAAGACAGATTTCCATTTGGCATCACCATGGCACTCCATCCACAAACATATAGACACAATGTCATTGTCAAACCCTTCTGTTCACTCTTAAACTAAACTGCTCTACATAAACGCAACACAACACCATCAAGTTTCAACCCAGGCCACTATATCCAGCCCACCTATATAAAATTATACAACATCTCTCGGGTTATTAATGGTTGAATCAATTTGGTACGTTGCAAAGTTTATAGGTTCAAATTTTGAAAAGGGAAGGCTATGTGGATGATGTCCCTTCATACGGCACCGGTTCCGGTATCAAGTGTATGGATGATTGTAAACTGTAACAAGTAAATCAAGACCGAGATTTGTCAGTTTAGATAATTTTGATAAATTGCACCCCACCACAACTCCAGCTTCCATCAGAGCAGTTTGCTAAGAACCGAAGGTTGTGTGGCCTAAATGGTTTTTAATTACCATCGCCCCGTGCCGAGTGCTTTTGGAAATGCTTCCCAAAAATTGAGTTTGCGCCTGCTGTGCTATCCTCAGAGTTATGGAAATTAATTGTTTCCTCTGCCACCGCTACTGCTTGGCGAGCGCACACCCAATATCTCTGTGGTCTTGCACGATTTTTGTTTTTAATTTTTCGGGGGGCAGAATCGCAAAAAATATCTACCTATTGCATAGCAGCGAAATTAATTCATTTTTCAGGTCTCCTTCGACCTTATATATGTATATTGAATCGGGCGACACCCGATCGTTAGCAGCATAAAAACTGAAATCTAAAAAAACCGATTGCTATGACGATAACCATGGAAGAGGAGGTATTATTTGAATAAAGGATACACGCGGAATGAATGATACATGGAAACACCAATGGTTGCGAAAGTGGATAGTAACTTTTTTCATTTCATGCATTTCTCATAAATATAAAGCGGATAAGAACAGTGAAACTGGAAGCAATTGTTTCGCAACCAGATGGGTACCTTTTGAACCACGGTAACGGAAATGTGCAAAATTGTGCGGGAAACTATATGAATGGTTTTCCGTTTGGAAAATATTTTTCTTTTGTAGAAAGCAGAGTTTAATGACAAATTTGCTTTCTGTAAATCTGTGTGGTAAACTTAACAATTATGTCAAAAATATAGTAACGGTTATGTTACCATTCCATCAAATGCCCTTAAAATAGGACTTAAAAAACAAAAACATGCCACTATTTAATAAGTGAACGGCTGAAACTTCATGTCAACAAATTGATAGACCCCTAGAGTCCATAATCGACTAAACTTTTATATTTCGGCAGATCATAAAAAAACCAGGAGTATTATACCATCTTTTTATCGATTTAAGGGCCACATATGACAATATTTACAGATACGAGCTGGATGACTTGAGAGAACACACGCTCTGCTCCGTCAAAGCCAGTAAAGAACTTATTGAGACTTTTGGTGTCGAAAAGGCTTTCAACAAGGCGACAAGATGTCATGCTATTTGTTTAACATCATTTTTGAAAAGATTGAACAAAACTCAAAAACTTCAACACTAGATCTTTCAAAGATCTGTACAATAATACTCGCTTACGCAGAAACAGAGCCGGATTTATCATGCAGACATAGTAGGCAATTGCCGCGGGCGGCAAATTTTGAGATAAATTTTGAAAAATTGTTATTTTCTTATGAATTGATTTTCCCACCTACTTCGTTAGCATGCGTACCAACTTTATAAGTGGAAAATGTTCGAATCGAAAAAATAGTCGATTTGAACAAGTCTCCATATTGGCCTAATATGAAATATTTCGATAAGTCTCTGTATAGAAAATGATCTTATTCTCTCCTATTGTGGTAAACATTCTTACATGCAAATTTCTACAAAATGACGAAAAACTCTACGAAAACTTGTGTGGTCAAAATGTAATTTCATCGAATATCAGTTCAAAATGCGTAAAAATAGTGCGGAGGGAAAATTAAATGTAAGAAAGGCGCATTGTCAACAATTTATTGTTCATTAGTACGGTGTACTTTTTCAACCAAAATTAACATATTCTTTTATTACTAACAGTAACAATAAAAAATCAGTTCACAGAAAAGTGCATTTCATTTATTGAAAAACTTTCCGAACCAAACTTATTCCACTATTAAAAAAGTTTCGTAGCGCGGAAGCGGCAATTTTAGCAACTGCCTAGGGACGGCAAATTTCTAACTCCGGACCTGCGCAGACGACTTTGACGTAATGGGAAAAGGCTAGCGCGTGATGTCAAAAGTACTTTTGGGGGCATTGAAATCAAAGCGGCAAAAATGGGTTTAATGATTAATGCTGTCATCAAAAATGGATAGAGATTATCGATAAATTAGAATAAACTTCGCAATAATACAGACATAAGTTCGAGGTAGTACAGGACTTCATTTACCTAGGATCAGCTACAAACAAGGAAAGTAAGATCTCCATGTTGGCCGGAAGAGAATTAAAACCCTTTCTAGAAAGGTAACACCTTATAACAACGAGATCATTCCAACATTCCTGTTATAACGGCGCAGAAGCACAGACTTCATATAAAGCGGATACTCTTGGTTTTTACGAAAGAGAAGTACTCCTACTGATCTTTAGTCCCGTACGTGAAAACAATGTCTGGAGAAGAAGATTCAAAAACAAACTACATATATACATATATATATGACCTATATACTGCGACATGAATGAATGAATGAAAACTGGGGTTTTGTATTGTACCTCGACCTGTTTAGATCTATTGTACCCCCTACTTCTTAAGTGGTATTCCTTAATTAAAGTACTTCATCCAGATTAGTTCCTCTGATGAAACTTAGTATCTGGGTTATGCTTAGGAGTCTTAGCTCCCTCTCCTCTACGTAGTAGGATACTAGAGGTACTTTTTCCTTTGGTGTATTAGAGCTTCGCAGTCACCTAAGAGGCGATCAGGAGATTCTTCCTGTTCGTTGCAAAATTTGCATTGGTCGTCGCTCTCTCTATATGCCTAGTACTTTAAGGTATGTTTTCTTAGTCTGCAGTGTCCGGTTAGGAACCCGGCTAGCATTCTTACATTGTTTCTATTAAGTTTTCTTCTCTTTTTCACTTTGCCATGCCTTTTTGTTACTTAGCTCAACGTCGCGTCGAAGAGCTTATCGAATTTGAATTCCTTGGTCTTTCTATCCCGAGGAAAGTCAATGAGTGATAACTCGTTCGATATTATGCTCTTTTCGCTAGATTTCAGGACACGTTCAGCCTCTGGCAAATCTAGCAATCTTTGCATTTGACATGCTTCTTATTACCAGGTGCAAAGGTGTCAGATTTAGCAATACTTCCAAAGCCGCAGTTGGACAGCTTCTCATTGCTCCTGATATGCATATGCACGCAAGTCTTTGTACTTTAACTAATGCTTTTCTAGTTGTCACCTGGTCAGTTCTCTTGTTCCAGACTACCGCTCCATAGGTAAGGATAGGTCTTACCATCATTAGGTACATCCACCGAATAATGCTCGGTTTACAACCCCATGATCTTCCTGCTATACTTTTGAATATTATTAGGGTTTTCTTAGCCTGCCTTATACTGCGACATAGGCACAGTTAGAAAAATATGTATGGCGAGACTTCGATGGCTAGGACATGTAATGAATATCGACACCCCGCTTCGGTCGGTATTCGAAATCGCATTGCAGGGAAGGGGAAGACTTCATCTTTGGTGACACAATTAAGCGGAAGAGGATATCACAGACTAAGAATACAAAATTGGAAAGAGGTCGCCCAAAACTTAGATGTTGGTTGAGGCCTAGACTCACCCCGAACAGTAAGTAACCATGGAACTGGGTTTGCTTCATGATAATCCTCAAAAACAGCTCTCATATTTAACCTTCTGAAGCTCATTTCATATGTGACTTCCCCATCAGCGGTAAGGGGTTGGAAGCAAACTAGCGATTGTACCTAAACATACCACGGACTCTTAGCTCAACAAAAAGTAGTAATAAAGCAGCTTTTTATGAAAATAATGACAAACATTGAATTGTTCGGTTTAACATTTTATTCATCGTTGCGGACGAAGTTTTACCGAAAGAAAAGCATTTCAAAAAACACCTGGCACTACCGAATGCGAATACCTACAGCAGCAATAATATCTCATTTCTTGTTTAATTTTAATGCTATACAAATTGATTGATAATTTGGAAGACGTAGGTATAGGGAATTTGAACATCAAGGCATTCATTGTCAGTATCTAAATTTTAAATGAGGCCATTGAGTTGAAGCTCAGTTTTAAGAAACTATTTGCAACAAAAAATTCAAAATGACAATATGTAGGTACATACCTGGCTCCTCATGAGAGTGCCTACGAACTTCTAGTAGAAAAAAGATAAATGAAGTTTTTGATAGGAATAGGAACTTGGTATCTTATTAAAATAATTGCAATAACATTAGCCTCTGACTCGAGTCAACATAAGAATGTCGAGGTAGATAGAGTGATTCCTGCAACGAGCACGCATAATTATTTGGCTTTAGGAAAATAAAATCACGCGCAAAGCTAAGAAAAAAGATAAGGCAAACATCTTTTTACATGTGTACCTACGACCTAAACCCCCAATTAAAATATGGATTATGTCTCATTTGAATAACACGAAACACGCTTTGGTACACAACACAACTCTTCCCTTCAAAAGGATTTTCCCGTAAATGAGAAAACTACTTATACATTTAAAAATGTTCCACTTCCATCGAATTCCTCTGCAAATAATGTAAATCTAATATACACTCACACACACACATACTCATGTTTAAAAATAATGTGTATCCTTCGCTCTCCTAGTCGACAAGGTTACGAACAACTGTGGACCCATCGTCCCCGTTGCCACCCACAGTCACATCTATAGAATAGAACCCAACAGTAACAACCCAAAGTAATCCTATTGCAGACATTAATCCGAAGTCGTCATCGAAGGAGTGAATGAACAAAAAAAAAGAAATATACGAAATAAAAAACTTTATTTTAAGGATACCCCCACACCATCGTGTTAGCAATTTAGAGTTGCGGTAAGTCCTTGTGGACGTATAAAGTGCGGCACGACGTCGACGCCGTCGTGGCACAGCAGCAAGCCAACCAAGTTTTTAAATCCACTTGGATTTGTTTCAATAAATATGCAAATGTCTTTTCGAAACATGGACCTCCAAAGTAGATGGAAAGTGTATATCCGCCGCGCGGCAAAACGACGGCGACGGCTTCGCTTATCAGCGAGAACTTAATGTTTCCATTGTTATCCTTTTGAATGCGGGAGGTACCTATACTTACGCAACACACAGAAACACAATGGCACACGTTCCTCGGATTTTAACTTTTAAAATTGTCTTTAAAAAACATGACTCAATCACATAATAGACATTGGTTTTAAAGTACACATTGGCTTGGTTCCGCCCCCACACAAGTGGGTAATGGGTATCCTTGAATCAAATCTTAGCATAAATCGTTTTGTATCCATTTGAAATGGGTTGGCAATTTATACAATCCCATCGAGATATATGATATGAAAAAATGTATCAAACTTACCTTTACTTGGGATTCAGTCATTCCTAAGGCATACGCTAACTTGGCACGTTCTGGTCCAGCCAGATACTTGGTTTGTTCGAAGGTCTTTTCGAGGGCGAAAATTTGCTGCCCACTAAACGTGGGTCGCGTGTGCTTCTTCTTTCCATCCTTATCCGTGCTCTGGTGATGATGATGATGCTGATGATTATGTGATTGTGATAGATTTGCTGACACTGAAAAAGACAAAATCGAGTCAATAATACATGTAAGGATGTTTTTCTTTTATCTTCACGTATTTTTATATAAAATCGTTTCGAATATTGTATGTCGGTCTCGGTATGGAGAAAGCCCTCTCTCAATCTCATATATCTAAGTAGCATTGTTTTTGTTTTCGTGCTGTTGTCACATATTTGGTTTAATTCACTCTTTCATTGACGAAGGATATAAGACACATCGACACATTCCGCATATTCCTTTTTGTCGTATGGAAATATAATTTATTCCTAACGTCCTTTTACATTTTGTGGATAACTTAGGGGCTTGTATTGGACTCATCCTTATTTTAAAGAGCGTTTATAGTAACGTTTAACATTTCTTTGTCTTTACACTGTCAGACAAAATAAAGTGCAAATGCACACTTGACTCATTTTAAAAATGCAATGAAATTAAAGAATGAGAAAGATTTATCACTCTATTTCCTGTTCCTACGTTATATTTTATCATTTTTCATCAAACCTTTAAAAATCCTCCGTTATTTTTGTTCTCTTAAACATGAACTGCATTAATTTCAAGCAAACGACATTGAGCTTGGACAAAGTAAAGTGCAATTTTTTAATATCTGTGCAAAATATAGCTAATAATAACTTAAAACAAAAGTTTGTACTAGCCAAAATAATCAACAGGTGAGGTTATCTTATGCCCGCTTGCAAACATTTTGCTTCAAGTTGAATTTGATTTTCATAAATCATAAGTTTTGACATCGAACAACTCTCACCTGAATTGTAAAAATTTTTAGTTTCAGACCGTTTACGTTGGTTGACCTTTCGTAAGATAGAAGAAAAATTTGGTCTGTCAATTTCTGGAACCAAGAAGGTTTATTTGAACTTCATTGAACGGGGATCTGCTGCCAGTTTTATAAGTCAAAGGGGAAGAACGAGGAAAACAACCTGGTGACCGCAGAATCAAAATTGAGGCCAGAAAAAACCATTATCCACAGCTAGAAACATTAAAGAAGTAGGTCTTCTTAAAACGTTATTAGACGTTAGACCAAGAACAGTCCAAAGGTGACTTAATGAAAGTGGGTTATGAAACTATTTGGCAAAGAGAATAGTTTTGCTACGCCAAATAATTTAAAAAAAAATTTGCTTCCGAAAAAAAGTATTTAACAAAACCACAATCGTTTTGGGAAAGCATAATATTAGGTTTTAAGGACTATTCACATGAGCACGACCAACGAACGACGAATAAATCAAGAAATGAGATTTTAAGTACATTACTAGCATAAATTCCTCATGATTTTTTTTTGGAAACGATGGAAACATAGTTCATACTTATTTTTAGGTGGATAAACTTTTATTTTTGTGTCTAAAATTAAAAAAAATTGAGAAAAAAAGTTTATTCGGTACGAATTAACAGCTAGTGTCAGACTTTATTCTCGTTCCACATACAATCCACACTCCAACGAATAAATTTTTCGCGCGTGCTTAACCTCAAGATCATTTCCCATTTTTGTTTTGCATGTAAATTGTGTTCGTTATTCGTGACGAATGTAAAACAGTCATGTGAATGAAATGTCAAAATATACGAATTTTCGTTCATTCGTCGTTCGTTGGTCGTTCTCATGTGAATAATACTTTATGAGTCTAAATTTGAGTTAATAAATTTCAAATCAAGGAAAAGAGTTTGGTGCAAGCCCAAAGAAAGACTCGACCAAAGACGCATTTAAAAAATCGTCAAACATGGTGGTGGGTCTATTATGGTCTGTGGCGATGTTTTCTCTATGGTGGCGTTGGAAATATTGTCAAAATTGGCGTTGGAAATATTGTCAAAATTGACACCAAAATGGCGGGTTCTCATTACGTCAACATTATTGAAGAAAGCTTAGATTCTTCGGTGTCAAAAATATCTCTGGACAACTATATTTTCCAGCAATATAATGATCCGAAGCATACTTACAAAGTGAGAAAGCAGTTTTTTTCTCAAACCAACGTGGAAGTATTGGAATGGCCACTTCCATCCCCAGATCTCAATCCGATAGAGAATCTTTGGTCCATATTAGATGACAGAATTAAGTTAGATGGTTGGCGAAATATACCATCTTTTTGGGAAAGCCTCCAATTTGAATGTGAGGGGATTCCATCTGAAATTTTGAGAAATCTGGTTCGCAGCATGCCAAAGGGACTTCCAGCTCTTCTATTCAAAATAAAGGGGGAGTCACCAGTTACTGATTTCCTATGAAAATACCTATATGTTTTTTTGTTGATATTTTGAATTTGTACTTTATTTTGTATTCTCTTTTTTCATGATTTTTTCCAACACATATTTTTTGTTATTTTTATTTTGGTTATATTTTGTTTGTAAAAAAACTTAAATAAATTAAATAAAATGGCTTTTTGAAGTAAAGTTCATGAAAACAATACAAAATAAAATGAGTTACTATCTTTTCCGGTTTGCACTTTATTTTATCTGACAGTGTATGTTTGGTTATGGTTGGAGTACATCAAACGATATAAATTTAGAAAATAACCAAATAAATGAATAAATTTGTTTTGAAGTAAACTAATTTATTTTCATGTTTTCGTGATACACTCATATATGGTATTTTGTGCATGTAGTCACTCATTTTCATATTCCGATAATTGGCTTTTTAGTCTGTTTAGCGCGCAGATAAAAATGAGGTATGAGTTGTTAAATCTCCCTTTTCTTATTTTATAAAACTTGAACATGAGCAGATACGTGCGGCCGGGCCCCGGTCGTAAAACTTCTTTATATCTGCCCATCGGGGCTCACAAAAATATTATGTGGATTGCACATTGGTGTAAATTATAAGGACACACAATCAAATTGAAAAAAGTCAACGCAGATTGTTTTTCCCATTTATCAAGAGGACGAATAGGGGTCGTCGTCTTTTAAATGGTTTATATAAATGTGTCTGCCTGTAATACCGTTCGCTTATACAGTCAACAATGCGTCTCATCTGGTTTTTGTGCGCGCTTCATTTTTAATATTTATGGTTCATAAAGACCCGAGTTCCACCCTATGTGTGGGATGTGGGGGAAACGCGTAAATGATGCCCACAGGGATATAATGCTTTGTTTTCACTTGTTTCTGTTTTTTTATTCCTTTATGAATTACATTTTTATTGATTCATTGAAAGGCGGAATCATATTAGATGAGTGTTCGCTATGGTGTGAATGTAACAAATTGTCATTTGTGAAGATTATTGGGGATTTGCATGGGATGCATTTTCTGAGTGAATTTTTTTGTTTTGCAATGAGAAAATGTTGTCACAGCCCCTTGGGGAAGGAGTAGAAATATTCTAACTGAATAAAGGGATCTGGGTTTATTTCAATGGATAGCTTTTACTTTTGGCGTAATGGTTAGCATGTCTGCCTGTTATGTGGGAGGTTCGAGGTTCGAATCTCATCAGAAGCTTGTTTTTCCACGGGTATCATCTTTCGGGAGGAATTGGCAATTCCTCGGAGAGTAAAAGACTACAATATAAAGCGATTTCTCTGTTAGTCGTTCGGAATGTAATAATGTGCATAGTATCGATGTAGTCGCTTTCTGTTTAAAGTTCGCAGTCATTGTAGTTAAAAAGTAGTGTTTTCAGACTTTGTAAAGTAAAAAAACTAAGCTACAATTTTTGTTAAAAGTTTCAAAAAACACCGTTAGTCAGTGGTCACATTTGTAGAATAATACACCTTTATTATTGCACCAAATTAAAAAATATAAAACATGCCTGGTCGTCCGCTACGCTATGAAGCCTTATGTACCATGAAAAACTCACAAGAAGTATTACTATTACTACGTGGGAAAAATAGACTCTAACGTATTCTGTCCCTTGGAAATGGATTTTAAAGCCAAAATCACAGCAGCTGAGCAAGATTTAACAGTCCTTAGCCCTTATCTTGTTAGTACTGGTGTCCCATATGGGTCTGTGTTAGGACAGCTATTTTCTGTGTTTTCATTAATAAGCTTCCGGACTGTTATATGTATATTAAACATAATGATTTAATGATTTTAATGTGCTACACCTTCGAACACTTAGCTAATTTTTAATCTTGTTTAATGCTTAGCATCACCCTCTACTTTGTTACCAACAATTACCAACTAAAATAATCAGGAATTGTACATCTTTTCCTTTAAGAATATTATCTCTCTCTTATCTTGGCGATGGAGCTGTACGCACCGAATAAAAAAAAAATCAAGTATTAAATCTGTTTTACTTCTTTGCATAAGAGAAAGCATTCTAATACGGACATCAAAGTCCACGCAAATAATTAAATATTAACTTAAACAGGGGAGCGCAACGGATCGTGGAGCCCCTGGGCTTAGCGTATTTCTCACAACCATATCTTGTAAGGAAATGGAGGGGACATACAATTTTCTGCCGGTTCCGAACGGCTAATTGAGAAAGCCCTTTTCATGGGAATGAATATTAACGGAGGACTTGCCAATTCCTCGCGAAAGGCGATACCCGTGGAAAAACAATTTTGTCTTTGCCGGGATATTATAAATATAATAGTCTTGTTAAATAATGTACAAAATAACTATGAATCGGCATATAGTTGTAGGTCCTGAAAATGCGTTATTCCCTGAGCTTTTCATAGCTTTGTTGCACCACCATCTACATTGATTTATGTTTACTTCATAATTTGCATGAACTTTTGTGATTAAATTTTGTACAAAAGATAAAATATCAAAGTTTTCTGTGCTTTTGTTTTGTATATAACAAAATGAATTTACATATGCCATAGAGCCATATACAGAAACATCTTTTAGTGTTAGAAAATTTTATTTTTTCTTTCAATTTCTTTATTGTAGATTGTAGTTTAGTGAGATATAAAATTAAACCGCATTAATGCTCAGTATTTACTTCAATCAAAATTTCGATAGGTACTTTTATTAAAACGTTTTGTTTTTAGTTTCCAGTACTCGAGCCAATAGTCTCAGCAGCTAGGCCCCTATATTAATTTCCATTTAATTTAAATTACTTGTAAGTAAATAATAATAATAATAATTTCAAGTAAAAAACTACATGAAACATGTTTACACTTGAACTTCTTCAAAACATGATTTGCTTTAAATACAACAAAACAGATAGGAGTGAAAAACCATATGGGAAAGAGTAGTTAAAGCTTCTAAAAGTTTGATGAAACAAAACAAAAATAAATGATGCGATAGCGTCGTCGGCGTCGTATCATACGATGCGGAAAGAATTTCCTTACGCTTTTGTAACTGCAACTGCCGGAGAAGTTTTCGTGTGTTTTTCAAACAACAATATTAGCCGTGTTTCAGTGAGAATTTATATTCACTTCAGAAAAACATCGCTCATGGAAAAACAACAACTCTAAAGTGAACAACGTAAGTGGACAAAAATAAGTCACTTGCACAATAGGGACCGCTGGTAAATGGCGTTTATGGAATAAAGTTGTATAAGTGAGTACAGCGTTTTATTGAGCGCCTAAGTGAAGTGAATATAAAAATTCCCAATAAAACTCGGCTGTAAACGACATAGTTGCTTTAGATCTGGTTAAACTTTGTTCCATACAAAGAAGCTGCAACTGCAATATATTTCTGATACACGACTTATGTATAGCTTGTGTATGGCTGAATATAAAAAAGTCTAGACGAGAACATCTTTCAGTGAGACAACTGTGGAAATTAAGACTGAACCAAAATAAACAAATGTTAAAAATAACCATCAAAACATCGCATCGGTTTGTTTTAAAAGTTTTTTACTATAAACCAATTAATATAAAGTATCTTTTTTAATTAAGTAAAATATTAGTTTTTTTGTTTTTGAAAATGAGATGAAAAATACATTTTTTGAGATATTTATTTATTCATTCATTTATTTATATATTTGTCTATTTATTTACTTATTTATTTATTTATCAATGATTAATTTATTAATTTATTTATTCATTCGTTCATTTCTTTATTTATTTGTCTACTTGTTTTATTTGTTCATTTATTCATTTGTGATTTTATTAATTTAGTCATTTATTTATTTAATCTTTCGAATAATTTAGACTAATCACAAAAACTCAAAATAAGAAAGTTTTTGTATTTTATTTAAAAAGTTAGTTAAAAAATCAATATAAGTGACGTAATATGTACAATTAATAAAAAGTTCAAATTACATTAAAACATTTTGTTTGAAAATAGATACACTGATCGAGAGCTAGAAGTGGCGGACATCTCTGGAAAGCTTTAATAAAATATATTCTCTTCTGGTTTACCTTTCAATCAACCCAAAAAGCCTTCTTCTTCTTCTTCTTCTTCATTTTCGGCGTTACGAGTAGTGATCTTGAAGCGATCACAACTCTCCCACTTTGCTGCTTCACACTAGTGATCCGCCTGTGGGGTACGCCGCGTTGACCTCAGAAATCGTCGGCAAGCCTCCCGGTTTTGGATTGTTCCATGTCTGAGGCCAACCAAATGCTGCTGTTTTTGCATTTGCTTGTACCAGGAGTGTTTTGGCCTGCCTTTTCTTTTTCGTCGCGAATTTGTTGAAACGTTGTACGATATTGCCTTTTTGACGGGGTTCTGCGGATCTCTCCTTTGAACATGACAATACCAACTGAGCCGGTCGTGCTGAATTTTGTCCAAGATGGTACTTTTGACATGAAGGCTTCCACGGATCTTAGTACTTCTAATTCGATCAAGCTTTGTTACTCCTGCTGTCATCCGAAGCATCTTCATTTCGGCTGCCGTCAATTTGCTCTCATACTTTTTGTACATTGTCCAACATTGTGAACCGTATGTCAGAGCTGGACGGACAACTGCTGTGTAGAGTCTTCCCTTCAGCTTAGGGGGCATTTTTCGATCACAGAAGATAGCGGAGTTTTCTCGCCACTTCATCCACCCTACGCTTACTCGATGATTGATGTCGTCATCACAAGATGCTTCACTATTGATCATAGATCCCAGATATTTAAACTTTTCACACTTGGGAAGCACATTTCCATTCAAATAAATGTCTGGAATAGGCTTGTCTGGATCAGAAAAAGGGCAGCACAGGTATTCAGTCTTTTTAGCGCTAATACGGTACCCATTTCCTTCCAGAACATCAATCCAAACGTCAAGTGCTCGTTGCAGGGATGTAGGATCCTCGCTTATGATGGCTCCATCGTCAGCAAAGAATAATTGTTGTACTTTATTGTCCGTTACTTTTCCTTCGAGCAAATAATCCAGAACAGCAATAAAGAGCAGTGGACTCAAGACACTTCCCTGATGTACACCTACTGTTATTTGGAATTCTTCGGTGACTCCAGCTGGGCATCTCACTTTTGTAACTGCTCCCTCGTACATGTCCATAATTATTTGCACATAGGCTTCAGGAACTCCTCGGTGTCTGAGGGCCACCCATATCAGATCTCGTGGTTGTCGATCGAATGCCTTTTCGAAGTCAACCAACACAATATGCAAATCCTCTAAGGCATCTCGGTGTTTTTCCATAATGATCCTTATGCTTTGGATTGCGTCTGTAGTTGACTTACCCGCGACAAACCCGCATTGGTCATCAGACAGCCTTATTATTTTCCGCAGTCGGCTATCCAAAACCCGCTCAACGATCTTCATAGTGTGGGACATCAACTTGATCGAACGATAGTTGTCACAGCTTCTGGTATCTCCCTTTCCCTTGTACATTGGAAGAAGAAAACTTTCCCTCCATTGATTAGGCAAACTGTCACCTCTTACAAGTTTGGAGATGAGAATCGTGAGCCATCTTAACCCGATGTCTCCCATATTTTTCCAAAACTCATATGGTACCTCGTCTGGCCCAATCGCTTTGCCTTTTTTGGAGTTCTTAACTGCCTCCCTAACTTCTTCGACTGTGACGTCGGATACTTCCGTAAAGTTAGGTGCAGCTGTTGGAAAGTGGCGCCGAGGAAACTGTTCATTCAAAAGATCATCACAATACTGTCGCCACCTGTGAAGAATTTTGTCGTCATCCACAAGTAGCACTCCTTGAGCATCATTGATGAACTTCGGCGAACGAATCTCCTGCGCATTTCTCCTTCTCTGAGCGGCTATTTTGAAAATGGTTGCTCCCTTATTCAAGTTCAACCCAAAAAGCCTACAGTGGTTTATGTAAGATGGTGAAAAGCCATAACGCAGCTTCTGTCCAAATGGTAAAAGTTTGAATCTCTGTGGAACGTTCGTCTAGTGTGAATTTATGCTGCTGTATGCATCCCAAACAAATAAGATACAACAGTGTTAAAGTATTGTTCCTACTAATGATGTGTTACAAAGATTTCAAAGCATGATGATTAAAAAGATATTTTTTTTAGTTTAGTTTAGTTTTAATCTAGTAAACCACACATAAATCAATTTTGAAGTTGACTCTAGTGATTTCATAGATTGCGAGAGAATACAAAGGATATTTATGTCGTTTTCCAAAAAAATATCACTCCCAAATGAAATCGGGAGTGATTTGGAGAGTTGGAGTGATTTTTTGACAGATAAGCTATACTAGAAATGTCAAAGCTGACACTTCAACTCTCCAATTCACTCCCGATTTGGTTTTTGGAAAACGACAAGAATCTCTTGGTCGTTAATGTCGATGAAAGACTTAAAATTGATCGGCTAATTTCAATAGAACAAGTCCCGACACCGTCGCAACCTGGAAAGGAGAAAAGCAGACCCAAAACCTGCTGGCAAGGCAAATAAAACACCAGCAAAGCTTTGGGCTCAGCCTTGAAATAATTTCTGGAAACAGGAGGCTTATCGACGTGTTATAGATAGGTTCAAACCGGTGTACCACACAACAGGCGTATCGCTAGTGGTGGAACAGTCAGGTGGGAAAACTGTGATATCACAATGCTCATAAAGTCGTTAAAACTTCGAAATTAAACCATTTTCTCTCGATTGAGAAGAATTTTTAACTCAGGCTACCTCCTACCCTTACCGCAGTAAACTATTATTTTAATCAAGAATGAGATTATTTCTAAACGCAAAGTCGGCCATGGAGCAAACAATAATATTGGATTTCCATGCTTCTTTTAATAGGTACATGTTTTCTTATCATATTAACCTCCCCAACAAATTGATGGTCTAGTTTATAGACCGCAAACTATAACCTTAAGTAGCAAAAACAAACTCAATTACTTTTATCTATCTACAAATTATTTGTTTAGGTTCGCAATTAAAATTTTATTAAACCATCGTAGCCGCTGAGTAAATATACACAGCTTTCTGGTTTAGTGAGGGCATATTAAAATGCATTTAACTGATTGATTGAATGTAGGTACTTATCGATCGTAACCACTTCAGTTTAACGACAGCGATATAGGTGCGACAGCAAGTCGCTAAAAGTCATGCATTTGCTAAAAATGCCATCGCATATCGATTGCGACGCGAGGTGCTACCGACACAGACGCAACATTTTGCTGACAGTTTATGAAAAAAGAGAAAATATAATTAATTATTAAATAAAATTTAATTATGTTCGATTAACGAGCACTTTTTCTAGCCCCATGTTCAAATCGGAATTAATAACTCAATTTGACCAGACAATCGTTTGTATAGTGGAAGAAGCTCTCCTATACTGGAAGGAAAGTGGTACCTATATCCAACATGATACATACCATAGAAGGTATATATTCTCTACCACCCCTCTGCGCCAGTCCTCGCTTAACACTACCCTCTGATTTTGTGGTCATGTTGTGGTATTTATTAATTATTCTCTTAGCGCAGCAGCTGTTAATGAACGAGGGAGCGCTTCCTACTTTGTGTTGTGCTTTTTGTGCGACATTTTGCCTCATTTGTGTAACGAGTAACGACTACAGTGGGGGAAACTCTGAAATGTCTGTAAGTATGACAACAAAACACCACACCGCTTCCGCCGCCGGGGGGACATTATGCGCTAATGGCAGTTAGCATGCTCTTGATGGGGACGTTAGAAGATTGTTATTCCTGTTGCTGTAGTTGTTTAATGCGATGTTTATGGAGATGTTTGTGTCGGTGATAAAATTTATTTTATTTTATCATACTGTTCAGCTAGTAATGAATTCGTTTAGACTAATTGTTTTTGTTTTTTAACCTTGTGTCACGGTCGTCGATGGAGGGCCTACCACTTCCTTTAGAGTTTCCAAACTCAAAACAGTTTTAGGTATACCTACCTTATCTAAATCAAAATATCAAAATATCGAACACAATTCAACAAATCAAAAATCACTATATTTCATTAATCGCCAGTCGCTTTCACAAAACAATCCAGCCTCCTCTGCTTTCTTTCATCATAGCGCAAGTATTTAAATCAATTTCCAGATTTGGATAGAACGAATGCGAAACCCTAAGGCAATTAATGTCACCCCATTTATAAATGATCCTTAATTATGTGAAATGATTTAAATCCATAAAAAACCAGGCCAGAGCAAGAAAAGGCAGAGAAGTAATGCACATTTCTAGGACGGTGCTAATCGTTATCGTTTCTCCCCTCCGGAATCTGTCATTTCAACAGTTGTGTGTGACTAATAAAATTATACGTGAAATTTGTAAGGACACTCACGAGTAGATAATTTCCAGCAGATAATTCTCCTGCTGGTTTATCAGTGGTAAAGAAACGAGCCTCCCTGGCATCTTTTGTACATGCTACATACGGTTTAATTATGACAATAACCGTCTTCGGTTAATGGAGGTATTAAAGTGTTTCTGTCTCCTGTGAGAGAAGCAAATTTATTAATTATCTCATACGGTTGTTCCTGTATACCTACGTATCATTGCTTATATGACTACGCACTTATTTTCCTTAAATGGCATAATTCGTATTCAAAATGAGCCCACTAAAAGATAAGGAACCGTATTGTCTCTTTTCTAGAAATAATCTTAATTTTATGGGCTTGGATAACTTGGAAACACAAGACCAGCATTCAACGAATCTAATGAAAAAGCTCAAATACTCGTGAACACTCGCGGAAACTGCGTCTTCCGTAAAGGGTTATTCACATAATATATTGTATAGGTATATAGAATATGGTAGATGCGTATAGGTATATTCTAACATGCGGTATACAGACAGGAGAGATGTTGTTTTTGAAATTACTACAGTTATTTCAATTATTCTATTGCTCCCAAGTGGGCTGTTAAAGTTTCAAGTATTTTCATTATTTTTCATTGCCAATTATAGTTAGAAGATGCCAATGTTATGGGGCACACAGCACACTTATGTTATAAAAAATCTAGATTCTATGTGGGAAGGCAATAGAGAAACACACCCGTTCATTATTAATGTTGAATCTTAAACAGTCCTCCGTGGTCCAAAATGAGTGTCTTCGTTGCAAAATTCGAAGCTTCATCGTTAGTTTAAATTTGAGAATACTTTTGTTTTTACATGCAAGTACATATACCTAACAAAAGGGAGAACTTAAAAAAAATTAAATTTATTTTCAGTAAACTTTTCAATCAATTTATTTATTTATTTATCTATATAGCAATTAGGGACCTCTAATAGTTTACAAAAATAAGAAATATATTTTTTAACTACACAACGTCTTTATAGCACACGAATCAAAGAACAAGAGGATGCTGACTGCCCCATTATGAAAGAAGCATAAGGGGAGTATATGAATATGGCCTTTTTTAATAAGAATAAGTGAATGATTTGAGAGTTCTGCAACCGCACAGTTCGTTATACCTTAAATGTAAGCGATTTTTCAGTTGCAGCAGCGGTAAAAACGCTGTTGACATAGGATTTCTATTGTATGGCCAGTACAGTACTGGAAATAAATGAAAACAGATTGCCGGTTTTGCCACTTCAGAGTGTGAATATATGAATATGGCTGAATTTGATGATTCCGCCTGTCACTTTTCGGAAGCAGTAGCTGTTGGAAAGCTAAATCTAACTTAGATGCAGTATACCAACATCACAATCGATGAATTTAGTGCCGTAATTAAAAGGCTAAGAACGTCAAAAAGCAAAAACGACAGACAGAGAAAGGTTTTGGCAGAAGATGGATAATATCGAGTTCAGATGATTCATCATTCTCATCTTCAAGGTGGGGATAGTGATAGTCTGTCTTAGAAAATTTGAGGTATAACTTCCTCCTGCCAAAGTACACAAGATAAGGAGATACACGATTGCAAAAACATATAGAAATATTGTGATTCGTTAGAAGGTTAGTATGTTGTGTTGGTTTATTGGCTGTTTGAAAAAACATTCGATCGACAACCAGGAGATCAAACATTGTGACCCTAAAACAATGAGGAATTCCGAAAGGAGTAAGGTCAGGTCACGTGGAAGTGGCTGTCAGCAAATGAATACATATTGCCTGACACACTTAGGTCGCAAGGGCTCATTGTGATACCACAGTCCACAGAGATTAGCAAGTTAATCACCTACTGATCACAGAAACCCGATGTAAGATTAGCGAGTTGATCGTCCATTTATTTTCTATTATGGGACTAGCCGGTTAATCACCCGCTAGTCGAACCACGCAGAACTTTTAATGTATTTCGAAAAACTTTTAGGGTCTATGTAAGCTAAGTCGCTAGTATCATCGAAGAAGAATTCACCTATGAATTTTTTTCTTATGAAGTGCATCAGGGCATGAAGAAGGTGTTGAACGGTTTCTTCCTCTTCTTCGTCCATGCAACTTCTGCAGAAAACATTGGAATACACACTTTTTTTCTTTTAGCGTGTCTTCCTATTAATTAGTGTCCCGTAAGCAGGGACGGCAGAAGGTATGGGGTGAGTGGGGTATAGACCCCACATAACTTTTCTGGGCATGGGGTGCGCCCCACCTTCTGGCCTTTTAAATATACCAATTCTGTTTAGTTAAATGATGCAAAAAAAAAAGGTAATGAAATTATGAATATTGTTATACTAATTTTTGCTTGATTGACTGAGACTTATCAAGTGATTTGAATCATTTATTTATCGTCACAGAAACAACGTTATCAATTATTTCTTATCCGTTTTTTTTTCCTTGATTTTAGTCATTCTTTTTTTAAAAATATAATAAAACGTACGTATCACGGAATATTAATTTATGTGTACATCAAGCACGAGGTGTGACATTTTCGTTTGCGGAAGCACTTATTTTATTCTAACATGCTCTCCACCTAAAAAAATAGTGTTCTGCCGCCCCTGCCCGTAAGAACATCAACGGTAGAGTTTGAGTTTGTAGTTTGAGTCTACACACGGTCAAACTTTTTGGTTGCAAGGCAGTTGTTACTCTCAGTTTATCTATAGTGTTTGTTATCCTCGAAGCGTCTTGTCTAAGTAGGAGTTTACATGTAGCGATACCTATGTTGTTCCATTCTGAGCATATAGGGAAGTGGTCGTGCCCTTTTTGGCTAGCTTGTCTGCCATACAGTGGCCTGTCTCTGTGCCTTGGCACCTATGAAAGGTGAATGTTGAACTGATTTGACATCTCTCTCAGAGACATCTGACAATTTTGGACCGTGATGGAATTTGTAGAGACAGAGGCAAGAGATTAAAATGCAGCTTGGCTGTCCGAGAAGATTCGAATATCGGTGGAGGATATGACGTTTTTTTTTTTTTTGACCCAAGGCAGCACTTCCTTCATCGCCAGAATTTCAGCTTTGAACACACTACAATGATCGGGTAGACGGGAGAAAAGACCAGGAAAGGAGTAAGGAGCTGTAACAAAATTAAGATGTGCAGATGGAGTCACCGAAGAACACCAAGTCGCAGTAGGTGTGCACCAAAGAGGACGTATAGTATACATTTAAATATATGTATTAATGTACCTATACTTTTTCAATGATTCTGTCTGTCACTTTTTAAAGGGACCGTCCATAAAATACGTCACACTAGAAATCGGTTCTTTTGACAAAAATCAACACGATTTGATTTTGTTTCAAGCACACACAAAATGTATACCTGAGTTATTTTCACAAATACACTCTTACATGCTTGGCAAGCTTTTGAACAGTGCATACTTATGCCGCAATAGTCCCTCAAGTATTGCAGAAACAAAGAAGTCGACTGGTACGAATTTCAATGCCGCTAGAGCAAAGTCAAAACCCTAGACCCACGCCAAAGAGCTAGCGTTCATGTTTAAAAAATAAACATTAGTAAATACATTGAGTTACAATTCATTGTCATTTAAATGTCTGTATATTTATACTAATTCGAAATGAATAACGAAAAGTTGAGAAAAAGTTGAAAAGTTGAAAAAAATAGTAGTAAATACGAAGTTATTTTGATTTTTAAATAAATCAGTGAAGTTGTTTTTTAAGCATGAATTTTTTTAAATCAAATGAAATACAACCAAAAATTAAACCTTCAAAGAAATAAAAGTGTTATCATATAGGCTGTGTGATAGGTGCTGTTATTTCAAAACCTGATACCAACATCCAAAAACTCATCTTTAGACTGCCTACCAGACTCTAATTGCAAAATTTGAACCAAATCCGTCAAGCGGTTTCATCTGCACTTTCATGTGCCGACCGAAAACAGGAACACAGTGGGTCAGAAGTATAGTGGTTTTTGGCGATGAATCGTTGGTTCCTATTTTTGGGGATAGTACAATATGCGGGTGCGACGCAATCTGACAGTTAATTTGTAAAGCCAAATTAAAACGAAAATATTGATTAAAATGTTTCGATATCTCTCCTCGTTTATAGACATCCCTCGAGATATCGAGACTTGCTTTTGATTGCTTTTTATGTGTAAACATCTGCTTCTAACTCAGAGTGAGAACTGAATCTCTATCCTTCAATTTTATTCCTAACGCAGAGGAGAATTTACAATAACTTCTCTTTAATGGAGCTAAATGCATTTCAAACTTCGTCGCAAAAGGTCCAATTTTCCTTGAAGTAAGATCACTATGTTCTTCTCTGAGATCTCTTTTACACTCTCTTATACATATTGTTAATTTTGGTAGGGCTACCGCCCCATTTATTAGCTTAATACAAGCTCAAAATAACTTAAACACTAAACTTAAACTAATTAAAACTAAATTAAACTACAAGGATAAGAAACGGTTTAAAAGGAGGAACTGTCTGGACTTGGAAGATTGAGGTCGAAATGAACAGAATTAATCCTATACTCATCATACGGGTTAAGGGTTCGTTGAGGCCGTAGGATGTACGATGAGCAGGAAGGAAAAAAAAAATCACGATGATCTTATGTTTCGGGGATTAGTGTATAGTGTTGAAGGAGATTAGGTCTAACGGGGGGAGCAGTCAGTGTTACCAGTAAGAAGTCGATGAATGAATATGATGTCAAAAATATTCCTCCTGTTTTTGTTGGTTTTCTTGGTTGTAGACCTTCCCTTACAGAAACCATGCTGCTTGGAGGATATCATTGATTTTAAATTGGTAATATCGGTTTGACAGTAAGTATTCTTTCCTGAATACCAAGAGTAGTTTGAAAATTATGTTATCTTAACTTATGCATTGTTTTATTATTTATAATAATTAACTACCAATCAATCGACAGACGCCAAAATAAATCATGCTTTTTTCTTTCTGTTATAAGAATATTTGTATTGAAATTCAAACTGATAAATAAAGAAATCTTATAACAGCTTATCCGAAATGTCGAAATTTTGAACAGAATCTCAGCTGTAGCATGTCGTTTAAAAATTTAAATATTTCTAAAAAATTGCTGTGAAGACAAGGGCACTCGCACAGAAAACTATTTACCAATTTTATATTGAATAGACTAAAGACTTAACTATAGACTATATAGCTTTGTAAATGATAAGATTAGTAAACATTTTTAACAGTCAAAACACTTTTTATATTTCCTCAAATGCACATTTCGGAAGCATTGCTTGAATGTAACTTTAAAAACAAATAGGTAGGTACCTATGTTTTATCAGCAAGCATTTTAATTTCAACAAATGCGAAAATTCAAACAGTATTTGAAAGAAATCTTTTCCTGTAAGCCTTTCCTGGATGGCTAAAACTTATACCATCACGAAGCTACAAAACTAAGAGCACCCATCTTTAGAATAGAAACTAAAACTCTTTCTCAGGTTTTCTTTAGTAAATATAAAATAAAAGAGCTAGTGTTTTTAATTGAATTGTAAACTAAATTTGAATCTATCAAAAATCAAAAAGCACCTACCAAACAAATTGTCTTTTGCTGTATAAATCTCCAACACAACAGAATAATTCTGCAATGTTTATCAAAATCCCCTCACTCTCCATTCACAACATGCATACATAATTCACTATAATGTTCGTTTTATTCGACGAAAATCATTTTCACATATTTATGTATCATGAAACTGGAAAAACATATACGAACAGGCAAAATAAACATGTTCATCCGCACAGCACACAGCACAGTATCCACCAAGCCTCCCTCTGCCTGTGCCTGCATCTTTTTCGACTATAATAAATTCTCCATTTTGTAAGCAGCACCCACATTGTGCAAAGCAGACAGAACCTACACGAGATAACGTCCCTTATACACGATGTAAATGTGTTTCATCCACCCTCTTGAAAATGTCCCAAATTATTTCTATAGACATGGGGTTGTGAGAATAGAGGTAGGTATGTGGGGTTGATGGTGCACGATGAACTGACATACGTATAATAATAATATATGATTACATTATTTTCACAAACAGTTGGAAGGAGATGGTGGTTATTTTTGGGGAGCTCGCATGAGAAACATCAGGAAAGATCTTGTAAATCTGTGAAGAACAACCCGACTAACAAGTATTTTATTGGTGTGTGCGTGCTCCGAAATATGTGATATACATGGATCCAAACAACATCCCCCATTGAAACAATTGTTGTTTGGGTATACTGAATAGGAGACAGGGAGAATTTGTTGACGCCGCGCCGCCGGGTACATAATAAAAAGCTCCATGAACTTCATTGTGAAGAGGAGAATTAAACACACCGCCACGCCAGCAAGGACCAAGGAAAGCTGTAGCAGGGTATTATGTACTGTGAATCCACAAGCATACCATACGATTTTACAAACACCAACAAAATGGAGGAAGAAATACCGAATACGCCGAACAAAAATGGCAGAAATGGCAAACAAAGAGGGAGCTTTATTTTGGTGAAACATTTTTGTTTACAAATATGTACGTACAATGTGCGCTCAATATAATTTGGAATCAGGCCAACTCGTGATAAATTTGATTACAATAATGTTTAAAAATGTATTCTCTTCTTTTATCATGATGATAAAATGTCTATTATTGTGTTGAATTGAGTTGAGATTTCTTTCACAAAACACACATACCTACCTATAGAAGTAAATCAACAACCAAAAGGATCTGTCATTTTTATTTCCATAAAATGCGATTGAGTGTCAGTGCTGCCAAAGATAGGGATCTAAAAATATGGCCAATGAGATCGATGAAAATATTTTAAACAATTCATCCTATCACTTACTTTGGAAAACGTTGGAAGTCCAACTTGTTTAAGGATTTCTATAACCTGACGCAATTCAATTTGTGGAAAATGAAATGAAGGCATTGCAAGAGATGTATTGAGGTGCAAAAAGTCATTTCCACGGAATTGTCAATATTTTAATTATAAAGTAAAATAAAAATGATTTAGGTATAATCTGGCTTTATTTATCGTTCTGTGCGGTGGGGATTAGAGTGCACAATGTGAACAAATCGCAGTGGCGTGACTAAATTTTGCTGCACCCCTCCACGAGTTCGCCTTCTAAAAAAATCCCAAGTTTTGGAAAATGATACAACATGTGCTAAATTGGCAAAGGAGTTAATTTAAGACTGATCCACAAAATAAAACAAGAATTGCGACGTGAAAGCATCCCCATAACATTGAAATGAATCACGTCACCTGCGGAGTTTTAAATGGGCCTCACCCGTTTTGCTCAATTTGACTGATCTCATCAGGCGTAGAAATTCTCGAGACCTTCAGGAAGCTGTTGGTTGTTCAATGCTACTGCAATTATTTGTCAAACTGCATTAGAAATTATTTTCATTTAACAAATAGGTACCTACGGCTGCTTTTGTTTTTTTAAGCCTCTTTGTTGCCTTTTTTATTTTTAAAAACATAAAAAAAGTTTCGCCTCTGCGACGCAGACCACTAGGGGCACTGATTCAACAGTATATTTAAGAAATTGCAGGGATATGTTGGCTTAATGGTTAAAGTTTTGAAAAACTATGTGAAGGTCTGTATTCGTTTAAGACGGCAACAAATTTGAGGATTTTTTCCACCACTCGCATGAATGATTGAGAGGAATGTTGTTTTTTTCTCAATCATTTTTGCTGGTTCACAATGAGAATATTTGCCTGAAACACATATTTATGCTGCGGTCTGCGGACTACACTTGCACGTTTTTGAAGTTTTATTGAATCTAATTGCTGCTGTCCCTGAATGGTTTGCTAAATTGGATCCCAGCTCTTCCACTTCCGGTTGCGGATACAAATTCATTTTGTATTTATGCTCTGTTCCGTTAAGAAGACCTACACCTGAAATTTGAGTCTGAAAGTGCAGCATCAGCGCTGGGTTGTATTGAGACAAGAATGTTGAGTATTGCATATGTAGTACAGCGAGTTATCGGTCAGATGGCGCAAACGATGTTTGGATACATATTCGGGGTTACATACACCCAAAAGTTTAGGAATTTTTGTTGAAGAATTTTTGAAATACAGCAGTGGAAATTTTTTAAATTTGAAGTAAATGTGTTTTTTCATTTTCACAGTATTTCAATTTTCGTCGATAGAGACTCCCTCGATTTTGAAGTTTTCATTCTCTTTCTGCGTTCAGTACTTTTATCGGATGAAATTAAACTTTATTTCAGGCAAATAAAAAATAAGCATCCGGCTAGTCATATGTTGGCTCAGGGGACCTACGCCAGGTTTTTATTGTTAACTCAAATGCATGTTTTTTAGATTAAAAAGTTACAAAGTCCTTTATTTAACTCTTAAGAGTTTTACATCTGTTAGTTTAGCAGTTCAAGAGAAAATGCGCTTTACTCAATAATCCAAAATGGTTTTTTAACTACATTTGACATTTTGTACTTAGTTCTAGGAGTAACTATTATAGGCTAAGATAGTTGTGGAACATCGTAGATAATATTTATGGAAGATTCTACGTTGCGCTTAGACATAGTATCTACCAACAAAAAGTCTTAGATTATACATACATTCTTCTGGCACGATAGGTTTCATTCAGACACCGCAGTGCCCGGAGCTGAGCAAGCTCTACCCGTCCCCCAAATCTAAATCATACATACATTCTTCAAAATCAAAATATTGTTTTTTTATAAGTCCTTAAAACAGATAAGACTTAGCAACCAAACAAAAAAAAGGTGATTTTTTTCATCATATAATCAAGTCATAGATAGAATAGAATAATTAAAATCGTTTTTCCTAAAAAAACAAAAACTCTTAATAGCGTAACACAAAGGTACCGTAACTTGAAGGCTCTATACACCGAAAATTTTAAGTTTTTATGGAATAGTACCTCGCGCCGGCGCTGCAATCAATAATAGCAATAGTCTTCAAAAGTCGATATTTCGAAAACGAAGTGAGATATTGGAAAATTTTATTTAGCATCAGTTTCATTTTATTTAAGTCTAATTAAGTTTAAGTAATTGCCAGATATCAAAAAAAAAAATTTAAACATTTTCAACAAATTTTGGCTCATTTTACAAAATTGGTGACACGAATATCGTACTGCTGCTCACATCTTACTACATAGAAAAAATCGAGCTTAAACTCCTAAACCTAACCCAGATACTTTTATTTATTTTTAGATAAGACTTATAAATTTAATTTATATACAAGTGATTATTTTCAAATGATAAATAAAAGGAAACCGATTTTTGGCTCAAGTCTCCCGCCTAACCGGAAACCTGCTAGAACCCTCTGGCATTTTTTAAATTGAGTGTATCCAGTTTCGACGCTGTTGTAAATGTTCCATAATTTAAAAATTTTTCACGCACTTCTCTATACTTTGTGACGAAATCCGGTACTTTGTTTTTATAGAAGCTTCGTGTTTTTGGCCCTAGCAAGTTATATGTTCAATTCGTTTTTATTAGCCTCCGAAATCACTCAGTCGTTTCAACTTGTTTGAAAAAAATTATATTGGCTTGTTTTGCTTTCAAATTCGTCCAAACTAGATTTACCGCATAAGTACGAGTAGTTCGCTCATTAATAAGATTTTTGGGAACCGCATTCCTTTTTATGCTATTTTCTTTTGTAAGCAAATGGCATCAAAAGTTAAAAAAAAAAATTCCCAACAACGAATTACAGCGCAGGAAGACAGAGTCACTGATCAATAATTTTTGAGAAATAATTTGAGAAATAATTTTTGTCTGCAAGTATAAAGTCGGCTATACTTCGACTTACTACAAGTAAGACATGAGTTAACGAGAGCAAACATCCACAATAAAATCCAAAAACAGGCTCTGGATCCAAAACGAAGGAGGGCACTTTGAGCACTTGATATAATTGTATTTGTATGAAATACATTAAAAACTAATAAAAGTAGGTAGGTACCAATATTATTGTTTTATTCAAACAAACCTCAGGGCTAAAAATCCATATAATTGTAAAAAAAAATTACCCATTTTGTATTTTTTCATGGAGGTATCATAAAATGTATGGGTTTTGAGTACACTTATTAATGAGTTTTTTTTTTATGTTGTTTTGTACATCTGTAAAAAATAAAGAGACTCTAGGTTTAACAGGCATTTACTAAAAAAAAATTAACTTAAAGTTAAAACCTTGTTGGGGGAAGAAAATTTGAACACCATTTTGGATTTTAAATCTGGCAACCCTAAGCCTATAGGAGCCCAACTTAAATACAATTTTAAAGATACTCATTTCTTTATTCCTTATAAATTAAGTCTAAAATTAGGTCTCTACTATCAGTGTTGAGAGAAAACCCGAATTTAGCAGAGGTCAGGCTACACCAAAGTTAGCCTTTTTTTTAGTTGTCAAAGTTGAGAAACGGACTTTAGTTTTTTTTTCTTAGAATATGACCAAGAATCACTTCCCAAAGTATGTAACACGAACTACTGGACACTGTATAGATTTCCCGAAAGGACACTGACATTTTTTCCGAAACATTGGGCCTAAAAATAATAGAGATTTGTAAAAAAAAAAAACAACCTACCGGCGATGTAAAAACATGTTTCAATTCCACCTTCGAAATTTCTTATTGGAGTCTCTTAGGAGATTTCCACTTCGATTTTATTGTTTGAATTACTCAATGACTTCCCATTCCCATCAGGTAGTCATAGCTCTAGCTCATAGGTATGACTACATAAAATAAAAGCCTACATGTGATCTGGCCTACCCAAAGAGCCATAATAAAGCAAATAGAAATCCAATATCTCCTTTGAAACACAATCAAACAGAACAGGATATCAGAACACAATGGCTTTTTGTAACTTTTTTACGTTCCTTTTATCGATTTGTTATGCGCACATGTCTGTTAAACGGACGTGCTACTTCCATTGTAGCATTGTAGGAAGGTAGGTACCAGAGATCAAAATGAGTATGTTCAAATCAGTTCAAACACATCCAAAATTTCTCAACGATCGCTCAGACTTGATCATTTTCCACCCCTATTCACAAGCAAATAACTCGCAAGCATATTTACTCACAAGCAAAAACTGCTTGTGAACAAACTAAATGAGTAAGGATACTCACAAGTCATTTTTTCTGTATTGCACTCACAAGCAAATGACTTGCAAGCAGATTGACTTGTTTGAACTTACTTGAATATATTCAAATACTCATGAGCACGCAAATTATTCACAAGCAGGCAGTGTGTTCACAAGCAGGTAGCCTGCTTACAAGCAGGCAGTGTGTTTATAAGCAGGCAGAGTATTCATCCTTCATCGGAAAGCAATGCGTTGAACATTTATACCTAACTATAATTCTATTGAAAAACAAAGAAAGGCATACAAATGGCTGGTTTTGGCTTATGAGAAGAGAAAGAACGGATTGGATGCATTGCGGGATGATAAAACATTTTAATTTCTGATTCCAAAATTTCCCTTTTTAATATTTTTGTATGTATTGGTAAAATTTTACAGGAATTAAAAAAGTGTTTGTAAATAATTTTTACAATACCTATAATAAATTTATATGACTTTATTGCGGAAATGGATTTTGCTTATCAGTTTTTTAAGTGATTGCTAATTCCTTCGTTTTATGGCATGCACATTTTTGGGTTTAAGCTCATGAAGGTAGGTACAAAAATTAAAGGTCATCAATGAATTAGAGTTATAAACATGTGGGTATTTACGTCGTTGGCGAAATAAGTTTTAAAGATTTTTTTTCGGAATTATGCATAATAAAAGAGTTTATCTGAGAAAAAGTGACCTGAATGTATCATAAAAAACCGCAAATGCGGTTTTGATCATTATTTTAGATGTGTAAATTTTTTTTGGTACCTGATTCTGAATATAGAAAGTATATAAAGATTACGTTAAAAATTAAAATCATTTTAGTGGAATATTGTAAGCAGCAGTGTTTGTGTAGAAAATTTAAAATGAACGAAGAAAGTGTAAATTTTAACCTTCTTGAAGGTATTTTCTCAATAAGCAGTAAGAAAAATAGCAGAAGTAAGGTTTGGGAAACGTTTGGAGAAATAAAAACTCAGAACGGTGAAATTCTTCCCAACTATTCCTTATTTATCATGATTTTGTTTCGCTTTTTTTTAACTTCTAATTCAGTTTTCTATTCGCTTAAAATTTTTTGTTTTTACATACTTACAAACCTGTACTATCTACTTCAATGAATACAATAAATTGTTTCCATATCTACTGTATAATAACCTTTTTCTTCATATAAAAGAAAAGAATAAAAAACCAAGCTATTAAACAAACGTACCTACTTCTTACATATACCTAGATTTTTATGGTACTCAAAACGAACACGCCATCAAACTACCCTATTTGGTATGATCACATTGCTTGTTTATAAACACACGGCTTATTCACAAGCACACTGCATACTCATGAACTTATTGCTTGTTTACGAATAAATTGCTTGTGATCACTTTTACTCACAAGCACTTTACTCACAAGCAGCTTAACTCAATGTTATTCAAACTCATTTTGACTTGCAAGCAAGTCTACTTGTTTGGTTCGTTTGAAAATAGGGGTTGTTCAGAGTTGCTTGGTTCACAAATAAGATCGTTCAAATTGACTTGCTTGTGGGCTGACTCAGCTTGTTCAAACTCGTTTTTTTCAAGTAAATACTCATTGTTCACAAGCAGACTTAGTTCATTTTAATCTCTGGTAGGTACCTACATCGCACATAGTTGCATATACCTATCTCGTTGTCTCGCCATTGTGTGCAGATTTTTTTTTTCGGAAACTGATTTCATTGCATTGTTGCTATAAAATATGCGTTATATTAATTAAAATTAATCACACACGCACGCTATTGTCGATGACATGAAAAAATACAATCAATCATTCGACGTAATTATATGGTCGCATAATTACTTTATATGATGAGGTTCCATAAAGTGGGGAATAACTCCCAAGAGTTCTTATTTTGGTTTTGTGCGCGTGTGGATGCATTCTGATCGAGATAATATTATTCAATCTGCGCTCAATGATGTTGAATACAAAAACCATACACCCAATAATTTTCAAAACGAATGTGGAATTATGAAAACATACACAATGAGATGACAAAGTGACAAGAGAGTTGAGGCTTGAGGCACCGCATCGGCTTGATGCCTTTTCCCTTTCCTGATCACTGAAGAGCCCCCAACATCTTTGTCAAATAAATAAACAGTTTTTGATCTTGGTGTGAAAAAATAAATCGTTTACAGTGGCGAACAAAAGTAAAGATGCATTTAAATTTGTTAAAAAAGGCTTGTTATTGGATTAAGTAAGCTTTGATGACTCTGTTTTAATCAATGAAGAAACGTTCTTAGAAATTAATGACAATTTATTGATAACAGTAGACCAAATCCTCAAATCTATCCAAACTGGATATATGTACCTATACGTATTTTCTGAATCACTTAGGTAAATTATTATTAATTTATTATTGAACCTCTCAGTAGGTTGGTTTGTGAGTGAAACTTTTTTTTAAATTAAATTTAGACTCAATAAAAAGACAGGGGGTTGATCTCTATTTGAATGTGCAAATTCTCAGTAACTATAGGAACCAGTGCTGTCACAAGGATACAATAGTATAGCGACGTAGTCATTTTTTTTTGTGGATTAGGAAGTACATTTTGTTGTTGTTTTGTATTGAACTCTATTTAACATTATTTATTTATTACTAATCTTTAAAAGTTAAAGATTATTATTAAGTCCAACGCAGTCTAATGAAGGAAAGCAAGGTCATCAGTCGTTTTATTTTATTTTTTAAAATGCTCAGGTATTTGCATTGCTAAATTTATTTATTGATTACAAAATGTTCTAAAAACGATTCTCATTGCTGAAAATATTTCAATTTATATGATGATTTT
The DNA here is from genome assembly GCA_914767635.1 of Melanostoma mellinum. NCBI lineage: Eukaryota > Metazoa > Arthropoda > Insecta > Diptera > Syrphidae > Melanostoma > Melanostoma mellinum. Next base: position 264,255,797 of record OU612058.1, on the reverse strand, counting down.
TTTGCGACTACTGTATTCTGATCAATCGAGTCCCACAAAACTCACAGAAACAACAATCACAATCACACATTGGAGTTCCAATTTGGTCAAGAGGATGACTAACGTATTTCGATGATGACTGGTTGCTTAATCAAGTTCAGTTCTCAAATCGATTTTTTTTTGTTTATTTTTTACCTGTTCAATCTTCTCTCGTTTTTGCAAAAATTAACACTAAATGCGCCACTTGTCGAAAAAAAAAAAATGTCGTTGAAAGCACATATCAATTTATTACTTACTTGTATTCGAAAGCCGTTCTCTCCATGCCATCGGGTTCGCAACGAGACCTTGAAGTCCTGGCCAATACAAATGCGTTCGGTCCACTATATGTCCAGCGTGGGTCTTAAGAGGCGCTCCTTGACTCTGTGATAGGTATTGAGCCATTCCGGCAGCTGCAGCGGCTATTGAAAAGCGAGGAATTCCACCTGCAAGTAATATCGTTATTGGTTAAACACATACACATTCGATTTGCTGTACGATTTAGTTTGCACAGATAGTCAATGGAATAAAATAATATATGAAAGGCGAAAATAAGAATTTTTATGGCTTCATTTTTATTATTTCTGCCATAAAAAATATTTAGGAACTCATTGAAAGAAATCTAAAGCTGAACAATCTTAAGTCACTGAATAAACTCGCAAAACAAATAATTGGCAATCCAATTATCATATACAGAATATAATTTTTTTAACGTTTGTCTAGATGTGGTTATTTCTAAGGCCAGCGATTTCATTTCACAATTAGTTGGACTGACTTTGTTTCAAACGACCCATGTTGGATAATGTGAACCCTCAGTCGACCGCTATGTCCATTTTGTTGGATGGTTTTTGAATATTTTTTAAAATTTTGAAATTGGACGGAGTGGAGAAATATGTGGCATAATGTTGGACCGTTGGACGACAAATCTGATAAGTCTGAACGCCAACTACATCCAACGATCCAACAACCATCAAACAAAGTCTTTTCAACTAATTGTACAGTGTGAACTCCGCTAATCGGCTAATCGGTTTTTTTTACTCTATTCCTTTTCTATTTCATCAACACCTGAAGCTCATGCCATTTTTCTTTTTGCGGATTAATTTTGCTCAAAATAGGACGTGCTTGATAGTTTAAAATACGATCGATCAAATAAAATAAATAAATAAATCCATAAATAGGTTGGCGCCACAGAGCAAGGAACTCGGGTCTAGCAAATTTCTCACAACTTCGAACGGCTAATCGAGTAAGTGCTTTTCATGACAACGAAATTACTATCAGAGGTCTTCCCAATTGCTCGCGAGAGACTATACCCTAGGGAAAACATTTTTGTCTCTGTTATGGGTTCGAACTTGAAACCACCCGCACGTAACAGAATGATATGATGGTTAGCATATCTTTCTGTTACGTGGGAGGTTTGAAGTTCGGGCACAAAATACGTTCACTCGGTTCAATTTCAATAAAAATGCTCTGTTCGAAACTAAAGAAAAACCTCTTTGTAGTGAAATCCACTCAATAAAAACAAATTTTGGTAAGGATTTTAAAGGATAAAGCAATGAAAGAATAAAGCTATGAAAATTTTACCGAAACTTATGTCTTTTAGAAAGTTTATTCTTTTAATGTGCAGTTATAGAAATGACGCTTGAGGGTTAATCCAGCAGAATCTTATTAGCGGTCGATTGCGTCGTTTTTTTTAATGTGTAAGAGGATCGGGGTTTTTTAAGAAATAGGTACATAAACCTATTGCTGCCTTCTTGGAGTATGAGGTTTGATATATTTCCGTTAACAACAATTAATTTTGTCAATTGTCAAACATTTTTAAACAAGGGCTTTTTTAAATTAATGTGAACTAAAGAAAACTAATTTTGTAAATCACTGCCTACCAATTAGTTTCAATACATTCGCACAATTGGCATAAAATCTGAGATTGAACATTTCAATGCTTATATAGTAACTGAACATGAGTTTTTTAGTTGAGATAATCCACGTGTTTTTTAATCTAATAAATGAAAAGATTAGTAAAGTTTTTAACAATTAAAACACTTTTTATATTTCCTCAAATGTACATTTCAGAAGCATTTAGGAAATATAAAAAGTGTTTTAATTGTTAAAAACTTTACTAATCTTTTCATTTAACTGAACATATAAATCAACGAATATAAAAAATAATGGAAGAGTGCCCCACATCTCGGGGCAAAAAGAACCAAACTGATTTTTACCATGGTTCCTAACTCCATCTTATATTCAATAGCTAGAACTAAAAACAAACCTTCTTTCCTAACACATCCTTTAGTTTCACCGAAAAACTGAAGTTTGTTTTGCTCAATGATCCTCACAAAGATGTTTTTCACAACTTATTTTATGTACTACTTACCAGTTTAGTTACTTATTCAGTTGTAATCAAACATTTGTATCTTCTTTGAAGATGGTTCGAACATACGTTCGACAAACGACTATAGGGGTGCTAGTTGGACCAAAGATGATTTGAAGAAAACTTATGGATGCGATCAAAAGGAGAGAGATGGGTTATCTCAAGACCAGCAAGGCTTTCAAGATCCCGAAATCCACAATCTAAATAAAAAAAAATAAATGGGGTGGCGCAACAGAGCGAGGAGCCCCTGGGCCTAGCGCATTTCTCACAACCAAACCTTGTAAGGGAATGGTGGGGACCTACAATTTTGGGCCGGTTCCGAACGGCTAATTGAGAAAGCGCCTTTCATGGCAGTGAATTTACTAACGGAGGACTTGCCAATTCCTCGCGAAAGGCGATACCCGTGGAAAAACATTTTTGCATTTTGCCTCTGCTGGGATTCGAACCTCGAACCTCTGGATTAGCAGGTGGACATGCTAACCATCGCACCACGGGTACCACAAAATCCACAATCATTCATAAAATAAAAAAGGACACCGATGAAAAAAAAACTTGGACGGTTCACACAGTCTTCAGCTCTGAGCAAGAAAAAGAATTAATTGGACATTAGCTAGACTTCGAAAAAAGATTCTTCGGAATGACGATTCGCGATGTTTAAGCTCTTGTTTATGAGCTAACCGAAACGAATAAAATACCCCTTCTCTTTGACCACGAATCAAATATGGCTGGCAGAGACTGCCTTTTCAATTTCCAAAAAATGAATCCGAAAGTAGTTTTGCGCAATCCAGAAGCGACATCGAAAGCCAGAGCTCAAGCTTCTAATAAATCGTTTCGGCATAGTTTTAGCTTTTGATTAAGATACCTAGAAGACCTTCACTTCCCTTGATATCACTTGTTTTTGGTACAATTATTAAAAGAAATCGGTGGTTCGTTTTGCCCCATTTCAAGATAAGTTTGTATAATTGTGTATATCTCTATACACAACTATGTATTCAACTATTCAATGTAAGCTTTCAATAGACTGTGAGGAAAGATTGAAGTATGTAAATGTTGCTATGTTATTATTTAAAACAAAATTTTGGATTATTCCATAAGCTGAAATCAAATATATCAAATAATTTTAATCAATTATGTGCTGTAGGAATAAAGTAAATTTTTTCCGTTTTTGAATCAATTTAGAAAATCAATTTAACGAAGTAAAAAGAGGCCAATTATAACATCCAATATTGTGTCAAATTAATCGCGACATAATTTAAAAAAAACTATTGGCCTACCAGATCCGAACACTTATTCATTTCGCAAGAACAACTCTAAAGGAGCTTAAATAAGTCTTATAAAGTATAGAACACTCCGCAACAATACAATAGAGTTACATTTGGAAATGGAATCAGTAATTAGGCAATAAAAATGCATTTCTGATTGAAATATACTGAGAGGAATCATCAAATCTCACAATAAAAATGACTCACAAGTCACAACTTTACTTTATCTAGTTTATTTCCTCGTATTTTCTATAGGTACCTATATTCCAGAATAAATCTATCTATTATTTGAAAACAGCCGCACACCCTTTTCGAATTTTCATTCTTGTGGATATTATATTATTTGTATTCTGCGGTAGGTATATTTGATTTTTAACCCCTATTAATTCCAATTCCAACCACAGATTTTTACCCCAACGAAGAGGATAAACTTTTGTTTAGTGTATGTTAAACTACTGAGAATAAAGAAACAAATAACCTCAAATCTATGCGTCAATTATTTATTCCGATCAGAGACTACAAAAAAGACAAAATTCCAACCAATTGTTTTTAAAAACAAAAATCAGTGAACAGACTGATCTATATTTAAGGTTTTGATTTAGCCTCACAGTTTTAAATATTTTTATTTATATAAATTTGGGCACAAAAGTCCTAGCGCATTTCTCTCAATCAACTTACAATTGTGAGGAATAGGAGCTGCGTCTATTAGTATAGTGTCATTACCCGTGGGAAAACAGTTGAATGTTTTTAGGACTCGAACCTCAATAAGTCCTACCTAAATGGACAGGAATACAAATGACTACGACACATGCAGAACTTTGTCTATATCTAATAACGGTAAGCTTTACTTTAAAATCAGTCTGCATTGTTTCTTTGAAAAGATACCATCGAATGGAAAAACATAATGTTGTCTTTTTCTTCACTTACCTCCTGTTAAAGCACTTAATCCTGCCGACGTCACGGGTGGAGGCGGCTTCGACAGTATCGTATCGATGCCATGTGGATTCGCTGCACCCTGTGAATGTGTTGTCGAATTATGTTGATGGATATTACTCATGCCATATCCATTATTTGACGCATTCGAGTTGCCTATTGAACCGCTCATGGACCCGCCACCAGTGTTATTGCCGCCGACGGCAGATTTCATTTCAGTCATAGAATGCAGCGCCGCCAACGGCGGACCCAAAAAACTTAAAGGCAGTTTATGATCTAACATTGCACTCGAATTACCGTACCTTTTGTTCGAAAGGTTCTCCGGACTGTAATCGCTGCGCGGGGGACTTCTTGATTCGCTATTGTTTCCAGCCTCTTCACTGCTCCGATGGCTTACAACCGAAAACGATTTTGTGCTATCGACGGGACTCGAATTATCGAAGTTCCGGTTGTTTCGATTGTTATTGTTGTAGGGATTGCAGTCGGTGGGGCTTTCTGAATGCAGCCTTGAAGAAGCTAACGAATCACCTCGATATGCACTATCGACAGAACACAAAGGCGGTGGTGGTGTAGATGCGGTTTCGTCCTCAGAGCGAGTTTTTATTGATGACAGTGGTACTTCTGTAGACTTTTTTACCAGATTATTGTTGTTATTGTTGCTATTGTTGTTGTTGTTGTTGTTATTATTGTTGTAAGAGTTGTGATAGTCCAAAATTGTTTCTCGCTTGTTGTACGAATGATGCGGCAGATATTCGCCCTGCGGTGAATTGTCTGAGTTACTATAGCCGTTATTAAGGGAATGTAGAGGTGGACTGTGATTACTTGCACCAGCGTAGCCGCCACTATTGTGACGCATGTAGGGATTAACTAAATCCAGATTGGCTTCCGGGTTGTCTTCTCGGAAATTTGGATAAATATTGCCGTTGAAGAACTGATGAGCTCCAAAGGGGAAACCAACAGGAGCCCTAAAAGCCCCGAAATTGAAAGACGCACTGGGAGAGAGATGAAATTGTTTGGGTTCACCACCGCCTATCAGATGGTGTTCCGGTCTCGACAACTTGGGGCTTTCGGAGCCCGAAGCTGATGTTGTCAAATACGGGCTACCCAGATTGACGAACTAAAGACACGGTTTTGAAACTGTACGACACTTTGTTAACACGACCGACGAAGCATTAATATGTTTTAAACTTTTTTTTTTCTCACAAAATGTAATTGTAAAGTGTATTCAATACAATTCACTATTATCCCATTGGAATTCCAAATGGACTACTGTTGTACACTACACGACCATTTGACGAGTGAGTTCTACACAAAAAAAAATTGCTCGCGAGCTACCGTTCTGCCGTGTCCTAATGATTAGGCCCGAAATCAAAGAATGATTTTGAAATTGACTGCGGACGTTTTTTCAATGAGCTAACAAGCCAAAAACAAAACTCAGATTCTTTAACACGGTGTAAGCCAGTGATTCTACGTGTGTGCGTGCGAATGCTACCAGCCAGCGACCAGCGAGTTGAAATGAAAATTGAAACGAAATAAGATTTCATTAACCAAATCCGAAATGACATGACATTCCGGTAGAAGAGCCTGTGATGCAGTAACTTGCTCGTGCATGGGAAAGGGAGAATACAGGGGTTGGTTGATATTAACACATAAATATGTTCAGACACAGCCACAGTCAAAGTTACAAAACAAGAGGGGTTGATGAATCCCAAACACTCGTCAGTCGTGATCCAGGCAGTTCCGTTGGTATGGTCGGGAACTGGAACGTTGTTTCTAACACCATCATATGATTCAAAGCCACGCCTTTGCTGAAAGAAAGGGAGAAATGACTACGCCATTATTAAAACGGTAGCAGCCATTCGGAACTTGCGTTGTGTCAAGCGGAACGAGCGGTTATTGAGCCAGTTTTCTTTGGATTCCAATTAATTCCGGAGTTTTACAGGCGGAGTTAGCGTACCGCTATTGTCATGTCTCATGTCGTTGCATAGAGTGGCTCATTAAACACGGGAAGAAAAGTGTCGTTCCGTTTGGCTTGCAGCAATGTCTCGTTCAAGAAGAGTTGTCGCTTGAACATTCTATAGTTGGACTTGCTGCTGCCGTTGGGTGGGAATGAAGTGAAAATGAGATGGAAAAACGGTGTAGGTAAATAAAGAAGCAGTTAATATTGCTGCCCCCTCAACGTCTTGCTGCCACTGGTGGCTGTTGTTATTTTTGTTTCTGTTGTTGCTTGTTGGCTTAATGATCTCTCTCTTCACAAGAAGCCCCTGTTGAAGAGAGGTGTTCTATTTACGATTCTATTGTGTATCATGTCTGCTGGCTCTAGCTCTGGTTCGGGCGGGGGTTCGAACCATAGCGGAGGAAGATTTGGTGGAACCTCCCAAATTGCTTAATAAGAGTATTATTATTGTGGAGAAATGAATTTTGTATTTTAACCTTTTGAATATGCGTTTATTGTTAATTATGATAGATTGATGTTGTGTTGATATTGTTTGGGCTTTTTTCTTGATGTGATTTTTAATGGATTTTGGAAGCAATTGTGTGATTATGGGAGGTATGAGTAAGCTGGGTTCTGCTTAATTAGGTATGTTGGTATACCTAGGTACCTTACATCAAAAAAGTAAGTAGCAACCTTCCGACCTAACCTACCTAGGTAATTATATAGGTACCGACCAGTTCGATTAGTAAAGACTGCAAAAAAAGTAAGATATACTCTCCATTGTTGTCTATACAGAAAACACAGGTGTTAAACGTCTAATGTCAATTTTTATACCTATACAAATATCAAAGGAAAAAATTTTGTTCCGGTAATAATTGAGAGGAAATCGTTCAAACCAGACAGTCATTTTCTGTGCCATTTCGCACTGCCTAAGAGAATTCAGTCTCTAACTAGGTACCTACGCACCAGTTTAAACTAATAAACCTATAGGTCTGCATACCTTAGGTATAGGTCTCCATACCTATATACATCCACATGTAGTTTTAACTTGGTATATAGGTATACTCACTTTATAATGTAAGTTCTTCAAATTAGGATTAAAATTGACCCTCGCCGCCCAGCGATTTTTTTCTTGTCGCGACCCAACCTATTCTAAATGGTTAATGGGCTTATGTCGTATCTTATGCAAAACAACCGGTATATGAGTGCTTACTTAGCTATTTCTTGTGGTTTGTGGATCCTTTTTCATATTCAGATCCCTATGAAGAATATTTCTAAATTCTTTCAAACAAAAATATTACCTACATAAATATAATTAAAACTTCATCGGCGCCTAGCAAAAAATGTTGCCGCCGCGGCTGTGAACGGCATAACTTTTGACTACCTATGTATTGTTGGAAATCAAAAACTAATAATGCTTTCATCAGATAAATGCTATTTCAAGGTATTCTTGGGAGTTTGATTTCTAATGTTTTTTGTGACTCTTAAATGATGAAATTTTTGAAAATTTAGAATAGGTAGGTACCTACTTGTAAATTAAAATATCATATCGTTTGACATTTTGTTTTTAGAAAAGAAATCTAAAAAGGTTAACACTTTTGTTGAGATTAACAAGTCATAAGCTAATGTTTTAAGAAATAGGGGCCTAAACGCAATTGTCTATAGCATATATATATACCGGAATAGAAATGTGGTAATCGAACAACTTTTTCCGAAGACTTTTCTTAAACCATATATACCTAATAAAGGCTCTCCCAAATCAAAGCGTTTTTTCAGTTGCGGCAGAAACGCGCTTGAAAGCTTTTCTGCCGACGGAAATGCGGCAACTATACAATTATGAAAACGCAGCTTTTTTCTGTCGCGTCGGTTGGGTGTAGGTACTCATTATGTCGCTGTATATAACATTGACAATTGAATTTGCAGATGCTGCGACTGAAAAGCTTTGGTTTGGGAGATTCTAAAACTCAGATCAAAACGAATAGTGGTTGTACAGGATAGAAGCTATTTTGTAGGCTGCATTTAACTCCATTTTAAACACATGAGCCCAAATTTATAGTCATTTAAAAGGGGCCTTAGTGCCACACTATAATTGATTCACACTTTTTTAGAGTCACTCTGAATTTAAATACTTGCTGTAATTCATCTGACCTTTCTCATTTGCTTTATATTATGCGTGTGGCTTATCTATTACCGAACTAATCTCTGTAGGTATTAATTCAAGAATTTCTGGACAAAAACTAAAGTTTCAAACTTTTGTTCTCAAGAAAAATACTATTTTTCACCTGAGTTTACATTTTCTTGGTTTTTAGATCTAAGGTTGTCACTAGTCAGTGAGGTGCTTATAAAGGAGCGGGGAAATTAGTCAACTAAGTCCATTCAGTGGGAACTAAATCCATTTTAGTACAGTGGCCTTAGTTTCCGTGCTATGTGGTATGAAAAATGCGTGGTAAAAGTTCAACCTCAATTTAAGATTAACTAACGCTTTAACAATGTTTTAAAAAAGGAAGTGAAATATATGAATTTATTTGCAATTTTAATCAAAAGCGAAATTCAATTTTTTTGTTTTTGAATATTTTCTGAATTTGGGAAGCCTCAGTTGATCTCGAGATACATTTCATTTAATTTCATTTATTTCTTATAATAATACTAGATGACCCACCCGGCGTTGCTCGGGTCTAAGTTATTTAAAGTGTTGTTCACACCAAACTGTCTAGAAACAAAAGCTAAGAAGACTAAGTCTAAGAATGCCCGAAAATGTCTACGTTTCCCCGTTTCTGTATGAATTTGGTAATGAAATATACACTATGTAGGCGGTAATGTAGGTTTTAGAGTTCCCGTTTCTGTTACGGTTCTCTTTCTTTTTCCCGACCCAATTAAATTATCTGGAAGTTAGAGCTCTTATAAGTGAACCAGAAAATTAAATTGCCCAAATCTAATAAAAATGTAACCGAACTTTTTTATCACCCCAACAATATTTTCTATCAAATGAATAAGAATCTAATGTATAAAATTTCCATGTCACCAACAATGTTATACATTAAATTAATAATAAATTTACTTCAGAATATAGTTCATATGACATTTACACTGAGACTGTAAAATCTAATATATAAAATTCCCGAGTCACAGTGTAAATTAAAGAAACAACGTTAAGGGTAGATGGCCCTTATCACTTAGGGGTTCGAAAAATAATTAGTAGCCGATTCTCAGACCTACTGAATACGCATATAAAATTTGGTAAAAATCAGTAAAGCCGTTTCGGAGGAGTACGGTAACTAACATTGTGACAGGGAAATTTTATATATATAAGGATAATAGGTATATAATAAGTATAATATGATAGATACAGTCTAAAGGCTCACATTATCCAACATTGGTCGTTCAAACCAAAGTCTGTCCAACTTATTTTGCAGTGTGAACTCCGCTTTTCAAGATTCTGAAAATTTTATCAAATAAAAAAAATCGCTCGATTTGTACTTACTTTGCTCTTCAAATTCTTTGCTCTTTTAATTCAAGTTGTTTTTAGTGAATGTTTTTGTATGATCAAGTCTCAAAGAAAAAATTTTGAAATAAATAATTTTTTCTGCAAATAAAATGTTTACAAAACATTATATACCGGGTACGACAAAAGTATGGAAACCCCTAGCAGAATATGCGTTAAAAAAAATCAAGACCCTATATCCGACGTATTTTTCGACGAGGAATCCGATGGTGACCTTGAATTTGTCCTTGGACGTGACCTTGAAGCCCATTCATTTCACATCATTTTGCACGTATTTTTTATTTCAAGCGCTGCACTTCTAATAATATCATTAAAAAAAATTAAATAAAATATTTTTTCGTAAAATTTTGCGCTCTTTCCAAATCTGCAATAAAAAATGGGGGTTTCCATTTGAAAAATCGATTTTTGGGTAGCTAGGGCTTCAAGGTTACGTCTAAGGTCGAATTCAAGGTCACCATCGGATTCCTCGTCGAAAAATACGTCGGATATAGGGTCTTTGATTTTTTTTAACGCATATTCTGCCATATTTCCAGGGGTTTCCATACTTTTGTCAGAAGCCACTTTTTTCGAAAAATCAATGCTCTTATTAGTTCTGAATCAAACACTAACAACTGAATGTCAAAACCTATCATTACTTTTGAGAAATGAAAAAAAAAAAAAATCAAGGAATCCTTTTAAGAAAACGCACTTTTTGGGGTTTTTCCCCGCCTAAAAAACATTTTTTATTAGCTTCAAGAAATACCCAAATCAGTTTTGTTGAATAAAACAGGTGTTCCAATAAAAAAGAGGTAACATTTAGGTATCTAATCCAACTTGGTTATGCAAGAACAAATTTACAAAGGGAGATTTTCCCTTATTGCCAAACGAATAAAGCCCAATTGGAGAAGCCCAAAAAAGGACATTCTGAAAAAAAAAATACATTTACTTCTTTTTCAATTTTTCAAAAACTATGACAGATTTTTTCAGTGTTTGAATCAGAACCGTACCCGCGGCGTGATGGTAGGCATGTCTGCTTCTATACCAGACGTTCGTGGTTCGATCCCAACAGAGCCAAAAATGTTTTTCCACGGGTATCCCCTTTCGCGAGGAACTGGCAAGTCTTCCGTTAGTTAATGCATTGCCATGAAAACCGCTTTCTCGATTAGCCGTTCGGAACCGGCGGGAAATTGTAGGTCCCTTTCCCTCACAAGGCATGGTTGTGAAAATTCGCTAGAACCCAGGTTGCCTCGCTCTGTTGCGCCACCCTATTTTTGATTCAGAACTAAGGGGAGTGTCTGACTAAGAACTAAAGAGAATATAGAGGTAGGTACCTACCTACTTTGTAAAAATTTAATTTGAAGGAAAAACAAAACCGTTTTTTTTTCAATATGTATAGACTTTAAGATTTGATTACACAAAAACTATTCAGTTAAGCAAATTGAAAAGAAAATTAAAAAAAAAAAAAAATTATTCACATCTGTCCGTTGTAACAATTTCGGACTGCGAATGTCACAATTCGTAACGAATGTTTCGCAACAGGTGTAGAAATTATTAGTTATTTTATCAATAGTAACAAATTTAGTGGCAAAACATTTCAAAATAGGACATTTATGATAGTTTTTCGCATTCATAGCCCGAGATTGTTGAAACGAGCCGTGTCATGTGGCATAGTAAGTGACTTAGTTGATTCTAAATAATATTTAATGATTGTTTAAATTTAATTTTTCAAAAAACACCTTCTCATACGGTTTCCTTCTTGCCTTGACCCAACCTAGTCGTCCTGAGCTTTTGTTGCTGTTGCATCTTATCCAAAACACCCTGTGAAAAAATATAATAATAATTTTATAAAATATAATATAAAAGAACAAAAGACCTGTGTTGCTCATATGTTATCGACTTTATATTTATCCTTTAATCAGGGTTTTCAAACCAGGTACCAATAAAAGTATACCCCTATAAAGAGAAGGTAGTCTGCGTTAGTAGCGATTGTAATTCAAAATCAAAAACCTCGATCCAAAATAAAGTTAAGTAATATTATTGACGGGCCAATCATTCAAGCGTTTGTTTATTTATTGTCTTTTATAATCGATACATACGAAACCATTTATTGCACAGCCCCTTTGAGAGTTACCAACCGGCTTTTACCCTGAGCTAGTTGGTATAGTTCTCAAAAGTCACAAGATAAGATTGCTCATCAAAGGTTTGCTTCAGTAGGTAATAAAGGAAGAGCCAAAGAAGAAAATCATTTCAAAGATCTTTTCCTATTACCAACAAACATCCCAAACTCCAAGCCAAAAGAGTAATAAATTTTTAATATTCGAATAGGACCCCTTGATTGGTTTTGTGTGCTTCCCCAAAATGATTTATTCATTTATAGTGGGGCTTACGAATGGAGGTATAAAATTAACAAATTAAAGAGCCACAGTTATCTGAGGAACAAACGAAAAAAATTATTTATTTTTCTCTAAAAGACGAAATTTTTTGCCGAAAAATTCTAAAATTAAATTTATTTTTTACATCATAAATGTCCTTTCTCTTTTAAGCTTGCTTGGTTGCCTACTATTTTTTCTGAAGAGCAAATACTCTTGCAGGCAGTAGCATAAGTTTAACACATGCGATCCCCAAATGTCTATATGTATCAAAATAGATATGTGTATGTAGGTTATCTTCCGCGTAAGCCAACATTTAAAATATCCTGCAGGCAATTTTAATTGCTCCCTTGTTGAAGATATTATTAAAGGAGTATATGGGTATTAAATACAGTTATTGTTATATCCTTTCTTATATTTGCACATAATTTCTCGCCTCGGCCTCAGGGAGATGATATTCTCGTTCATCGTGTACATTTTGTCGAAGGGGAATGGGCGAAGAGGATGATGTTAAAAGACTTTTATTGCTTGATTTATTGTAAAATGGTTTTTATGGCAAAAACACTTTACTGGTGCTAAGGACATCGTTTGGGCACATATTATTTATGCATTTGACTAGTAGTAATACATCGAGTGAGGAGAGATAACTTTCTAAAATTAAAGGGTAAATGTTTGGGTTTTAAAAACATCACAAAGTATACTCTGCGTCGAAATATAAAATAAAGCGATGAAAGAAAAGACAAAGTGATTTAAAACAAATGCGCCAATGCAGGCATTTGTCATGAAGAGTATCTAGGGAATGTCCGCTTTTTTTAATGTACATAGATATATTGATATGTTTTTGCGCTTTTATTAGTTTTTACATTGGGACCACTGAGTTAAGACAGTTGATATTAAGTACAAGTTTCACTTTCTTCTGGGGTACGACGGACGGCCCTTGTCAACGGTTGAAATGGCGAGCGGATGCTCTGAACTGATGAAATATCGATAATGAAAGTTTGTGTAATGAGCTATAAACTCAAATAACTAGACTTGAGCAAACTAAGCTGATTGGGCTAGCTTAGTGGCACAAGTCCATAAAATAACACTGAATCCAAAAACAATTATTTATTGAGATTTGCAAAGAAGGAATTGATGGGCTTCGACAAAATACGCGGCAAACCTTTAACATCAGTGTAATTTGCTGTTGCAGTGTCAGAAATAGACACGTAAAGCAACGTGTACACGATTGGTAGGTCTGACAATCATTGTCAGATCTGCAAACGTCTGACAATGTGTGAAAATGAGCTGACAATGAGGGTCAAAATTGAATTTGTGTGTACACGGATTGCAGAAATCTACAAATGTCTGCAAATCTATTGCCAGATTTTTGGCTGACAATGTCGACAAACTAATAGCTGGCAATAGATTTGTAGACATTTCCAGATTTCTGCAAACCGTGTACACACAAATTCATTTTTGGATCTGCAAATTCATTTTCAGCTCATTGTCACGTCGCTAAACTTTTCTGCCAATGAATAAATTTGCAAATGTTCTTCAAACTGGGTCTGCAAATTTATTCATTGCCAGACATTTGCAGAAACGTCAGATTTTGTGTAGACAAGATTGCCACATCTGCAAATTAATTTGTCTTCAAAATAATTGATAAACAAATTTTTCTGCAAATTTATTTGGTGTGTACACTGTTGTCAGCTTGCGTGTGGACGATTGCCAATTATCTGCAAATTAATTGGCAGATATTTGTCTACAAATTATCAGTCAAATAGTTTTTCTGCAAACTAGTTTGGTGTCTACACGATTGTCAGCCATTCGAGACAAATTTTTCACTGACAGATCTATGGCAATATTTGCAAACCAGGCAATCGTGTACACGTAGCTTGACTTTTACGTAAACACAAAAATGTCAAACGATTCAATTCAATTCAATTCAATTCAAATTCAAATCAATTTATTTAATTTACATTCTTACAGCCCCTCTTCCCAAACGCAACGTGCTGAGAAACATACTTATCACAATTCAGTACTAAATGCAAAGTTTGTAACTTCGGGTGGACTAAGTAGCGAGAAAAACACAGTTTTTAGATAAAAAAAAATGCCCCCTAAGCCGATGGGAAGACTATTTACAATGTTGGGCATGGAGCATGGTACAAAAAGTTTTACGGTAAGTTGTAAGCGTACTTCATTTGCGGATCACTATAGTATGTAGTGTGAATCAAAGAAATGAGAAAGGTGCAATCCCGTGCAGATTACAACGCTAGTAACGCCGAAGAAGGAAGAAGAAATGGAAGAAGAACATCCAAACGTTTTTCTACCGGCATTGCCTTTCGTTAGGAAGTGGCGAGTCCTGCGACACTATGGCATAAGAGCTTTCTCACTTCGGTGTGCGGTGTCCAAATAGGTCCTTGAAGTTGGGCTTCAAAGTATCCATAGCATTGTTGCGCCATTTATCTTTATGTAATTATGTATTAAGTTTACTTAACGGAGCTAGCCCCAAACGAAGCTATGTTTGGGAAAAAAACGAACAGTAGGTACTTCTTTATGTAAGTAAGTATAAGTAGGTAAGTAATTTATTATTTCTTAAAATTCATTACAAGAAAATTTTTGTCCATGAAAATGGTATAAAAAAGAAATATTTAAGTAACAAAATTATTTTTATATAATAAAAATAGAGTTATTGTCACTACTAGGCAAAAAAGTTTAACACATAATTAAAAATGGGTGGGGTGACCCAAGAAAAAACTAAGATGTTTGTACTCCAAAATATACATAATTTCATAAAGAGTAAGATTTAAAAAGAAAAATTGAATTAAAACCTACTATTTCATCAGAACATCAGAGGTTACTAAACTAATTATCCAGCAAATATTCGATACTCTGCACATCAAGGGAAATAAGCCATTGTTTTACATGTTTCAAAAACAACAAATGTGAAGTTAGCACTCTGGTAGGATGAGGAAGCTTGTGGAACAGGCGACAAGACACGACATGGAAAGATCTACGAAATGCAGTTGTACGAGAAGCTGGTATGGAAACTTGGTTTAACAAATTCCCTCGAATATTATAATTCGAGATGATTTTTACATTGCGGTTACCTGATCTTTTAAAAAATTCATTTAGAACCTTAAAACAGAACAAATGGCGAACTGGAAGAATTTTCAAATCCTTAAAAAGATGAAAACTTGGATACAAAAACGCGGCTTACGGCAAATTGTTTTCAGAGCAGACTTTTGCAGTACCAACAGGGGTTGAATTTTGTTAAAATAAATTCCTTCCCAACATGAAATTCCATATTGTAGTTTCGAGTGGAAGATGCCGTAATAAATTTTCAAAAGGAGCTGGAACGAACAAACGTTTCTAAGATAGTAAAAATATCTTAAAGTTCCACGAAAATACTTTCTCAGACTTTCACTGTGGTTATAAAAGGTCATATTCGAATCAATTATCAAACCTAAGTATTTAAATTCACTGACATTCTCAATCCGGAAACACCCATCGGTGCGTCCACCATGACTAAAGAAAGTGCTAGGAGTGAAATTTAAGCCACAACAACAATACAAAAGCTTGAACTTTTGGCAATCTGTAGCATGAAAATAGATATCAGTATCATTTTTCTGACTCCCTGATAGATTAAAAAACATAACCTTAGTTTTAGAACTGATAACAAATCTATGCACAGCAAACCAAATCCTTAGTAAGTTGAGATCCCAATTCGAATCAGCTGTGAGATTGAGTGAACTGTTTGCACCATAAATAAAACCCACATCGTCTGCAAAAGCCGTCAAAGTGCCTTGAAAAGGCAATCGAAATAACGAGTTTATGTATATTAGAAACAGCACTGGTCCTAAAACAGATCCCTGTGGGACTCCTAAGTTAATTGACTTAACATCACTCTTAATGCTTCCTAATTTTACTCTTTGCTTTCTGTTTTCCAAATATGATTTGAACCATTGAAAAATAAAGCCTCTGAACCCTGCATTTTCAATTCTATTCAGCAGTATATTGTGATCTACCGTGTCAAATGCCTTTGAAATATCCACGAATAAAGCAGCTGTACCTACTCTTCTTCAATTCAAGGTTAGCAAAAATTTGAGAGCAAAAGCGTAACAAGGCATCTTCGGTAGATTTGTGACTTTGCAACCCAAACTGAACGTCACTGAAAAGCTTTGTTTTGTCTAAAAAGCTGATCATTCTATTTTTTATAGCCTTTTCGAATACCTTACTTATTATTATTATTATTATTATAAATTCTTTATTTTGATAAAATCTCGAAAAAACAATACCTTACTTATCGATGATAATAGCGAGATAGGCCTATAATTCGATAGTTCGTTTATCGCTCCTTTTTTGAAAAGGGGTAAGATATTAGCGCATTTGAGAGCCTCAGGAAATCTACCACAAAAAATACTTTTATTGAAAATGTGAGCTAGAACATCAGTTAAAAAGCAAGATACATTTTTTAAGCACAGATTGGAAATACCATCATTGCCCGAAGAATTTGATTTTTTTTAATGTTCCAATTATTTTTAAGATCTCAAAACCAGTTATTGGTTCAAACACAAAGCTTTGTCTTTGAGAAGGTTCACTTCGGATGCATCCAGAAATGCAAAGAGAGGCCGCATTTGTGCCCGAAGAAACTATTAGGTTGTGCGACACTGTCGAGAAATATTCATTGAATGCATTAGCAATTCCAACTTTATCATTAACAGAGCTGTTATGGATATTGATTGTCGATGGTAATTTTTGAACAGACGACTTATTAAGAATGCTATTGACAATTACCCACTCATTTCTGACATTACCATTTGCTTGGTTGAATTTATTCCTATAAAAATTGTCACGACAAATTGGGATTTCTTTCTTTAACTCAACACATAATTTTTTATATTTCCTTTTTAAGTTTACGTTGCTATTGTTTTTTGAACATTTTACTCGAAGTTTGTTTTTATATTTTACTTTTTTAAGAAGACTTAACGAGATCCACGGCTTTAGACGTTTATCAGATTTTTTTGGGATGGAGGCAAAAGAACATTCAGATATATATCTGGTTAAGATTTCAGAAAAAATGTCGTATGATTTAGACGGATCATTTTCAGCAAAAACTTCTTCCCAAAATTCAAATGACAAACAAGTTTTAAGACTACCGAAATCAATTTTTGTTGCTATGTTCGGAACAGCAGAATTATTGCTATTATTGTATAGGCCTATATCAACTAGAATACCAGTCATTGAATGATTCATCTGAATCAAACTTTCAATTCACTCTTTATTTCTTTGTCGCCGTTTTTTTTTAATGTCAGTGTAAAGGAAATTAATTTTGTTTGTGAACCAAAGCTTCAACAGAAAGTGTAAAAATTATGCCAACAGAGTTCGAATCTTCTGGTACATTAGATCTTGTATATAGTACTTATAAGAAAGTAGTTATTTATTTTCAACAATTGCACCATTGAAATAATTGCTTCGGTCCTTCGGTGACTCCAGCTGGACATCATACTTTTGTCACTTATACTTCACCATACATATCCTTGACCTTCCATACATAGACTTCTGGAACCAATCCTTGTCTGAGGGCCACCCTTATTGGATCTCGTGGTTGTCGTCTCGTGGTGTTCGTCAATTAGTACAACATGCAAATCCTCTTAAGTACAGATTCCCAAACTATTTTGAGCAAGAGACAATTTTTCCAAAACTAACTGATACTCTATAGACCCCCATAGCCAAATTACTCTAAAAATCCTGTCTCTAGATTTTTACTTGCTTTCATAGATACTGTACCCACTACCCACAAGTTTTGCAGTTGTGCAGAAAAAAAATTGAGATAGCAATAAGACATGGCGTTACGATGATAGAGAATACGAAAAAAGCGGATGCTCTCTCTAGTTTTGTCCGTCTGTCTATCTGTCAGTATATATTGATCCACACCCTGAACCACTTGACGAATTTTTTTCAAAATTAACAGTTATTTTTGAAATTGAGTTTCTAGATTTCGAAATAACGGTACCTGCTTACCAATGTGATAATTCCTTAATTTTAAAAACTTTGCAATTTAACCAATGAATATAAGTTTAACCTCATTTTTTCTTCAAAATCATTCAAAATAATCAGGCATGAAATTCAATAAACATAAGTTGTTAATCATAATTTATTAATGTAACTTACTTAAAATCGTGCTTGAGAAAAAAACAATAAATTCACAATTTGAAAATTTAATGCAATGTCTGAATTTGGTAACTTTCTACCAATTTAGCTAGATCTGTTTTAATATTTGTTGAGTTGCAAGCTTTAAATCTCCGGGTTCGTTGAATTTCTAACGGTAGCCTTTTTCAACCAAAAATGTTGATGGAAAAGCGATGGGGTACTTTTCAGGAATTTTCTACAATGCAGTATTTTGAGTTTCAGTGCTGCGCAGCAAACAAAACTTCTGAAAGCCTTCGTTTATCTTTTGCAGCACTTCGTCAGTTTCGATGGTGATCAATTCTTGCCGCACTATCACATTGGCTTCTTCCATGGCTTTCATGCTGTACGGATTTATTATCGACTCAGGAATTTGTTAATTCAAAAGATCCTTTTGGTAAAATCTTTATGTAGCGCGTCCAAGTGAGTGACATATGATGAAACAACATCGTCTTGAAGGATTTCTGATGATTTTGACAAATGCGGAAACTGTAAGTTATTCTTTCTGCTTAAATTTTGTTTATAACGCAACCGCCGACATAATTCGTTTCGATTTGATCTAGTTGAGATTGTCACCCTTCATTGTTGTGCCTTCTGTTGGGAAAATAGAGCTGATTTTCTCAAAAACATTACTTTTTCCAAAAAAGTACACATTGTGACCATGAGTATCTTGTTCTTGTTCTGGGAAGCACAGGAACCAGAAAACAGGCGCAGGTTCCGGGTAATCTCTCCAGATAATGATAGCAGATTTTGTTCCAGAGTTTTTGTATAGCTGACTTTATCGGGAAGCTTCATAAGCTCCTTTTGGGCTATCAGTCAAGCGAGGTATAAAAAATAAGGTCTTCTTTACTTTGATTTTTCTTCGGTTGACTATTCTCATTTTGTAAATCCAAACATGTCTTCAATAAAACACTTATCCAACAGAAAGCTTCGGAAGAGGTTTATTTTAATGCAGATCGAAAACTATGTCGATTGTGTCCTCTTTTGGTTTGTTCATTAAGCCAGGATTAAACTTCGAGTAAAACAATCTTCTTATATTTGGAAAAACTGCAAGTGGGTTCCCTGCTTTGTTTTGGGCTTCTTTTAAACTGTCGAACACTATCAACTGTTCTCATTTGACTCTGATTATTTACATATGTATATATACATACATATATTATTTACATTTTACATATATACATAACCCCAATGGGTCGATATCGACAATTGTTCTAAGGTGCTAATTTCTATCTAAAATTTACAGACAGGCTAGCCGCAAAGCCATGGGAACCCTTGTCACAAAAGTATTGATTCATCCATCCAGATGGTACTGGAGAATTTCATTTCAGGAGCTTTCCAACATGGCCTGCTCACACTACAA
This sequence comes from Melanostoma mellinum, assembly GCA_914767635.1. Classification (NCBI taxonomy): domain Eukaryota; kingdom Metazoa; phylum Arthropoda; class Insecta; order Diptera; family Syrphidae; genus Melanostoma; species Melanostoma mellinum. The sequence continues at coordinate 264,235,902 of OU612058.1, read as the reverse complement.
AGGCCAGGACGCAAATTAAAAGTTCTTTTCTAATTAACTTTATTAATATACTTTTTTACGGACAGAGTAAAATAGTATCTACCCCAAACCAAAAGATAACTTATTTTCTAATGACGTATATGTGCATTGTGCATACAGTTTTGTAGTATTAAACTTTTATAAATTAAGTAAGTTTATAACAATAGTGAATAACTTTTAAGGTTCTACTGCGTACTTTGTAGGATAACGGAACGTACATAAAAACAATTAATAAGGCCATAAATCGGTACATTGTATAAAAAAAAAAATTGTAAGGAAAAAGCTTCCTCGAAAACAGATGACTAATACCTATAAAATTCAAAAAATAATTAGTTTTGGTGTATAAATAATATTAGGGTGACACTATTTAAAACAAAATGGGTAATAAGATTATTGTAAAATGAAATGTTCTGTGCAGCGGAAAAGGATTTTAGTAGTAGGTAAATATGTATTTTGCTGCTATATAATATAAAAAACGACTATTATAGACAGACCAAGTGTTTTTACTTTAGAGAGAGTCTAAAAAAACAACAACAAAAAATTACGGGTACGTTAATTGAATATCAGAGCGGTGTAAATAATATAATTTTCATAAAATTCATATTTTCATTCGAAATCGCATTACCATCTCACGACAGTACCTAGAAATAAACCACCATAACTTGGTTTCTCTCAACTGTCAACCGCTCATTGCAAAGTGAAAAATGAATTGAATTCGAATTTGTATAACTTTCTTCGAGTGCGGAAGCGATTATTGGAATGAGGACTTTCAAATACTTTAGGATATACAACAAATGAATTCACTTCTTCTAAATTAAGTATATTCTTGTTGGGTATCATTTTGTCTACTTTATTCATAAAGACGTGTCAGCCATAATAACAAATTCCATTAATTCAGAGTAATATTCATCATGATGCTATGTGTTCCGAAGTTTGCAGCGCGCGGAAACAGGGAAATAGGGGACACAGGATATTAATTACTATTTATACAAAACGCTAGGCCATTAATAATAACGAAAAAGTACGTGTAACAAAACCGCGCGGTGGAAGGGTTGTTTTCGACGGCAATAGATGAGAGAGTTGCTAAAACAATGGCTTGCTCTACACGCTTTTATACACTCAGAAAATCACAAAACGCTTGTTGATACAACAATACTAAGCTCTATGTATAGAAGTATGCGGATTGAATCCTTTTGGAAGCGAATTGGCATTGGCGCCAGCCACTCTCCCCATCTGCCATTAAGCCGTTTTAATGAAAATAAATGCTCTTAATTAATAAACACGCATTTTGAGGTGGCAGATATGTTGTTTCTGGGGCAACAGATATACATGCTTCTAGCAGGGTGTAGGTAGCAAACTGTAATAATTTAGTTTAAGCAGGGATTTTTGAAAATCCGGAAAATGGAGTGATACAAAACGCGGCAATAGCAATCAAATTAATGAAAATTGTTAGCTAGTTTTTCATTGTTTTTTTTAATAGGGTGTGTCATAATGTTGAATCAATCGAAATCTGTAGTTTACATTGCCTGTACATTTGTTTGTTTGTTCGAATTTAAAGGTTAAATTGATGAGTTAATTTTGCTTAGTTCTTAGTCTGAAGCTTTTCAACAGTAAAGACAAATGAGTTATTCGGCTGACTTCCCATTGTTGAGTATTGTTTTCAACATACTAAGCCCAATGAAAATCGATAATGGAACCTCAGAGCTCAGAGATTAGATTAGATTTAGGGGACGGGTAGAACTTGATCAGCTCTGAACACTGCGGAACTGCGGTGCCTGAATGAAACCTATTTGTCCAGCCCATGTGAGGTTTCAGGGCAGTTCTCCTGCTCCTGGATTGAACCAGAAGTTAGCAATCTTCTGTGGGTGAATGAGTTTGAGTTTATTTAGGGGGATGATCTCATAGCCAAGTATTTGCTTTCTAAGGCGGAAAAGTGCTGAAAATTCTGTAACATAATGTGCAGAGATGTTTCTTCATTTTCGAAGCATAGTCTACAGATGGGGTCCGCTACCAGCCTCATTTGGTGAAGACGTTTCGTAGTCGGTTAGTAGCCCTGTGCAAGTTTTTAGGGTTTTCCTATTAAGGTTCAGTAGGAATTTTCATGTTTTTTCAAAATATTATGGCAAAATGAGTTTTGAACAGGTTTGTCCAGAAGAGTAACGCCAAGCTTTATTTGATTTTTCTAGTAAGATGTTTTTTTTTTCCATACAATATTACATCACAATAATTAATCTTAAGCTAAGTGTAAATATTACATAAAAGAAAAGGATTTAGAGAGACAATCGGTATTTTCTTACAAGAAGTAAATAGTAATGATGTCACTTCAAAAAAAATATTCAGACTTTACAAATTAAGTGCTTAATGTGGGGTGGCAATAAATAAAAAACATCATTTTATAAACAAAAAGAACAATAAGAAATGTTATATTTGATTTATGGAAAATTACAAAAGAAGAATGAAATAGAAAATATTAGCGATAATAATAATTAATAATTAAATAAAATAATAATAAATAAATAATACTAATTAAATAAGTTGAATCAGAATATCAGAAAAAGTTTGAAGCTAGACTTGAATGGTCAAAATTTAAAAGCCAGACTTTTACGCATCTTTGAAACAGTTTCGAAGACGATATTGCTCTAATTGAAGGTGGAAGTTTATTAAAAAATCTAACAGAAGATATAGAATAAAAATTACGGAACGCAGTTGTACGGAACAAAGGAACAGTTACCACATTAGACAGATTAACACGTAAGTTATAAGTAGAAATAAGCTGAAAATTACGATTACCGGACTTCATATAGAACGACTTCAACACTTTAAAACAATATAGGTGACGAACTGGAAGGATGTTAGGGTACAGTTTTACGGCACATTTTCCTTAAAATATGCTTCTGAAGCACTAAGAGAGGTTGAATTTTGTTTAAATACGAATCTCCCCAGCAAACAATTCCGTATTGTAATTTGGAATGAAAAATTCCGTAATAGATTTGTTTCATGACAAAATCAGAACACAGTAAAGTTCAATGCTTCAGAAACTCAAAGCTGTCTCTTGTCATTAAAGCTTAACTCCATTGCCTTATCAATATATGTTACCTTCATCTACGAAACCGAAGAGCTATCAGTACCTGGTATGTGTGTTAACGATAATCTTCGTAGGATTGGCCACATACCTATAGGAAGTCACCAAAAATGTGGCTAAGTGCTTAGGTCTCAAGACGATGCAGGAAGTTCTTCACCCCTTCTGATCTGGATACTGTTTTAAAAGCTGATCCCCCAAAACTGGAGTTCGATTCTCTTATTCTGTCAGGTGTTCCTCAAAACATCTTTGAACCTACTTGATAGGGTACAAAACAGAGCGTTCAGTTAGACATGTGATAGCTCAATCGTAGAATCGACTGATTCTCTTCACCATCGTCGAAACGTTACCTATCTTATTCTCTTTTACCGCTTTTGAAATAGCTTTATTGAAATTTCCAGTTGCATTAATCCCCTCCAACAATTTAGCCGCAACACCCGCCTCGCCAGGAATGCTCATCAGTTTTACCTTGAGGCCAACTTCAGGCGATAGTCAAAAATAGAGATTCATATTATAACCGCACTTCCCGTATGTTGAATGCTCTAACTGACTTTGTTTTTCCCCGTCATTAAGATTCACAAAAATTCAAGTGCAATCTGCATTGGTGTTTTGTAGCACTATAAGGGTATTCATTACCCCTTGACAATTATAAAAAAGACATGTTTTTAAATTTCTAAATATTTAAATTCAATAGCATTAAACGAACAAGAAACGAATTGCTTACCAAATTTGTCAAATGACCTGTCATTGCTTACATCTTCATTTACATTTAAATCACTCAATTCTATTTAGCTTAACAGATGTCTATAATACTACAGGTGACGGCTTTTTTATTTGTAAATTCATTTTAATTCCTATAGGAGACAAGACAAATCTTATAATAACTTAACAAGTTATTTTTAAAGCTACTGTTTAGTTTGATATCAATAGCGAAAATTTATAGTCAGCGCGTTTTTAAGAGAAACTGCCGGCTCCTGTGAACATTACACTAACTTTAAAATGGGTCATTAAATACAACAATTTTTAAACACCTCAATAACTAGTGACAACTTTAAAATGGACTCGGTTAAAATGAATGTGTACAGTACCAACATTTTGACATTTCAGGCAAATGAAGTAAAGCAGCAGACCTAAAAAGTAAAATCAACTCACATAAAAAATACCATAAGATTTGATCGCAAACGAAAATTTAAAAAGAAAGTTTTGTTTTTGTCTAGAAATACTTTGTTCAGAACAAAAAGCACCCTCAGGAATTTTGAGTTAGGTCCCTTTCACCTAACTCAAAATTCCTGTAATTTTTAATCTAGCAGTAAACCGACCGGGGGGTCAATTCCCGATCTGTGAAGCTGTGAAGTGAAAAAAAAACATCATTTCAGTTTCCACACAGTTTTTTTCATTTCATCACTTCACGAACCCATTCTAAGCAATTCCCGATCTCAAAATGTAAAGCAGTTCTCAAACTGTGTTCTAAAAGGTTCTAAAACATTCTAAATGATAAATTCTGACAGTTGTCTCTCATTTTCCAATATGATTTTTCATTTTCCAATTGGATTTTTCCGCGCTTGAGTTTTGCTGCCATTTTTCATTATTGAATTTTTTCACCGACTCGGATTTTCACTAATCGAGAATCGAGTTTTCGGTGAAACTGTGATGAATGTTTTCCCTTCACAGCTTTACATAGATCGGGAATTTTTTAGAAAGCTAAAATTCAAACACTTTTATTTATGATGAGACAAGTAGGTATGTACTTACATTCAATCACAAAAGTAAGTAAGCAGCCTTAAATTTAATATTTTTGCCTTCAAACAATTCGCTTTCAAAATGAATAAACGAGAAAAGTTTTTTTTTGTAATTCATCTATGTATATTTCGAACCAAAAAATAACGTTTGAAATGAACGAATTACTTGGACTAAGAAACTAACCCGCTCGAACTAAAAAAGTAACAAATTCATATCACAAAAGTAAGTAAGCAGCTCAAGAAAAAGTTGAATGCGTGTAACATTTACATCCGTTGAGTACTTTGTTGGGTACCACTTTGATTTATAACTGCCTTCATAAGTGAAAGTATTGAGTTTACCAAATTTTTAGTTATATACTGACCAATTTAGACCATTCCTCATATAGAACCCTTTCAAAATCTTCTTTCGTCGTAATCGCGTGTTTTCCGGAATGCGATATTGGTAAAGTTATGAGCAAAAATCCATCTACCATACACAAAATAATAACCGAACAAAATACCACTAGAAATTCGAAAAGTAGGCCTCAATCTGGGCGACCCAGGGAATTTACTCAAAAGGCGATTGCCGTATTATTGAAAGAAAAGTGACAAAAACCCTGAAAATAAGTGCGCTTAAGACAACAACTGAAATATCCAATTAAACAGGTAAGTCACGCAACCCCCAAACGATTCTTCTAGCGCTCCACTCCAATAATAAAAAGAAAACTTTTTTTCATAAGCAAATTAAATCGCCAAAAGCATCTTCTATTTGCAAAAACTTATGAATTCAAAGGAATTGGAATAACGTAATTTTTTCCGATGAACGTCAGTTCAATATACAGGGTGATTCGCATAAGGTGTGACAAAAAGATAGGGTGTGTAGGTTGGACCTAGACAAGCAAAAAATCGTATGGGAGGGGGGGGTCCATTTTCCCCCGTTTAGGCGGGAGGGGCAATTTAAGAAAAAACTCACTAAAAATGGGAAAAAAATTATTTTAAAAGAACGGTAATACCTACAGAGTCGTGCTATAGCATTTTGAAAAGCCAAAAACCTATACATTTATTTAAATTTTAATTTAAGTTGTTCAAATGAATAGTTTTTGAAATATTAATTTTCAAAGTCAAAATTTTGAAAAAAAAACATAATTTTTTTTTCTCAAACCATTTTTTTTCAAAATTTTACATAATAAAGTAGTATTTTTCTGGCTTATTTCAATGCTCTTATTTATTTTTGATCAAACACAAAAAACTGGATGTCAAAATAACCTGTAGTTTTTGAGAAAACCAAAAATTACAAAAACGACTTTTTCAAATTTTTTGTTTTTTTTAAGTTTTTTTTTTCGTTATTGGATTTTTAAGTGAATTCTCAATAAAAAAAGTAAAGGGAAAATTCATCCTTTATTTCGTAAGTTCACTTAAGAATCCAATAACGAAAAAAAAAACTTAAAAAAAAAAAATTTTGACAAAAGCCGTTTTTGTAATTTTTGGTTTTCTCAAAAACTACAAGTTATTTTGACATCCGATTTTTTGTGTTTGATCAAAAATAAATAAGAGCATTGAAAATAAGCCAGAAAAATACTACTTAATTACGTAAAATTTGGAAAAAAAGTGGTTTTAAGAAAAAAAATTATGTTTTTTTTTTCAAAATTTTGACTTTGAAAATTAATATTTCAAAAACTATTTACTTGAACAACTTAGTTTTAAATTTAAATTAATGTTTAAGTTTTTGGCTTTTCAAAATGCTATAGTACGACTCTGTAGGTACTACCGTTATTTTTAAATAATTTTTTTCCAATTTTTAGTGACTTTTTTCTTAAATTGCCCCTCCCGCCTAAACGGGGGAAAATGGACCCCCCCCTCCCATACGATTTTTTGCTTGTCTAGGTCCAACCTACACACCCTATCTTTTTGTCACACCTTATGCGAATCACCCTGTATATGAGTTTGACGGACGTGAAAAATATTTAAATTTAAGGCTGCTTACTTACTTTTGTGATTGACTGTACATATGATCTTGCTCCAAGCTCGGTGGGAATTAATCTATGAGATGCAAAAAAAAAACTGCTCCTCCAATGAGATTTTAGCTTTGATGTTGAATAAAAAGATTTAAAATAACGTGGTCGATCACCCGTTGCGTTTATATTTTTAGATCTAAATTGAATAATTGAATTCGTTTTATTGAAAACCTGTCCTTATTTACTTCGAATACTGCGAACAAGAACAAGAACTAAGGCAGCAGCAATAAACACAGGCATCAAAACCATTAGAAATCGACTATAACGAATCAAATCCACTGATGGTTTGTTAGTGGTAACATATGTGTTATTCCGATCTAAAAAGAATTCCGCACGCATTTTTAATAATAATGAAACGAAAAAAAAAAACATATAAAAAATGCTTTCCTAATATAAAAAGCCGTCCTCTCAAAACACAAATCAAACAAAAAAGGGTGCCAATGCCTTCGACTGACATGCTTAGTCCTCGTCTTGACCACAAAACGATTCAATTGGCTTGAACCCTTTTTCGAACTTTAAATCTTCGAACCCACCCCTTTGAATACACCAGCGGTTGACGGCTCTCAATGACAACATTTGTTCCTGGCAGGAAGAGCAATCGAACGAGGAGTTACACATAAAAAACAAAATGGGTAAACAAAGGGTTTCAGCAAGGATTTGCTCTGGTCCATTTATAGATATTAAATTACCAATTTTGCAGCGGTGTTGTGGGGGTTGTCGAATGTCGGTTGGCATTCGATTGTCTTACAAGGCAGAGCGGCATATCAAATCGATGCGATGGCTTCTTAACCTGGTTACAATACATGAGTGTAAGGTAACGGGATTATGCTGTCCAAAATTCACCATTATTATTGAAGTTTTTTTTTTATTTGTTGTATCACCTTCCCTGCTCTAACAGAGCCGAAGAATAGGTTGGCCATGACCAAAAAATGGGAATGCTGAAAATTTAAATTGAATAAATGCAAAGTTATTGGCAGATTAGGCCAGCTAAAAGGGGTGCTGAATACAGATGGACATTGACATAACATAGACACCGCTGTGTCGACACATATTGATGGGATTTTATGTGGCTTCATCATTGTCATTATATCTGAGATTCGATATTCTTGCAAGGAGGTGTGAACTGGGTCTCATCTGTGCAGTTAGTTTGTGTGCAGAGAATATATAAACTTTGGTTTCAAAATATGTATTAACGTTTTTTAATATTTAGTGTTCTGGTGGTAGGTATAGGGATGCTAAATCTCCGGTTTTGATATTAATACCTAAATCCCAGTAGATACCCACTTGTTTCAAGAATTTTATTGTTTATTGCAATGATGCCTGTTCATATGGACTTTTGGGTGTACTTAGTTAAGTTAAATTAAACTTTATTAAGAAGAAATTTAATTACAAATCTACGCATAACATAGGATAGGGCTAGTGCATCTAGCAATAAAGTGGTATACATCCTCTACTCTCCCTGGAGGTTGCAAAAGTCACATATAATTGGAAGATCTGGCTGATGTGGTATGTAATTTAATTTGATTAACTCACCTTACGATTTATGGTGCTTATCATATTCAGAGAATAGTGGCCATGCAAGTACGTATGCTCCTTTAGAGTTTAGACCATAATTGGTGGCATACCATTTCAATATTATGCTTCCCTTTCCAATTGTTCATAATAATTTTCGCGACTAACCTTCTCAAGAATAGAATTGTGTTTCTTAGATCTATTGAGTTTGTATCTGGAGACAATCGAATATCAACACAATGTCTGGTTACCAGTTCATCCCATTTTATGACGAGACTTCCTTCAGACGCTAGAATGTGTTTCAGGATTTGTTTCGGTAGCCTTCATATCCAATAAGGAAATAAATAATAAATATACTATACTATACTATACTATACTATACTATATCTTGACAATATATTCAAAATTCATTTTGAGCGTGTCTGTTGTTTCAAAAAAATTTGACGTAAAGGTTGGTAGTAGAAAAGCACGTTTCAAAAAGTACCGCAGAAACCATTCAACGTCGTCATATTGAGAATGTCCCCAAACTTGAGCCTCTATACAGGAAAATGGAAATGACAGTGGCACGAAAAAATTTAATTGGAACTATGATCAATAAATTTACTGTCAATGCAACGATTCCACACTGAAGATAGCGCTCTTTTAGCTTCAGTATCGATGAGTCTCTTCTTCCTTGGATTAGACCGTTCCGACAGCTCAAGTTGTATTGGATGGCTTCAAGTCTGATACCCACTTCATAAATGCTGGTGTGCCCCAGAGCTCCGTTTTGTCTCCGAATCTCTTCCTCATTTTCATTAATGATCTCTTGTCTGAAACTTCTAATCCACTTAATTGTTTCGCTGACGACTCGACCCTCAGCTTTTCATATTCGTTTCCAAATTCACGTCCCTGCTCTTCGGATGTGGAACTGGAGCGGTTGCGTATGATAAGCTCATGGAATTCTGACCTTGACAGCATTGTTTCATGGGATGATAAGAACCGAGTAGAAATCAATGCTTCGAAAACTCAATGCTGTCTCTAGTCGTTGAAGCTTAACATTCCCCCATTGCCATTATCCATGAATGGTACCTGCATCGAGCAAACCAAAAAGCTGTCAGTACTTGGTATGTGTGTAAACGATGACCTTCGGCTTTGGAACGACCACATATTTGAAGTCACCAAAAACGCTGCTAAATGCTTAGGCTTCTTGAGACGATGCAGGAAGTTCTTCACCCCTTCTGATCTGACTACAATTTAAGAGGCCTTTATCCGCACAAAACTGGAATATAACTCCCATATCTGCTCAGGTGCTTCTCAAACACCTTTGTTCAATCGTAGAATCGTTTGAGTCTCTTAAACATCGTCGAAACGTCACCTGTCTCTCTCTTTTTTATCGCTTTTTTCACAAACAGTGAAGTAGCCAGTTGCATTCCTCCCCTGAAACAATTTAGCCGCAACACCCGCCTCGCTAGGAATGCTCATCAGTTTTACCTTGAGCCCAACTTCGGACGTACAGTCAATTATAGAGATTCGTATTTCAGTCGCACCACCCGAAAGTGGAATGCTGGCTCTGTATTTCCCCTGCATTATACGATTCACAAAGGTTCAAAAGCAACGTGCATCGGGGTCTCCTTTCAAATTCTCTCCTATTTTCCTAAATACTGGCACTGTATTCTATAATATTATAAGGGTAGTCATAGACCCTTGATGTGTGTGCTAATTAATAAAAAAAAGCAAGTTTGACTTGAAAGTGTTTACTCATATTATGGTTTGCTGTTACCAAAACTCCTAAGTATGTACTCCCGTACTATTTTACATTTTCACCTTGATACATCCACTTCTCGTTGCGTGAATATCTTCCACCGCCTTCCCTTAAGATCATTATTTTAGACATCTTTAAATTAACAGTCAAATTCCAAAGTTTGCAATTGTTTCCAAGGCGATTAATCATTACTTGCATTCCGTCGACGGATTCAGACAAAAAACTATGTCTTCAGCAAAAATTAGGCAGAGTGTTTTAGAGTTTGCAAACTGGGTCCCTCCTCCGATTGCTTTTACTCCCGTAACAGTTTTGAGCTTCTCCGAAACAAACTCCCCATCCCATACATTACATTCATTCATACATTGCTTTTAAAAAACCGAAATTGCTTTTAACCCGTTAACCACACATTGGGTCCAGTGGACCCGCTCCGACTTTGAATGGATGCACTGTACACCCATCACATTCAAATACTAATCCCGCCTGTTGTAGTTTAAGGGTCCTAGAACAGGCTTGTATAGTTTACGCATCTCGCCAAAACGTTTAGTAGCAGCCATGCGTCCATCAGCGCAGCAATTTTTTTTCGGGTCCGCTTATTTTTAGCGAACCTTTATAAAAGAATTTTTATCGTAAAATATAGCATTCAATATACGTTTTCTGCTAAAATTTTAAGTTGAAATAAAAAACTCAAAAAGTTACAAGACTTTGAAAAAAAAAATCCAATTTTTCTTAATTTTTTTTAACGATTTTTTTAAGATGTTTTTAAAATGTAAATTGAATATAAGTATAATGCAGCTACGTCGGCCTCACCCACACTTCTGTTTCATATTTCGTATCGAGAGTACAGCAAAAACGAGAACCCTACAGAAGACTCACCTCGTCTCCTGTCTCAAAGTTTCTTTTTGGGTTTCACGAGGAGACATTAAGTAAAAGATTTACTAGGGGAACTACAAGGTGTTTATTGCAGGGTTTTGGTTGGCTTTTCAACGAACTACCTTCCGCCGGAATATGGTGTTTCTATACACCAATCCTTTAGTGGCATCGCCAACTACGTCCTAAATTGTATGTAATTAAAAATTCTTGAAATCAAAACTTCAGACTATCGAACATTTAAAGAAACGATTTTTGGTATATGGATTTAATACAACTTTTTCAATTTAGTTACTTCTGATTACCTACAAGCAATAGAGCTTCCCTTTGAGGCAACGAACTACATCTATTATCGTAATTAAAATGAATCTGATAAAAGGCTCGATTGGATGGAAGAAGCCATATTATCTTAAGTAAACTGCCATCCGGATTTGGTTACATTGGAAAATATATATGTATAAATTTACTTTTCAAAGAACGTGTACATATCTTAAGATGCATTTACATTGAATCCTTTTTTAAAATAAAATATTGGAAGCTATGAATGCTAGACAAAAATACAGTTCATATGATGTTAAGAGTTTAATTTTTCATTCGGCATAACCACGATCAAAAAATACCCACTTTTTGATAGGCAAGTAGATACTTAACTTTTTGTTTATATGTAAATCAATAAAATCTTAAAACGTCCATTTCAAATAAAACATCAATTATGAATATTTGACAAAGAAAATTAATAACATTTTCCAGAAGCCGTAACCTTTATAGTCAAATGCGACAAAAACTCTTAGCGCAACTTTCAAATTAAAAGAAATTAGGTATAATGTTTATTGCAGAGCAATATTTCACGAATTACAATTTAATTAAATGAAAATGAAATCGAATTGAAAAAACAAAAAGGGAATCAAATCCTCAAAAAAAAGTCTTCAAAGTCATAAATTTTATTGAAGACGTTAATAAATCGATTTGAAAGAACTTCTACCTTGCGCGAAATCAAAGACTCCTTCAAGGGAAAGTCCAAAAAAGAAAAATTAATAAAACAAGTCATACAAACAAAGAAGAAAAAATAAAACAACACGAACGAATAATATAAAAATTATAAAATTTTGCGACCCTTAACTTGGCAGAACGTGTCGTTTCCGCGTGCCAGTTCTAGTGGACTGGGTGTAGAAAACGTCCGTAAATATACATTTTGTCCCCTTCAGCATATTGGCAAAATTGGCATTTCTTTCAATAGCCAGTTCACACGGGGTGGTTGGCTCTGTCTGATGTGGAGGCAGGAGGAAATTATTAGCAGGATTTTTTTTTTTTTTTTGTCGCAGCACTTTCTTTTCAGTTCCAGCTAAGGAATGCCGATCTCTATAACTAGCAGGGTGGTACAAAAATAGAACACTAATCGTATATAATCCAAAATACATTCTCGCTCTATTGGGGTTTGATAAAGCAGACGTCACCTTCTCATGCTGCCCTGCCTCATTCATCCACGATTGTTTGGGGGAAATTGGCTTACTAGCCGCCGTTTGGTGGCTGCATTTTTATTGAGGAAAATCGAAATCATCGTTTTGCAAAGGCAATGCAATAAGCAAACTTTTAAACTCTCCAATAAAGAAGAAATGTCGCATATTTTTATGACATTCTGCAACTGAAACCGAGGTTTTACTTTTGGAAACATTTTCTTGATCAGTTTTTTTTTTTCAATTTATATTTCTTATAATGCGTATTTGTGGTAATGAAATCAATAAAAATCATACGTGATGCTTTTTGAAAAAACTCCTCAAAAATATTTACGCAGATGACTCGTGGTACAAATTTTAATATATAGTATAGTATAATATTGCATTTGCGTTGCTTTTTGAATCGTAATGTAGATGAAAAAAAAGGACAGGTAGAGCATTCCACATTCGGGTGGTTGTTGCGGCTAAATTGTGTCCTTATAAATTGTAGCATTTAATAGCGTTTTTGGCGACTTCAAATATGTGGTCATTCCGACGAAGACCATCGTTTATACCAGTGTTTCCCAAAGTGGTCCAGGTGGACCCCCAGGGGTCCACGGGAGACTTGCTGGGGGTCTACGTAGGCGTGAACAAAAAATGGGGGTTCATAAGATGTTAATGGGGGTCCACGAAAATTTATCTGCTTTTGACAGTAAAGAGCAAAAATGTAAGCATAGTTTTTATAAGGGCCTGCTGCCTACATTGTTTTAAGTACCTAACTAATGAGATAATATTTCATTAAGGCAAGCGACTGTTACTTGTCCAAGCTTGCGTATTCGGTATTATATATTACTTACAATTTCGTGTACAGACTTGCAAAGCGCTATCCGCTCGACATGATGCTTGTTCAGACATGAACTTGATCACCACTTTAAATACTTGATGCCAAAGGCGAACTCATTCATTTGTTTCCGGAATTTCGAAAAAAAGGTGTGAGAAAATTTATATCATCAGTGTTTGCTAAAAAAAAGTAAATATCCTTTTTTTTATATAGTAGTTAAGTATATTTTTTACGTGTACTAATCGTTTGACCGTAACTGCTCGTATAGAAAGGTAACTTAGTAACTTACAGATATTTTGATTGTACTCTTTCGATTTGAAAACAAACACAGCACTTTTTATTCAATTGATTTTTTCACGAGAGAAGCACTGCCTCTCTAAAAAGACCGAATAAGCAATGTTTCAGAGCAATTAATTTTGTAATTTTTCTTGCAAATGACTACTAATTTTATAAAACCGTAATTTCACAATCATTTTAAATTGATTTTGAAGTAACTATTTTATCAAAACTATTCCTTTTCGGAAGAGCGGGGCTTGAGCTTCGATGCCAGTTTGTCACGTTTTAACAATGCAGTAACAGACAAAAAATACGCAAATACACGGAGCGCGTGAACTCTTTGATTAGATGAAATGTAAGCTATCGTTTTTTTGGACAATTTTGGGATTTCGACTTTTATTTTTTCCTACACAAATATGATCAGTTTTCGATACTGAGTACATCAATTTGTCTTAGCGGTTTATAAGTTGGTTCCTTTACAAGCCGTAATTCTATTTCCGCGTGCTGACAAAGGCTGCGGTCTGATACCTATAATAATAGAATGTATTGATGAGGATAACCATACCTACAGTCAACATTTAAGTGCCCTGCATGCTGACTTCAAAACCAGGTTTGAAGATATGCTGTCAATGGATATACCACAATGGATCACAAATCCATTTGATGAAACGGTGCTGCTCGAGCTAAGCACCAATGAGGAGCTGAAGGTAAAATTTAGAAAACGATACCAAACATTGTGGCTGCAAGCAGAAATACCCGAAAAATGTCCTGGACTGTGGGAAATCGCAAGGAAATTTTGAATAGGGAAAACCTCGTCATACCTTGTGAAAGGAGTTTTAGTGCCGTTGAAAACCTCTTAAAAAAAAAGAAGCAAATTAAACATCACAGAGCGCAGCGGGGGGATTTGCAGTTATTGCTCACAAAAATAAAGCCAAACATTGATCGTTTGCTGACACTCCATCAAATGACCTGAATCTTTATTACCTCATTAATTTTTTTTTTGTAATTCTATTTTTTTAATAAATTAAGTGTTATAAAATATACCATTTTTCGTTTTTATTTTACCTATCGGAATAAAGGGACAGATCTCAGAAGCGATACAATTTTTATTTTTTGGTGACTTTAAGAATGTGGTAGAAATGTAGCAGCAGGGGGTCCACCGAAACCAGTAAAATTTTTAAAGTGGTCCACGAGAAAAATAAGTTTGGGAAACACTGGTTTATACACATACGAAGTACTGCGAGAGCTCTTCGGTTTCTTGGATGCAGGTATGGTAACTGGTCTTGGGTAATGGCATGGGGGAATGTTTAGCTTCAACGACAAGAGATATCATTGTGTTTTTGAAGCACTGATTCCACTCGGTTTTTATGATGTAACAATGAAACAATGCTGTCAAGGTCAGAATTCAATTAGCTTATCATACGCAGCCTTTCCAGTTCCGCATCCAAAGAACAGGGAAGTGAATTTGGAAACGAACATGAAATGCTGAGGGTCGAGTCGTCAGCAAAACAGTTAAGCGGATTAGAAGTTTCAGACAAGAGATCATAAAATGAGGAAGAGATTCGGAGACAAAACGGAGCCCTGGGACACACCAGCATTTATGAAGTGAGTATCAGACTTGAAGCCATCCAATCAACTTGTATTGAACGGTCGGAGAGGTAATTTCTAATCTAAGGAATAAGACGATATTCACGATATGGTTGTGACTAGTCATCCATTATCGTAAATTGTAACATTTTTATGCACCCCCCAAGAACAGATGTTAGTATTAACATTTTTCCACATTTTTACACTTCTAAATTGTCCTGGAACCAATTGTAAAGCAAAACTATAATGTTGTATGACTTGTCTGGTGCCGTTGACAGTTTTTTTTCTTCAAATTCTAACAACAGAGTAACTTCAATTCGGAAAGGGGTGAATACCTCCAATATTCTTTAGTATAGAAGGTAAATCACATATCCTTGTTACACAGTAAATTTTCTCCAAACCCGAATAAGAGAGCAGAGCGTTTTAGATTTCAAGCTGTTGTCAAACATCATGGCGAAGACATAAGTGCGTACTAGTTAGCAGTAAATCGTAACTTCGATAGAGTTTTGTTTTGGTAATTTTTTGACAACCTCCATTAAAAAAGACTTATACGTGTGAAGGCAATGCCTTCACAACCGCGGAGCCCACACCGCCCACCGTCACCAACACAATTCGTAGATCGGGGCTGCTAGACGGTTGTGAAATAAAAAATCATTAAGTCATTAGCTAGAAAAAGGCTAATCTGCTATACAATCTCGAGAACCTATGAAGTGATAGAGCAATTTGAATTCGGCACTTCCAAAACCTTCAAAAATGTATTGTCAGACTAAAAAAAACTTTTCGACGTTCTATTTAGGCTTTTAAATAATGCTTTGCGGTATTGCAGAGGGTTTTAAGCTAAATATCTCAGTAATTTGATAAAAAAGATCCGCCTTGAGAAAAGATTTAAGCATAGCGGATAACAAACCGCATCGGAAAAGTTTTTGAAACATTAAGTGATCAAACTGGTGCTTGTCTATCCGAGAAGATGCGGATATTTGCCAAAATATTACTTCTGAGCCTTGATAGGACCTTTTTGATCGCCAAAATTTCCACTTGGGACACGCTACAGTCGCTTGGGAGTCGGAATGATAGACTAATATTTAGTTCTTTGGAGTAGATACATGTCACCACGAACTCCGCGTCCTCGGATTTCTAGCCGTCAGCGTAAAACTGAATTGAATTATCTTGTACTTGTATAAGAAATGTGTGTCGTCCCACCTCCCACGTGGTTCTTAGTTCTTACTTCTTAGTGGGATGGCGACTTCGAAGTTCTTATCGAAAACCAGTTGGGAGGTGTTTAGTAGGAGTGACTTGATATCGATCCAAATAAGTTCAGGATGGTAGAATGACCAATTGAGTTATTGGTACATTGGGAGTTGGCCTTGTGACGAATCGCTTTTTTAGAACAAACAGAGAATTGAAATAAAAATTTGGTTAAAAAAAATTTAACATTTTTTTGAATTTTGTTGCATACTTTTAGGAAGGATAGATTTAGCTAAGGTTGAGGTATTAGATCCTTTTCAACTTCATTCATTAAGTTTCACAATTACTTACAAACAGGCCAAAAATCCAGAGGTAAATCCTTCCGGTAAGTACTTTTTTCAGGGTTTTTGATTTACCCATAATATCCTAAAAAAACACCTAGAAAATTGAATTTTTTGTAACATCAACAAAATTTGACGATTGTTCGTTTCCCAGAGACACTACAACAACCAGCTTGTGTACGAGAAAGCCAAAATGATGTCCTTGTGTCAATTTGTGATATTGACAGTAAAAAAACGGTTGCAAGCATCAACAACCACCCGAATCACTTGATGAGAAGGATGACCAATGAGGGCCAACACCCCGACCCAAAATACCTTAGCGTTGACAACTTTGGACGAAGAAATAGTATCAACCAATGACGAAGCCACAAACCTCTGCGCTGGTCTTGAGTCAGCATATTTTCGTTGCTAATACTCCACCACCCCAACAATCACCCCATGCAAAGGGACACCAGCGACAACCTGGACGGAACATATCGAGATCACACAAGTCAGCCGACTTATTATATAATTAAGGCATTTATTTTCTTTCACTTGTATAATTTTAAGTTATTATTTTAAATCTAGACAATGTTTTTGGTAGGCCCCCTAAGTGCCAACATTCTGGCGTCATCACTTTTAAATTCTTAAATTATTTACCAAAAGTTCAATAAATAATATACCATTAAACCAAACCAAATTCTTCGTAGTTTCAGAAAGTACATATGTATGTAGTTTGTATATAAATTTACTTTATTTTGATTTGCTTTGACAGAATTGAGTATAATTTTAGTGATGTTTGAGTTGACTTATCAAAATTATTACAAAATTTTACGCAGATCTTTGGTTTTTACAAGAAAAATATTATTACGAAGCAAACATGGAAGTCCTCATTCAAAAATAGTTCCAAAACTCGTGTATTTGCAAAATCCATTCACATTCCTTCGTATTAAATTTCAATTGGCTAAACTTCGCCTAATGTGGGACCATGAATTTAAACAAAGAGAATTTTTGAGAGGAACAAAACAGTCAGTTGTTGTGATAACAAATTACATTCGTCAACAAAACGCAATGGAAATCAGTCGATTTACAACACCAGTTGGCTTCCAACAAATACGACGTGACATGATTCTATCTCGAAACGATAGTCGTTTGAAACTAGTCCGATTCCGACTTGAAGACATTCATCTTTCCATTCCAGTTAAAGTAGTTTTCTTCAAGAGAGGCCCAAACAAAAGCTGCTTCATCGATATGATGTTCGTGGGAATGCGCAACACCAACGATTTTCAAGAAAGCACAGAACATCAAATTGTTATGACAACTCTGCAGCGATTAGAGGAAGAAAAAAGAATCTAACCAAAAGCAGTCAACATGCCTCACAGAATATTATTTGCCCAGATTTACATGCGATTCTTCAGAGACTATAGTCCTAGAGTGCCAAACGATTGGTCTGTATCATTTTACAAAATTATATCCTTTGATGTTTTGAATTATAATCCCTACAATTAATAATTAGAAAATATTTAATGTGAGACTTGTTTTATTGGTAGATCAATAGTTCCGTAGTCTAAGAAGTACACATCGCAATTAATCGGTGTATGAAGAGGTATTTATTTTAGATTGCGATTATATGTATAGGTACGAGGCCAGTTTTGCAATCGTCCAGAAAAAGTACTTACAATAAAACATAACACTATACGATGATAGAGAACACGAAATAAGTGGGCCTTGCAATTGTATCTGTCCGGCAAAAAAAAAACAGCCAAACAACAGATAAACTCAAACGATTTCGATTAATTTTTATATCAGGGATTCTTTTTTAGGTTGTCTTTCTTTTGATATAAAAAAATGACTATTATTTTTTTATTATATTATTATTAAAAAAATTATGAAAAAAAATCTGAGAACGGTACTTCTGTTTTTCTTAAACAGACTTTCTCGCGTTAATGGCTTACACAATTTTAACAAAATATTTTGATATTTTAAAATCCTAGGTTGTTTCAAACAGATCACGTGATAATATTTGTAAGTTTTAGTTCTAATTTCAAAATTTTTATGAATTCAGAAAGTATTTTGAATATTTTTGTAAAGGTGACTTTGATTTTTAAAAATATTTTGTCAAAACATCTCCTTAAGAAACTTCTTTTTAAAAAAATTTAAAATAAATAAATTTGATTCAATTTTATATTTCATGTGATTTCATTCAATTTTCATAAAAACATAAAATGCAGTTGGCATCCCTTTATCACAAAATATAGTATAAGGATCAAATGTGTACAGTTGTGGTATTTGTTAGGTTTGCAGCGGTTTTAATTTTGAAAATTTAAGAAGGAATTTTATTTTGCAAAGCTCATCCTGCTTATATGCTACTTTCCAGTGTTTGTGCTAAAGTTTTGACCAGCAGCAAAAGTGAATTCATTGAATTATTAAAATTAATAATGTCAAAAGCTTCATGTTAACACTTTTTTATTCATTGACAGTTTCTGCCATTTAGATGTAATCAGGGTTTTAAACTCTATTTGGGGTAAGTCGACTGTTTATGACCAAATGTGTTGAAATGAGTTTACTCTATCAAAATATGTCTATCACATAAAGGTCTAACTTGTATCAATGGGACTCTCCGATCAACCACTGTTAGGGAAGTTAGATAATCTTACAGATCCAGCTAAAAAGATCCAAGATTTTAACAAGCACAAATATTTTGTGTTTTATTTGTTTTTTTTTTTTAGTGCAGGGGTTTCCTTTATTAAATCCTACCAGGTGCTGCAACTCTGGTGGGGACAGGATTTCTTGATTTGTAAATAAAAATAAATAAATAAAATAATAAAACAAATAAAAATAAAAATACTGAATCGTATTAGAAAGGTCAATCGTAAATTTAATTGAAGAAATTGAAAAAATACCCCCACTTAAAATAGTCGGCAGACTTTTGTCTAGTCTGCGCACTCACCACCAACCCAACTGTGGGCGTAGTGCGCGCGCTTACAACCCACCGCGACCGAACACCGAACTATCGGCCGATAGAAAGTTTGCGGTTTGCGGGGACCCTTATAAGACCTTAATCATCCCTGTCCTGCGATGCTCAACGGCGCGGAAGCGTGGATGAAGAAATCCTTGATCAATTCGAAAGAAAAATACTCCGAATGAACTTTGGTCCCGTATGCGAAAAAATATGTGGAGAAGATACAACAACAAGCTGTACCGCGACATGAGCAATGGTCATAGCAAGAAGAGTATACGCATCGCGAGGCCACGATGGCACGATGGCTGGGCCTGCAGAGAGGATGGACGTCAACTCTCTGGTTTGACGGTTTTTCTAAAGCACATTGAAGGGAAATCGCAGAAGGGGAAGACGTCGTCTTAGATGGCGCAATTAAATGCAACAAGACACCAATTGAGTGAGAGTGCAAAAATGCAGAGAGCTCGCCCGAAATTGAAATTGTTCGCGATTTCGACTTCAAGTCTGATACCCATCTCATAAATGCTGGTGTGCCCCAGGGCTCCGTTTTGTCTCCGACTTTCTTCCTTATTTTCATAAATGATCCCTTGTCTGAAACTTCTAGTCCGCTTAACTGTTTTTCTGACGACTCAACCCTCAGCTTTTCATATTCGTTTCCAAATTCACGTCCCTACTCTTCGGATGTGGAACTGGAACGGTTGCGTATGATAAGCTCATTGAATTCTGACCATGACAGCATTGTTACATGGGGTCTTAAAAACCTAGTAAAAAAAAAAAAAAATTAAAAAACAAAAAACAAAAAAGCTATTGTGGCTGCTCTAGTTTTAAGTAGATTTAAGTAGTTTTAATTAGATTTAAGTTATTTTAAGAACAGACAAAAAAAAAAAAAATGATCTAGAAAACTAAGTTTTTCAATTTTTCTTAGTTTTAACCATAGCTCTAAGTCGTAAATTAATATTAGTTATACCTAGGCCGAAAGGCATTGAGATTAAGATATTATTTAACTTAGAGAAGAGTACCCGCCTATAGGGTCAGTAAGTTAGTTAAGATATTATATAAGCTAGTTTTATACATTTTTGTTAGCATGTAAGTAGTTATAAGTCAAAATGAATAAAAATGAATTAAAAAGTAAAAAGTACCGAGTAGAATTCAATGCTTCGAAAACTCAATGCTGTCTCTTGTCGTTGAAGCTAAACATTCCCCCATTGCCATTATCCATGAATGGTACCTGCATCGAAGAAACCGAAAAGCTGTCAGTACTTGGTATGTGTGTAAACGATGATCTTCGTTGGAATGAATTTGAAGTCGCCAAAAACGCTGCTAAATGCTTAGGCTTCTTGAGACAATGCAGGAAGTTCTTCACCCTTTCTGATCTGGCTACAATTTATTAGGCCTTCATCCGGCTTAAACTGGAGTATAACTCCCATATCTGATCAGGTGCTCCTCAAACATCTTTGCGCCTACTTGATAGGGTCCAAAATACAGCGTTAAAATTGATAGGTGATAGTTCAATCGTAGAATCGATTGATTCTCTTGAACATCGTCGAAATGTTACCTGACTCACTTTCTTTGATCCCTTTTCCACAAAGAGTGCTCTAGTGAAATACCAGTTGCATTCCTCCGCTGAAACAATTTAGCCGCAACACCCGCCTCGCTAGGAATGCTCATCAGTTTTACCTTGAGCCCAACTTCGGACGTACAGTCAAGTATAGAGATTCATATTTTAGTCGCACCACCCGAATGTGGAATGCTTTACGTGACCCTGTGTTTTCCCTGCATTACGATTCTCAAGAATTCAAAAGCAACGTGCATCGGTGTCTCCTATTAAACCCTCTCCTACTTTCCTAAATGCTCGCACTGTGTTTATAACATTATAAGGGTGTATAAAAATGCTCACTGAGTAATGCTGGGTTTCCACATGTTGTCACTAAAATGACATAGTTTGACAGATCAAAATCTTGTCAGTATTGATACAGTTGCCAGTTCATTTCCACTTGTGTCATTTACCGTCAAAAAATTGGTTGTCATTTCATTGATAAAGAAATTTTGACAAAACGTTTTGTCAACCCAATGAGCGCTATTTCCACTTGTATTGTCATTTCTGAACTGGTAGTAGATTGTCACTGAAAATTATTTGCCTCCTTGCTTCGTCGAATTTTTGTTTTGTGTGTTGCAAGGTTTTCATCACAGAGTAGAGTTATCTACTCTGTGGTTTTCATCTTTTTTAATTAATAAAATAAATAATGTGTGAAATGAAAATTAATTAATGTTATGCCTGCTGTGGATATAAGGCAAAGAAAACCTTTTAAGAGGAGGAACGGAGTGTTTACATACTTTGAGGATAATGTCGGGGTGAACAGTCAACAATAAAATAAAAAATAAAATAAAAACGTTTCATACAATTTTTATGGAGGATTCAACACTCCACTCCGTCGTTGATATTCTCTGCCTTCGATTTTTTTTCCTTTTGAATTTTTTCCTACCATAGTACTATTTATTTATGTTTTCTCGTGTTATTACTCGTCACTTCATTGACAAAAGATTCAACACGATGCCAAAAAAAATATCGATGCCAGTGAATGATGGAGTGACATTTCGTTTGTCAATTAGCCAATTTCCACTTGTCATTCAAATTTACTGCCAAAAAATGACCGACGCTGTTCGTCAGTTGAATGACTGTCAATTTTTGCAATTTCCATTTGTCATTTTTCTCGATGACAGAAAACAAGGTCATTCATCATTTAAAAAATGGCAAGTGGAAACCTAGCATAAGTAAATATGAGGCTGTCAAAGAGGCCCCCAAACACTCAGTTGATCGCACTGCAAAACGAAAAGCGTTTGCGCGTTACAAAAGTGTCGGAACAAAGTACCGAACAGCTTCGAAGGACGACGCTCCGATAGATGGCTAGATTGGGCGGATTATAATTTACATCGCTTGATCATTTCAAAGGGTAAATGTATCAAGACATTCAGCTCTATAAAGAGTTATCCGTCGGATTTCATTTGATTCGGAGAAATTTCGATATGAGTAATTTGTTTGAACAACAGTTCAACTTCAAACACTCTCATAACTACAGTTGTTTCGTTCCAGAACTATCGAAGTTTTTCGAGTCTTCTTCCTCAAATTACATCACAAATTTCAAAAGAAGAAAAACGCAATTACATATTTTATTGTGCCAAGAATAGCACACACAAACAGTCTCATAAAAGGAAGCAAAAATATTTATAAAATGTAATCTATCCCTCCACAAGTACCTACACTCAAGTGATGATGATAAAAACCAATTTAAGCGCGCACGCTACTTGATGTCATACTGTATGTTGTTGTTATTGCTGCAGCCACTCTCGATCTCCTTTCCGTCATTATCATCGTGCAGTGTCATTATCAACCCCAACAGAGTTATGAAGTGTGAATTTGTAATCATTTCATACTTGAATATTGCAATTGAAAGTGCATCACCATCCGCATCAGTTACATTTACATTGCCCATACATTTTACACAACGCCGTGGAAATAATACTAAAAAGAAATAAGGAAAATGACGCTTACACACACACACACACACATTGGATTAATCAATGTAACTCAATCAAATCAAATTGATCCCAAAGGGCGATGTTGGTCAGCTAAGGGAACTGGAAAAAATACTATCTGACAGCAAAATTATCGAAGTATCTAACAAGCCACACTTTTAATATTCTCAATTGACTGTTTTAGAGTTAGAGTTCAAATCGAACCTGTTTTCGGTTTCATCGATTGACGATGCTTGGCTTGGTTTTTTCGTTGTGTGCGTCTAATTCAAAGATGAATTTTCACGCATTAGATCGGATACACAAACCAGAACCAGATTTATCTTCATCCATCGTCGCGTCGTCGTTGCTTCGTTATCGCCCGCATACCTACCTTCCAATAGTTTATATTTGTTGCCTTGTCTTCCGCACACGGCGAGGCTAGTTACTGATCGGTCGGTCATGGTTGCCAGACTTTTTTTCGTACATTATGTCTCTTCCCCCATTTGTTTATTTTGTTTGGCATTGTGTTGGAGTGGAGTCCATGTAATCTCTAATCTCTTGTAACGCGATTTCGAATTTGTGTTTCAGCAGTTAATATAGGCTTATCGAAGGAAGCTGATAGTAGCTCAGTGAAAGACGCCTCGCCTGGTTATTCAGCGCGATCATTAAAAAATAATTCAGTCGAGTTGGATCGTTGTTCTACAAGTATCAAGTAAATACAATAATAGAGCCAGTAGTTGGTGTTCGCCCGGCGCGGCATAAGAATCGAGGGGCGAAATAGGTTTACGATTACTATTATTATATTTCTTTCGTTCACTTGTGGTCTGGAAGTCACTTTTGGTGTTCTGTCAGTGGCGTCTGCGAGGAGAACGCGTAGATAGCGAATGTGAGTTGTGGCGTGCGCGACGTTATTGACATTCAACTTGAAAAGTAATCGCAGTTCGGTTCGGTTTGTTTCTTCATCAGTTGTTAAGTACGAGTGTAACCGAGTGTAAATAACGAATAAAGATCAAAAACAGTGCAGTATAGTGTTTGACATTTTATTTGTTTATGCACCGCTATCATCTAAGAAGGGATTACAATTGCAATTGAAATAAAAAAGATGACTTCTAGCTAATTAAAGGTAACTAATAGAAATATTTTTTCACTCTTGCTTGTTGCGTACGCTCAAATCAAAATTATTTTGCTCGAGGCTTTTGATGTTGTCATTTGAATAATGGCAAGTTCATTGTACTTAATAGAAGCGTTAGAATCATTTGTAAACGGATACAGTAAAAGAGTTGATTGTGTATCAAGACGATCAGGTTTGTCTAGAAGGTTTTGCCGGTTTTTGCTAATCAAGAAAGATCTGTGAGGAATAATAGAGAGGCAACTAGATCTTTTTATCATTAATGTGCTGGGTTAAGATTATGATTATTTCCGTAAGTTTGTCTCACACCTACCGCATTCTGCTGAATGGAATAAATATTTGAAACGAAAGTAAGTGTTTTGTTATTCTTTTTTAGCACATGTAAGTTGAATTTGTCTATTATTTTGATGAAGTTTTTTTTATCACCTCATTATCAACCGGAAGATAGAATAGGTTAATAAAATTTGCTATGTTTATGTGATTTTCTATAGGTATAAGAAAAACAAAGAATGATATCATATAAATTTTGCGAAATAAGAAAAAAATAAAACTATTCAATTGGTATTGATTTTTTAAAACGTTATTAATATTGTGGCTTTGCAATAGTTTTTGGTTTTGCGTATTTATCTATCTAACTATTTAGATTTTTAAGTATACTGAAATAATTTGAAATATACTACGAATGCAAAACACAATCTCAATTTTACAAGAGCTGTAACTCTGTAACAATTTACTTAACACATTCAAAGAAATAAGCATGTGACTTCCGTTTGCATCTAAGAAAAGTACCATAACATCTAACTGATGAGCCCATTGTCGTACCTGGGCAAAACGCATTTAAAAAATTTTTTTAAAGATTTTGCCTTTACTAATTTCAAAATTCAAAATCTCTCCGAAATTAAAACAATAACAAATTCTTCTGTGTTCTTTTCTCCTATTTCAAATGCCTCACAACACGACTGTACCATCATCAAGGGTGACGTGTAAGGGAGGGGCGTCCTTATGCTTGTTCGTTGTGAAACACATTTCTGTTATATGTAGGTAGTTTTTGAATGTCAGAAATAAAAAAAGGTTTAGCTTACAGTTCCTGAAAAATCTATTTTTAAGGATAAGAAACATTTTGATGATTTTGACGCTATCGTATGTAGGCATATGGTTTTTTTAAATAAAAGATCGAATATATTTTATTTATAAAGAAATTTCAATGGGTGAATTGACTAACGCCGCTTTCCATTGGTTTTAAGCCTTTGCCAAACCTACGCGGTGAGATCGTACGATTCGTTTGCGATAAGTCAAATCCCTTTACATTAAGTCAAACGTTTATGGACGTTTGACTTAAAGCATAGGGATTTGACTTATCGCAATCGCATCGTACGATCTCACCACGTTGGTTTGGCCAAGGCTTTACTTGGGGAAGCACTTACTTTAAAACCCAGTTTGACGAGTTGTTTTTGTGTGAGTTTTCTTTTTTTTATAGATTTTTTCTTAGATTAGATTAGATCTTATTCAGTTTTTTCATTTGCTCGTACACAATCATTATTTTCACAAAATAAAAAAAAAAGTCATAAAATCTTTAAAGCATGGGATCGAATATATCTGCCGGATTGAGAATTATATTTGTACATTATGGACGTTTAGATAAAAATAGTATTTTTTTTTATATGATACTCGGGAACGCTAAGGAGTGTGGAAATAAGGAGAAGACTTATCTTTTAGAAGGAGACACCGTTGCTTTGGATTTTTTTTTTTGAAACACAGTCAGGTAAAGCATACGCGACTAAAATGTGAATTTCTATATTTCGCCCGAAGTTGGGTTCAAGCTAAGACTTATGGGCATTCCCATCGAGGCGAGTACTTCGGCCAAATTGTTTCAGGGGAGGAACGCAACTGGGTGTTTTAATAGAGAACTGTTTATGAAAAAAGCAATAAAAAGAGTGAGGCAAGTAACGTTTCGAAGACGTTCAAGAGAACCAATCGATTCTACGATTAAACTCTAAACCTGTAAGTCTTAACGCTCTCTTTTATGCCCTATGCTCTCAAGTAGGCGCAAAGATGTTTGAGAAGCACATAAAACACCTCTAGGTACGGCTTATAAAAATATTCCATGAGGAAATATACATAATTTTTTTTTTTTTTTTTTTTCATTGGACAGCAACATAGCACACCTTTGAGTGACGGAATACGGCAGTGCCTTATACAATGGCTTTTGTACTTTTTATCTTGCTTATCGTTCAATCGTCTATAATTTTGCTGTAATTGATTGGTGCAAAGCAATTTTACTATCGTCTTACAAATTTGGGCAATGTTTCTAGGTAAACATGTTTTTTGCCAAAAATTCAGACGATAGCCGTCTCAAAACATTACAGAATCCGGCCTCTGGTTTTCGTTCGGATCAGGGGTGTTGCAGATATTCGCATCCGCATCCGCAATCGCGGATTATTCGCATTGATTTCAACATCTGCATCCGCATCCGCATCCGCATCAATTTATGCGGAGTTTATGCGGATGTGATTCAAAGTTTTTTTTTACTTACTATCTGCACACAGTTAAAAAGCAAAGAGAAACTATTCGGTTTTTAAATTTTTTCCAATGTACGCAATAACGTATTACAGGCACTTTTATCATCTGTGATTCCAATTATTCAAATGCTTATGAAAAAACTTGATGAATACCTATCAAAACCATCGGCAATTGATCCCATTCGGCTTGCAGTCTTAAATCTAAAAACACAATTTTCCTCAAAATTTTCTTCTTTGGAAGATAACAACTTGTACGCGATTTCAACATACTTAGACCCTCGCTATAAACATAAATTTTTCAAACCTGTCACAGAGAAAAGAATAAGAGATGAAATATTAAAAATGACAAACATTCCTTTAACCTCTGACTCTCCCACGAAGTCACCAAATTCAAAAAAATCAAAAAAACATAAAAAAGATTCAGAGCCAGGAACTTCCGGGTTGTGTTACAAGGCTTGCTTTAAAAGCGATATGGCGATGATGCTAAACTCATCGAGTGAAGATGATGGTGAAGCAGAATCTGACAACGCAAGTCCCGAAACGCTTCTTCGAAGAGAGAAAGCTACTTATCGCAATAAAAAAAGACTGGATTTGGATAATAATCCCCTCGATTGGTGGAAGACTAATGTACTAATGAAACAGATCTTAAAACACTCTCCAAAATTGCACGCAGGTATTTGTCACCTCCACCTGCTAGTGTTCCCAGCGAACAGCTGTTTAGTGGAGCTGGTTTAATCTACGATCCATTAAGAAACAGATTGGAGTCTGAGAAGGCTGCAATATTATTATTTATCAAATAGAATTCACCTATTTTTAATTTTAATTACTAAACCATTTTCTTATTCAGTAACACAATGAAGTACAATACATTTTTATTTTTATTTTTAAATAAAAAAAATTTAAAATTGATAAATTTTCATTCATTTATGTATTTGAAATGATATATATTTAGCAAATTCTAAGATCCGCATCGGCATCCGCATCCGCGGATATTAGTTTCCTAAAATCTGCATCCGCATCCGCATCCGCGGATGTCAAAATTTACACATCCGTAACAACCCTGGCTTCGGATACCATATCCTGTCGTTTTCAAATTTTGGTAGTTTGAATTCCGAATTCGTACTTTTCATTTTTTTTTATCATTCTGTTCCGCACTTCGCAAACAATTGGATTCGGTTGATGAATTATGTAAAACACAACTTATTGTTATATCTACATGGTATCCCTATCCCCTATTACATAGTGTGCCATACTTTGGGATTTGAATCTAAGTAATATTCTTAGAAAAAGAAATCGTATAGGGGAGGGTCTATTTTCCTTTCTTTCGGCAAGAGGGATAATATTATAAGAAATTGACTTAATTTTCTAAAAAATTATTAAAAACTAGGTGTGCCAGCGACTTCGTCCGCAAGAATTGGCATAACTTTTTTATTTATCAACCGATTGACATGAAATAAAAACTATAATGTTAAGTGAAGCTTACCACAATATATTACTGAAAACCCCATCTAGATAGGATAAGCCGTTTCTGAAATAAGCGTGCACAAAAAGACAAACTATTACGTTTTTATTATATGTATAGATCAACTAAGCCACTTACTACCACACCCTATTGTGTTTTTAAGAGCCAACACTTTTATCCTTAATTAACATTTTAGTTCAAGTAAATTTAGTGAATAGCTTTTGAGTACTGATGTCTCAAAGTCGAAATTTTCAAAAAAGGTTATTTTTTATTTAAATAAACAATGATTTTATTAGTTTTAAGTAAAAACACAGAAAACCGAACGAAAAAATCTTTCTTAATGAAATTGAAAAAAAAAAAAAAAAGATATGTCTGTTTCTTCTAAAAATCGAGCTTTATTCGTTTTTCGCTGATTGGACTAAAAAATGGTTTAGTTTTTTTTTTAATTTTTCAAAAAAAAAAATTTATCGTTCGGATTCCTGTCTTGAACTCAAAAATTATAAGAGCGTTGATTTAAAGAAAGTATCACCCACATTTTTTTGTGTACCTAAAAATTTAACAAAGAAAAAAAATTTGTTTTTTCAAAAAGTTGACTTTGAGTTGATTACTTAAAAACTATTCAGTAAACTAACTAAAAAGTTAAAGAACAGAGTATTAGCATTAAAAAATACCATAGTATGTGGAAGTAAGTGGTTAGTTGATTTTTAATTTTTTTAATTAAATCAATTTTTTATAAAATGCCTAAACGGAAGGCGATAGACTCCCCTCCATTCTAAGAATATCACTTAGATTCACATTCCTCATTATGGCATACGAGTTATACGGAACACCCTCTATATATGAGCTATGGTAAACATTAACTATGTACTAAAATATTAAGCAGCTCCAACGAACATAAATATTTAAATTCTAAAATTTCTATGTAAGACAAATCAAAGAACTGTACATATATGTATGTATGTACATTACATACATACTTTGTAAAGCTATTATCCTTTAAAAAATACAAACTTTGATACTTAAACAATTTCGGTTAATATCTGAATGCAAATGCACGAAATTCAATTGGGATTTATGATCGCAAATTTAAAAATTTTGAAGTGACAAGTGAAATCCATCCAGTCATCAGCTTCATGACAAGCAAAAATATGTACCTATTATACTGCCTACTAAATTTGGAACTTACTTATCGATAGCAAATTACCTGTGTTAGATGCTGATAAACGAAATTGCAGATCATTTTGTTTAATCTGTGTCTGTAGGCTGTTTGACTTTATCTCATAAATATCAACGTGATACCTACATACTACATATGTGAAACTGATAAATGAATGCCAAAAATGAAACAAACACAAGACCCTTATCGTTCATTCATCAGTTTTTAAGAGAGATAAATTTTACGAACAAATGTTTGCGATTAAGATATACAAAAAAAAAAGCTTTTTTTGAAGCAGACAAAAAATCAAATGTAAATTCAAAAGATTTTATACGTTGGAGATATTTGCTTAGCTTTCGTTGAAAGCAAGTAACAATAAAACACTTAATTAATTAACTTATATGTTTGTTTGCGCGGCTTATATTCCGAGTTAAGCATTTGAAACCAAAAGTAATATACTCGTATCCATTTTCAAAAACGCTGTTCTTTGCTTTGAATAAAGAAAGACATTTTTTTAGCTCAATCTCGAATTGAAATAATCTTGAAAACTATAACACAAGCCCCTCGTACCCCAGGTCTTCATAGTAGTTTCCTGTGTTGAGTGTATAACTGAAATCTGTTATTTTTTATGAAATGTAAAGTAAACAAAGATTAGATTAACTCGTCAACTCATAGGCTGTAACTGCAAGCATTCCCACGAAGAGTTTTATCACAAAACTCTCATAAAACACTCTCTCTCAGACCAAAATTTAAGTTCCTACGTAGTAGTAATCCCTTCGTATCTGTTGAACCTTCTGTCTCTTATCAACGTTAACTACATCGACCTTGACATTGATTTTTATAATGTGCTACGTTATCGTTTTAATGGGTTTTCATTTTCATGAAAACAATTGTGACTTTGATGTTTCTTCAATAACGAAATAGGTATTTAAAAAAAAACCAATCATACAACACAATGTCTTTCTATTATGATTTATTCCAGTTTCAATAGAAGTTTATTGTACTAAATATGCTGAACTCAAATGCTGGCGCTTTGACGACGGTTTCATTTTTAAAGGTTGACTCACACTTCACAAGAAACTGCAATTTTTCAAGTTCAACTCAAATTACATATCACTAAATACATCGTCCCTTGTTTTGAGTTTCGTCGCCGATGTCACTACCATTCGGATCATATTACACCAAAGCGCATGTATACGTACAAATATTATCAATTGGAGCAAAGCTAAAACGAAAAAGAAAACAAACAAAAAAATCCTGTCTAGCAAACCTGAGTGTTGAAATAATTGCACATTCAGCACATGCGGGACTGACTTAAGGCACTGACAATTTAGTCTCAAACAAGTAGTAGCTAGTTAAACGTATTTTTTTTTTCGATAAATAAATGTACCTTCATAATAAACTGCTCTTACTTTTGAATTTGATTTATTATAGATTCACGGGGAACACTTCCAGTAATCTATGGCCAGGCTAGAACCAAGGTGGATAACAATTGAAACTTGTGACGAGTTTGCGAAACGCTATCGCAAAAAGCTAGTTCGCTAAAGCGAAAGCAGCTTTTCAGCGTTGGTGGCATCTACTGATAAGCTAGTTTGCAACTGAATCTATTGACAGTTAGTTGTGTTTAGAATGTGACCGGTTGTTGGACTCCGACCAGATCGAAGATGGCGTTCATACTATTGATTTCGTTGGCAATCCTATTGGCAGTTTATTTGAATTACAATTTCCAGAAACTACATTCAAGTTTATTCAAGCAATTTTCGCTGGGTAAACGATGTGACAAATTGATGGCAACTACTAAAAAAGGTATATGGGATGTTCCGGGTCCGTATCCTCTGCCGTTTCTGGGAACAAAGTGGCTATTTTTGATGGGACAGTATAAGTTATCGCAGTTGCATGAGGCCTATAAAGGTAAACTATATCGAAATATGAGTGAAATATGATTTTATTTTTCAAAATTTAAACTGAGTTTAACTTGTTCCGTATGCAGATATGAATGAAAAGTTTGGTCCCATAGTTCTTGAAGTGACGCCAGGAGGTGTTCCTATTGTACACTTGTTTGAGAAAAACGACATCGAAACTGTGTTAAAATATCCCAGTAAATATCCGTTCAGACCACCAACAGAAATAATCGTTTTTTATCGTAAATCAAGACCAGATCGTTATGCAAGCGTTGGAATAACAAATGAGTGAGTGACAACGTTCAAGGTTTTTGTTTTTATGCTTTTACATCTCTGTTTTCTTATAGACAAGGTCCAACTTGGCAACAACTTCGATCTTCCCTAACCTCACACATAACTTCGCCAAAAATTCTACAAAATTTTCTACCCACCCTGAACTCACTTTGTGATGACTTCATAGAACTCCTACGTCACAAAAGAAATCCTAACACTTTTGAAGTGGAACATTTTGAGGATGTAGCCAACTTGATGGGTTTAGAAGCAGTATGCACTTTAGTATTGGGTCGCAGAATGGGCTTCTTATCAACTGAGTCCGAACAGCCCGCGAAAGTCAAGCTGCTGGCACAAGCAGTTAAACAACTATTTGTATCTCAACGAGATTCTTTCTATGGTTTTGGTTTATGGAAGTACATTCCCACTCAGACTTACTCTCGGTTTTCGAAGAGCGAGGATATCATTTATGAGTAAGATGACAATCAATGTTATTAGATATGTATTAAATATATTTTGTTTCGTAGTATAATTTCAGAGATGGTCGAACAATCCCTCAAGGATGAAGAAGAAGTAATGGATGACGAGGATTTAAAAAGTATCTTTATGAACATTTTGCAGCTTAAGGATATTGATATTCGCGATAAGAAGTCCGCTATTATAGATTTTGTTGCTGCGGGAATTGAAACGGTATTATTATTGTTGTTAATTTTTTAGCGTTTACTATAAAGTTCTTAAAAATTTAGCTTGCCAACACTATTATTTTTGTCCTTAATTTTGTGACAAACCACAAGGATGCAACACAGAAAATTTTATCCGAGTTTCAAAACCATAGAGACAGTGTAATCTTACAAAGTGCAATCACAAATGCCATATTCACAAAAGCATGTCTTCAAGAAACTTATCGCTTGCAACCAACTGCGTTCTGCTTAGCCCGAATTCTCGAGGAGGACACTACATTATCAAGTTATGAACTAAAAGCAGGGGTAAGTTAAGTTTAGATGTACATCAACATAATTTATAAAAATTGTCGTTTCTTTCAGACAGTTGTTCTTTGTCAAAATATGATTGCTTGTCATAAAAGTAGCAATTTTGAAGATGCAAAGAGCTTTGTACCCGAAAGATGGATTGACAAAGGAAGTTTCAATGTAAACATTGAAAGCTCATCGATAGTAGTCCCCTTTGGAATCGGAAAACGTACTTGCCCGGGAAAACGCTTTGTTGAAATGGAACTCATTTTGCTTTTGGCTAAGGCAAGTATTTCAAGCTATTCTTAATACATTCAACGAAAAATGAAAAAATTAAACGAATTGCCGAAAATTTCACTATTAACTTTTATGCTTAGAGCACAGCAAAAAAGATTCCTCTCAAAATGTTGTTCTCCAGGACTAAAAATTTTGATAGTACTCCTCGCTCGTAGAAAAAAGCCCGTTTTAGCGATTAGGAAAAAGGGATTTTTAATTTTACTTAAAAATGCTACAAGAAATATTTTTTTTGTTAAAATTCTATTAAACATTGGCAAGTAGTACAACAAACCAACAAACCTCGGTAAGCCTCGAGGGCCAGTGCATTTTTCTCAATTATCAGAAGGAGAAGATTATATGGGACCTGCTATTTTGATGCACTGTAATTTCTCTTGGAAGATTTGCTAATTCAACTTGAAAGCCAGTATCTGGCGAAAACCAATATGATGTTTACCACAAAATAACGGGTATGGTTTTTTCAAATTACTAATGCAATTTTATTCGTCATATTGATTGCATATAAAAAAAAAACAAATCGATTCAAATTACTTGGATTTCACACACAATTTTTCTTTTATGAGGCTGCTAAATAGAATACTTTTCCTGATTGCTATAACATGTAGGGCCCAGTAATAACTATCATAAAAACGGAACAAAAAAAAATAGAGACGATATGAAATTGAATGTTCTTTCCGGGCGATTTACAGCAATCAGAGCCTGGATCGTGTAAATTTTAAAACAAAAAGTATGGCATATGGCAGACTCTAAACCCTTTATATATGTTCTTGTCGTTGTCGGTATGATATGTTCCATTTTCACTAAAATTAATATCTCCACGAAAATTGGAATTGCATCAGGATATTGAAACAATACATTTATCAAAAAAACTACTTATTCCACTGAAAATACAAAAATTCTATTTAGCCATCGAATGAATGATGAATCAAACAAAAACATATTTATTATTTTGCAAAAATTTAATTTTTTTTTTGGAAGTTCCAACCAATACATAAAATAGTTTTTAAAATAAGCATTTTTATTGTTTAATAAAAACTAAATGGTTACGGATGCAACAAAAAAGAAGGGTTGGACGGAAAATTATACATGAACTCCACATGCTTTTGTTTGTGTGCTTTTGTTTTGTGTGAACAAATTTTCCTAATTATTCACTGTGTACTGTGATAAAATTTCACATTTTATTTAGTTATGGAGGCTTGGACCTCCTTTTTACACAATATATTTACTTGTTGAAAATTGTGCGCGCTCAAAACAACCAACAACAATTCCTTTTAAATTGAAATTCGTAGCTTTGTTTTCGATGAAAAATATTCTATGCCTTTTACACCCATCGAAGGATTTGGCAATTTTTGGTTTCTGATGGGGTTCCAATCACGACAGACAGAAACCGCGTAACAGGCAGATATGCTATCCATTATGCCACGAGCACCATCTATACACCCACTATAACACTCGGCTACTGACGGTTTCTGCTGACTGACAGCCAGACAGTTAAAATGGCTAAAACTTCTGAAGTACACGTCTGGCTGACAAGTTTCAAAAAATGTTCACCTCGTAATATAGTAACTATATTGTCACAAGATCTCGAGGTGGGCTAAATCATTTTCCGAAAGAAACCTTACTGCGATAGTTTCAGACAAGAAACACCAGTGATCACTGATAATGTGATAATATTATGAATGCGAAAGCACAATACAAAATATTATTATGTAATTAGGAATTTTCGTTAACCTGAACACCTGAACATTAAAAAACAATTCTTTTCTTTTTATATATATGCAATTACAAAAAAGAATTGAAGGAAAAGAATATTTACTAGACTGGTTCAAAAAAGTGACTTTTTTCGAAACAATTCTTAAAATCATTCATGAAAATTGTATGAATGATTTTACGGTGTGATAAGTGATAAATGTTAACATTTTGTCAGAAATTAAGAAAAAAAACTTAAATTTACTCTAAATCAAACTTTAAACTTGAATAACTTTTGAAGGAGTGAATTTGTCAAAAAGTTGCAAGAAACTTTCTTTGTAGAGCAACTAATTTTCTATGAAAATATGTGTCGCTCATCCTGGCACTTTGCTTGTAGACCGAAATATAAAATTTCAAAGTTTAAATAATTTTTCCCATGTTCTTTCAATGGGAAATAGAAATCTGCGATGAGCGACCTCTAAATATATTAATAAGTAAGTAAGTATTCATTTATTGATTCGATGTTTTGATACATTTGTTAACAATTGAATGAATTTTAAGCTATGGTCTTGCCGTCAGCTAGGTTAGCAATTTTGAATAAATGTATATAAAAGATTCTTTTCATTACAAAATAATAAAAAAGTGTAACTAATCAAATTCTGATATTAGCAACATCCTATACTTGGATATTTCTTTCAAGAATGATGCGAGGGTTTTCCAGTCTGTTTCGTTCAAAAGTTTTGTTGTTTCATGCATTGTTAGAGATCTTTTTCCATAATATGATAGCCGTTGGGATGCAAAAACTGGACATATACTAATGAAATGAAAACAGTCTTCTTTAGATTTAAGATTGCATAAAGAACAGAATTGGTTGAAACTTCCATTGTAAGGTGCTCCGTTGAGTCCTAAGAGTTCACATCTTGCTTTAAATATTAGGGAGATCTCGCTATAGGTCAATGAGTCATTAAAGTAATTTGCTTGATTTAAGCTCAAATTGATTTGGAAATACAGGAATCTACTAAAAGACTGGCGAGCGTTAGTTTTAAATCCATCACGCACAGAGTTTTCGAATTTTCCAATAATGCGATAGAGCTGCTCTTTCAAAACAACCAAGTTTCTTCCATCCATCGATATATCTTCTTCGAAATTGATTGCCATATCTTTCCATTTCCTCATCCACCAATCTTCATTTCTTATTTCGTATTGAAGCATTTTTTGGAGAGCCGTTCACTTGGTTGATCAAAAACTTTTACGATATAGTCCGCTTGCGTCTTCAATGTACTAATGAAAAGTTTAGGAAGTCCGGTTTCTATGTATAACGCATAGCTCGGAGTTTTAAGAGGCAGGTTAAAAAGCTTTTTTAAGAAGTTTCTGTGGAATTTTTCGATCGCTTCGTACTCATCTATACCCCACACTTGAGCAGCATAACAAAGTGTAGACTTCACAACAGCGTCGAATATTTTGTATTTAGCAGATAGTGGAATTCGATTGTTTGTGAAGACATTTCTCCACGAGAGATTCAACATACTTTGGCATGAGTTGGTTTTCTCAATTAAATGTTCGTTGAAGTCCATCTTCGTATTAAGTTTCACTCCTAAATACATATAATCACGAACTATTTCCAAAAGTTTACCATTGTAGTACCAATTATAATGGTTCTGGCTCCTAGAAGATCTCGAAAATATCATAATCTTAGACTTGCTAGTATTAATCACAAGATCCCATTTGCAGCAATACTCTGATAAACGGTTTATCATTAGTTGAAGTACATCGGCTGATTCTGACAATAAAACCAAATCATCGGCATATAGCAGTACATTTATTGACATTCCAGAAATCCGAATTCCACCAGGAAGATAATTCACTATATCATTAATGAATAATGTGAACAAAAGAGCACTGAGGAGACATCCTTGCTTGACACCATTATCCGTTGGAAACCATTTTGAATAATCTGACCCATCCCAGACAGCAGCTTGTGAATCGCAGTACATTTCCTTTATAACGTGTATAAATTTAGTTGAAATACCTATTTGTGAGAGCTTATAAAACAGAGCATTCCGATTTATCAGATCAAAAGCTGATTTGAAATCAACAAAGAATGCAAACACTTTTTTGTTCCTAGCTTGAAAAGCTTTGACAATTGAAGTTATTGTAAAAATGTGATCATGATATATTAATATTATGAGCTCTCCTTTTAACAGGCTTCTTTCTACACCTCTTCGAAGGTATAAATGGAATTGGTTCCAAAAAAATACACTTTTTTTGGACCAGTCTAATAATTACACTTATGGAAAAAAGCTTATCGTATAATTTGTCTATTGCAATACAATAAAATACATTTTTATTTTTTCAGATGGTTCTCGCTTTCGATATGAGTTTCCCAAAAACTTTAGAAACTGAGTTTGAATTCTTGCTGGTGCCGAAAGCTCCAGTGAACTTAATTTTAAAAGACCGACAGTTCTAATACTGAAGTATGAAAAATGCAAACTTTTAAAATCCATACTTTTTGATAAAATAAAAAGACTGGTTTTTACATTTTTGTTTACATAATATAATTTAAGACTCTACAACTATATTTATTTATAGTGTAGATATAAATATGTTAAGTGCAATAAATATTATGTCTTTAGACAGTTTAATAATAATTTGCGAAAAATATGTAACAAACATAAAATAGCTTATTGATAATAATATAAAGTGGTTAATTAATAAATAATACACTGTTTAGTTAATGTAGTGTTTATAAAAGTGTTTCTCTCAAAATTGTAGTTTATATAAAATAATTACAAAACAAAAAAATTTTACAAATTAATATACATATGTATTTTTTAAATGTAAAAGCACTATTACCTCCCTTTTTATATGACCGCTAGTAAATAAACATTTTTAGAAAAATTATTAAGTAATATGTTATTAATAAACTTGGTCTTGCTCTGTAAAATGAGATCAGTAACTATTTGAAATAAGAGAAAAAATGTTTTAAAATATTATTGCAACAAACAAAGGCCATACATAATTCGCTTTTCAAAAAATTTAACGAATCGTATTTTTTTGTGCTTCTTAAATTGTTTAAAATTACTTAACTTTTTTGAATTAAAAATGAAAAGTAATAAAAAGTCTGCGTTTGTTAATTTCCTTTTGCTGACATAGTTGATATCATAAAATTGCACAAATTGGAAAAAAAAAAAATTACCAATGCAAAAATGAAAAGTATGCCAATTTGCCCTAATAACGTCTCGCAGTGGTTGGCCTTGGTACACCAGAGGTCCTTGGACGTGCAGACTTAGCCCGCACAGGATTTGTAACAGCATCTGTGTTATAACTTAAATAAACATGCGACAGATCTACAAAGTCCATCTGAGTTGTTTGGTAAGAGATAAAAACACACATATGAGACACATTTCTTGTTATGACAAAGTAAAAACTCACCTCTTTGGCGTTTTGCTCATTGTCGGCTATATGTTTACGCATATTATTTCCGGTGTAGGCTACACATTTTAATTGCCATTCTCCGATGTCCTCGTTCCAGTGAGTGTATTTACCGATCATCATCTGTAAATACTTTAGACTAACCTTTTCGCTTTTTATCTCTAAAAAATTTAATCAACCTGATACTCCTGTGGTATGTACGAATTCAATACAAGTTCACACAGAGCTAGCTCCCTAGACAAGCTGCGAATATTCTCATATATGCCTTCTTTCTCGCGTTGATGCTCCTGCTGCTGATCGGCTAGTTCCGCTTTGACGCTCATTAACATTTGCATTACACGGTGAATTTTCTTAGTAATTCCAGTGCTGGCATCTTGCAAACTTGAATAGCGTTCTTCTATGTCTATTCGTTCAGTCTTCAAAAATGAATGTTTAAATTTGAAAAAATCGCATTTGTTCCTCTTTTACTAACCTCTTTCTTTTGAAGTGATTTCCTAAGTTCCTCTTCTGTTTTCTCACGCATTTCCAACTCTGCAAGTGAATTTTCCAAAAGTTTCTCTTGGGTTTGTGCTTTCTCTAAGAAATTTTCCCCACCAACCAATATCTTTGTTTCTAGGGACATAAGCTTCGACTTCAATTGTTCTTGCTCGGACCTTGAACAAATTTTATTATTATTTCAAATTTATGAAATTTTCAAATCTTACTTTGCTCGATCCAATTCTCGCTCGCGTTCCTTTGCCTTTTTTTCTAGCGCTTCCTTCTCTGCATCACTCTTTTCAGAGTTCTTTTTCTTTTTGGGCTTCTTTGGCAGGCCATTGGTTACTTCAGTTTCAGTTTCAATTTCTATTTCTTCTTCATCTTCTTCCCCACTGTCTTCAATATCGCCATCTGACTCAGACGGCTCGAAGCAACCTTCTTCCAGTTGCTTTCGTAAACGAGCAATTTCCTCTTGGAAATGGCGAAGTAGTGCGTCCTTCGGCTCTTCATTAATATGCATCTTGTTTTGAATGCTCTTGGCTCGACTGGCATATCGAAGAGTTGATATAGTCTCAACGTAGTTGCTATGAGCTGGACTAATTGTAGCACACTTCAAACAAAAAATATGTTAGCAAATTCATGCAAGGCTCTTATTAAAAACACTTACCATAACAGTCTTTGAGTTGCCACCTAAAGAGTCCTGCAATAATCTTGTCAGCTTAGAATTTCGGTATGGAATATGCGTACTCTTTCCATCAACTAAAGCACTAATGACATTTCCCAATACCGAAAGCGAAAGATTAATCTTGGTAGCCTCTTTCAATCGGATACCAGTGGCTTGGGTTTTACTCTGTCTCTCGGAGCCAGCCAAATCTACCAGCTGAAGTTTACCCATTTTAACATGTTGTGTTCCATCCATCAATTCACTCGACTCGACGGTTATGGAAAATATTGCATGTGATCGCGATGACTCAAGATTCATTTTGGTAGCACCAACAACTCTGTTCTTGTTGCCT
This sequence comes from Melanostoma mellinum, assembly GCA_914767635.1. Taxonomy (NCBI): domain Eukaryota; kingdom Metazoa; phylum Arthropoda; class Insecta; order Diptera; family Syrphidae; genus Melanostoma; species Melanostoma mellinum. Next base: position 264,196,525 of record OU612058.1, on the reverse strand, counting down.
AATTTCATGATATTTTCCAGATCATCTGCATTGTGCACTACATATCCACTGAGATCTTTGACAAAAACTCCAATGTCTGCACGTTCTTTTACTTCAAGGCTCTTGTTAACATCTTTTCCCAAAAGGTCGCGAACTTCTTCATTATAGATTTCCATATAGCTGACACGGACCAAAAACCTGCAATGAAATATTAGAGTATCGACTAAACTCATATAAGCATTTGAAGTAAATTACTTTTGGTTGTCTCTGGCCTTGGCTATGTGACCGAAAATGTGTGCAAATGCATTTGGAATGATGCCTTTCGTCTGAGGGGAGTCGGGGTTGCCGGACATCGTGTAAGTTTTTCCTGTTCCAGTTTGTCCATAGGCAAGAATGGTGCCATTGTAGCCCTCGAGCACTTTTTCTACAATCGGACGAGCTGTGTCTACATAAAGATCGATCTGTGAAAAAACAAATTGAATAATTGTTACAAGAAATACTTTGATTTACTAATACATTTCTTATGAATATAAAATAATTAACTGCAATCTGTCATGTCAGGTTAAGCTGTCAAGACCGCAGCCGCATTGAGTTTTTACAACTGATAGGGAAACACTCAGCCCGCTCAGATTATTTTAGATTTTCTATGAAGAATTCTGTTGTTGCATGCCTGGCTGTGAAATAGGACAGAATTTGCTGCATCTTATTTGCCTACTTTATTCTATATTAACCCAGATTTCTGTAAAAATAAAATAAAATCAAACACTTGCACGCCGCGCCGCTGTAACAAAGTTGAAAAGAGAACATTGTTGATCCGTTTAACGTTGTTCAACCGAAAAATCTGTCATTTCCTGTTGATGTTCTAAAACAGTGTATTCATTTTATAACCACAAGAAGTTTCTCAAAATGTTTACGTACCTATTTACAGCAATCGAGAAACAATTTCAAGGTCATTAAACACTAAATATGAGGTTAACTCGCATAATTTGTACGCCACATTCAGACAATCTGCTGCGGTTAAATAGTGAAAAACAAAATTACAAACAATTACACTTCCGAATGCAGTGATTCATCACAAGTTCACAAGCACATATGGATTATGAACAACTTACTGAGAAAATTTATTCTGAAAAGAAATTAGCCATGCCTTCCAATTACACAAAGGGGCAATGTAAGTTCATTGAAAGTCTTTGAAAAAAGATATATACATTAGGTACTTACGTACTAGTTTATGTCATTAAATTTAAATCAGTCGTCCTCCTGCTAACAAAATACGTTGCAGATTTTCCTTATACTGATGTACATAATAGTTACATGTATTTCCATAAGTCCTCTGCATTCAATGACTAACTGTAATATCGATTTTTCAGAAAAACCGAGTAATTCGCAACCCACTTACAGAAAAAAAACTTATATTGTAAACTAACTAATCGTGACAAAGCAAAGCAAATAAGTAAACAACTACAGTAAGGCGAAAAGGAAACAAGTGACTGCTTTCAGAATTTGATGAGAGAAAACTTTTTTCCAGAGTTTTACTCTTTAAGGAATGTTAAAAAACAATAATGAAAATGCTATTTTCTTAAGACCGTTTAAAAATTTTACTTAAAATGGTCAGGAGCAAAAACCAACATCAACAACACGGAAGTTTAAAGACAAATTGTCTAGGCACGACCCTTTACAAAACGCAGCTTAGGCCATTTTTTACCCCCCTATAACTTCAGGATAGCTAATTAAATTCATATTCGGAAAAATTAGTTTTCAACACAAACATCCACTTTATTAAACAACTTCTTACTAAAAAAATGGTCCTATGATATAAGGCTTCAAAAGTAGCAAAAACCGTAACTGACTGACTGACTCAATCACTCACTCACTAATCATCAAAATTATGGAGCACTTCCAGACATCATAGAAACATGAAATTTGGAAAGATGGTGTGCCATGAAGTTAATAAAAAGAAAAGAAAATCGAAAAATTGACTATTTCGCCTTTGTCATGGTATGGCTTCCGCCTCGCCTATTTGCCAAAATTAAATACCTTGAACCTTGAAATTTACTACTTGTATATTTTATAAATTAAGTTTTGAATTTCTTTAAAGAAACATTTTTTTTTTGCAGAATTTCACCCCAAACAGCCTGGCATGTTCTAGGGTCTATCTCCCTCTTTTAAGGTGGGAGCGGCAGTTTTATAAAAAATAGTGTTAGTTTTCTTTGTAAGTTTTTGAAAAATTAAAAAATCGCGAGGTACTTTGTCCGGAAAACCCCTTTTTTCCTCAGAGAATAAAGTCCAATTAGTTTCCGCCTAAACGGAGCGCTAAGACTGATAGGTGAGAGCTCAATAGTCGAACCGATTGATTCTCTTGAAAATCGTCTCACTCTTTTTATCGCTTTTTCACAAACAGTGCTCTAGTGAAACAACCAGTTGCATTCCTCTCTTGACACAATTTGGACGCAATACACGCTTCGCTAGGAATGCTTATCAGTTTAACGACCTTCGGGTGTACAGTTATAGAGATTCATATTTTAGTCGCACTACCTGTATGTGAAATGCTTTACCTGACTCTCTTTCCCCACTGCATTATAATCCACAAATTCAAAAGCAACGTGCGTCGGTGTCTCCTACTAAATCCTGTCCAATTTTCCTAAATGGTCGCACTGTGTCTTAAGAGTCTACAGTGATCTAAGATTCTTATCAAATTTAAAAGTTGTTAATGGGTTACCTGTAGAACTACCCAATTTAATACATGCACCAAATTGGCGACGATTAACAATCTACTTTTTTACAACGTTGCTTTTTTCTTTGAAGAACACTGCTAGAAATTACAGAAGTAGAACACTCTCACTCTCACCCTTTCGAAAACTATAAATAGGTTGGCGGAACAGAGCGAGGAGCCCCTGGGCCTAGCGCACGGGAATGGAGGGGACCTACATTTTATGCCGGATCCGAACGGCTAATAGAAAAAGCGCTTTCCATGGCATAAATTTACTAACGGAAGACTTGCCAATTCCTCGCGAAAGGCGATACCCGTGAAAAAAACATTTTTGCCTCTGCTGCGATTCGAACCTCTGAGTTAGAAGGTGGACATGCTAACCATCACATCACGCGTACCACATAACTAATAAGTTATTAAGAGAAAATCATGAAATGAACACGGTAATGAGATAGGAAACGTTCAGAACTTTTATGCAAGGAATCTGACGATATTAAGTCTTCGGAAACATTGCATTAACAAAACGGAAACGAATTTTAAGTTGTGGTTACATAACATTTTTAGTAATTTTGAGGCAGAACAGACAACTTTTGTACCATCCAAAAACATCAATTGCTTCAGTTCAAGTTTTCGATTGCAAGAATTGACTTTAACAATTAAACATTAAACAATAAATGCAATCACCACTCATTTAGTGTTTAAAAGGATTGCTTTAATATTTAGAATGAATTGAATGCAATCATTTAAGAATATTGAACATTTTTATATTGACTTGTTTTCATTGTGATTATGGAAAAATTTTACACTCATTTTCATTTAATACATAAACCATAAGTAGGTTACCGAGAAAGTATGCATTCACTTATTATTCTTAACTCTAAAAGCATTTAATTAAATAAAAACGGTGCAAGTTTACAATTATTCTAATAACCATTCAAAATGAAAAATCAGACAAACGAATTTTGTTTTGAAATTGATTCAAGTATCATTTAAAGCTAGTGTTGCATTAAGGCTCTTTTTAAGGGCACTGTCGGACCTAGACGGTTGAATAAAATCGATTTCTTGGAAAAAAAATATATATTAGAGTACAACATCGAAGCGAAGAAAAAGTGCGCCCAACTTCAAGCAAAAAGCACGGAGGGCCTGTATCGAGAGCTGGAAGAGATTTCTGCCCCAGCTGCTGAAGCAAATCAGGCAATCCAAGAGCTAAGACAAAGCAACTTGAATAAGGGAGCAACCATTTTCAAAATAGCCGCTCAGAGAAGGAGAAATGCGCAGGAGATTCGTTCGCCGAAGTTCATCAATGATGCTCAAGGAGTGCTACTTGTGGATGACGACAAAATTCTTCACAGGTGGCGACAGTATTGTGATGATCTTTTGAATGAACAGTTTCCTCGGCGCCACTTTCCAACAGCTGCACCTAACTTTACGGAAGTATCCGACGTCACAGTCGAAGAAGTTAGGGAGGCAGTTAAGAACTCCAAAAAAGGCAAAGCGATTGGGCCAGACGAGGTACCATATGAGTTTTGGAAAAATATGGGAGACATCGGGTTAAGATGGCTCACGATTCTCATCTCCAAACTTGTAAGAGGTGACAGTTTGCCTAATCAATGGAGGGAAAGTTTTCTTCTTCCAATGTACAAGGGAAAGGGAGATACCAGAAGCTGTGACAACTATCGTTCGATCAAGTTGATGTTCCACACTATGAAGATCGTTGAGCGGGTTTTGGATAGCCGACTGCGGAAAATAATAAGGCTGTCTGATGACCAATGCGGGTTTGTCGCGGGTAAGTCAACTACAGACGCAATCCAAAGCATAAGGATCATTATGGAAAAACACCGAGATGCCTTAGAGGATTTGCATATTGTGTTGGTTGACTTCAAAAAAGCATTCGATCGACAACCACGTGATCTGATATGGGTGGCCCTCAGACACCGAGGAGTTCCTGAAGCCTATGTGCGAATAATTACGGACATGTACGAGGGAGCAGTTACAAAAGTGAGATGCCCAGCTGGAGTCACCGAAGAATTCCAAATAACAGTAGGTGTACATCAGGGAAGTGTTTTGAGTCCACTGCTCTTTATTGCTGTTCTGGATTATTTGCTCGAAGGAAAAGTAACGGACAATAAAGTACAACAATTATTCTTTGCTGACGATGGAGCCATCATAAGCGAGGATCCTACATCCCTGCAACGAGCACTTGACGTTTGGATTGATGTTCTGGAAGGAAATGGGTACCGTATTAGCGCTAAAAAGACTGAATACCTGTGCTGCCCTTTTTCTGATCCAGACAAGCCTATTCCAGACAAGCCTATTCCAGACATTTATTTGAATGGAAATGTGCTTCCCAAGTGTGAAAAGTTTAAATATCTGGGATCTATGATCAATAGTGAAGCATCTTGTGATGACGACATCAATCATCGAGTAAGCGTAGGGTGGATGAAGTGGCGAGAAAACTCCGCTATCTTCTGTGATCGAAAAATGCCCCCTAAGCTGAAGGGAAGACTCTACACAGCAGTTGTCCGTCCAGCTCTGACATACGGTTCACAATGTTGGACAATGTACAAAAAGTATGAGAGCAAATTGACGGCAGCCGAAATTAAGATGCTTCGGATGACAGCAGGAGTAACAAAGCTTGATCGAATTAGAAGTACTAAGATCCGTGGAAGCCTTCATGTCAAAAGTACCATCTTGGACAAAATTCAGCACGACCGGCTCAGTTGGTATTGTCATGTTCAAAGGAGAGATCCGCAGAACCCCGTCAAAAAGGCAATATCGTACAACGTTTCAACAAATTCGCGACGAAAAAGAAAAGGCAGGCCAAAACACTCCTGGTGCAAGCAAATGCAAAAACAGCAGCATTTGGTTGGCCTCAGACATGGAACAATCCAAAACCGGGAGGCTTGCCGACGATTTCTGAGGCCAACGCGGCGTACCCCACAGGCGGATCACTAGTGTGAAGCAGCAAAGTGGGAGAGTTGTGATCGCTTCAAGATCACTACTCGTAACGCCGAAAATGAAGAAGAAGAAGAAGAAGATTAGAGTACAACATCTGAAGGCTCAAAAATAAGGTAAACTATTGAAAAAAGTGGTGCCCGTAGCGTAACGGTTAGCATGTCTATTTATTTAAAATAAGTACATAGTCTCTTTTGTCTGGCTTTTTTCGACTACCTGCTGTGCATGTTTCTGATGCAATTAAAAACAGTTTTCTGATATAAAAGTCATATAACAGAAGAATTGAATTTTATTATCAAAATACGTGCTGTGTTAAAAAAGTTCATCGCGCGCTTCTTCCTTTTCATAGTCAGTTTAATCGACCTAGTCAGGCGGCTATTCGGGGTACTGTGACTAAATTTCGCACCATGATTGTTGGACATTAAACCACCAATACAGCACGCTTAGCAATGGATCAATTGAGAGACGGAGCCAGTCAATTGGCCATCTAGATCGTGCGAATTAAGGCCCAAAGGAATTTTTTTTTTTGGGTGGGACTTATTAGACCTCATGTATATAGAGCCCCGTTCGATTGATGAACTGGAAGCCAACATTGCAGCATTTATTCGTGAGATATCAGCCGATATGTTAGAAAGAATATGCCAGGATTGGACAAAGCGGATGAACCATTTTTTCTGTTCTGTTTTTTTTTTTAATTTTCACTAGTTATAAATGCATCATCATCAATGCATGTTTGAAAACATTTCTACTAGGGCAGGTCCACACACAAAAAAGAACGAATTGCAGAACGATGAAGCTCAGCTTTCAATTTTGTTCTAAATTTTCTCCCATGCCGATTAGTGCGTGGCCGACTGGCCGTCCCTTTAAACTAATATTTTAACAATAGTAAGCATAATTGAAAAGCTTACAACAATAGCTTATGCGGGACTTAAAATGGTAGTGGCCTAGGTCTTAAAGCTTAAGGCCCTTTTAGACGATCAATTGTCCGTTTGGTTATTAGTTCAGTAAAAAAAAAAGACAACTTTTGGGACTTGCATAAGTTTCAGTTTCAGTTTCAGTTGAACCCTTCAGTTGTTGCATTTATACATCAGTTTAAACGAAGGCTCAAACTAAAAGGCCCTTTAAGAAGGAGTGTACATAAAAAACAAGCAGGTTTGTACAATCGTAAATAACTCAACGTACAATTAGAATCAAGAGATGAATCTCCCAATAAAGGGCATTTATTTCATTTAGATAAAGATAAACGCTATTTGAATTTCTAGAAACAATCTCAAAGCAAGGTGTCAGAACCTCAGAAGTTAAGATATCATTTTCTGATCTTCATTAAAAATGAAAAAAAAAAAAAACATTTCATCTGAGAAGCCGAGTTAGGGAGTTAATTTATGTTAAACAACGAATATCTTACGATCTAGAGCCAATTTAGTAGTTTCATGAATACATCTGCAAAATGGGTACCTAATTTAAATCAATAAAATCCGCAGAGATATCGATGGCAACAATAAAATTTGTAATACTTAGTGGTTCAGAAAAAATTTACGAAATTTTCTCTAGATTTTACGAATCTAGATGCTAGACTTTAGTATAGGGTAGGCCATCTAGTCGAAATCGAAATCTATACCCAAAGTCAGTAACTATCGTTTTTGCTTGAGCAACGTTGGGAAATATTGAAATCTTGTTTCAAAAGTCAGGGACCGTAAAGGACCGATGTTATGCCAATATCAGTAACGATGCTTCCAATCAAGAGTAATATTACACAGGCAAACTATAATGCGATCAATGGCAGTGCAATTAAACAAAACCAATACTTTTAAATATTACCAGCAAGCACAAGTTTCGAGTTTGGTGAAAAGTACATACCCTCGTTAAAGAGCCGCTTTCAGAATTTTTTGAACATCACTGTAGTTCCCAACTATGTACACAAACATCTCATTTATTAGAATTTTCGAACACAATTTAAATTACCTATTAAACTCCTACTACTTTGTGACAGAACAAAAAGATCTTCTAAAAGTGTATAATTCAACCCATTGTTCGCAACCAAGTAATGCATCCCGTTGCTCCTCTCCTCTTCTCTAATTGTTCATTCAAATCTAATTAGAGAGCTACAACAACAGAAAAACGCAAAGCAGCGCACCCTGTACTAAAACTCTACAAGTCTATGTGTGCGTTTATCTTCAAACATGTTAGCCCATCCAAAACATCATTATATTAAAAGTCTGGTCGCGGAATAACAAACGACACAATTGTACAAGTAGCTGCCTCCCTGAACTCATCTAGACACTATTAGGGACGCACGGTGCGGCGCGCGGCGCGACGACGGACGGTAGAGTATGAAGAATTTCTCTTAGGTTTGGACTGCTTGCTGCTTGTGTTTATAAACTTGAAAACAGAGCTCAGCTAAGCCCAGAATAATGCGCGGAGTTGTAGAGTTACTGTGAGATCGACCCGACCATTCGTAGTTGAAACGTGGTGGAATCACAACGGATATCGAGTTTCTCTTCTTGTTCGTGGTCGCTCGATTTTATTTTCCTTTTTCCCTTTTTACTACATTTTTGTGGCTTTCCCAAAAGATTTTGAATAAATTGTTGTTTCGCGCGGGACTGCTAAGTTTAAATTATAAAATCAGCGTTTTACAAGTGATTTTGTTATTGGGAAACGCCTTTTACACCACACACAAGCACATAACATAGTCTAACTCACTAGCACGAAGAAAAGTAAAGTAATAATTGTTTTTATTTATCTATCAGTATCTTTCAGTTTTCTAACAAAAACAACTTTCAACTAAAACTTACTAAAATGGAAACGCATACACAAAATTAACACAGTAGTAGACTTTAGTTGCAACTTAAGTTGACGCGAGTGCAATAGACCATGGCTTTGAATGTGTGTCAGGTTGCATAGACTTAGACATGTCGATGGGAGGGATTAATAATTTATTATTCAAAAACAGGCGCCAATACTTCTTTGGTTTTTTCTAGTCTCCTTTTGTTCTTTGAGAATTTAAGCACCTGCTTCTAATATTAATCTCTGCATTTTTACAAAAAAAAAAAGAGGGACATATCGTGTTGATGTGTGTTTGTGTGTCTATTTCTCTTTTGGTAATTATTTTTCGCTATTTTCTTGAACTAAGCGTTAATTAACAAGCAAAATACAGGTGTGGCATGACGCGCTAGTATAATTCAATCGAATTGCTAGGAAAAATCAAGTTATTTGCCAGTGTTACCAGCTACGTCAGTGACTTAGTTACAAATGTGTAAAATACAAAAAAAACGAGCACCCAAATAGCTTTTCGTTTAGAAAAAGTTAAACCCCACCTTTTGAAAAATTCGTTTGACGACGATGAGCGCCGCACTATTAGAAAAACTATGACACACACGACCGAGTCATACTCATACGTCACTGTAAAATGCAAAAAAAAGCAACAATTCTTCAGATGGTATGACTCAGTTGAGTAAATCTAAATTTTTCGGTTCAGCCATCCATACAATAAGTGAATTTCCAAATTAATTATTAATTAATGTTCTGTTCGAAAACAATTTTCTAACCATTTGTTAGAATTTCGTTTGGAGAGAAGAAACAACATTGGCAACAGTGGTTTCGTCATTTTCTCTTTTTCTTAACATGTTCAAGGTACTCTTCTAACTCGCTTAACAGCTAGTTCAGTATTGGATTTGTTTGTTTACATTTTCCCACATAACATATCGTCACATCGTGGTCCCAAGAGTCTCGGCCATGTAGATATCTTACTTTGGTTAAATCAATACATTTTTTTTCTTGTTTTTTTACTTTTGTTAGAAGCTAACGAAGTTAAAATGCTTTCTCATAGAGAGTGAGAAGGAATTTCTTCACTTTTAACATCATTTGTTCTTTAGTAACGTGTTATACGTGAAAAGGGGACCCAGGTATGCTCATGTTCGCGTGCCCTACCCTTTGGCCTAATTGGCTAGAAGCGTAAAATATTACTGAATGAGTGGGTACTGGCTGGGACAACACAAAGCACTATCAACTTTTTGAATTGCGTGATTTGTTTTGATTATTGTTTATACCATAGGTTCACTGATTTTTTATCACCTTTTTCAAAACCAGCAAAACACATTGGCATGTATGATTTAATAGAAAAAATTTGTTAGCAACTTATGCAATCATCTGACTCACATCTTCAAAGAAACTGTATACATTTTGATAATAAAATAAACTCACTTACTGCAACCGTTTTTTTTTTTTTTAAACAAAAAAGTTGTAGAGAAACAATCCAATAACAATAATTAAAATTCGTTTGATAAATTCACTATTTGGGTACTAACTAATCGCAACTGATTTCAAAGAATTAACTCTTAAACACTTGGCTTGACTCCTACTATATAGTTTTGTTCTTTTGTAGGCACATATTTGCATCTTTAATAAAAAAAAAAAACAAATAAAACAGTTCCCATGTTCCGCTTTGTTGCATTAATACAAACTACAAACAATATTCTGAAGTAACACTCGTGTTCTTATGATGCAATCTAACATCAACCAGCTTATACCTACGTTTATTTTTTGATTTTATGTTACTTACTTTTTAGAGAGGTGTCATTGATTGGGCTGGCTTTCAATAAAATTGGAATAATTTAGATTTATCATGAATTACTTACGAAGTATAGGTATATGTGTGATGGAACTATATGAGCAGCTGACAGCAAACGAAATTAGATTTGGAAATGTTTTGAGTGTTAATTTTTGATGACGAACTTTAAGTTTGGGAGCTAAACAGACCTCATAGAATCATTGAAAAGGAATATATGGAGCAAATTCTACAAGTAAACAACGTTACAAGTAAACGCCTGTTTTTAGTTGTAAGAGTAATAGATTCCGCCGTTTAAAACATTCACAAGTTAAAATTTCTTAAAAAAATTGTTTATCGAAACCAGAATCTAGGACAAATCTGAGTATGTAGGTTAAATGAATAAATGAATGATTGGGGCCTTGCACTTCGACCTTCTGTTGTGCCCCAATTATGTAGGTTGTCCATGTCCATGTCCACTTTTGGCTTCTCTTTCCTTGAATTTGGATACAACACTTTTACGATCGCCAATAGACGATTTGGTTTTTTGGATCTCACCTAACAAATCATTGAATCAAATCCAATTCGGTTGCTGTCGGTTGTATTAAAATTATTCGACCATTCCTACTGTTGTCAAAGACGTTTATTTCATTTAATTATTTTTGTTTTTTTAGAAATATCAAGAGTGGAAATGTCGCCGGCCGATGATGCAACCTTCCCCAGTCCAACATCGAAAAAAGCCACCTACACATTAGTTGTACTTAAAATTTTAGAACTGGTAAGCTAACTTTACGACAACTATTCAATCCGATTGAGAGTAATTATTTTCAATTAAATATTGTTACAGTGTCTGGTTATATGCTGCATTGGACTGATAGATGATCCCGTTACACATTCACACATTCGAGTTTTCATTACACCACGCGTTGTTGCCCTCAGTTATGTGACCTTTGGCTGTCTATTAATTTATACGTCAATTTATTTAATTATGACTATGTTTGGCGATGTGTACGTGGACTCATAACCGATGTTGCAAACTCAATTAAATGTCTCATCTTTCTTTTCTTCTTCAATAGAACTCCATGGAAAACAGCCACTGTATGGTCATTCGTTGGTTTCTTTTTGGTTCTATCTACCACTGCACTCTTATTTAGAGATTGGTCAAATACAAAGGAACGCAATTACTGGGAGCCGAATACACAACGCTTGGACCTGGTACTGATTACAGCATGGGTTGCATTGGTTGCTTCCCTTGTGTACTTGGGTGACTTACTGGTGACGATACGTTTTGGATCTCGAGGAGATTTAGATTGAAATATGCTAACACACCATAATTTTTCGTATAATTAAGAATTAGTTTTAGCACACCGTTTTCGTGCATTGTTATGTTAAGTTTTTTTTTTTTTTTTTGATCTTACATCCCATCTTTAGCTACATTTACTTAAAACATAAAGCTGTTCATTATAAGCAGTTCGAAAAGCCAAACTAAAACAATAATTCGAATTAGAGTGCACTCAGCATGTGTCATATTGCCATCAATCATTTGTATAACGATTGTTACAGACAAAATAAAATTATAAACAACAAAAATAATGAGTGGATTTAATGCCAGAGCAGGTTGAATAGCAAAATGTATGAATTTCATTCCTAACACTTCTCCACCTAAAGTGTTCTCACGTACACTGTTTTAACATTGACTTTTTTCGAAACATGTTATTTCACATATTGGCAACAAATCATAAGAATAAATAATGAGGAACTTTAAATATAAGTGTACTAAAATCTTTTCTTTTTGTATTTAACTAGCTGACCCGGCGAACTTAGTACCGCTTAATAGTCGAATTTTTAATTTTTTTTTAATACTTATTCTGCTTTTCGGGGAATTTTATTCATTTACATTAGTATTTTTGACAGCCAGTATAGCTCATTAGCTCAACCAACAATGGAACAAGTAGTTTTGACCAACATTTGGAAATCTTTTTGAGAGAGTTCAGCCTTTGATTGAGTTAACTGACAAAAACTCTCAGGAAAGCTGATGTAACCAGTCAGCACGCCTATTCGAAATTTGCCAGTAACAATATCAATGAGTTGTTTAGAGAATATGTCTCCAGATTGATCATTCTGCAACATGAAACGCATATTCTTGTTTAAATGTAATACAGTCAAGGTGCTACGAATTTAAAAATGTATTTGCCTTAAACGTGGAACAACTAACAATGTTTGCCGAAAATCTCCTGCTAATAAAATCATTGCACCATCAAATCGGTTTTGGTTTTGTTCCGTTGATCATTTAAGGTTCTATCTAAAAACTTTTTTAATTTGTAATGTCCAATCGTGCATTCATCCCACACTATTAGTTTACATTTTAGCAAAACCTTTGCCATTCCAAAATTCTTGGAAATGTTGCAGGTTGCTTTGCATATTGAATAATTATTTCACAGCTGAATGGAGTTTTCAACTGCCTTGATGAGCAGTTTCATTGTTTGAGCCATTACCAAAGTAATCAAAAAGTTTTTCATGTACCACCAATAGCGTCCAAGAAGTCAATCCAAATTGATCAAAAGATTAACAAGTAAAAATCGCTGAAGCTTTCTATGTACCCTATGGAAATTTTCAACTGCTTTAATATGATGTTGGTAATACCTTCATTACATCACTACCTTCACTCTATAAGTGAAAAATATTTTTCTTATTTTGTAGCAATCGTGTCACGGTGTTCGAACTTGAACTCCTCCGAAACGGCTCGACCGATTCTTACCAAATTTTATATGCGTATTCAGTATAGGTCTGATAATAGGCTACTATCTATTTTTCATCCCCCTAAGTGATAAGGGTCATCTACCATTAACATTGTTTCTTTAATTTACACTGTGACACGAGAATTTTATATATTAGATCTAGAGTCTCAGTGTAAATGTCATATCAACTATGTATATTGTCAACTAAATTCATTATTAATTTGTTGGACAAAAATTATTTATTCTTATTTTATTAAGTGCAGTTTGCATGATTAGTTAATTAACTGATTTATTACACAACCTCAAAAGTACTCAACACGTGCCACTAGCTCCCGCAAACAGGTATTGTGTTGTAAGTATAAATTATTCTTAATCTTAAAATGTTGTTTCCTTCTAACGCCCGTAATTTTCAACAGATTCTAATGAATCTTGGTTACCTACTATCTATTTTTCATACCCGTAAATGTCGGCTCAGCAGATGGCGTTGCAGTTCGGTATCTACGTTATTTTACGAATCGGCTTAACCGATTTCGATGAAATTTTTTAAATATATTTTGTGGCTCCGAGAATAGATATACAACTTTTTTTCATACCAGTTTTCCCACAGGAACGGTCAGCTAGTCTTATATAAATTAATATTTCTCAATTCTATACATACTTCAAATCAAATTCGCCTACATATTTATAAAAGACAGACTAACAACCTTTTTCATTGACGAAAAGAGTTACTCCTTTATTCCAAAGATTAACTCCTTTCCTATTTCCCATGCTTCATTGAAAAAAAGGAATAAATCCAGGGATAACTTAAAGCCCCAAAGATCTACTTCCATTTAATTGGGAGATGTACAAAGTACAATTGCTGAATGGAAAATAATTTGCTTATTTTAAATTTGTCGTCCCAGCGTTAGGTTAAAAAATGCTATGAATTAAGAGGAAACAAGTAAATAAGTTAAAATTAAGTAAATTGCTGAAAAAAAAACAAATTGTGAAAATAGGAATTCCTGTATGTGAACATCAGCTAAAACCTAAAATTATTGTTTCATTGAAGAAAGTGGTTCTTTATTTGAGAGCAAAGCGTTCGAATTTCAATGAAAAACGTTATAACAAAACATGACGTTAACTTCAAATCTTAATTGCTCGGTCATAACACTGCGAAAATGCATAATGCAACTGCAGTTCATTGGTTACATACCTGAGTGGGACACTTAAAGAAGTATGAATTGAAAAACCATCACTGCTAAAGCGTTTTCCATACACAAAGCGATAACACAAACATGATTTACTAACGGATTTAAAATGGAAACTAAAAGTGAATCCGTACGGATTTAAATAATGTGTTCTTATTTCCGAACGGATTTACTTCTGATTTTATGCCACAAAAACTTTTTGGGAATGAAATTTTTGTGTTCACGGTTTACTTAGTTTATTATTTTTCATTTTTAGCAATAAATGATGTTCTACAGAATTCATCAATTCATCAATTCCGCTAACAAAATGATAAGCGAATTGAAAACGAACGAATTCGAAATTGAGAACCGCAAAAATTCTAAAACGGGAGGATATGGTATCCGAACGAAAATCAGAACAGGGGCCTATGACTATGTTTAAGGTCACACCAAATATATCAAAAACTATTGAATTTATAGAAATAACACGTAACCACCTCACCCTAAACGCTCGTTTTGATTACCAGTTGGTATCGTAGACGTTGGTGATAAATCAGCCTCTAAACTAAAGCATAGAAAAGAACCCCTAAAAGCATTTACCCAACAAAATAATAAGAATACTTTGAATTTTCTTCGTGAAAAGTGGAAATATAAAAGAAAAAACACATGGCAAATTAATACCACACATGCAAAACCGCTACTCTTAGCGGTGATAGAGTAATATATCCAAGCAATATATCCAACTAAACTAAAAGTATTCAAAAGACTCAGACTAGCTTACTCATACATTACACAAACATTTGTTGTTAGGACAGTACCTCCATTCTAACAACGCCTCATATCCTTAACACTGCCCACATCTGAATAATTTGCCCAAAACTAATTAATAAATCTATTTGTAATTGTACGCCCAAAATCGGGATAAAGATAAAACTGATTTGCATTCATTGAGAGAAAGTAACTGGCTATTTCAACCGAGCAGTGTATATAAAAGTCTATAGAAAAGAGAGACATGAAACGAAACATAATGACGATTGCCAAGAGAATCAATTGATTCAACAATTGAACTACCACCTATCAATTTAAATGTTTTCTTTGCTTTTTACTCTATCGAGTAGGCGCAATGATGTTTGCGGAGCACCTGAATTGAACTCTAACTTGGGACGGACAGAAATAGTAGCCAGATCTGGAGGGGTAACAAAATTTCCTCCAATTTTCAATTGTATTAAGAAACAGTCAGCTAATACTAGTTAAAGAACTCAATGAATATTTAATTAATTTACGATTTAATAAAAATAACAATAGTTAAGAGAAAACTACGAAAAGAATCTGATGCGAAGTTTGCAACCATGGAAAGCCTATAATTCGAAAAATTAAATTTGTATGTTTATGTATTGTTGTGGACCCTATAAATGTTAAATTGGTGTGGCAAGCAAAAAATTTGATTTATGGCAGTCGGCGATTGTTGATTGATTTTTTTGTTCCGCTATTCTTAGCATCAGAAGTTCTGAACTCAAAGAGGAAAAATGAGCAGCACCATAGAAGAATGAAAACGCGACGGTGTGGTAGCTTGATTAGTTGCATCATGACTACAAACGCTTCATTTACTTCTAAGGGGTCAGATGTCTCCCGCTTTTGAATATAAAAAGATTTCACTGACGCAAAAATCAATCTCCATCTCTATTCGGAAGCAAAATTTACATCTATGTACTAGTACGGGTATGCTTACCAGCAATTGGTAAAAGTTTGCTATGGCCTATATTTTACACGTAGGTTGGTTGTAGTGATGTGTAAAAGGAGAGTAAATAAATACAAGCGTCAACGACAACACTGTCAAGATCTGTGACTTGAACTCTTTGATTCACCCAAAACGTTTTCCAAAGATAAATTTGCAGTAAAGTTCGGAAGTGATTTCTTCATTTGTTTTCCAATTTTCGAGTAAAGGAGTGAGCACCAATCCATAAACAAACTTTGGACAATGGCATTACTAAGAATTGAGGCAAATATTTTCAAAGAGACTCACTCTCCTCATGAAACCAAGAGCTCCATTTAAAACGTACATACGTACAATCTTAATTTTCGATTTCAGAGTGTTTATCAAAGCTAAAAAACCTCGGTTTAAAGGCCAAACAATGTCAAGAGCTAACCAGCTATACAAGTATGTATGATTGTATGTCTTGATTAAGGTAGTATAATTATTGCCTACAAACGACTATTATAAAGAAGCACTAAACACTTTTAATAGAAAACAAATAATGATTTTCTTTGATGAAAAGAACAGCTGAAAACTTACTTGACTAGAATCATCACCAAAAACGTTATCAAAGAAATAAGTTTTTGGTGGTTCATTTGGTGTTGCGTTTGGTTTGATGACCGTAATCGATCGATTGATTTTATCCACTTTCACAACATTTAAAGCCGAATTTTGTATTTCCATTTTGTCCATGGGACGAGAACGAACAACCACTCTAACATTTTCTATTTCTTCTTGCTCCATCGATTGTTCGTACTGCAAAAGAAAAACAAGCAGTAATTATGGGGAAAATCAAAAATTAAAATTTGTCCTCTCACTAACCGGCATATAGAAAAGGTTTGATTTAGCTGCTTAAGACTTTATTATGATTTAATAATAAATAAATGTAGGTACTAAAACGAGCCTTGTATTTGTTTTTTAAGTGCTGAAAAAAAATGGAACTGCGCTTATCGAAACTCTGACGTTTAGGTTTGACATTGACAGCTGTTATGTTCGAATTCGAAATACAAGCTGCCAATTTATTGTAATTTCGAAGGTACTATATTTTGGTTTTCGACCGTTTTAATTACAAAAGAAAAGAAAAATGTGTGAGAAGCAGCAGTGCGGTTTTCGATTTTGATATACCTACATACATAATTTCAAAATTTAAAAAAAATATGTCAGCTGAACGTCAAACGTTCATAACGCATTCACAACTCTCTACCAGCGAGAAATTCAAATATTCACTTTATTTGTTGTTCACAAGAAAGTAAGTTTGTACTAAGTTTTATTGCGGAAATCAATTTATCAATCAAAAATTGAAATTTATCAGTAAACTCTATTGATGGTATTGTGAATATGATTTGTTATCGAACTATCGATGCATATCATATCAATCAGCTTTTTTGAATAAAAATATTGATTTTATGAAAATCTATTGGGCAGGTTCAAGAACGTATCGGATACGATATCCCGGATGCCGGTATCTTAGATACCTTTCAGAACATTTTCCAGATTGCAGCTCAAAACAGCTGTGAAATATAGAAATTCAACCTTAAAAAATAAAAAATAAAACATTCATCATCAACAACATCAATAGACCTGTTCACACTGAACAATTAGTTGGACAGACTTGGGCTTGAACAACCAATGCTTGATAGTGTGAACCCTTCAGACGACCGCTTGTACAACTTGTTGGATTGTTTTCAAATTTTTATGAAAATCTAGAAGTTGGATGGAGTGGAAGGGTATGTGACATAAAGTTGAACGATGAGCTTGATAAGTGTGAACGTAAACTACATCAGACCATCCAAATTCCATCAAACGAAGTCTGTCCAACTAATTGTACAGTGTGAACAGAGCTATTGGTAAACCATTACAATTGTTTTTTTTTTCGATTTTCCATGTAGCTTACCCCGGGGCTACACGATCAAGATATGGTAAGCCATTTACAATACATTCGAACTTTCTTACATACACAACCAAACTTTTCGAAACTTATGGAATATTGAAAGCCACCCGAGAAGCAGTTTCAGTAGCCATGAAATTGACAGCTTCGTCAAAAACCCTCAAAAAGAGAAAAGGGTGCCTGGAAAAAAACTTTGAATATCAAATTTCTTGTGGGTGCCATTTTGAAAATATATAATGATATGTCGATTGAAAGCCATTTGTATGGCAAGTTGTAAGTCGCCTACGTCACAGCCGAAACACGAACAGGAATTTGACATAGTGTATATGAAGGCTGATGGCTTACCATATCTTGATCGTGTAGCTGCAGGGAACTGACTTCAATACTGAAAAAATCAACATGAAATAAACGAAAACAAATTTGATCACTTAAAGCTGATCACTTAAATAGAAAAGTATACCAACATTTTTAGGATATCTTTAGATAGCTTTTTGGTAGAAATGGGTTCGTGACTCTGCTAAATCTTAAACATGTAAACAACAAAAAAGCTATTTGAATCCTATTATTGAATTGTCTCCGACCTTGTCCGAAAATGTAATTTTTTAGGATCAAAAATAACTTCTTTTGCCTAACAATTTCAATTTATTTACCTTATCGTTTTCTAAACAAGCAATTGATCTGTGAACAACCTGAACTTAAAACAGTATTATAGGAATTATGTGTTTTTAAGTAAGCTCTCAGTTGTGTTCAGTTTAAAATCAGTTTTTAGTTTTTTAGTGAAATTATTTCTCTTATTACTAGGTTCGTTCGCTGAAATTTACCCAGGGTTGACTCAGGTTTGTGTGGCATGGGTTTTCGGTTCTCAAGAAACGCAAAATCACAAAACCACCACACAACCCAATCAAGGAAAAACATGCAATTTGACAACACTGTTCGTTCTAAACTCCCCAGAAGAAAACCCCAGAGCTACTTCAGAGTGAGTTGTGACCCTCAACCCTCAAAAAACACTCAGATCGATATTAACGGCTAGTTTAAGGGTTTTTCAATGTTTTGCTTTTCGGTGTATGGTAATAGTGCTTGAAATAAATAAAAATAAATAAATAAATAGGGTGGCGCAACTGAGCGAAGAGCCCCTGGGCCTAGCGCATTTCTCACAACCATAAAAAAAAAAAAAAAAACCACTCGCTCATCGATCATCATAAATGCACACGTTTTCATACTCGTAGTTAGTCTCATTTTTAGTATCATTTCAGAACAATCAGTACGAATTTAATACATTTTTACTTATTTATTTAAAACTCAGTTACACGAAAAGCCTATGTAACAGATAGCCCTGGCAAAACACGAAGAGATAGCGATAGCCCTTGATGGATAAGACTTCAGTTCTATTTAGGCTCCAACCATTCAGTCTTATTGTGCCTTGAGAACGATTAGTTATGGGGAACATTCGCAAATGGTCTGCTGTCACTATCAGCATTTGTCTAACGCGTGCTACCACTATAAGTGGTGTTTCTGAACAATCTATTTATTTAAAAAAAAAAAAAAAAATCATAACACAGACTAGGGGCCTAGCCGACTAGACAACCTTCGGGATCTTTAAAGTTCACTGAAACAACTAATTATATAAATATTAATTGGTTTTGTTTGTTTGTTTATTATATGCACTGCATAGTGCGACTTTATAAAATTTATTCGTTGCTACGATAAGCTGTTATCAGCTGAAAATATTATAGGTTATATTAATCAAACGAATTGAAAGAACTCAGTTTACGGTATTCAAGGCATTTCACTTTCATTTCTGATAAAACTTATCAATGAGGATACTTGACAATGTGATTGGGAAATACCCATCTACTTTATAAGTAGGTGCGGTACAAACTACAACAGGATATAGGTAGGTAAGTAGTGAATAATACCTTTTGAGAAGAATTAGCAAAAAAAAAATTAGTTTCCCTTCACGGAATAGCAAAAAGCTATAGCTTAAGCTTACAATAATAATAAAATTAGTGCCACCCTATAATATTTTTTTTTTTTTAAGTAGATATGTATTTATGTTTACTCTCTTTGAAAGACCTAAACTCGCCCTGTATGTCTAACTGACTGTTTTTTGAGCCATGGGTGTTCTGGCTTTTGCTGTTGCGAGTTTAGGTAATGATAGGGCTGCCAAATGGCTTGCATTTTTGTTCTAATGACAGGGATGTATGCTGATTTTGTGATTAAGCGTTTTTTAAGGCCATAAAAATCCAGGTTTTTTGATAACTCATAGGGTTGATAACCTGGGTCAACCCTGGGTAAAGTTCAACGAACGAGCCTATAGCTCACAAAAAATTTTCTTGAGGAAAATATTCACTTCGATACTATTTTTATTTTGAAAATGTATCTGTGCTTCTTGAATGGGTTCTCTGTTCTACTTTAAACCGATAAGCGCCATTCACTTATCAGAATCCTGAGATCTGATTTTTTTGCACCAATGCAGTGGTACTCTTCAAGAATGCTGCCCAATGCGATATTACATGTCGTAATCTAGTTCTATTTTGAAACTATGCGCACGTGCTTTACTTTTTACTTCAATAAAATTGAGATAAGCATGGATATCGGCTAACGAACTCCACAATTAACAACCA
Source organism: Melanostoma mellinum (assembly GCA_914767635.1). Classification (NCBI taxonomy): domain Eukaryota; kingdom Metazoa; phylum Arthropoda; class Insecta; order Diptera; family Syrphidae; genus Melanostoma; species Melanostoma mellinum. The sequence continues at coordinate 264,176,169 of OU612058.1, read as the reverse complement.
CAACAAGACGGGATATAAAAAAGAATTAATTGGCATTAAGAATTCACTTTTCCAAATTCTAATTTATAACGCAGAAGAAAAAAAAGAGTGTAGAGTGCGGCACTCTCGACAATCAGCCTTATTTATAATTGCATAATAAACTCCGAACAACTTTGAAACACGCTTATTCATTGAATAAAACAAAAATCGTATATTTATAATCTTTATAATCATTTTTCGTCAGTGAATAAGGGCTGAATAGCTTAAACGCCGATATGCGTGTTTTAAGCGTGTTTTAGCGCATAAATGTCATTTGATTTTGGGTATTGAGTTGTCATTCAGTGGTTTATTTGCAACTTTGAGAATTTTAAAAATAGCTAAAATGGAAATGTAATGAAATGACGATGATCTTTTAACGTTCTGTTTATAAGTGGTGCAGTATATGTGCATACCGATTTTGCATCTGTTCCAGATGAAACCAAAGTTTTGTCGATTTGATCTTTCCTAACAACAATGATCCCACAGACCGACTGTTCGATTTCCATCAGATTATCGAAAGCAATTAATTGGCTCAAAATCAGCAAAATGCACAATTAATTTTATATAAGAAAGAATCAAGCTATAATGATGATTAGATTTGATTTATTATTATTTTTATTAGATTAGATTTATTATTTCGTAAATTTGGGTACATAATTAACAATAACAGTTTAAAAGCTTGGCTTTATGCCTGGTTGACAAAACATAATTATTTCTATGAATTAGAAGAAAATAAAAAGAAAATCTTCATTAATTTAAATTGATTGATTTTACTATTGAATAGATAGTGTACTATAAAAGCAGTAACTATAAGTTCAGAAGGTTTCAGTCATAATTTTGTGTCTATAATTTAAAGCAAGTTTGCAGTAGAGGTATAATTTTGGTACTTCAACTTCATTAAGCATTCGTATAACTTCGTTTTCCGTTATGAAATCGTTTCCAAAAGTGTTACGTCTGATCTCCTTCAGGACAGGACATTTTCCCATAAAATGAAAAGTATCTTCTCTTTCGTTTAAATTACAGAGCGAGCAGATAATAGGTAAATCTGGTCCATGTGGCATGAAGTTTAGCTGCAATAGTTCACCTTGTAACCTGGCCATCATCGTAATTTCGTTGACTCCATTTATGTCCTGAAAATAATTCCTCTCATTCAAATTGTGATTGAGTCTACAATAGAGTTCTCTATGCAGCGATCCTGTTGCGTTATTCAGAAAACTTTCTCTACACTTGAGGTCCACCGAAGAAATAAGCTGATAAAGCGTTTTTTTCCAATTAATGAAATCATTATTATCCAGATTCAGGTCAACCTCACAATCTCTGGCTAAGTGCATCCATTCAGCATACCAACTTGTCTTAGAATTTATGACTTGAAGAGCTGCTATTTTGAGAAGTCGATGATTTTCCATTTTCATAACTTTTAAAACATAGTCAACTTGCATTTTTAGTGTTTCTATGAAAAGAGGCGATAAACCTGTTTCCAACATAACCATGTAGTTGGGCAATGTTTGGTGGCAGTCCAAAGATTCGTTTAATATAGTAGCGCAGAAGCTTCTCCACCGTTTCATATTGCTTAGCTCCCCAGATTTGAGCTGCATAAAACAATATTGATTTTGATACCGCTTGAAACACTTGGAATTTGCTACTATGGGCAATATTTTTGTTATAAAAGCATTGTTTCCACGATGCGCTGATCGCACATTTGGCCTTCCCCAGCTTCTCCTTCAAGTGCTTCTCCATATTTAAGTTCTTTGTGAGGTAAAGTCCAAGATATTTGTATTCGGTAACAATTTCAATGGCTAGGTCATTGTTATACCATTTTTCATTGGCACAGTTTCTACCCCCTCCATTCTTAAAAATCATAATTTTTGACTTTTCCAAATTCACTGTCAAGTTCCAAAGTCTGCAATACTGCGAAAGCCGATTCATCACGAGCTGCATAGATAAAGGTGAAGAGGCCAAGATAACGATGTCATCAGCGAAAAGAAGAGCCTTAATCGTTTGTCCTGCGTATTCGATTCCACTGGGCAAGCTTGTAACTAAGTCTTCTATAAACAGTGCAAAAAGACTTGGGCTTAATGTACACCCCTGTCTTACTCCTGATTCCGTCCTAAACCATTCAGACATCTCTTCCCCATTCCATACTGAAGCCATTGTGTTCTCATACAAGTTCTCAATAACTCTCCCAAACTTTCTCGACAAACCGATACCATATAGTTTATAAAAAAGACTTTGTCTATCAATGTTATCGAACGCTGACTTAAAATCGACAAAAAATGTATATAATTTTTGACTTTTGTTGAGAAACGATTCAGCTCCTACTCCTTAAAACAAAGAAATGGTCTATCGTTGAATAACCTGGTCTGAAACCTGCCTGGAACTCGCTCAGAAGGTTATTATCATTGAACCAGGTGATGAGTCGTCTTTGTAGTATCGAAGTGAAGATTTTGTATGATGCATTTAGAAAGGATATGCCCCTATAGTTAGACACTTCAGCCAAGTTATCTTTTTTGTAGATTGGAAAAATAATCGATTGACAAAAGTCCTGAGGAATCGTCCCGGTTTCCAATACATTGTTGAATATTACTGCTAGCCAACCAATTAACTCCATTGTGCCACGCTTATAAAATTCAACTGACAACCCATTCGCTCCTGCTGCTTTTCCTTCTTTAAGCTTTTCCACAGCTAGAATTACCTCTTGCTGTGTTATGTTGGCATCCAAAACATCATTCCTGAAATTAGGAGCAGCATAATGAAAGCTAACTGCTTCCTGAGTTGGATTCAACAAGTTCCTGAAGTGTTCAGCCAGAAGATTTGCGGTTATATCACAATGAATGGTGAGTCGTTTGCCATTTAGATTCCTTACCAAGGTCCAAAATACCTTCGAATTTCTGCATTGTGCTAATCTGTTGGACTCAGCTTCAAAATACTCCATTTTCTTACGTTTACACAACATCTTGTAGTCGCTATTTGCTTGTAAGTACTGGTTATTGATATATCCGTTAGACACATTCTTATAAGCTCTAAGCCAATCAAATGATGAGTCTCTGGCTTTTTTGCACTCAACGTCAAACCATGGGGCCGTATGACTTCCTCGAACATCCCTGTTCGAAATGGTGGTCGGATATGACGCCTTGATAGTTTCATCTAACTGTCTTAAATTGAGTGTACGCTGAGATTGACTAAGAGCCCTGCTAAGCTGTGCTTGATACTCAATCGCATTAGATTCTTTCCATTTAAGCTTTGGTAAAACGCTCATTGTTCTAGTTGATTCGGGTATCCTGGCCGAAAGTTCAAACGTTACCACTACAGGAAGATATAATGATGACTTTTTTAGTTTATGCTGTTGCATATTGACAAACATTGGCATGGCAGCGCACAGAATTCTATACATTTTTTATAATATTGCTTTTTTGCCATTATCTTACAGAAAATCATCAAGTTGTTTTTGTTGACAGTTTTAAACATTGAGAAACCAGATTAGAGAGTTTCTTTGTGATTTTGACATAAGGTATGAATAACTATAATGGGCGATGAAAAGGATTATAAATAATGATTTTTTATTTGCTGAATAAAGTCTTAATAAGTTCTTATTCACTATGAATAACTATTATGCGTTTTAAGCGTGTAATAGCGAAATCTAATAAATACGGCTGTGAGTTTTCGGCTTTAAAAGTAATAAGAAGACAATTCATTTTCAAGACTTTAATGGTCACATTGTTCTGTTCTATATTGTTCGTATTTCCGTAGTTCTCTTTCCACTCCTGTGGTGTAAGATTTTTTCATATTAGCGTGATTTTGTGCAATCAAGTTGTAATGCAGTACTTAATAACAGAAGATAATTTATGACTTCTTTTTGCTATATTCACTAGTTTTCCAAAAAAAAATTTTTAAATAAGAAGACACTTTCGATGAACGCACGTGAAGACACTTACGACAAACGTCGAATGTACCCTAAAAAGAACGTGCCAAAAAGAAAAGCCCACGTAGAGGCTATGAAATATGACATAAAACGTATGAGTTTTAAGCTTTAATTAAAGTTTTGGAGTTTAACGAAATCGTCTTTTTTTAACGAGGAGAACCCGAGAGTCATATGTATACCACTGTTGAAATGCATTTTGTGATTGCCAACTGTACATAAATTATGAAGATTTAGTAAAATCGCATAAAATATCTAAAAAAAAAAATTAAATGAAATATTCCAAAGTTTTGTAGCAAAAGAGTTAAAAAATGCTTTGCAAAAGATTATAAATGCAACGAAAAATGGATACGTCCAATGGCTGCAGCTCAATTCCATTTTCTGGGCAAAAGTCTATACCTCTCAGTCCATGAGTTGATTTTATAAGTCTTAAATACAATAAATACAATGTTACTATACAAACAATCAGAGAAATATATTTCTTGTTTACAAAATAAAAAAGTACTTAAACTGCATTGAAAATAACTAAATAACAAGTTCAACAGAGTTATCTCTTTTTGAAATAATGTGCAAAGACCATTTTGTTTTGAAAAACAGTGCATTTCAATTGCCTCCCCTGTTTCAAAATTCTACATAAAGGGCAAAGCAATTTGCACTGTAAATCAAGGTCAGTCGTACATAACGGAATATAAGTTTTTTCTGTTTACTTTAAGTTGCTTATTAGAATTGATTATAAAACTTTTCCTTGAATGTCAAGCTTGGTTTAGAAGCAATCTGTCCCACGTGGTAACACAGTTTTCTTAACCAGTGTTGACCTTATACAATCCAACCAATGTTAAAAATACAATTGATTTTCAATTGACACTCAAAAGTGAATAATTGATCATACGTTTTACTGATAAAGATGTTTTGTAGTCTTTTGTAGTGGGTCACCACGCTTATTTTGCCCTGCAATAAGTAAGGCCAGTTAAAATAATCAAAATTAGTCAAAAGGCCCCAGAAAGGTTCATGGGCCATGCTAGATAACTGGTATATTTTCTGCTGGATTTCTTTTATGTTTTATTGAAAAATTTTGGACAATAGACTCCTTCCGAATCTTATATTTTAAGGTCAAGGAAGCTACGTGCAATAACACTTATCACAATATGTGTATATAATTATTTTATGACTTTGTGTTGCATAAACGTGTTATGCGATAATGATGACTTCTGACAATGTGTTCGAGTTGATTGAGTTGATGTGGTACTTAATATTTTAATATATTGATGCTATAATTTTTTTTACTTTAATATACTCGTAAGTTCTTAGGCGCCTGTAAAATAAGATTACATCAGCTTTTGGCGATAACACTTAAGTATATGAGCAGATTTTGGTTGTAATTGCTAAGTTAGCTGATTTAATTCTGAAATTAGTTTTGTTTACAAATATTTGTTTACACAAAATAGTGTTGCTGTCTTAAAAAACAAACTCATCGCAATTTTGACATGATAACAGATTTTGTAAAGTTCATTAAATGTCTATTTTTCAATAAATCAAATCACTTATTTTCAAATCACGTTGTATTATCATTATCATAAACAAAAATTTTATGAGCGAACACACTTAGGACCATGAACTTACGACTTACCACCCCTAAATATTAATTATTATTTTCAACAGAAGAAAACAATAAGTGCCTTACCTACACCTAATCTTTGTAATTGACAATTGTGTTTGATAAGTGAATGAAATGAATATATTCATGTACACCTCTATAGCTAATACCTGCTAAGTCACGAACATTTTTAAAAGCTCAAAAATCATATATATTTTTCCTTATCGTTACTTATTTTTACTTTGTTTTTTTTTTTATTTATTTTTTGCTCATCTTCCAACTCAATCAAAAATGTTTCTAAAAAACGGCATCATATGGTCTAGCCGCCTTAAATAAAATAATTTGTAAATTAACTTTATAAATTATTTCAATAAATAAAATAACTTATCTATGCGAAAAGCTGTGAGCACTTAGATCGATGCTGGCATTTAACACTTACATAAAAAAGCGTTTAAAAGTTTTACCAAATACCAAATTGAAGTTCATAAAACCCCCTTTACGTCACTTTGTTTTTTTTTTTTTTTGTAAAAACTCTACAGCCTAGTAATAAATTAATTTATTTAAAAAAAAACTTTAAAAGCTTTAAAATAACGATTACTGGCCAAAATATGTTACTTAAAACTGGAAAATACTTATACACTTTAATACTATACTGGGTGTCCCGTTATTCGTGTTACATGCTTTGGGATGTGATTCTTGGTCATATTCTAAGAATAAAATTGTTGTTACAGTAAAGTCCGTTTCTCAACAACACTTTTTGACAATTTAAAAAAGGTTAACTTTGGTGTACCCTACGCTGTCCTTAATTCGATTTATCTGTCAATACTGATGGTAGAAACTTAATTTTTTGTAATAATAATGATCTTTAAAACTGTATTTAAATTCGGCTCCTAGGCTTAGGGTTGTCAGATTTTCACAATTTAAATGGTGTTCAAATTTCCTACCCCAGCAAAGTTTTTGAGGTCATTTCTTTTCAGAAAATGCCTGTTAAACATAGAGTTTTTTTTTGCAGATGAACAAAACAATAATAAAAACAAATTTCACTAATAAGTGCACTCAAAAACTTATAAGAGGTGACAGTTTGCCTAATCAATGGAGGGAAAGTTTTCTTCTTCCAATGTACAAGGGAAAGGGAGATACCAGAAGCTGTATCGTTCGATCAAGTTGATGTCCCACACTATGAAGATCGTTGAGCGGGTTTTTGATAGCCGACTGCGGAAAATAATAAGGCTGTCTGATGACCAATGCGGGTTTGTCGCGGGTAAGTCAACTACAGACGCAATCCAAAGCATAAGGATCATTATGGAAAAACACCGAGATGCCTTAGAGGATTTGCATATTGTGTTGGTTGACTTCGAAAAGGCATTCGATCGACAACCACGAGATCTGATATGGGTGGCCCTCAGACACCGAGGAGTTCCTGAAGCCTATGTGCGAATAATTATGGACATGTACGAGGGAGCAGTTACAAAAGTGAGATGCCCAGCTGGAGTCACCGAAGAATTCCAAATAACAGTAGGTGTACATCAGGGAAGTGTCTTGAGTCCACTGCTCTTTATTGCTGTTCTGGATTATTTGCTCGAAGGAAAAGTAACGGACAATAAAGTACAACAATTATTCTTTGCTGACGATGGAGCCATCATAAGCGAGGATCCTACATCCCTGCAACGAGCACTTGACGTTTGGATTGATGTTCTGGAAGGAAATGGGTACCGTATTAGCGCTAAAAAGACTGAATACCTGTGCTGTCCTTTTTCTGATCCAGACAAGCCTATTCCAGACATTTATTTGAATGGAAATGTGCTTCCCAAGTGTGAAAAGTTTAAATATCTGGGATCTATGATCAATAGTGAAGCATCTTGTGATGACGACATCAATCATCGAGTAAGCGTAGGGTGGATGAAGTGGCGAGAAAACTCCGCTATCTTCTGTGATCGAAAAATGCCCCTAAGCTGAAGGGAAGACTCTACACAGCAGTTGTCCGTCCAGCTCTGACATACGGTTCACAATGTTGGACAATGTACAAAAAGTATGAGAGCAAATTGACGGCAGCCGAAATGAAGATGCTTCGGATGACAGCAGGAGTAACAAAGCTTGATCGAATTAGAAGTACTAAGATCCGTGGAAGCCTTCATGTCAAAAGTACCATCTTGGACAAAATTCAGCACGACCGGCTCAGTTGGTATTGTCATGTTCAAAGGAGAGATCCGCAGAACCCCGTCAAAAAGGCAATATCGTACAACGTTTCAACAAATTCGCGACGAAAAAGAAAAGGCAGGCCAAAACACTCCTGGTACAAGCAAATGCAAAAACAGCAGCATTTGGTTGGCCTCAGACATGGAACAATCCAAAACCGGGAGGCTTGCCGACGATTTCTGAGGTCAACGCGGCGTACCCCACAGGCGGATCACTAGTGTGAAGCAGAAAAGTGGGAGAGTTGTGATCGCTTCAAGATCACTACTCGTAACGCCGAAAATGAAAAAGAAGAAGAAGAAGAAGTGCACTCAAAAACCCATACATTTTATGATACTTGAAAAAATAGAAAAGTAAATTTTTAAAAAAAAATCCAAAATTAGATTTTTGACCAAGAATCATAAAATATGAGTTTTTTTTAGTGTACTTATTAATGAGTTTTTTTTTATTATTGTTTTGTTCATCTGTAAAAAATAAAGAAACTACAGGCATGTTCTGAAAAAAGAACTCAAAGTCAAAACTTTGCTGGGGGAAGAAAATTTTAACACCATTTAAAATCTGGCAACTTTTAGCTTATAGGAGAGCCAAATTTAAATACAGTTTTAAGGATTATTATTTTCACAAAAAATTAAGTCTTAAATTAGGTCTCTATCATCAGTATTGACAGAGAAATTGAATTTAACATAAATCAGGGTACACCAAAGTTAGCCTTTTTTAAATTGTCTAAAAGTGATGTCAAAGTTGAGAAACAGACTTTACTGTATAACAATTTTTTGACCAAGAATAATATCCCAAAGTATGTAACACGAATTACAGACATGCGACAAAAGCTCAGGACGGTAAGGTTGAGTCAATGCAAGAAAAAATCGTATGGTCTATCTTTCTCAGTATAGGCGGGCAAGAAAATTTATAAAAAATTATTTGTTATAACAAAATACAAGTGCTATCATAAGAAAAATACCTTTAAAGGAACCATTGGTATTGTAATTTTGCTGAGATACCTGGTAAATGAAAGATTAGTAAATTTTTCAAGCTTGGTTGAATTTAAAGCTCAACCTGCATGGAAATGGAATGGGAAAGTTATTCGCATGTAATATCCCATTTTCAAGTACGCACTTGTGAGAGGAAACTAAAAGGCACACTCTTTGTATTCACTTTTTTATTCGTAGATTCTATTTGAATAAAAACTTCTCACAATGAAATGAGCCATTCAGGAAAAGATAGCTACTATTCCTTGTTTTTTGGTACTTGGAGGTTTATTTATTTTATTTTTATTTTATTGTTTTATTGTTAAGTTTGCATTTTAAGATACAATATCTTATAATCTAATACAAACATTGATTTGAAAATTAATCATAGACTACAATTGAAATTTGAAATTTGTTCAGAGCTATTATTATTTGAAGTTAAAAATTTTTATTATATAATTATTCATTCATTTTAATTTTAAAATTGATTTCACGAAATAGCTAAAGAGCAAATTCAATATTATTTTTCATTGATTTATCATTTACAATTTAATCGGCTTTAATAAATATATATTTACAGTGATTTTAGAGTAAATTTAAAAGCATTTAAAGGCATTTATATTCTGCAGGTGTTATTGTAATGAAAGGTGTCTCCTTAGATCATTTTTAAATGACTTCATTGTTCTAGCAACCCTTATATTGCGCGGAAGATTATTCCATAGCCGTGTTGCATGGACGAAGAATTGTCGTTCGGACGTTAAGCAAGTAAAACGAAAAGGTAAGATTTGTTGGGATCGAATTGATGAGGACATTTGTATCTTGGAAAAAATATAAGAAGGCAGATGAGTGTGCATAGTCCGAAACAGTAAAATTAGTGTTCTATACCGAATTAAGTTATCGAACGTCATACCATATATAGATTTGGCGAACGAAGAAACATGATCGAATCTTTTGAGACCATATATGTATCTTGCAATACTATTAAAGGCCACATTGAGTTTTCTTCGTGTTGCTTGGTCAGGATTGCAGAAAATTTCACATCCATACAAAAGTATAGGTACCATCATTGATTTAGCTAACATTAGCCTTGTTTTGAGTGGTGTATAGTAGTGTGTTGGCCACAGTCTGCGGAGTACTCCATATACTTTTCCAACAGCTATATTTACGTGCGTCTCCCATGTAAGTGACCGATTGAACATTACTCCTAAATTTTTTGCGGTCTCGACATACTCTATTGTAGCACCATCTAATTTCAATTGTGGAAGTTGTGAAGAGTCAAGAGGCTTCTTTGAGATAACAAGACACTTTGACTTGGCTGGGTTCAGAAAAAGACCGTTGTACTTGGCGAAATTTGAAATGTTTTGTAGGTCACGGTTAATATCGATGATACAGCTGTTAACTTGTCCAGCGGAACAGGGGAACTTAGTTTCCCAGAAAGAATTGATGTTTTTAAACATCGGATTTTACTTACGACAGTGTTTCGTAACGTTCGATAATTTTGTCGAAATATCTCCAATCTATATTTTTTCCAATTATTGTATTCACGATCACGTTGCTGCATTAACTGATGAATTTCATGAGTAAACCAAGGCCTATGCTCATGTTTACGTGTATATATACGAACAGGAACGTGGGCATTAAATAATGATAGAGTTTGGGCATTAATAAAGTCAATTTGATCGTTAGGGCACGGCAAATAATAAATTTGGTTCCAATCAATGGAGCGTAAATTTTGTTCAAGAATATCGTATTCAATATGTTTGAAGTCCCTGTATTTAAAAGTTGTGTCTTCATTCTGAAAATGGAATTCAAAAGCCATATAAATTAGATCATGTCTTGAAAAACCTGGTGCAGATAGCTGATTCTGAAACAAAACTTTACGTAAATCACTCACGAAACAGACATCTAAGAGCGTGCTTGAAAATTCAGTAAAGTGAGTTGCAACAGTTGTATTCAGAGGGAATAGGTCAAAAGTTCTCATTCCATCAACTAAACAACTTTCCAACAAGAGATTACTGTTAAAATCACCACATATTAAAATCTGTGATGATAGAGCAGATATTTCTTCCATAAATTTAAAAAAAGGCCCAAGACTAATATATTTATTAGGTCGGTATACTGTTCCTAATAGAAGCTTGTTTTCACCATGCCCTATATCTACAAAAACATATTCAATTTCACTACCCGTTTCAGAAATATATCTAAGTTTGCATGGAATATTTTCACGCACATACACTGCAACACCACCTCCATTGCGACCATGTCTATCCGATCGATAAACCTTATATCCTTCCAGTTTACACATAGCGTCATTGTGGATATTTTTGAACCACGTTTCGGATATACAAATCACATCAACTTTCCTACCACCAAACACAAACCTGAACTCATCAATTTTAGGTAGCAGACTTTGTGCATTCAAATGACATATTTTTAAACCACTACTTTGATTTGCCAAGACATTAACCATCGAACGCAAAACTCCGTCACCGGACGTGGGGCTCATTGTACGAAAATTTAAATTATTCATAACAAAGAAAACAGAAAATAAATTCTATTTCAATTTATCTTGAAATTCCAACAACAATGCTTCAAGACAGATTTACATTTTGAAGTGAACTCGTATACGTTAGACGATGTAACAAGCTTTTTAACAATAAATTTAAATTACTAAATTACATGTTGTGCCAACAATAATAATTGCTCGATTTTTGACAATACGCTTTTTAGATTTATGCTTATAGTCTATTGATTATGTCGTAAAAAAGGGCAGATAAAGGAACTCGACATTGAGTGGACTTTTATTGCATGAATCGATTAATGAGTTAATTTTATAGAAATAGCCGAAAGTGCTATTAAATTAGAGGGTGCGATTCGGAGATATGGGTTCTAAACCATCTTCCTTCGTTTTTTCAATATATCTCGAGAACGAAGCAAAATTTTGATGCAATTCCAAGGACGTTTTTTGTAGAAAACAAATTTTCCCAACGAAATGCATCTTTTAAAAAATTATAAAAAAATATTTTTTATCCAAAGTAATAAAATTCCCGACAGAAAAAAGGCCATTTTTTCCAATTTTTGAGTTTTGTCAGTTTTTTTAATGGCATTTCTTCCTGGTTGCAGATAGGTATAGGCAATGCTTCATAAAAAAAGAAGTAAATAAAATTTCCTATAAAATGCTATTTTAGAAAATTTTCTATGTTTGAAATTCACCGAAATATTGCCATTTGAACACAGACATTTATCGTTGTTTTTATCCTTTTTATAATGACTATATTTATTTTTGTTTTGTTGAAAAAAAGCATTTTTTACTCAATGGAAAGGTTGATAGTAAGTAAAATAATTTACTTGAATACAACGTCAAACAAAGCTGAAAGACTTGATGCTGTGCATCAACTGCTTAAAAAGGCACGAAGGGGTTTGTTGTGGACATCATAAAAGCGTCGTTTGCCCAAAGAGGGCGAATAAAGAGGTACGCGTCGTCAACACCGTTCGAGATTCTAAGAAGTGGGTGAAACGTCAGCGTCCAGAAAAAAAATTGCAATCAATATCCCAAAGCCTTGCTCCACCAAGGCCTTCGAACTCAACATAACCTTTTCGCACTAAACAACTTCCAACTATAACAGAAACAGCGAAGCAACTGTTCTTTCACCATGCAGACGGTGGTGTTCAGACAATTAACGATGAAATACAGTCAAAAAATAAAAATCCATTTAGAAATAATCACGTGGTAGATATTGCTAATAATGTCGCTTCTGTACTGACAAATGAAAATTCAAATATAGACAAATCTAAGAAACTAAAATTGGCACTGCTTCCAACAGCAAAGTTCCAAATTCTGACGAGTAATGGTCCTTCTAAAATCGTTCGTGCGTTGTGCGACTCTGGGGCTCAGGTTAATTTAATTTCAAGAAAGTGCGTGCAAAATATTGGCATGAAAGTTCATCAGATTCAAACCAACATCAGCGGGCTTGGTAGAAACTCTCGATTGAAAACATATGGTGTCGTTTTCGTTGAATTGTGGTCATGCGACATGAAAAACTTGACGTTACTATTCAGATGGTTGTAGTTTCGAGCCTAACGAATAAGCTACCGGGTTCTAAGTTACCTAAATCGTGTTGAAAGTGAATGTAAAAACACTTGTTGCTAAAACACTGTACCAAAAAGTATTGAAATCAATCAATGTTTCTAATGAAATTATGCTTTTTATTTTGTGAAAAATAAAGTTCACTCTTCTTCTTCGTTTACTATAATATAGTTGATTGCTTTGTGTTTTATTTTCGAGAAGTTTCGCTCTTTAAATAATTAATTTCTTCAGGTTATGGGCCCAGACTACGTATATAAGCCATTACAATTTTTTTGAAAACTTAAAGAATTTTTAGTTTTGAATTAACGATTTCGAAAATGGCTCAAGCTGGACTTCCTGGAATTGAAAAATTAAAGGGTCGGGAAAACTACGATACCTGGAAGTTTGCTGTTCAAGCATATTTGGAACATGAGGACTTATGGTCATGCGTCGAAAAGGAAGGTGAGGAAAATGCAAGAAAAATATCCATGGCGAGATCGAAAATTATTTTATTGGTTGATCCGGTGAATTATTCACATATTCAATCAACTAAGACGGCGAAAGAAGCATGGGATAGTTTGCAGAAGGCCTTTCAAGACAACGGATTAACGCGTAGGGTAGGTTTGCTACGAAAATTGTCTACCACAAGGTTAGAAAATAGTTCATCTGTCGAAGAGTATGTGAATACTATAATAACAACTGCTCATAAGCTCTCGAGTGTTGGATTAGTAATGAGCGAAGAATGGATAGGAACGATTTTGCTGTCAGGCTTACCAGAACAGTATAAGCCTATGATTATGGGAATTGAGAGCTCTGGTGTGAGTATCACAGGTGATTCCATAAAAACCCAGATCCTACAGGACGTAAGAACAGAAGAAGAAGTCGATGCGGTAGCTTTTTATTGCCATAACGGGAAACGCAAGCAATTTAAAAACATGGCTAATTTTAAAAAGAATAGTTCTAGAAACATCGAAGGTAATGGAAGTGTTGGACCTAGATGCTACCAATGCAATAATTATGGGCATTTCGCAAGAGACTGTCCTTCAAAACAAGGCAAATGGAAAGGTGGTCAACAAAATTCAAATGCTCTGTATACATCTTTTGCTGTTTCTTTAATGCAGCCTTATGCATGGTACATTGACTCCGGAGCATCAACACATATGTGTTCAAATCCAAATTTGATGTCAGATGTCAGTCAGTCTACCACCAGTGAAGTTGTGGTTGCAAACAACATGCGGTTAAATGTACAGAGCACAGGGAATGTGTATTTGCCAATTTCTGCTCAAAATGGTTCAGCGTTAAAAGTGGAGAACGTTTTGTGTATTCCCGAACTTTGTGCAAATCTTTTGTCTGTAAGTCAGATTGTCAGCAAGAAAAACAAAGTTGTGTTTGATGCCAACGGCTGCATTTGCAATTGTTTAAATTGGATTGCCCAGTGAGTGATAAGTGTTTGGTCACTAGCAACGTTAATGCGGAGTATAAGTTGTGGCACAGAAGTATGGGACATCTAAACACAGCCAGCCTAAAACTGATGAGTGATCGTTTTGGACGTAGTAAAAAATTCCCATACAACGATAACTGGAACTGTGAAGTATGCTTACGAGGGAAGCAATGCCGCTTTCCATTTAATCGTACAGGTCCTCGAGCGAGCGAAGTACTAGAAGTAGTTCATACAGATTTGTGCGGTCCAATACAGGTAGCAAGTCTGGGTGGTGCGCGATACATTTTAACATTCGTGGATGACTTAACGAGGAAATGTTTTGTTTATTTTTTGCAATCAAAACATGAAACTGTTGTTCGTTTTGAAGAATTCAAATCGTTTGTAGAGAATCAAGCAAATAAACGCATTAAGGCTTTGCAGTCAACAAAACTTTTGAAAAAATACTCAAAAAGAATGGAATAAAACATATAAGATCGGCTCCATATACACCAGAACACAATGGACTAGCGGAGCGCATGAACCGTACCATAATCGAAAAAGCGAGGTGTATGTTAATTGATTCGAATTTGTCGACAGTTTTTTGGGCTGAAGCTGTTTCAACGGCAGTGCATTGAATAAATCGTTCGCCATGCAGTTCAACGTCAAATCTGATCCCTAAAGAAGTTTGGACAGGAAAGACTTCTGATTTCAGCAATTTACGAACATTTGGATGCAAAACAATGGTCCACATTCCAAAAGAACGCCGAAAGAAGTTGGACCCCAAAGCTGAAGCTTGTATTTTCGTCGGTTACAGTGGAGATTCAAAAACCTATCGTTTATATCATCCAGAAAAAAAAGAATCATCATTAGTAGAGATGTGGTATTTCTTGAAGATGAGCAGATGTCTTCTCAAGAGGTAATTAAAAATTATGAATTAATTAGATTTTCTGAATTTTCTCGAGATAATGATGAATCAGTGGGGGATGGTGTCAGGATGATTTCTGATAGTTCAAGTGCAGAACCAGATACAGAAGTTGTGAATGAGCCTGATAGTTTGAGTGTAGAACCAGATTCAGAGCTAGAAAGAATAGTCGCAACCAGCACACAAGGAGTTCCCAGGAGAAGTAAGCGTATTCCTAAGCCAGTAAAAAGAGATGATTATGTTTCATATTCTGTTCGGAAACAAGAGTTACATGATCCTCTTAGTTTGAAAGAAGCTCTTGAAAGAGCAGATTCTGAAATGTGGCAACAAGCTATGAAAGAGGAGTTGGATTCGTTAAAAAAAAATGGAACATGGAACCTTGTCGATTTGCCCGTTGATAAAAAGCCTATCAATTGTAAATGGGTTTTTAAAACAAAATTTGATAGCAATGGCAAGATTGTGCGTTATAAAGCTCGGTTGGTTGTAAAAGGATGTGCACAAAGAAAAGGAATCGACTATGAAGAAACTTTTTCCCCCGTCGTCGTGAGATATAGTACTGTAAGATTTTTGCTTTCTTTGGCAGCTCGTCTAGATCTCGATATTGACCAAATGGATGCAGTTTCTGCTTTTCTTCAGGGTGATCTTCACGAGAACATATATATGTTGCAACCAGAATGTTTCTCCGATAACTCTGGCAGAGTATGCCATTTAAAGAAATCACTGTACGGATTAAAACAGGCTAGTCGACTGTGGAATCAAAAACTCGACAAAGTTTTGGTCGCATTCGGTTTAAAAAGATGCGAAACAGATCCATGTGTATATTTTTCCGGTAAAGATTCAAATATTTTAATAATAGCAGTTTATGTCGATGACCTATTAATATTTTCAAAAGACATTGAATTAAAAAATAAATTAAAGTCACACCTCAATAAAAATTTTAAAATGACGGACATGGGAGAGGCAAGATTCGTTCTTGGCATTCAGATACAGCGTGATCGGGCAAAAGGTTTAATTAGTATTGATCAAAAACAATATATGTATCACTGAAATATTAGCACGTTTTAATATGACAGAGTGTAATCCTCTAAGCACACCAATGGATGCTAATCAAAAGCTTACAAAACTTATGTGCCCACAGACTGAGAGAGAAAAAAATGAAATGATGCAGATTCCATACCAGGAAGCAGTTGGATGTATTTTGTTTGCAGCCCAAGTTTCAAGGCCTGATGTTAGTTTTGCAGTAAGCAATGTATCGCGTTTCAACGATTGCTATGGCAAACCTCATTGGACTGCTGTAAAACGCATATTTCGTTATTTGAAGGGAACTTCAGATGCGAAACTAGTATTTTCGAAAACCGGAAATAGTGAGTTAAGAGGTTATTGTGATGCAGACTGGGCAAATGATATAGATGATAGGAAGTCAGTAACTGGATACATTTTGACATCTTGTGGAGCACCATTTTCCTGGAATACCAAAAAGCAGCCCACTGTTGCCTTATCATCAACTGAAGCTGAGTACATGGCTATCTCTTCAGCCACTCAAGAAGCTTTATGGCTAAAGAGTTTGGAATTAGAGCTCACGACCCATGTACCAGACATAATTTTTGCGCTAAAGAAGTTGGTCTTCATTTTATCTGATGCTACATTCAGTGGGGGTGTTGAAAGTGAATGTAAAAACACTTGTTGCTAAAACACTGTACCAAAAAGTATTGAAATCAATCAATGTTTCTAATGAAATTATGCTTTTTATTTTGTGAAAAATAAAGTTCACTCTTCTTCTTCGCTTACTATAATATAGTTGATTGCTTTGTGTTTTATTTTCGAGAAGTTTCGCTCTTTAAATAATTAATTTCTTCAAATCGGCGGCAGGGTTCTTCTCGTCTAATTTGGCTGATCCAGAATTCAATATACCCGGATGCATAGATGCAATTCTAGGAGCTGGAACGTTGGCAGAGATAGTCTGCACTGGGGTCGAACGCCTAGAAAATGGGCTAATTGCTCAACAAACACTGCTGGGATGGATACTCTACGGCAACACCACAAGCCTTTGTCCAGTATCAGTGTTGAACACATTACATAGTCAAGATAGCCAGAGCTTGGAAGATGCTATACGCCGCTTGTGGGAAATAGAACAGCTCCACGAACCAGTCAAGATGACACCAGCCGAAGTATGGTGTGAGCAGCACTTCATAGATACCGTTAAACGAGACGAGTTTGGCAGATATATCGTAACTATTCCTATTCAACCGGATAAACGTAATGCCCTGGGTTTGTCTCGTGATATGGCGTTAAGACGTTTTAATGTACTGGAAAAACAATTTGCAAGAGATCCAATATTTGCGCAATGGTACATTGAGTACATGAGAGACCTGCAGAATAACGGATTCATGCAAGAAGCATTGCAACCAATCGATGAAACTAAACCACATGCCTATATTCCACATCACGGCGTTAGACTACCGAAGAAACCAAGGGTAGTTTTTGATGCTTCTGCGGCTACAACATCCGGGTGGTCTTTTAATGACATTCAACTTCCAGGACCTAGGCTTCAAGGTGACCTGTATGATTTAATTATTCGATTCCGTGTTGGAAAAGTTGCCATGTCTGCAGATGTGAAAAAGATGTTTCCTCAAGTTAAGATCACGGAGCAACAATTAGATTTGCAGCGAATATTTTGGAGAGAAAGCATCAGTCAGCCGTTGGAATCCTCACTGGACAGAGGGTGCTTTCCACTAGCAAAATGGGCATCTAACGATCCAGCGGTGTTGCTTGAAAATGAGCGTCTCCAATACAAAAGCTTAGATGAAGATACATCGACTAGTGTTCTCAGTCTACTTTGGAATTCAGAGGATGACACCTTGCGTTTCAAGATTCGCGATTTTAACGAAGCTGAAACCCTAACCAAACGCACAATAGCTAGTGAAGGTGCAAAAATTTATGACCCAAATGGTTATTTGGCTCCGGTAACAATAAGAGCGAAGTGGTTTATACAAAAATTATGGAAAGTGGGTACAGACTGGGACGAAATTGTCGATAGCGAAACAACAAAAGCATGAAAGGTATACCGTGCTACTATACCAACATTGTCCACGGTAAAAATCCCTCGTTGGCTTGGAATTTCACCTGAGTTTAAACTACAACTTCACACGTTCTGCGATGCGTCAAACATGGCTTATGGGGCAGTTGTATATGCGAGGATCACGAAACCAGATGGAGATGTTGTTGTAAATATAAAGTGTGTTTAATGACCTGCTCTAGATCGATCTAGAGCAGAAAAAAGCAGCTTTTTGGTGTTTAATGACAAATTTGTCTACTCCGAGCAAGAACTTTTTGTGTTTAATGACCTGCTCTAGAGCTTTTAGAGCAGCTCTTAGAGCTTTTAGAGCAGCATTTTCTGCACTTGCTTTTGAGTAAGAGCAGATGGGAGTGGAAGTGTCAAAATCAGCTGTTGACATTGGATTCAAATATTTTTGTTTATATTTTGCGTTTTGCAATCTATTTGAAATCGAATTTAACTTAAAATCAATTGAATTAACATCGCATGTTAGTTTAGTTTTGATTCCAATGTTTCCGCATATAGATTTTTATTATAATAGCATACCAAACATAATTTTGCAAACTAGCAAAATGTTTGTTGCTTTCTTGTCAGCTGACTTTTGACACCAGCTGTTCTGCTCTAAATTGCCTGACATTTCCACACTTTCTTGCTCTGCTCTGATCTACGCTGCTCTACTCTTTTTTTCATTAAACACGGCTATAGTTACATCGAAGAACAAACTTGCCCCTAGACAGACAAAGACGATTCCTCGGCTGGAATGGGAGTGCGGCGGCAATGGGAGCAGTTCTAGCACATCAGGTATTTTTGATGTACGTGATGAACACTTGCACTACTGGTCTGACTCGGAAATTGTGTTATATTGGTTGCACAAATTACCAGAAAACGCCAAAGTTTTTGTTGCCAATCGAATATCAACCGTTCTTGACCACAGCAACGTGCAGCAATGGAAACACGTACCATCGAAAGAAAATTCTGCCGATCTTCTCTCACGCAGCATGACTTCAATTGACCTAGTAGACTCAGGTCTTTGGTGGCATCGACCAGACTTTTTGATGAGATCCGAGGACAAATGGCCAAAATGGAACAGTCGCAAACTTCCGCGTGCGCAACAATCAGAAGCAGATAATGAGTTTAAAAAGAACACGTTCGCTATCCCCGTCATGGTCTTGACTCTATTGAGTCAAAGTGGGCAGGATAAACACGTAAAGGTGCAAGATTTACTAAGCTATCACTCTTCAATAAGCAAGGTGCTTCGCATTACAGCTTACGTCCAGCGGTTCGTGCGTCTATTCTGTGAGAGGTGGTCGATGCGCAATAAAACGCATTCGTCTGAAGCCTTTTCGCTAACGAGAAAAAGATCGCATGAGTCGATAGAAACTACGAAGGCAGCAAAGAGGAAAAGGATATCACAACCTTTGAAACAGACGTTCGAACAACAGAACCGAATCAAAACTTTGATTTCCAACGTGCCAAGTGTGATACATGAAGAATACTCAAGGGCATTAGCCTTTTGGATCAAGCATACTCAAAAGAAAGAATACCCGTTGGAGTACCGTAAAATGATTAAAGGGAATCCGATACCAAATGATAGCAGCTTGTTATCGCTAATGCCTTTCCTGGATGACTCCGGCATAGTTCGTCTTGGTGGTCGCTTATCAAATTCTGAGCTAACCTTTGACCAAAAACATCCGATCCTGCTTCCTGCTAAGCCCCTCCTCGCCCTGAGACTAATGCAGCAGGCACATGACGAAACACAACACGGTGGGTTGCAGTTATGTATGCAATACCTTCGCGACAAGTATTGGATAACTAACTTACGCACATCAATGCGTAAACTCATTCATAAATGCGTTACTTGTACCCGTTATCGGCAAAAGACTACAAATCAACTGATGGCCGACCTTCCAGCCACTCGGGTTCAAAGATCTCGACCATTCCAACACTGTGGAGTGGACTTTGCCGGTCCGTATAGAATTCGGGCATATTCAGGACGGGGTGTTCCAGTGACATCTAATGCCTACCTATGCCTCTTCATTGATTTTCCCACTAAAGCTGTTCATTTGGAATTAGTCAGCGACCTCAGCGCTAAGGCATTTTTAGCAGCATTGGACCGTTTAGTTGCACGACGAGGTATGGTAGCACACATTTACAGTGACAACGGGACTAATTTTGTTGGTGCAAACTCGATTCTAAAACGTATAGAAGAGCAGTTAAATGAGAAGGAACTTCAGGATGAGGTGGCTAAGCGGAAAATTACGTGGCATTTTAATACTCCTTTGGCACCACATCATGGTGGGCTGTGGGAAGCGAGTGTGAAACGAGCAAAGTACCACCTGAACAGAGAAATTGGTACTCGCAGCTTTACGTTTGAAGAGCTCTACACTGCCTTCGTTCGCATAGAGGCTTGCCTCAATTCCCGGCCTCTATGTGCTTTGAAAGACGATCCCAATGACCTCACAGCCCTTACACCAGGTCATTTTATTGCTGGCGGCCAAATAGTTCGTCCTCTGGGTCCAGATGTCAAGGAGGTAGCATCCCATTGTCTAGAAAGTTGGGACAAAATTCATCAATTGGAACAAAATGTTTGGAGCAGATGGTCCCAAGACTATTTGAGTGAGCTACAACTGCGTACGAAATGGAAACAGCCCAAGCGCAATTTGGAAGTCGGCGATCTCGTTTTTCTCAAGGAAGATAATCAACCACCAGGCATTTGGAAACGGGCCCGCATCACAAAGGTGTATCCCGACAAAAACGGACGAGTACGGAGTGCTCGCATTCGTTCTAACGGCCGAATGTATGACCGCCCGGTCACCAAACTATGTCTAATACCTGTGGAGGTTGGCATTCAACCGCACAACGAAATGTGTGCCAACGGTAAATGTACCAATGATTGTACTCTGGTTGAAAGTGAAAAACAGGACGTTATCCCTAATGGGGTAACCGACGTCAAAGAGACGCCTGCAGAGACGTAATACGGTTGTATCGATTTATTTCTATGCTATTCTTTAAAAAAAAAAAAAAAAATCAATATGAACACTTTGTTTACTTTATAAAATAGGAAATAACCATTAGACTTGGAAAACAGTCCATCGAATAGTGCGCATCTGAGGCGTACGATCATCTACCAACGCTATCCCCACAGGAAGGGTTTGCTCCAGGGTTGAGTTCAACCATGCTGTTTCAGAAGGAGCGCCAATAAATTGTTAAACCACCAGGTTTAAAGTGGGCAGGATGTTCAATATTCCAAGAAGGAGGAGCTAAACATACGCACACATGTCTGCGTATGCCTATTGCTCTATTGAATATTCCAAGAAGGATGTGCCAGCTGTTGGTGTAACGTTTTGAAGATCGTCTATCGATCGATGCGATACAGTCCAGTCAGTGTAAAAACTGTCTAGAAATAAAAAGGACATGCTGTCCCCAGAAATAAAATTACCCTGTGTGTTAAGTTTATTTTATTATCATATTAAGATTTAATGCAAAAACAAAATTGATCAACGCAAATTTGGTTTTCTTTTAAAAAAAAAGTGAGTTTATCTGGTAAGCTTAGTTTTTATATCTGAAATCCATTCTAAGTAAATACTGAATATTAACTTGCGCATTGTCATAGACAATAAATTCGTTATACAACAACGAAGACTTCAACTTGATGAATTTAGATATTTATTTGTGAATTCTAGCATCGATGTAAGTATGCGTTATAGGGCCCATACACTACTCATGCCTGCATGCGCAATCAGAAGATTGCGCAGTATTGCTTTCGCCCTACACTACTCATGCAAACTGCGCAATCTTCATTTGTATTTTGTAGCAGAGTAGACAAGTTGTATGGATGTGAAGCTAAAACTCCGCTGCTGCTCATCTGTTCATTTGAATTTTATCACTTGACTGAGCAATTTTGCCCACACACCACACATGCATGCATGCGCAAACAAGAAAATATCAGAAAATTCTGATTTTGCTCATGCCGCATGCACAACCACTCAGTCAACACCATACACCTTCAATCGGCATGCGCAATCGCTTGATTGCGCATGCATGCATGTGTAGTGTATGGGCCCTATTAGTGAAACCTGGTTTTCTCACACGTCTGTATGTCAGATTGAAGGCTTTGATGTTTTTCGAAGTGATAGAGTTGGCAGAGTTGGAGGTGGAGTTGCAATTTTTACGCGTAGAGGCTTATGCTGTAAACTTGTAGGTAAGTCTCCACCTGATAGTGAGATTGATTACCTGTTCATAGAGGTTAAATCTAATAATAATACTAAACTAATGATAGGATCAGTCTATAGGCCTCATCGAAACATCAATTTGTCTCCACTTTTTTCTGTCCTTGATGATTTGTCGTTTGTTTCACCATTTATTATAGTTGCTGGAGATTTCAACAATAATGTGCTTCACAGCACAGAGTTGACTGATGGTATGAAATCACTTAACGCCCACTCATTTCACTAAAAACAGTAGTACCCTCTTGGATATGTTTTTTGTAAGTCATTTAAGTAAAGTTCTCTATTATAGCCAACTATCTGCCTCAGCTTTTTCTAATCACGACCTTATTTACTTGACTTTTGAATACTCACCAGTTTTTTGTCCCTCTTTTTTTACTTTCAGGGATTTTAAAAATATAAATAAAAATCAATTAGAAAGAGACTTGAGTTCAATTGATTGGAATATAATATACTATTTATCATCGGTAGATGACCAGTTATCCTTTCTGAATACGAACATTAACCACCTCTTTGATGTTCATGTTCCTCTCAAAACAATACTACATCAAAACAAGACTCGGTTTGGGTTGAACAACAACAACATAGAAACACTTATCAGAGAGCGTGATATGGCATATAGAAGATGGAAAATTTTTAAGCTTGATGAATTGCATAGCAGTTTTAAAAGACTGAGAAATAGAGTTGTGTGCGCCATACGTAATTCAAAAAAGCAGTTCTACGCTCCAAAGCTTGATCCTCGTCTAGCTAAACAGAAACTTTGGAAGAATCTCAAAGATATTGGTGTAGGTCGTAAAAATAATAATAATGTTTCAAATGTTGACTGCGAAGATCTTAACAAAAAGTTCACCGAAATAAATAATATGAATGCAATGAATGTTGGTGAGAGCGAAGTGAATTTTCTTTCGGTGGATGATCGAATGTTAGAATTCAACTTTTTGGCTGTTAATGAATCAGATGTACTCGAAAGCTTCCTAGGCATAAAATCCAATTCTGTTGGGATTGATGGCATACCACCGGTTTTTCTAAAAGCCATTTTACCGTTCATACTTAAATATGTTACACATTTGTTTAATAGTATTTTCATGACAAGCACCTTTCCATCTGCTTGGAAACAAGCTAAGGTAATTCCAATTCGGAAAAATAGAAATGGCAATGAATATCGACCGATTGCTATCTTACCTTTTCTCTCGAAAGTTTTGGAAAGAATCATAAACAAACAAATACGCTGTTTTTTATCCGAACGAAAACTGATTTGTTCTCATCAGTCTGGTTTCAAAAGTATACTATGTGAAAAGCTACTTAGCCAATTCCATTTTTCATCGTCGTCAGCTAAACTAATTCACTCGTATTTATCTAAAAGATCGCAATCAGTTTTTGCTAACAATACATTGTCTTCTCCCCTTCCATTGCATAGAGGTGTTCCTCAAGGTTCTATATTGGGTCCCTTGCTCTTCTTAATGTATATTAATGACCTGTCTTCCTGCTCTTTAAATTGCTCCTTGCACATGTATGCAGACGATGTACAATTATACAGCAGCTTTCCTCTTGGAATGCTGGAAAATGGGATTTATGAAGTAAATATTGATCTGCAGAAAATTGTACTTTGGTCTAAGCAAAATGATCTTTGCCTAAATGCTAAAAAGTCCAAATGTATGGTTATAGCAAGAACTCTGATAGATACATCGTATTTCCCTCCCATTCTTTTGAATAACACCCCGATTGAGTTTGCTGAGTCTGCAATTAACTTGGGACTTACATTTAATCATACCTTAACCTGGAATGATCACATTAGACTTACCTTAGGTAAAGTTTATGGAGGTTTACGATTACTCTGGGCTTCTCATCATATAACTCCTCCTAGAACGCGAATGATCCTGGCGAAGACGTTGTTAGTTCCAATTTTACTTTATTGCTGTGAAATTTATTGCAATTGCGACTATGTACATAAGACTAAATTAAATGTTGCTTTCAATAGCATTGCACGGTATGTTTTCGGAATAAAAAGGAGAGATCACATATCTAATTATTCGAAGTCAATGTATGGTATGACACTCGCCAATCTCTTCAAGTTCAAAACTATAACGTTGCTGCACAATATTATGCAACTTCGAAAACCTGAATATCTTTTTAACAGAATACAATTCCCTCGATCTATTAGGTCTTGCAATCTTGTTCCTCCGCGTTGTTCATTTCTCGTTTCTGAGCGCCAGTTTTATGTTAATGCTGTTCGACTATGGAATTCTCTCCCTACTTATCTAAAAATGATAACCTGCAAAACTCAGTTTAACAATTCATTAAAAAAATTCTATAAAGCGACTTGATGTATTAATTAAAAAGGAAGGCATATGATGATGACGATACTGATATTGAGCGATTGTGATGTTATTTTAATTTAAAATCTTTTTTTTTGGTATACATCTATATATATAAAACAGGATGTATGTATGTATGTATGTATGTATGTCCGGGGTAAACTCTTAAACCACACAACGGATTCTTATGAAATTTTCAGGCTAGCCATAGTTTAGTCCGGAGATGGTTCCTGTCAAGGTTTGGTCCCCATATCCCCACAGGAACGGTGTTGGGAATGGAAAATCAGAAGCTACTTCACACATTTCAAAATTTCTTTCAGCACTAGGAGTGCTTCATTGTCTCCCCTAATCAGTAACTTCAACTATATTTCATCCCTATAATCCCACAGGAACATAAACGGGAACGAGAACGGGAACCATAAAGTTACTTGACCGATTTCAAAAATTCTTTCAACTCTAGGATGTTACATTATCCCTCAGTGACATAGACTTATATTTCATTCACATATTTCCACGGGAACGGAAGATGCCTTCAGGAACGGGGTTGGAAATGGAAACTTAGAAACTACTGGACAGATTTCAAAAATTCTTTTAGCACTTTTAGCGTAGAGTTCATCCCTATAATTCCACGGGAACAGAAGCAGGAACGAGAACTTTAAAATTATTTGACCGAATCAAAAATTCTTTCAACTCTGGGATTACATCATCATTCAGTGACATAGAGATAGACTTCATTCACTTATTTCCATGAGAACAGAAGATTCCCACATAACGGGGTTGGGAACGAAAACTTTGAAACTAATAGATAGATTTCGAAAATTCTTTCAACATTACGGGTGCTACATTATCCCCCTTACCCTCTGTCAGTAACTTAGGCTATATTTTTCATCCCTATAATCCGACAGGATCAGAAAAAGGAACGAGAACGGGAACATTAAAGTTACTTGACCGATCTCGAAAATTCTTTCAACTCTAGGATGTAATATTATCCCTCAGTGACATAGATTTATATTTCATTCAAAAATTCTTTCAGCATTAGGATGCCGCATAGTCCTACAGTAAGAAAGCTTATATTTCATCCATAAATTCCCATGGAAGACGGAAAACGAGAACGGTAACCTTAAAACTACAGACCCGAGCAAAGCCGGGTGGCTCAGCTAGTAATATATAAATATTTAATTTCTTTTTTTTGCAAATTATAAATTGTTATTTAAAACTAACTGAAATGAAATGAATTCTAATTTTTAAATTTGTAGCACAATATATCTTACTTTTCTTTTTCAAATAATACTGGGTACTGAAACTTACTCTAAATTACAAGATATTGTATCTTATTGAGTATTTACTACAATAAATTTAAACTAAACTAAACTAAACTTGGGGTCATTGTAAGGTTTTCCCAAAGGAATCTCAACACCGTCTTCTCTCATGTGAGATTCAGCTGGATTGGGCATAGTGCGGCCCTTAGCGAACGTACTGTGCTTGTTTTTAGGTAATTTAGTAACGTAATTTGCATTTAGACACTCAAACATGTCACCCAAAGCAACTTCTGCAAGCAACATCAGCCCCTCGGAATTTTCTTTACTAGTGTAACAGTACTGGGCTGAATTTGATACCATGTCAGCAAAGTATATACCTTTTCCAAACATATAACCAGTGACAGGAGCTTCTGGTGGGGCGATCTTCAAACCATGAAATAAGATACCAGCAAAATTGGTGAGACGAGAACCGTGCCACAAAAGACGACGGTTGTGTAGCTTCTTGAATGGGTTGTAACGTCTCGACTCGCCCTGTCGTGCGACCTTGAATACGTCCAAAATTTCCAGTTCGTACATGTGAGTATCTGCATGAGTATTTTTGACGTACTTCTGCAGCAAAGCGAATTCTTCGCTATTCTTGTCCAATGGCTCGAGTTTCGTATTCAACTGTTCATAATGCTTGTCAATTGGATTGGCATACTCTTCAGGATCTCCTGTCTTTATTAGATTGTAGGTGAACTCCATTTCCATTAACGAATCCAACATTGCTGAAAGGTTTTCTACTTGTTTTATTGTGTCCAATAACGGAGGTTTTCTCACTCCAAGGTTATGAGGTATCAGAGTGTAGAACCGATTAGTTGCATCAATAAATTGTGCTTTGCTGCCTGCGTTTTCGATGAGGCCTTGAACGTCTGACAAAACTTTATAGGCACTTTGTAATTGTTTTTGGCTTAGCTTCCCAAGTGGCATCTTTTCCATATCCAACTCGAATTCCATCATCATTGTTCGTTCCATGGCATCGATGTCAAAGATTAGCTTGATCAAATCTTGAACAGGTTTTTCCAATTTCGACTTAATTTTGTGTTCAGCTTCAAAATCAACATCGATTGGATAATATTTACGTGGGTGCTTTGAGAAAAAAAAAAAAAAAAGTTAATTTAAGAAATCGTCATAATATACATATGTACATCAGCACAGTGAGAACAGATAAAAATGTTGGAAAGGAAGGTGTTCACTTTTTTATTTAAAGCGAACTGAATAGATAAATAAATAGGAGGGCGCAACAGAACGAGGAACCCCAGGGCTAGCGCATTCCTCACAACTACAATGATGGATAAAACTGATAAATTAAATGACCTCAAGGCTCAGTCAACTTCTGCAGCATTGAATTCGAACAAAAGCTCGAAAAGAAACCGTGACTGTTCAGTTACAATACATGCTTCTGTTCCTCCTCCAAAGCGAAAAACATTGAGGAGTAATTCTTACTCAAATAATATTCAGTCTGATAGTTTACAGATTATTTCAGAGTCTACTGAACCAATGGACGTTACAGCGACCCAACATGATGCCATCGAAAATGTTCCTCTCGGAACAAGCAACCTCTGGAAGCGGTTCCTAAGCCTAAATCGATTTTTGTTTCAAGGCTTAAACCTGAAATAACTTCGAAAGATGTTTTACGTCATTTGGTTGATAAAAAATGTATTCCTTCTGTTACCTCCATTAAATACAATAAAATTAGCAAAGCAAATGGTTTTGTTTCGTCCTTTAAGTTGGTTACCCCTCCTTCTCTCTCTGATTCTATATTGACTATTGAATCTTGGCCTACTGGTACTCTCGTAAAAGAGTTCTCAGTTCGCAAGAAAAATAAGATGGTACCTGAACCACAGTCTTTTCCAAAAAACTAAGTAGACTTACCCTCTTCTACCAAAATGTTAGAGGGCTTCGTACAAAAATTACCAATCTCTACCTAAACTCTCATATTTTCTCGCATGACATATTTGTTTTGACAGAATCCTGGCTGAATTCAAGTCATATGGACACTGAGCTTTTTAGCCAAGAGTTCTCTGTTTATCGTAAAGTCCGACACTATGAAAAGCCAGAAGATGTGGGAGGTGGTGCTTTGATTTCTATAAGAAATACTTTTATGTCCTCCCAAATAACTTTTCCGTTCGACTTGTCAATAGATGTATTGTGTGTCAAATCGCCCGTACAATCAAATAATATTTATGTTGTCAACGTTTATATTATTATATTCCTCCTAAGAGTTCTATTTCAGCTTATACTGAGCTGTCTTTGGTCTTAGATCATGTAGTTGAATTGTCTAGCTCCGAAAACTTTATATTATTGTTGGGCGATTTTAATTTACCAGAAATAAATTGGGTTCCTTCGAAAGACGGATCTTTTCAAGTAGCTTCCCTGACTTCATCGCAACAAGAGCTTCGGATGCTAGATAATATTATTTCTTCGGACTTACAGCAAGTAAGCTGTATCAGGAACTATATGAATCGCATGCTTGATTTAGTCTTTTCATCTGACGCAGTTAGTACTGTTGTTCTTAAATCTAAATATGGCATTACTAACGTAGATGACTTTCACCCACCCTTAGACATCTTTCTTGAACTGAGTAGTGATTTTTATAATCGTAGTAATACATATGACTGTTCATATACCTTCGACTACCGGAGAGCGGATTTCGGTTTGCTTTCTGAAGAACTAAGCAGAGCTGGTATTCATAATATTTCAGCTTATGACAACATTGACGATGCAGTCAAATGTTTTTACTTAATATTAGAAAATTGTGTAAAAAACATTATTCTTAAAAATTCTAGCTTTTGTCAGCCTTGGTATACCAAAGAGCTTAAGGTTCTGCGGAATAAAAGGAATAAAGCCTAGAAAGCTTATAATAAAACGCATTCTACAGCCGACTATCATTTGTACATTGGTTTTTTTTAAAGCTTCAATATGCTCTCCAAAACTCTTTACTCTAACTATCTTAGCCGTATGGGTTTTTCTCTCAAAGATGATCCAAAAAGTTTCTGGCGCTTTGTCAATTCAAAAAAAAAAATCGGACGGTTATCCAGCAAACTTCGTTCACGGTGAAACTACTCTAAAGGATACTGCCGATATTTGCAATGCCTTTGCGACTCATTTTCGAAGCTCTTTCAGTGATACCCCCGTAAATATTGACCTAAACTACTTTTCGTATTTACGCAACTGTTCTCAAGTAAATTTTAATAATATACCTGCTAACATAGATAAGATGTTTCATGATGATTTTTCTTCTGGTCCAGATGGTATACCGCCAATTCTGTTAAAAAAATGCCGTTCTGTAATAGCGTATATCTCTTCCAGCTCTCATTGAAATCAGGCGTATTTCCTAGTCTTTTGAAAAAATCCTTTATCACACCTGTATTTAAAAAGGGTGAAAAGATAGATACCTTTTACCTTTAAAACTCGCTCAAAGGTGGCGATACTGTTGCTGTTAACACAAACCAGCTGCGCCATTGCGATTTTCAATTCATAGCGTTGTAAACTTACCAACTGAACAGTTTGGCTCTTTGGCAAAAGTGAAAAAATATAGTTTCTTCTCGAGTTTGGAGATTTTAGTTATTTGATTAATTTAAATTGAAAGTTAAAATTAATATAATACTCAAAATGAGTGAAAATGAAGGCTGTCAGGAGGAGATTGGCGGAAAGAAAAAAAGGAGTCGCGACTCCACAAGTTCTTCGTCGGCGTCGCCATCTTGTTCAGAGGACGACGGCAATTCTTTTCCTCCGAATAAAAGAATAAAAAGCGGGTCTGCGGAACAGCGTATTGAAATTCTTTCGGATCAGATGTTTCAACTGTCGCAGTATGTAAGTATGCTTTTACCACAGGACATTAATAAACCCAATGAGGATCAGGCAAGTACATCCTCTTTTCTACGTAATCCAGAGAGTTCGCGGAGAGTTTTGGATTTAGGCGAACTGCACACTGAGTGTGATTTTAAAATGATCCAGACTACTAAGGCAGAGAATTTAAAAGAGTTGATTCACCTTCAGCACTTTAAATTGCCTACCTGGAAGACTGTCAGGTACTCAAAGGCTATTAAATCATTGGCTGCAACCCCGGGTTTCGTGGAGCTAAAAGTAAATGATGAGTTCTTCACGCTTAATAAAGGAAAAGGGGGGGGGGCAGTTGCAATTGTACCGAAAAAATTGGGAAGATATTGGGGCAAGCAGTTTTATCTTAAGAACCATTTCGGGAACGAGAATATCCTTTTTCAAAAAGCCCCAGTTAACTATCCCATCAAATTCAACCTTGAAGTTTGCAACAAATATTTCGGAGAAGATGGACTTGCAAATTGCAAATATGAAAAAATTAAAAATTTTAGAAATACCTCCGAAAGTAGGTCCAAGTTTTTTTTCAAGAATGTTTTTGGTAACAAAATCAGATGGAGGTCTTCGCCCTATTTTCGACTTGCGGTCAGTGAATGCGTTCGTAAAGGTAAATACATTCAAACTAATTTCTCACTCCACGATTCCAGAGTTCTTGCAGCCGAACGATTGGATGATAAAAATAGACATTTCACAAGCTTTTTTCCATGTACCAATAGCAGGGAGTCATCGACGTTTTCTAAGATTGATATACAGAGGGGAAATTTTACAACTAACTTGTCTACCATTCGGTCTTGCATCGGCTCCAAGAATTTTCTCAGCCATCACTTGCTGGATCTCGGAGATCCTACGCAAGAAAGGTGTTCGAGTCCTCGTTTACTTGGACGATTTTCTTTTAGCGAATCAAAGTCTTTGCCAGCTAAGGGAACAGGTTTCGGAAACCGTTCGAATACTGGAGAGTTTAGGCTGGAACATAAATTACGAAAAATCTGTTCTGTCTCCAAGTCAAGAACTTGTATACCTCGGGGTAACTTGGAATACTCAGAAAAATATTATATTCCTTCCGGACAAAAAGGTAGAGAAGATTCGATTCTCTCTGCAAATATTGTGCCGGCTAAAGTTTTGCACTCTTCACAAATTGTAACAACTATTAGGTCAGCTGAACTTTGCAAGCTTCGTCATACCGAGAGGCCGGCTGCACTCCCGCTATCTTCAGATTTTTCTGAGGCAGTTCAGGAGACGTCCGAGACAAAAACTTACCATCCCTCGGAGGGCTTTGGAGAAAGTAAATTGGTGGCTCGGAGCGCTAAAGAAAGTCGAGGTACTTCACACGTGGGATCGAAAGAAAGACCTTATACATTTTTTTTGTCTGTAAGAAATTGGTTTTAAAATAATTTCAACAAACCAATTGTTAACAATTGAATATTAAGAAACTGCAGAAACAAGGAAAACATCTTACCTTAACAAAATTATGCCTGTTGTCGAATTCATTACCAGTTTTCAGCAAGTATAATTTTCTAAATTGACGAAGAGCATCATCACATGTACCAAACTTCTCTAAATCGTTGTCTCCAATAGTAGTACCAATTCGCCTCCATGACCTGAATACCCAATATCTGAAAAGAAAATTTGTTTGAAGTGAAACCAGACTCTTTTGGGGTCTTATTCTGAGTTTGGCTCGAAAATGTGATTATAGATGAATGTGAAATTGGTTTCAGATTGGAATTATCATTTCGAAAAAATTCAAAATAAGGGGCTATTTGAAAAATACTTACTGGTCCATACTAGTCGATTGCAATAGCTGCAGTTTGTAGTACGAATTCTTGTTTTGTTGAGTATCATTTTTGCTGAGAACAACGCTGTATTTATCCTTCTTATCGATGTAGACATGGGCTACATCTGCTAGTTTACTATCAGGGTCAACAGCAGTACCGTCTTTCACAGTCAACTTAATTGACTTAGGAACTGATTTGGTGTAAATGCTTTTAGATTTGGAACTCTTTAGCTCTTCTTGGGGTACACGAGCTGATGGATCTGTTCCCCAATCACAAATACTTGAACTTGAAATAAATCGAATAGCTCCACTAGGATCATCCTCAACATATTTCAAATACGTAACTGGAATCACATGAATTCCTAGTTCTTTTGCCTTTTTCATGCGTGCACTCATTTTTTTAACTTCCTCTGTTGTTGAGAAAATAGCGAATGTTTTCTCATTTACGTTTGTATCGATTTTTGCACCAAGTTTGGTTAATCTTTTCCTTAAATCATCTTCTGAATCCTTTAATCCAATATGAGCAAATTGAAAGAGGTAAAGTGGAGGACGTTCACGCTTAACTTTAGGTCTGTTTGAATGATAAAAGGAATTAGTTTAACGATAGACAAATTATATTTTTAACTGTTATAACTCCTATTTTAACTAGATAAAGGAAAAGAACACGACAGACAAACATTTGGTCTTTTTTAACCGACAGAAATTTGCAATTTTTTTTTTGTACTAGCAGACCGAAGGCCTCTAACATCCAAACCTAGCACTGTGCCACTCAAATTAATGCATTGAAAAAGAAAAGTTTTCTTTCGTTTGAGAAATAAAACGATTGGCGACTTGAGTACAGGCGTCGAATTACCGTACACGTGACTGAATTATGTGTTTTTGGTATTACTTCTCGTTCTCGCCTCACCGAGCAATTTAGGACCTCAATTTGACATTCTTTTGATAAATGAGCAGCAGACTGTTGTGTAATATAGAGCAAATGTTGAAAGAAAAATAGCATTCACTCACTCGATCACTGATGCGGTGATTCGACCCCAGGTCATTTAATTAAATACAAAATTGAATGCCGCTTTTAGTTCGACTATAAGCGAAAGACTTGAGAAACGGTTTAAAAAACAATTAAATGCCAGCCACCCACTCTCACAAACATTTTTCGCACTAAAAAACCCAACAGCGGTTCATCACCATCTCCCATCGTCATAAAGTTTTGCCGTCCCGTTGATAGAAACACCGTTCTGAAGTCAGCTGCAAACCATCGCAAACAACATTCAACCGAGCTTTGTTTACGTGATCTTGGCATCGACAATATATACTCTAGTCCTCCTCCTAAGCGTAAAACATTGAGGAGCAATGCGAGCAAAGGTCAAGGTCTTGAGTCCACTGCGTCAGTAGCTAAAAATCCTACAGTTACCCAAGATCAAATTCAGTCCACTGCGTCAACGTTCGAAAACTCGGACTCTATGGATACGCAGCCTGTAATTGATCCAAATTCTCTGGGAATAAATGTCCTTATGGAAGCTGTTCCTAAACCTATATCTCTTTTTATTTCACGACTTAAACCAGAAATCACCACGGAAGATGTTTTGCGGCATCTGGTTGACAAAAAGAGTATCCCTTCTATTACGTCAATCAAATGTAATAAAATTAGTAAAAACAATAGCTTTGTTTCTTCATTCAAGTTAGTTGTTCCTCCTTCCCTCTCTAATTCTATTTTGAATAGTAATTCTTGGCCTGATGGTACACTCATTAAAGAGTTTACATTACGCAGGAAAAAACCAGTAAGAACTGAACGGACACCTGAGCCAAAAAACTAAATAGAATTACCCTCTTTTACCAAAATGTTAGAGGGCTTCGTACAAAAATTACGAATCTTTATCTTAACTCTCATGTCTTCTCGCATGATATATTTGCCTTAACTGAAACCTGGCTCAATCCAAGTCATTTGGACACTGAGCTTTTTAGCAACGAGTTCTCAGTATATCGTAAAGACCGTCACTACGATAAGCCTGAAGATGTGGGAGGTGGTGCATTAATTTCTGTAAGAAATACTTACATGTCTTCTCAAATCACTTTTCCTTTTCCATTTACAATTGATGTCTTATGTGTCAAAGTATCCGTACAGTTAAATAGTATATATGTCGTAAACGTCTATATTCCTCCAAAGAGTCCTGTCTCAGCTTATACTGAGCTCTCTTTAGTTTTAGATTATGTAATGGAATTGTCTTGTCTTAAAAGCTATATTTTATTATTGGGCGATTTTAATTTGCCAGAAGTGAATTGGGTCCCTTCTAAAGACGGATCCTTTCAAGTAGCATCACTGACTTCGTCTCAGCAAGAGCTTCGTTTACTTGACAATATCATTTCCTCAGACTTACAGCAAATAAGCTGTATTAGAAACTTTATGAATCGCATGCTCGATTTAGTTTTTTCATCTGACGCAGTTAGTACTGTTGTTCTTAAATCTAAGTATGGCATTACTAACTTAGATGATCTTCACCCACCTTTAGATATTTTTCTGGATTTAAGTTCTGATTTATATGTTCATAGTAACTCATTTGACTGTTCATACACTTTTGACTTTCGGAGAGCGAATTTCGATTTGCTTTCCGAAGAACTCACCAGAGCCGGTATAGATAATGTATCAGCTTCTGACAATATCGACGATGCAGTCAAATGCTTTTACTTGATCTTGGAAGATTGTATGAACAAAATTATTCCCCGAAAAATCCTTAAGAATTCCTGCTTTAATCAGCCTTGGTATACCAAAGAACTAAAGATTCTGCGTAATAAGAGAAATAAGGCCTGGAAAGCCTACATTAAAACTCATTCTACAAATGACTATAGTGTTTATATTAGTTTTTTTGAAAACTTTAACACGCTCTCCAAAACTCTTTACTCCAACTACCTAAGACAGATGTCTTTCTCTTTAAGGGATGACCCAAAAAGTTTTTGGCGATTTGTTAATTCAAAGAAAAAATCTGATGGCTACCCAGCGAACTTTATTTCTGGTGATACTCCGCTAGTGAATACTAACGATATTTGTAATGCCTTCGCTAATCATTTTCGAAGCTCTTTCTGTGATACCCCCATAGTAATAGATGAAAACTACTTTACGTATTTACGTAACTGCTCTCAAGTGAATTTTAATAATATCCCTGTTCATAGTGACAACATTTTAAAATATTTATCAATTCTGCAAGATGACTTTTCGTCCGGTCCGGATGGAATCCCGCCAGTTCTGTTAAAGAAATGCCGTTCCGTAATAATGTTCCCACTTCAATATCTCTTTCAGCTTTCAATCAAAACAGGTGTTTTTCCTAGTCTTTGGAAAAAGTCCTTTATCACTCCGGTTTTTAAAAAGGGTGATAAGATAGAAATAAAAAACTACAGGCCTATATCCAAGCTATCTTGCATTCCCAAACTCTTTGAACAGGTTGTTTGTGACAGCCTCTCATTTTTTACAAAAAATATTATTTGCAGACAGCAGCATGGCTTTATGCAGAAAAGATCAACGGTAACAAACCTTCTTTCTTTTCTTCACATATGTTCTAATGCCCTTGAAAATGGGTATGAGCTCGACTGTATTTACACTGATTTTTCCAAAGCATTCGATCAACTTTCTCATGATGTAATATTATATAAGCTCAAAGCTTTTGGATTTCCAAAAATATTTATTGCATGGATTTGCTCTTATCTCGAAAATAGAACGTACCAAGTAAAATTTCGTAACAGCTTTTCGAGTCCCTTCAATGCTCTGTCGGGTGTACCCCAAGGCAGTCACCTTGGGCCTTTGCTTTTCATTATCGCAATCAATGACGTTTCATGCATTTCGTATAGTGAAATTCTGATTTTCGCAGATGATATGAAAATTTTTAAATCCATTCAAAATACTACTGATCGCGTACTTCTTCAAAAAGATATCGATAGCTTTGGAACATGGTGTGAAAAGAATGGTCTTAGTCTTAACCCTTCGAAGTGCCAAACAATGACATTCTCGAAAGAACGTGAACCTAGCAATGCTATATACTTAATGTCTGGTCATTCATTATGTAGTGTCTCAAGTTTTCGTGACCTAGGTGTTTACTTCAATATTAACCTTGAATTTAATGAGCATATAAGCTCAATAGTAAGGAAAGCAAATTCTATGCTAGGTTTCATAAAAAGGTGGTCAAAAGAATTTGATGATCCTTATGTAACATTATCTTTGTATAACTGTTATGTTCGTCCTCATCTCGAGTACGCCTCACAAGTTTGGTCTCCCCTATATGAAATTCATAAACATCGTATCGAGGCTGTGCAACATAAATTTATACGTTTTGCTTTGAAGGGTCTTCCTTGGGAAGATCCATTCAATCTACCTCCTTATGAACATCGAATCAAACTTTTGCAATTGCAAACCCTTAGTCAAAGACGTATCAACAACGACCTAGTATTTTTCCATCAGCTTTTGACTGGCTTTATAGATGCTCCTTACTTGCTCTCGTCCTTAGATTTTAACTACCGCGGAGGATCTCACCACTTGCGTAATTTGGAGTTGATTCATTGCCCCCATCATAGAACCAATTACGGCATGAATGAACCGCTATCGCGCATGAGTAGATTATATAATTCTAACTCCCTACTTTTAGATTTCAACATTAATAAATCTAGTTTAAAACAAATATTTAAAACCAGTGCTCCACATGCATGATTTTTGTTCAATGTTTCTTAGTTTATTGTTTTTCAAAATATTTGTAGTTTATACTTTGTTTTATTTTTAGTAGTTTTGTTTAATTAATTATTATTGTATTTCATGTTAGGTGTCCTATATTGTATGTCACTATTTGTATTTATTTTTTTTTCTCATATATATATTTTCTATACGTTCGTTTTGTGCTGGTGTTGGTGTTTTCTAACCTCTAACACTTGCATTTATGATGAAGAGCGTAGATAAGTACGTACAAATGAGCTTGCTCTAAGCTTCGTGCGACTTAGTCTCTGAGATGCAAAAAAAAAAAAAATATCTGCACCCAATCGCAGCTGCTAAGTAAGTAAGTTAGTAAGTAAACTTTATTGAGATTTCTTTGCTACATTTACATTGATTATATGTGACTACACGAATATATTAATTTTTATTAAAGTAAATATTGCCGACTTTGTATTGGCCGAGCTATACTAATTTCTTTTTTTTAATATATTTATTCAGTCTTGAATGAAATTCACATTTGGCACTTATTAAGGAATTATACCTCTGTCTCTGTTAATTTCAAGATGTCCACTCAAACGACAACTCATATATCGCAGCTGCTATTTAAACGAAAGTCTGACAAGGCAAACACGCTTTCTTCTGCTCTTGGTTTAAAACGAAAAAAGCAACTCTTTGCCGTGCATACTAAACATGGAAATGTGTATGTGAAGAGATCATCCCAGTAGGAAATTTGCTTTCTTCTTTTTCATTTTCGGCGTTACGAGTAGTGATCTTGAAGCGATCACAACTCTCCCACTTTTCTGCTTCACACTAGTGATCCGCCTGTGGGGTACGCCGCGTTGACCTCAGAAATCGTCGGCAAGCCTCCCGGTTTTGGATTGTTCCATGTCTGAGGCCAACCAAATGCTGCTGTTCTTGCATTTGCTTGTACCAGGAGGGTTTTGTCCTTCCTTTTCTTTTTCGTCGCGAATTTGTTGAAACGTTGTACGATATTGCCTTTTGGACGGGGTTCTACGGATCTCTCCTTTGAACATGACCATACCAACTGAGCCAGTCGTGCTGAATTTTGTCCAAGATGGTACTTTTGACATGAAGGCTTCCACGGATCTTAGTACTTCTAATTCGATCAAGCTTTGTTACTCCTGCTGTCATCCGAAGCATCTTCATTTCGGCTGCCGTCAATTTGCTCTCATACTTTTTGTACATTGTCCAACATTGTGAACCGTATGTCAGAGCTGGACGGACAACTGCTGTGTAGAGTCTTCCCTTCAGCATTTTTCGATCACAGAAGATAGCGGAGTTTTCTCGCCACTTCATCCACCCTACGCTTACTCGATGATTGATGTCGTCATCACAAGATGCTTCACTATTGATCATGGATCCCAGATATTTAAACTTTTCACACTTGAGAAGCACATTTCCATTCAAATAAATGTCTGGAATAGGCTTGTCTGGATCAGAAAAAGGGCAGCACAGGTATTCAGTCTTTTTAGCGCTAATACGGTTCCAGAACATCAATCCAAACGTCAAGTGCTCGTTGCAGGGATGTAGGATCCTTGCTTATGATGGCTCCATCGTCAGCAAAGAATAATTGTTGTACTTTATTGTCCGTTACTTTTCCTTCGAGCAAATAATCCAGAACAGCAATAAAGAGCAGTGGACTCAAGACACTTCCCTGATGTACACCTACCAGTAGGAAATTTGCTCACCAGTGAAAAAAAAGGATGAATTCCTCGAGGAATTCATCTGGTGCTTTCATTAGGGAAAAGGTCATCAATGAATTCGCTAATGAAATGTCATGCAATTGGTAGGCAGTCTGCAGTTGAAGTTGAATCTTGTGCGTTGTTTTCAAAAGAAAATAAAGAAGAAAACACGATGTACAGCAAAATCCTCTTTGAGAAACGCCAATCAGGTAGCGACAAAATTAAGTATGAGAAATCAACCCTTTCTTTTCTCTTTCTTTCGTTTATTCGCTTTAAAATATCTTTATTTTTGTGTCACATGTTGCTTCAATGGGTCTTGCATTTAGTTTCAATTTTGTGATTGAGCAAGACGGTTGTGCAGTTTATATGTACATATAACTCACAATAGATGTATGAAATAAACAACAAAGGACAATGAGAATAATTCAGTAATAATAAATTCA
This sequence comes from Melanostoma mellinum, assembly GCA_914767635.1. NCBI lineage: Eukaryota > Metazoa > Arthropoda > Insecta > Diptera > Syrphidae > Melanostoma > Melanostoma mellinum. The sequence continues at coordinate 264,137,734 of OU612058.1, read as the reverse complement.
TTAGATTCTTTTTCATGGTTTTGAAATAAAGTCATAATATTCTTTAATTTACATCTCAAATGAACAGGAGAAGAAAAGAAACGAACGAGGGGCCATGAAAAAGAAGATGCCATGGGTATGGTGATTTCCTTACATCTCATTCATCGATTACCTATCGTTGCACTCATGTGTTTTCTTTTAAGAGAAATCAAGTCGTTCGACCGCTTAAGATCTAGCTTGAGCCAGAATTGACCATCTCTAATTTGATTTCTTGTATGCGTTCAGCTAGAGAAAGATTTTGTATGTAGCGATTGGTATGCCGATACTTTCCGTTATCGGTGAGAAGGACAGAAGTGTTCCGTTTCTAGCAATTTCATCTGCTTTGCAGTTTCCTGGAATGTCTCTATGACCCGGCACCCAGCTCAGGTGAATGTTAAACTGCTCTGACAAATCCCTGAGAGATGATCAGCAGTTAAGGGCTAGAATAGAGTTGAAGGAATTTGATGGCCGCCTGACTGTCTGAGAAGAAGCATATATCCTTTTTGGATACCATGTTTTCTCTGAACCAAGACAGAGCTTCGCTGAATGCCATCACCTGCGCTTGGAACACACTACAATGATCTGGAAGACGAATAAGACGAAGTTTAATTTCATTTCGTCTGAATAGACACCACTACATACTCCTTCATTTGTTTTTAAACCGTCCGTATAAAAATGGACGTATTCGTTTTCCAAGAATGATTGGTCCTCCCAATCTATTCTGGATGAAATGGTCGCCCGGAAATTTGTATCAAATTCGAGTTTGGGTGTGGTGTAATCTGTTTTTAGTTTGGGGATTCCGAATTTGTTCAGAATGTCAGCATGACCAATGTTTTTGTTGGCCCATTGTAAGACTTCTTGTAATCGAATAGCCGAACTCGCAACCAGTGGCGGCTGGTAGGTTAACGAAATATTAAAATTAGAAAATTGAACAAAACATCAATTTGGAAATTACAAAAAACAATTACGGTAATATAAACAAACAAAAATTAACGCGTCACACTTCACACAAACTACATAGGTACAGCAAAACTACACTGACAACGAGATGTCAAACATGTCTGCCGTCGCTTCATTTTATTCTCTATACTCTATAGTGCATATTTTGTGCACAATCAAACTTCAATGTGTGTACTGTGTGTGCTCTTGGCAATCTTCGTTTCTCTTTTCCCGTGCGGCGGCGGCGCTCGAGAACCGACTCATTACTTGGTACATTTCTATGAAATATCTTTTGTTTCACGCGTCAGGCATATTATTCCTATCTCATACAAGTTATATTAGCAGTCCTCGTGCGCTCGCCGAAGCGCACGAGATTTTATGTTTGCAGGAAAATAAGTCTTGATAGTTTAGCAAAGCGCTCAAACTGTTTCACATAATTTGAAATTAGATTTAGAATATTAAAATGGTAATTTAAAAAGTTGAAGTTATGTTTTGTAATTTTTTAATCTTTTGAATTGAATTGGTGGTTCAGCGCACGAGCGCACTTAAGGTACAGCCGCCACTGCTCGCAGCTGTTTATTTATTGTAGAACTGAACGTTGGACTTTGCTGACTGTCTCGATAAATTGCTTTATCTAGTCTAATCCATCATACTTTAAAACCATAAGTGAGGATAGGTCTGATGACCGAGATGTAAAGCCAATATGTGATGGGGGGCTGAAGACCCCACTTGTTTCCTATGGCTTTTTTGCATGAAAAGAGAACTATTGTAGCTTTTTTTCACTCTTTTTTGTATATTTGGCTTCCAATTCAACTTTCTATCTAAAACTAGACCCAAGTACATATTTAGCCCAATTGAAGAAAGTTAGTTGTATGCCGTTAAAAAAAGGAGGGTCAGTTTAGTTTTGTGATGAATTATTCTAATTCCACACTTACTGGTCCATTTTGAAAGTTTGTTTAATTTAATTTTAATTTTGGTTAATTTTGGTGGGGGCATAACCCCCATTTATTCGGCTTAATACAAGCTATTACTTAATCTAACTTACAGACTAAAACTTAATAGCTAGAACTTAACTAGTTGGAGGGTTTAGGAGACGGAGCTTTAGGCAAGGAGTACTCATGTTGAAGTCAAAACTAGAACAGTGAGAATTGACATTCCTCAGCATTCGGGAAATGGGTTCATTGGAGCCGTAGGAGGTTCGATGGGAAGGAAGATAGAAGAGACGGGGATTCCGCGTGTTACGAGGGTTAGTATTTAGAAAGATGGATTTGGTAAGGGCTGGACAGTCAATGGAACCTGTAAAGATTCGGTGAATGAAGAGAATGTCAAATATTTCCCTTCGATCTTTCAGCGTATTGAGGTTGAGGAGTTTGATTCGGTCTTGATAAGGAGGCAATATCAAAGGATTACTCCAATTAAGACCACGAAGAGCAAATCGGAGGAAACGGCGTTGTATGCTCTCAATTCTGGCAATGTGCACTTGTTGGAAAGGCGACCAAACTTGACAGGCGTATTCAAGAAGCGGACGAACAAATGAGATGTAAAGGGAGCGGGTTACGTAAGGGTCTACAAATTCTTTGGACCATCGTTTCACGAAGCCAAGTGCTGAATTTGCCTTAAGGATTATATCGTCGATATGCTTGAGGAAATTTAGCTCACGGTCGCAAATAGTCCCAAGGTCTCGAATCAGTTCAACGGAGGAAATGATTTGACTGTTGAGTATATAGAGTCGGGGAGGAGATTTGATGCGTTTCCGTGAGAAGGTAATTAATTGGCACTTGGAAACATTAAGCTCCAAGCTGTTTTTGGAGCACCATATTGAAAAATGGTCGAGATTGTGTTGGAGGAGGGAAGAGTCTTCAGAAGAAGAAATGACTCGGAAAAATTTTGTATCGTCCGCATAGAGAGAGATAGAGGAGTATTTGATGATCATTTCAATGTCGTTAACACTAAGAATGAAGAGGAGAGGACCTAAATGGCTGCCTTGGGGAACTCCGGATGTAGCTAAAAAGCGGCTGGATAAGGCGGATCTGAACCGAACGCTGTAAAAACGGTTTTCCAAATAAGAGGAAATCCATCTCAACAGAATGGGTTCAAAACCGGAATATAGAAGGAATATTTGAGTTTATTAAGTCCACAATAATTTCTTGTAACTGTAATAAAAAGTGAAATTATGTCCCACCTTGTGTGGGAAATAACTTCACACAGAAGTGAAATTCTGGCCCACAAAAAAGTGAAGCTAATTCCCACCTAAGGTGGGACATAACTTCACCCGAAAAAAGTGAAATTATAACCCACTAGAGGTGAAATTATGACCCATGTGAAGTTATGACCTAAGAAGTTATGCACCCGCACCTGTGTAGAGCCGTTTCAACTGATTTACCCTTGCAATATGCGAGTTGGGTTTGAGAAAGAAGTGACTTGTCAAGCGTATTTCGTAAGTGGATATCAATCAACTTCTCTAGTGTTTTAAGCACAAAAGAAGATAGGTCGGAGATCTTTAAGGTTTGTTTTGGGAGTATTTTCAATCTTTTGGTATAAAAACTTCCTTCACTTCCCTCCAAGTAGCGGGTATGTGAGCCAGTTTTAAGCAGCTCACCGAGTGATAAAAGCCTTGTTTTCGTAAAGGTGAGGTAATGCCATTGGAAGTAGGTAACATTTTTGTTTTGTAAGTCAATTTACGTAATTTGGCATGAAAAATTATTTTCCCAGTGTTAAGATATTGTACATGTAAAAATATTGTGGCAGTTGTCGCATAATAAGCAGACTTTTGAAACTTTTGCGGGCACTAGAAGTTTTGAATTAGTTATCATCATTTGCAAATAGAAAACAAAAAAAAACAAAAAAAAATTTGTCGGTTCATCGGGAGTTCATTAGTAGCGGGTCGTCCTTTTGTTCTATAAAGTTTTTAAAATCTACCTTATTTATTGTATAAAACACTAAATAGCTAAACTGTTTTTAACTAAAAGAAAAAACTCACTCATTAGTTAAATCTTCTTCCTTCTTCATAGCCGCATTCTTGGCTATTGTTGATGAGCTTGGTGCAAAGTATTGAATGGCTCGGACTTCAACCTTTTCCTTGACGTCTTTCAGAAACGCATAAGCTGATTTCATATCAGATGGAATGTGAACTGGTTTTCTATTTGGTTCCTTCACAACATTCATACACTTAGTCCATCCGTTTAGATCACCAGTGCATATATAGCCAGACTCTTGAAGTAACATTTGATTATGTTTACAAACGGTGCATGGCTCTATGGCACCGAATATTAGCATATCAGCAGCTTGATCGTATAATTTTTGAGAGTCACTTATCCTTCGTTGATTATTTGCTTCAAGAAGCCTCCAAATGTCCTTCCTTTTCATTTTTTCCTTAACCGCGTCGCGGAACTTGAAAATTTTTTTATTCTGCTGTTTGACTTTTTTGGCAAGTTCCTTCTCCTCGGCAAGTTCTTTTTCATTTTTTTTCTTAACTTCGGCTTTCTTTGCGTACCTGATGGGGATGGCACTAGAAAAAAAAACATCGACAACCAATTATTATATTGAAAAGCAAAGAACTAAAACAAAACCACTTACGGTAGAGCATCTTTGACTGCTTTTTGATCTTCCTTCGAAAGACTCTTAAAACCAGGAAGACTATCTCCTCCAGCAAACCAGCCGACTTCGGTATCAAAAACTGTTTTATGAATTCGTACTTGGTCCTTAAGGATCTTCTGTTCGCATCCTTTGCACGCAGCTCTACCAGATTTGGCATATTCACAACCAAAATCTTTGGCTGCAGCAGTTTCAGCTTGAGAACGTTTTTTGCCTTTACCGCCAGCGGCTACCACTACAGATTCAAGCTCCGCTGATTAGATGGAAATAAAAATTACGTTAAAGAAAAGTCCTTTTGTTCTATAAAGTTTTTAAAATCTACCTTATTTATTGTATAAAACACTAAATAGCTAAACTGTTTTTAACTAAAAGAAAAAACTCACTCATCTGTTAAATCTTCTTCCTTCTTCATAGCCGCATTCTTGGCTATTGTTGATGTGCTTGGTGCAATGTATTGAATGGCTCGGACTTCAACCTTTTCCTTGACGTCTTTCAGAAACGCATAAGCTGATTTTATATCAGATGGAATGTGAACTGGTTTTCTATTTGGTTCCTTCACAACATTCATACACTTAGTCCATCCGTTTAGATCACCAGTGCATATATAGCCAGACTCTTGAAGTAACATTTGATTATGTTTACAAACGGTGCATGGCTCTATGGCACCGAATGTTAGCATATCAGCAGCTTGATCGTATAATTTTTGAGAGTCACTTATCCTTCGTTGATTATTTGCTTCAAGAAGCCTCCAAATGTCCTTCCTTTTCATTTTTTCCTTAACCGCGTCGCGGAACTTGAAAAGTTTTTTATTCTGCTGTTTGACTTTTTTGGCAAGTTCCTTCTCCTCGACAAGTTCTTTTTCATTTTTTTTCTTAACTTCGGCTTTCTTTGCGTACCTGATGGGGATGGCACTAGAAAAAAAAACATCGACAACCAATTATTATATTGAAAAGCAAAGAACTAAAACAAAACCACTTACGGTAGAGCATCTTTGACTGCTTTTTGATCTTCCTTCGAAAGACTCTTAAAACCAGGAAGACTATCTCCTCCAGCAAACCAGCCAAGATCACTGCGAAGCTCAGCAAAGCACGTAATATAGTGCCAAAGTGGTTGGCCTCCATATTTCATTCCGACTTCGGTATCAAAAACTGTTTTATGAATTCGTACTTGGTCCTTAAGGATCTTCTGTTCGCATCCTTTGCACGCAGCTCTACCAGATTTGGCATATTCACAACCAAAATCTTTGGCTGCAGCAGTTTCAGCTTGAGAACGTTTTTTGCCTTTACCGCCAGCGGCTACCACTACAGATTCAAGCTCCGCTGATTAGATGGAAATAAAAATTACGTTAAAGAAAAGTCCTTTTGTTCTATAAAGTTTTTAAAATCTACCTTATTTATTGTATAAAACACTAAATAGCTAAACTGTTTTTAACTAAAAGAAAAAACTCACTCATCTGTTAAATCTTCTTCCTTCTTCATAGCCGCATTCTTGGCTATTGTTGATGTGCTTGGTGCAATGTATTGAATGGCTCGGAATTCAACCTTTTCCTTGACGTCTTTCAGAAACGCATAAGCTGATTTTATATCAGATGGAATGTGAACTGGTTTTCTATTTGGTTCCTTCACAACATTCATACACTTAGTCCATTCGGTTAGATCATCATCATCATCATCATCAGGTCCTGTAACCCCGCTCGGGGCATAGGGCGTCAACAAAACGTCTCCATCCTTCTCGATCAGCAGCTAGATACCTTAACTGTGGCCACGTCTTTCTCTGGGAGTTAGCTTCTGATACTTATGCCCAGGATACAGATCTTAAGACGAAGCATTTCGCGCTCTAGCTGTTCGTATCTTCCTTCGCCATACAAGGATCGAACGTTCCATGCTCCGATTTTTGTACGTATACGATAGCCAAAAGCACCCATTGCATTTCTTGAAAGACTTCTACTATTTGTTGACGATTCATTTATTATTATGGCGTCTTGATTGACGCTGTTGCATGAAAGATGCCGCACCCCCAAATCCGATGTGCGGTTTACTGCAGCCGAAGCTGTAGAAGGATTCTCCATAAAATGGTTACCTCTTGGGGACTCGTTTCCAGTTGTTGTCATATTTCATGTAATAGCACATACCTTTCCACCATGGTGTTTTCTGAGATACGATTAATAACTTACATAAGCTCAGATTCGACAGGCACACCCGCCCATTGTATGGTCGAACACATAACCAATTGAGGCCGCCCACTATGGGAAAACAGACGCCTTTTGTAGCCGCCCACTCTGGGATAAAGACGCTACTTGCTGCTACCGTTGGCCTTCTTAAAAAGCTCATCCGCCACCAGACTTCCATGCCGTTGACCGCAAACTGCAGTTCCTCCGCCTTTAGGGAGATTTTCTTCAACCCAGGGACAAGTCAGTGCCCCGTCCAGCAAAGCTGGGTTGGCTACTTATTCCGGCAGCTGTTCGGTCCCCTTGTGCGTTAGCGTTACCCGCTCTCTACCGCGAGGAGGTGCATATAGGGATTTTCCTTTCATTGAGCCTAAGGCCACCGAAGTAGCGTTACCTAGAACTCTCCAGTACTTTAGAGAGCAAGTGCATATATAGCCAGACTTTTGAAGTAGCATTTGATTATGTTTACAAACGGTGCATGGCTCTATGGCACCGAATGTTAGCATATCAGCAGCTTGATCGTATAATTTTTGAGAGTCACTTATCCTTCGTTGATTATTTGCTTCAAGAAGCCTCCAAATGTCCTTCCTTTTCATTTTTTCCTTAACCGCGTCGCGGAACTTGAAAAGTTTTTTATTCTGCTGTTTGACTTTTTTGGCAAGTTCCTTCTCCTCAGCAAGTTCTTTTTCATTTTTTTTTTCTTAACTTCGGCTTTCTTTGCGTACCTGATGGGGATGGCACTAGAAAAAAAAACATCGACAACCAATTATTATATTGAAAAGCAAAGAACTAAAACAAAACCACTTACGGTAGAGCATCTTTGACTGCTTTTTGATCTTCCTTCGAAAGACTCTTAAAACCAGGAAGACTATCTCCTCCAGCAAACCAGCCAAGATCACTGCGAAGCTCAGCAAAGCACGTAATATAGTGCCAAAGTGGTTGGCCTCCATATTTCATTCCGACTTCGGTATCAAAAACTGTTTTATGAATTCGTACTTGGTCCTTAAGGATCTTCTGTTCGCATCCTTTGCACGCAGCTCTACCAGATTTGGCATATTCACAACCAAAATCTTTGGCTGCAGCAGTTTCAGCTTGAGAACGTTTTTTGCCTTTACCGCCAGCGGCTACCACTACAGATTCAAGCTCCGCTGATTAGATGGAAATAAAAATTACGTTAAAGAAAAGTCCTTTTGTTCTATAAAGTTTTTAAAATCTACCTTATTTATTGTATAAAACACTAAATAGCTAAACTGTTTTTAACTAAAAGAAAAAACTCACTCATCTGTTAAATCTTCTTCCTTCTTCATAGCCGCATTCTTGGCTATTGTTGATGTGCTTGGTGCAATGTATTGAATGGCTCGGACTTCAACCTTTTCCTTGACGTCTTTCAGAAACGCATAAGCTGATTTTATATCAGATGGAATGTGAACTGGTTTTCTATTTGGTTCCTTCACAACATTCATACACTTAGTCCATTCGGTTAGATCATCATCATCATCATCATCAGGTCCTGTAGCCCCGCTCGGGGCATAGGGCGTCAACAAAACGTCTCCATCCTTCTCGATCAGCAGCTAGATACCTTAACTGTGGCCACGTCTTTCTCTGGGAGTTAGCTTCTGATACTTATGCCCAGGATACAGATCTTAAGACGAAGCATTTCGCGCTCTAGCTGTTCGTATCTTCCTTCGCCATACAAGGATCGAACGTTCCATGCTCCGATTTTTGTACGTATACGATAGCCAAAAGCACCCATTGCATTTCTTGAAAGACTTCTACTATTTGTTGACGATTCATTTATTATTATGGCGTCTTGATTGACGCTGTTGCATGAAAGATGCCGCACCCCCAAATCCGATGTGCGGTTTACTGCAGCCGAAGCTGTAGAAGGATTCTCCATAAAATGTTTACCTCTTGGGGACTCGTTTCCAGTTGTTGTCATATTTCATGTAATAGCACATACCTTTCCACCATGGTGTTTTCTGAGATACGATTAATAACATACATAAGCTCAGATTCGACAGGCACACCCGCCCTTTGTATGGTCGAACACATAACCAATTGAGGCCGCCCACTATGGGAAAACAGACGCCTTTTGTAGCCGCCCACTCTGGGATACAGACGCTACTTGCTGCTACCGTTGGCCTTCTTAAAAAGCTCATCCGCCACCAGACTTCCATGCCGTTGACCGCAAACTGCAGTTCCTCCGCCTTTAGGGAGATTTTCTTCAACCCAGGGACAAGTCAGTGCCCCGTCCAGCAAAGCTGGGTTGGCTACTTATTCCGGCAGCTGTTCGGTCCCCTTGTGCGTTAGCGTTACCCGCTCTCTACCGCGAGGAGGTGCATATAGGGATTTTCCTTTCATTGAGCCTAAGGCCACCGAAGTAGCGTTACCTAGAACTCTCCAGTACTTTAGAGAGCAAGTGCATATATAGCCAGACTTTTGAAGTAGCATTTGATTATGTTTACAAACGGTGCATGGCTCTATGGCACCGAATGTTAGCATATCAGCAGCTTGATCGTATAATTTTTGAGAGTCACTTATCCTTCGTTGATTATTTGCTTCAAGAAGCCTCCAAATGTCCTTCCTTTTCATTTTTTCCTTAACCGCGTCGCGGAACTTGAAAAGTTTTTTATTCTGCTGTTTGACTTTTTTGGCAAGTTCCTTCTCCTCGGCAAGTTCTTTTTCATTTTTTTTCTTAACTTCGGCTTTCTTTGCGTACCTGATGGGGATGGCACTAGAAAAAAAAACATCGACAACCAATTATTATATTGAAAAGCAAAGAACTAAAACAAAACCACTTACGGTAGAGCATCTTTGACTGCTTTTTGATCTTCCTTCGAAAGACTCTTAAAACCAGGAAGACTATCTCCTCCAGCAAACCAGCCAAGATCACTGCGAAGCTCAGCAAAGCACGTAATATAGTGCCAAAGTGGTTGGCCTCCATATTTCATTCCGACTTCGGTATCAAAAACTGTTTTATGAATTCGTACTTGGTCCTTAAGGATCTTCTGTTCGCATCCTTTGCACGCAGCTCTACCAGATTTGGCATATTCACAACCAAAATCTTTGGCTGCAGCAGTTTCAGCTTGAGAACGTTTTTTGCCTTTACCGCCAGCGGCTACCACTACAGATTCAAGCTCCGCTGATTAGATGGAAATAAAAATTACGTTAAAGAAAAGTCCTTTTGTTCTATAAAGTTTTTAAAATCTACCTTATTTATTGTATAAAACACTAAATAGCTAAACTGTTTTTAACTAAAAGAAAAACTCACTCATCTGTTAAATCTTCTTCCTTCTTCATAGCCGCATTCTTGGCTATTGTTGATGTGCTTGGTGCAATGTATTGAATGGCTCGGACTTCAACCTTTTCCTTGACGTCTTTCAGAAACGCATAAGCTGATTTTATATCAGATGGAATGTGAACTGGTTTTCTATTTGGTTCCTTCACAACATTCATACACTTAGTCCATTCGGTTAGATCATCATCATCATCATCAGGTCCTGTAACCCCGCTCGGGGCATAGGGCGTCAACAAAACGTCTCCATCCTTCTCGATCAGCAGCTAGATACCTTAACTGTGGCCACGTCTTTCTCTGGGAGTTAGCTTCTGATACTTATGCCCAGGATACAGATCTTAAGACGAAGCATTTCGCGCTCTAGCTGTTCGTATCTTCCTTCGCCATACAAGGATCGAACGTTCCATGCTCCGATTTTTGTACGTATACGATAGCCAAAAGCACCCATTGCATTTCTTGAAAGACTTCTACTATTTGTTGACGATTCATTTATTATTATGGCGTCTTGATTGACGCTGTTGCATGAAAGATGCCGCACCCCCAAATCCGATGTGCGGTTTACTGCAGCCGAAGCTGTAGAAGGATTCTCCATAAAATGGTTACCTCTTGGGGACTCGTTTCCAGTTGTTGTCATATTTCATGTAATAGCACATACCTTTCCACCATGGTGTTTTCTGAGATACGATTAATAACTTACATAAGCTCAGATTCGACAGGCACACCCGCCCATTGTATGGTCGAACACATAACCAATTGAGGCCGCCCACTATGGGAAAACAGACGCCTTTTGTAGCCGCCCACTCTGGGATACAGACGCTACTTGCTGCTACCGTTGGCCTTCTTAAAAAGCTCATCCGCCACCAGACTTCCATGCCGTTGACCGCAAACTGCAGTTCCTCCGCCTTTAGGGAGATTTTCTTCAACCCAGGGACAAGTCAGTGCCCCGTCCAGCAAAGCTGGGTTGGCTACTTATTCCGGCAGCTGTTCGGTCCCCTTGTGCGTTAGCGTTACCCGCTCTCTACCACGAGGAGGTGCATATAGGGATTTTCCTTTCATTGAGCCTAAGGCCACCGAAGTAGCGTTACCTAGAACTCTCCAGTACTTTAGAGAGCAAGTGCATATATAGCCAGACTTTTGAAGTAGCATTTGATTATGTTTACAAACGGTGCATGGCTCTATGGCACCGAATGTTAGCATATCAGCAGCTTGATCGTATAATTTTTGAGAGTCACTTATCCTTCGTTGATTATTTGCTTCAAGAAGCCTCCAAATGTCCTTCCTTTTCATTTTTTCCTTAACCGCGTCGCGGAACTTGAAAAGTTTTTTATTCTGCTGTTTGACTTTTTTGGCAAGTTCCTTCTCCTCAGCAAGTTCTTTTTCATTTTTTTTTCTTAACTTCGGCTTTCTTTGCGTACCTGATGGGGATGGCACTAGAAAAAAAAACATCGACAACCAATTATTATATTGAAAAGCAAAGAACTAAAACAAAACCACTTACGGTAGAGCATCTTTGACTGCTTTTTGATCTTCCTTCGAAAGACTCTTAAAACCAGGAAGACTATCTCCTCCAGCAAACCAGCCGACTTCGGTATCAAAAACTGTTTTATGAATTCGTACTTGGCCCTTAAGGATCTTCTGTTCGCATCCTTTGCACGCAGCTCTACCAGATTTGGCATATTCACAACCAAAATCTTTGGCTGCAGCAGTTTCAGCTTGAGAACGTTTTTTGCCTTTACCGCCAGCGGCTACCACTACAGATTCAAGCTCCGCTGATTAGATGGAAATAAAAATTACGTTAAAGAAAAGTCCTTTTGTTCTATAAAGTTTTTAAAATCTACCTTATTTATTGTATAAAACACTAAATAGCTAAACTGTTTTTAACTAAAAGAAAAAACTCACTCATCTGTTAAATCTTCTTCCTTCTTCATAGCCGCATTCTTGGCTATTGTTGATGTGCTTGGTGCAATGTATTGAATGGCTCGGACTTCAACCTTTTCCTTGACGTCTTTCAGAAACGCATAAGCTGATTTTATATCAGATGGAATGTGAACTGGTTTTCTATTTGGTTCCTTCACAACATTCATACACTTAGTCCATTCGGTTAGATCATCATCATCATCATCATCAGGTCCTGTAACCCCGCTCGGGGCATAGGGCGTCAACAAAACGTCTCCATCCTTCTCGATCAGCAGCTAGATACCTTAACTGTGGCCACGTCTTTCTCTGGGAGTTAGCTTCTGATACTTATGCCCAGGATACAGATCTTAAGACGAAGCATTTCGCGCTCTAGCTGTTCGTATCTTCCTTCGCCATACAAGGATCGAACGTTCCATGCTCCGATTTTTGTACGTATACGATAGCCAAAAGCACCCATTGCATTTCTTGAAAGACTTCTACTATTTGTTGACGATTCATTTATTATTATGGCGTCTTGATTGACGCTGTTGCATGAAAGATGCCGCACCCCCAAATCCGATGTGCGGTTTACTGCAGCCGAAGCTGTAGAAGGATTCTCCATAAAATGGTTACCTCTTGGGGACTCGTTTCCAGTTGTTGTCATATTTCATGTAATAGCACATACCTTTCCACCATGGTGTTTTCTGAGATACGATTAATAACTTACATAAGCTCAGATTCGACAGGCACACCCGCCCATTGTATGGTCGAACACATAACCAATTGAGGCCGCCCACTATGGGAAAACAGACGCCTTTTGTAGCCGCCCACTCTGGGATACAGACGCTACTTGCTGCTACCGTTGGCCTTCTTAAAAAGCTCATCCGCCACCAGACTTCCATGCCGTTGACCGCAAACTGCAGTTCCTCCGCCTTTAGGGAGATTTTCTTCAACCCAGGGACAAGTCAGTGCCCCGTCCAGCAAAGCTGGGTTGGCTACTTATTCCGGCAGCTGTTCGGTCCCCTTGTGCGTTAGCGTTACCCGCTCTCTACCGCGAGGAGGTGCATATAGGGATTTTCCTTTCATTGAGCCTAAGGCCACCGAAGTAGCGTTACCTAGAACTCTCCAGTACTTTAGAGAGCAAGTGCATATATAGCCAGACTTTTGAAGTAGCATTTGATTATGTTTACAAACGGTGCATGGCTCTATGGCACCGAATGTTAGCATATCAGCAGCTTGATCGTATAATTTTTGAGAGTCACTTATCCTTCGTTGATTATTTGCTTCAAGAAGCCTCCAAATGTCCTTCCTTTTCATTTTTTCCTTAACCGCGTCGCGGAACTTGAAAAGTTTTTTATTCTGCTGTTTGACTTTTTTGGCAAGTTCCTTCTCCTCGGCAAGTTCTTTTTCTTTTTTTTTCTTAACTTCGGCTTTCTTTGCGTACCTGATGGGGATGGCACTAGAAAAAAAAACATCGACAACCAATTATTATATTGAAAAGCAAAGAACTAAAACAAAACCACTTACGGTAGAGCATCTTTGACTGCTTTTTGATCTTCCTTCGAAAGACTCTTAAAACCAGGAAGACTATCTCCTCCAGCAAACCAGCCGACTTCGGTATCAAAAACTGTTTTATGAATTCGTACTTGGTCCTTAAGGATCTTCTGTTCGCATCCTTTGCACGCAGCTCTACCAGATTTGGCATATTCACAACCAAAATCTTTGGCTGCAGCAGTTTCAGCTTGAGAACGTTTTTTGCCTTTACCGCCAGCGGCTACCACTACAGATTCAAGCTCCGCTGATTAGATGGAAATAAAAATTACGTTAAAGAAAAGTCCTTTTGTTCTATAAAGTTTTTAAAATCTACCTTATTTATTGTATAAAACACTAAATAGCTAAACTGTTTTTAACTAAAAGAAAAAACTCACTCATCTGTTAAATCTTCTTCCTTCTTCATAGCCGCATTCTTGGCTATTGTTGATGTGCTTGGTGCAATGTATTGAATGGCTCGGACTTCAACCTTTTCCTTGACGTCTTTCAGAAACGCATAAGCTGATTTTATATCAGATGGAATGTGAACTGGTTTTCTATTTGGTTCCTTCACAACATTCATACACTTAGTCCATCCGTTTAGATCACCAGTGCATATATAGCCAGACTCTTGAAGTAACATTTGATTATGTTTACAAACGGTGCATGGCTCTATGGCACCGAATGTTAGCATATCAGCAGCTTGATCGTATAATTTTTGAGAGTCACTTATCCTTCGTTGATTATTTGCTTCAAGAAGCCTCCAAATGTCCTTCCTTTTCATTTTTTCCTTAACCGCGTCGCGGAACTTGAAAAGTTTTTTATTCTGCTGTTTGACTTTTTTGGCAAGTTCCTTCTCCTCGGCAAGTTCTTTTTAATTTTTTTTCTTAACTTCGGCTTTCTTTGCGTACCTGATGGGGATGGCACTAGAAAAAAAAACATCGACAACCAATTATTATATTGAAAAGCAAAGAACTAAAACAAAACCACTTACGGTAGAGTATCTTTGACTGCTTTTTGATCTTCCTTCGAAAGACTCTTAAAACCAGGAAGACTATCTCCTCCAGCAAACCAGCCAAGATCACTGCGAAGCTCAGCAAAGCACGTAATATAGTGCCAAAGTGGTTGGCCTCCATATTTCATTCCGACTTCGGTATCAAAAACTGTTTTATGAATTCGTACTTGGTCCTTAAGGATCTTCTGTTCGCATCCTTTGCACGCAGCTCTACCAGATTTGGCATATTCACAACCAAAATCTTTGGCTGCAGCAGTTTCAGCTTGAGAACGTTTTTTGCCTTTACCGCCAGCGGCTACCACTACAGATTCAAGCTCCGCTGATTAGATGGAAATAAAAATTACGTTAAAGAAAAGTCCTTTTGTTCTATAAAGTTTTTAAAATCTACCTTATTTATTGTATAAAACACTAAATAGCTAAACTGTTTTTAACTAAAAGAAAAAACTCACTCATCTGTTAAATCTTCTTCCTTCTTCATAGCCGCATTCTTGGCTATTGTTGATGTGCTTGGTGCAATGTATTGAATGGCTCGGAATTCAACCTTTTCCTTGACGTCTTTCAGAAACGCATAAGCTGATTTTATATCAGATGGAATGTGAACTGGTTTTCTATTTGGTTCCTTCACAACATTCATACACTTAGTCCATTCGGTTAGATCATCATCATCATCATCATCAGGTCCTGTAACCCCGCTCGGGGCATAGGGCGTCAACAAAACGTCTCCATCCTTCTCGATCAGCAGCTAGATACCTTAACTGTGGCCACGTCTTTCTCTGGGAGTTAGCTTCTGATACTTATGCCCAGGATACAGATCTTAAGACGAAGCATTTCGCGCTCTAGCTGTTCGTATCTTCCTTCGCCATACAAGGATTGAACGTTCCATGCTCCGATTTTTGTACGTATACGATAGCCAAAAGCACCCATTGCATTTCTTGAAAGACTTCTACTATTTGTTGACGATTCATTTATTATTATGGCGTCTTGATTGACGCTGTTGCATGAAAGATGCCGCACCCCCAAATCCGATGTGCGGTTTACTGCAGCCGAAGCTGTAGAAGGATTCTCCATAAAATGGTTACCTCTTGGGGACTCGTTTCCAGTTGTTGTCATATTTCATGTAATAGCACATACCTTTCCACCATGGTGTTTTCTGAGATACGATTAATAACATACATAAGCTCAGATTCGACAGGCACACCCGCCCTTTGTATGGTCGAACACATAACCAATTGAGGCCGCCCACTATGGGAAAACAGACGCCTTTTGTAGCCGCCCACTCTGGGATACAGACGCTACTTGCTGCTACCGTTGGCCTTCTTAAAAAGCTCATCCGCCACCAGACTTCCATGCCGTTGACCGCAAACTGCAGTTCCTCCGCCTTTAGGGAGATTTTCTTCAACCCAGGGACAAGTCAGTTCCCCGTCCAGCAAAGCTGGGTTGGCTACTTATTCCGGCAGCTGTTCGGTCCCCTTGTGCGTTAGCGTTACCCGCTCTCTACCGCGAGGAGGTGCATATAGGGATTTTCCTTTCATTGAGCCTAAGGCCACCGAAGTAGCGTTACCTAGAACTCTCCAGTACTTTAGAGAGCAAGTGCATATATAGCCAGACTTTTGAAGTAGCATTTGATTATGTTTACAAACGGTGCATGGCTCTATGGCACCGAATGTTAGCATATCAGCAGCTTGATCGTATAATTTTTGAGAGTCACTTATCCTTCGTTGATTATTTGCTTCAAGAAGCCTCCAAATGTCCTTCCTTTTCATTTTTTCCTTAACCGCGTCGCGGAACTTGAAAAGTTTTTTATTCTGCTGTTTGACTTTTTTGGCAAGTTCCTTCTCCTCAGCAAGTTCTTTTTCATTTTTTTTTTCTTAACTTCGGCTTTCTTTGCGTACCTGATGGGGATGGCACTAGAAAAAAAAACATCGACAACCAATTATTATATTGAAAAGCAAAGAACTAAAACAAAACCACTTACGGTAGAGCATCTTTGACTGCTTTTTGATCTTCCTTCGAAAGACTCTTAAAACCAGGAAGACTATCTCCCCCAGCAAACCAGCCAAGATCACTGCGAAGCTCAGCAAAGCACGTAATATAGTGCCAAAGTGGTTGGCCTCCATATTTCATTCCGACTTCGGTATCAAAAACTGTTTTATGAATTCGTACTTGGTCCTTAAGGATCTTCTGTTCGCATCCTTTGCACGCAGCTCTACCAGATTTGGCATATTCACAACCAAAATCTTTGGCTGCAGCAGTTTCAGCTTGAGAACGTTTTTTGCCTTTACCGCCAGCGGCTACCACTACAGATTCAAGCTCTGCTGATTAGATGGAAATAAAAATTACGTTAAAGAAAAGTCCTTTTGTTCTATAAAGTTTTTAAAATCTACCTTATTTATTGTATAAAACACTAAATAGCTAAACTGTTTTTAACTAAAAGAAAAAACTCACTCATCTGTTAAATCTTCTTCCTTCTTCATAGCCGCATTCTTGGCTATTGTTGATGTGCTTGGTGCAATGTATTGAATGGCTCGGACTTCAACCTTTTCCTTGACGTCTTTCAGAAACGCATAAGCTGATTTTATATCAGATGGAATGTGAACTGGTTTTCTATTTGGTTCCTTCACAACATTCATACACTTAGTCCATTCGGTTAGATCATCATCATCATCATCATCAGGTCCTGTAACCCCGCTCGGGGCATAGGGCGTCAACAAAACGTCTCCATCCTTCTCGATCAGCAGCTAGATACCTTAACTGTGGCCACGTCTTTCTCTGGGAGTTAGCTTCTGATACTTATGCCCAGGATACAGATCTTAAGACGAAGCATTTCGCGCTCTAGCTGTTCGTATCTTCCTTCGCCATACAAGGATCGAACGTTCCATGCTCCGATTTTTGTACGTATACGATAGCCAAAAGCACCCATTGCATTTCTTGAAAGACTTCTACTATTTGTTGACGATTCATTTATTATTATGGCGTCTTGATTGACGCTGTTGCATGAAAGATGCCGCACCCCCAAATCCGATGTGCGGTTTACTGCAGCCGAAGCTGTAGAAGGATTCTCCATAAAATGGTTACCTCTTGGGGACTCGTTTCCAGTTGTTGTCATATTTCATGTAATAGCACATACCTTTCCACCATGGTGTTTTCTGAGATACGATTAATAACTTACATAAGCTCAGATTCGACAGGCACACCCGCCCATTGTATGGTCGAACACATAACCAATTGAGGCCGCCCACTATGGGAAAACAGACGCCTTTTGTAGCCGCCCACTCTGGGATACAGACGCTACTTGCTGCTACCGTTGGCCTTCTTAAAAAGCTCATCCGCCACCAGACTTCCATGCCGTTGACCGCAAACTGCAGTTCCTCCGCCTTTAGGGAGATTTTCTTCAACCCAGGGACAAGTCAGTGCCCCGTCCAGCAAAGCTGGGTTGGCTACTTATTCCGGCAGCTGTTCGGTCCCCTTGTGCGTTAGCGTTACCCGCTCTCTACCGCGAGGAGGTGCATATAGGGATTTTCCTTTCATTGAGCCTAAGGCCACCGAAGTAGCGTTACCTAGAACTCTCCAGTACTTTAGAGAGCAAGTGCATATATAGCCAGACTTTTGAAGTAGCATTTGATTATGTTTACAAACGGTGCATGGCTCTATGGCACCGAATGTTAGCATATCAGCAGCTTGATCGTATAATTTTTGAGAGTCACTTATCCTTCGTTGATTATTTGCTTCAAGAAGCCTCCAAATGTCCTTCCTTTTCATTTTTTCCTTAACCGCGTCGCGGAACTTGAAAAGTTTTTTATTCTGCTGTTTGACTTTTTTGGCAAGTTCCTTCTCCTCAGCAAGTTCTTTTTCATTTTTTTTCTTAACTTCGGCTTTCTTTGCGTACCTGATGGGGATGGCACTAGAAAAAAAAACATCGACAACCAATTATTATATTGAAAAGCAAAGAACTAAAACAAAACCACTTACGGTAGAGCATCTTTGACTGCTTTTTGATCTTCCTTCGAAAGACTCTTAAAACCAGGAAGACTATCTCCTCCAGCAAACCAGCCAAGATCACTGCGAAGCTCAGCAAAGCACGTAATATAGTGCCAAAGTGGTTGGCCTCCATATTTCATTCCGACTTCGGTATCAAAAACTGTTTTATGAATTCGTACTTGGTCCTTAAGGATCTTCTGTTCGCATCCTTTGCACGCAGCTCTACCAGATTTGGCATATTCACAACCAAAATCTTTGGCTGCAGCAGTTTCAGCTTGAGAACGTTTTTTGCCTTTACCGCCAGCGGCTACCACTACAGATTCAAGCTCCGCTGATTAGATGGAAATAAAAATTACGTTAAAGAAAAGTCCTTTTGTTCTATAAAGTTTTTAAAATCTACCTTATTTATTGTATAAAACACTAAATAGCTAAACTGTTTTTAACTAAAAGAAAAAACTCACTCATCTGTTAAATCTTCTTCCTTCTTCATAGCCGCATTCTTGGCTATTGTTGATGTGCTTGGTGCAATGTATTGAATGGCTCGGACTTCAACCTTTTCCTTGACGTCTTTCAGAAACGCATAAGCTGATTTTATATCAGATGGAATGTGAACTGGTTTTCTATTTGGTTCCTTCACAACATTCATACACTTAGTCCATTCGGTTAGATCATCATCATCATCATCATCAGGTCCTGTAACCCCGCTCGGGGCATAGGGCGTCAACAAAACGTCTCCATCCTTCTCGATCAGCAGCTAGATACCTTAACTGTGGCCACGTCTTTCTCTGGGAGTTAGCTTCTGATACTTATGCCCAGGATACAGATCTTAAGACGAAGCATTTCGCGCTCTAGCTGTTCGTATCTTCCTTCGCCATACAAGGATCGAACGTTCCATGCTCCGATTTTTGTACGTATACGATAGCCAAAAGCACCCATTGCATTTCTTGAAAGACTTCTACTATTTGTTGACGATTCATTTATTATTATGGCGTCTTGATTGACGCTGTTGCATGAAAGATGCCGCACCCCCAAATCCGATGTGCGGTTTACTGCAGCCGAAGCTGTAGAAGGATTCTCCATAAAATGGTTACCTCTTGGGGACTCGTTTCCAGTTGTTGTCATATTTCATGTAATAGCACATACCTTTCCACCATGGTGTTTTCTGAGATACGATTAATAACTTACATAAGCTCAGATTCGACAGGCACACCCGCCCATTGTATGGTCGAACACATAACCAATTGAGGCCGCCCACTATGGGAAAACAGACGCCTTTTGTAGCCGCCCACTCTGGGATACAGACGCTACTTGCTGCTACCGTTGGCCTTCTTAAAAAGCTCATCCGCCACCAGACTTCCATGCCGTTGACCGCAAACTGCAGTTCCTCCGCCTTTAGGGAGATTTTCTTCAACCCAGGGACAAGTCAGTGCCCCGTCCAGCAAAGCTGGGTTGGCTACTTATTCCGGCAGCTGTTCGGTCCCCTTGTGCGTTAGCGTTACCCGCTCTCTACCGCGAGGAGGTGCATATAGGGATTTTCCTTTCATTGAGCCTAAGGCCACCGAAGTAGCGTTACCTAGAACTCTCCAGTACTTTAGAGAGCAAGTGCATATATAGCCAGACTTTTGAAGTAGCATTTGATTATGTTTACAAACGGTGCATGGCTCTATGGCACCGAATGTTAGCATATCAGCAGCTTGATCGTATAATTTTTGAGAGTCACTTATCCTTCGTTGATTATTTGCTTCAAGAAGCCTCCAAATGTCCTTCCTTTTCATTTTTTCCTTAACCGCGTCTCGGAACTTGAAAAGTTTTTTATTCTGCTGTTTGACTTTTTTGGCAAGTTCCTTCTCCTCGGCAAGTTCTTTTTCATTTTTTTTCTTAACTTCGGCTTTCTTTGCGTACCTGATGGGGATGGCACTAGAAAAAAAAACATCGACAACCAATTATTATATTGAAAAGCAAAGAACTAAAACAAAACCACTTACGGTAGAGCATCTTTGACTGCTTTTTGATCTTCCTTCGAAAGACTCTTAAAACCAGGAAGACTATCTCCTCCAGCAAACCAGCCAAGATCACTGCGAAGCTCAGCAAAGCACGTAATATAGTGCCAAAGTGGTTGGCCTCCATATTTCATTCCGACTTCGGTATCAAAAACTGTTTTATGAATTCGTACTTGGTCCTTAAGGATCTTCTGTTCGCATCCTTTGCACGCAGCTCTACCAGATTTGGCATATTCACAACCAAAATCTTTGGCTGCAGCAGTTTCAGCTTGAGAACGTTTTTTGCCTTTACCGCCAGCGGCTACCACTACAGATTCAAGCTCCGCTGATTAGATGGAAATAAAAATTACGTTAAAGAAAAGTCCTTTTGTTCCATAAAGTTTTTAAAATCTACCTTATTTATTGTATAAAACACTAAATAGCTAAACTGTTTTTAACTAAAAGAAAAAACTCACTCATCTGTTAAATCTTCTTCCTTCTTCATAGCCGCATTCTTGGCTATTGTTGATGTGCTTGGTGCAATGTATTGAATGGCTCGGACTTCAACCTTTTCCTTGACGTCTTTCAGAAACGCATAAGCTGATTTTATATCAGATGGAATGTGAACTGGTTTTCTATTTGGTTCCTTCACAACATTCATACACTTAGTCCATCCGTTTAGATCACCAGTGCATATATAGCCAGACTCTTGAAGTAACATTTGATTATGTTTACAAACGGTGCATGGCTCTATGGCACCGAATGTTAGCATATCAGCAGCTTGATCGTATAATTTTTGAGAGTCACTTATCCTTCGTTGATTATTTGCTTCAAGAAGCCTCCAAATGTCCTTCCTTTTCATTTTTTCCTTAACCGCGTCGCGGAACTTGAAAAGTTTTTTATTCTGCTGTTTGACTTGTTTGGCAAGTTCCTTCTCCTCGGCAAGTTCTTTTTCATTTTTTTTCTTAACTTCGGCTTTCTTTGCGTACCTGATGGGGATGGCACTAGAAAAAAAAACATCGACAACCAATTATTATATTGAAAAGCAAAGAACTAAAACAAAACCACTTACGGTAGAGCATCTTTGACTGCTTTTTGATCTTCCTTCGAAAGACTCTTAAAACCAGGAAGACTATCTCCTCCAGCAAACCAGCCAAGATCACTGCGAAGCTCAGCAAAGCACGTAATATAGTGCCAAAGTGGTTGGCCTCCATATTTCATTCCGACTTCGGTATCAAAAACTGTTTTATGAATTCGTACTTGGTCCTTAAGGATCTTCTGTTCGCATCCTTTGCACGCAGCTCTACCAGATTTGGCATATTCACAACCAAAATCTTTGGCTGCAGCAGTTTCAGCTTGAGAACGTTTTTTGCCTTTACCGCCAGCGGCTACCACTACAGATTCAAGCTCCGCTGATTAGATGGAAATAAAAATTACGTTAAAGAAAAGTCCTTTTGTTCTATAAAGTTTTTAAAATCTACCTTATTTATTGTATAAAACACTAAATAGCTAAACTGTTTTTAACTAAAAGAAAAAACTCACTCATCTGTTAAATCTTCTTCCTTCTTCATAGCCGCATTCTTGGCTATTGTTGATGTGCTTGGTGCAATGTATTGAATGGCTCGGACTTCAACCTTTTCCTTGACGTCTTTCAGAAACGCATAAGCTGATTTTATATCAGATGGAATGTGAACTGGTTTTCTATTTGGTTCCTTCACAACATTCATACACTTAGTCCATTCGGTTAGATCATCATCATCATCATCATCAGGTCCTGTAACCCCGCTCGGGGCATAGGGCGTCAACAAAACGTCTCCATCCTTCTCGATCAGCAGCTAGATACCTTAACTGTGGCCACGTCTTTCTCTGGGAGTTAGCTTCTGATACTTATGCCCAGGATACAGATCTTAAGACGAAGCATTTCGCGCTCTAGCTGTTCGTATCTTCCTTCGCCATACAAGGATCGAACGTTCCATGCTCCGATTTTTGTACGTATACGATAGCCAAAAGCACCCATTGCATTTCTTGAAAGACTTCTACTATTTGTTGACGATTCATTTATTATTATGGCGTCTTGATTGACGCTGTTGCATGAAAGATGCCGCACCCCCAAATCCGATGTGCGGTTTACTGCAGCCGAAGCTGTAGAAGGATTCTCCATAAAATGGTTACCTCTTGGGGACTCGTTTCCAGTTGTTGTCATATTTCATGTAATAGCACATACCTTTCCACCATGGTGTTTTCTGAGATACGATTAATAACTTACATAAGCTCAGATTCGACAGGCACACCCGCCCATTGTATGGTCGAACACATAACCAATTGAGGCCGCCCACTATGGGAAAACAGACGCCTTTTGTAGCCGCCCACTCTGGGATACAGACGCTACTTGCTGCTACCGTTGGCCTTCTTAAAAAGCTCATCCGCCACCAGACTTCCATGCCGTTGACCGCAAACTGCAGTTCCTCCGCCTTTAGGGAGATTTTCTTCAACCCAGGGACAAGTCAGTGCCCCGTCCAGCAAAGCTGGGTTGGCTACTTATTCCGGCAGCTGTTCGGTCCCCTTGTGCGTTAGCGTTACCCGCTCTCTACCGCGAGGAGGTGCATATAGGGATTTTCCTTTCATTGAGCCTAAGGCCACCGAAGTAGCGTTACCTAGAACTCTCCAGTACTTTAGAGAGCAAGTGCATATATAGCCAGACTTTTGAAGTAGCATTTGATTATGTTTACAAACGGTGCATGGCTCTATGGCACCGAATGTTAGCATATCAGCAGCTTGATCGTATAATTTTTGAGAGTCACTTATCCTTCGTTGATTATTTGCTTCAAGAAGCCTCCAAATGTCCTTCCTTTTCATTTTTTCCTTAACCGCGTCGCGGAACTTGAAAAGTTTTTTATTCTGCTGTTTGACTTTTTTGGCAAGTTCCTTCTCCTCGGCAAGTTCTTTTTCATTTTTTTTCTTAACTTCGGCTTTCTTTGCGTACCTGATGGGGATGGCACTAGAAAAAAAAACATCGACAACCAATTATTATATTGAAAAGCAAAGAACTAAAACAAAACCACTTACGGTAGAGCATCTTTGACTGCTTTTTGATCTTCCTTCGAAAGACTCTTAAAACCAGGAAGACTATCTCCTCCAGCAAACCAGCCAAGATCACTGCGAAGCTCAGCAAAGCACGTAATATAGTGCCAAAGTGGTTGGCCTCCATATTTCATTCCGACTTCGGTATCAAAAACTGTTTTATGAATTCGTACTTGGTCCTTAAGGATCTTCTGTTCGCATCCTTTGCACGCAGCTCTACCAGATTTGGCATATTCACAACCAAAATCTTTGGCTGCAGCAGTTTCAGCTTGAGAACGTTTTTTGCCTTTACCGCCAGCGGCTACCACTACAGATTCAAGCTCCGCTGATTAGATGGAAATAAAAATTACGTTAAAGAAAAGTCCTTTTGTTCTATAAAGTTTTTAAAATTTACCTTATTTATTGTATAAAACACTAAATAGCTAAACTGTTTTTAACTAAAAGAAAAAACTCACTCATCTGTTAAATCTTCTTCCTTCTTCATAGCCGCATTCTTGGCTATTGTTGATGTGCTTGGTGCAATGTATTGAATGGCTCGGACTTCAACCTTTTCCTTGACGTCTTTCAGAAACGCATAAGCTGATTTTATATCAGATGGAATGTGAACTGGTTTTCTATTTGGTTCCTTCACAACATTCATACACTTAGTCCATTCGGTTAGATCATCATCATCATCATCATCAGGTCCTGTAACCCCGCTCGGGGCATAGGGCGTCAACAAAACGTCTCCATCCTTCTCGATCAGCAGCTAGATACCTTAACTGTGGCCACGTCTTTCTCTGGGAGTTAGCTTCTGATACTTATGCCCAGGATACAGATCTTAAGACGAAGCATTTCGCGCTCTAGCTGTTCGTATCTTCCTTCGCCATACAAGGATCGAACGTTCCATGCTCCGATTTTTGTACGTATACGATAGCCAAAAGCACCCATTGCATTTCTTGAAAGACTTCTACTATTTGTTGACGATTCATTTATTATTATGGCGTCTTGATTGACGCTGTTGCATGAAAGATGCCGCACCCCCAAATCCGATGTGCGGTTTACTGCAGCCGAAGCTGTAGAAGGATTCTCCATAAAATGTTTACCTCTTGGGGACTTGTTTCCAGTTGTTGTCATATTTCATGTAATAGCACATACCTTTCCACCATGGTGTTTTCTGAGATACGATTAATAACATACATAAGCTCAGATTCGACAGGCACACCCGCCCTTTGTATGGTCGAACACATAACCAATTGAGGCCGCCCACTATGGGAAAACAGACGCCTTTTGTAGCCGCCCACTCTGGGATACAGACGCTACTTGCTGCTACCGTTGGCCTTCTTAAAAAGCTCATCCGCCACCAGACTTCCATGCCGTTGACCGCAAACTGCAGTTCCTCCGCCTTTAGGGAGATTTTCTTCAACCCAGGGACAAGTCAGTGCCCCGTCCAGCAAAGCTGGGTTGGCTACTTATTCCGGCAGCTGTTCGGTCCCCTTGTGCGTTAGCGTTACCCGCTCTCTACCGCGAGGAGGTGCATATAGGGATTTTCCTTTCATTGAGCCTAAGGCCACCGAAGTAGCGTTACCTAGAACTCTCCAGTACTTTAGAGAGCAAGTGCATATATAGCCAGACTTTTGAAGTAGCATTTGATTATGTTTACAAACGGTGCATGGCTCTATGGCACCGAATGTTAGCATATCAGCAGCTTGATCGTATAATTTTTGAGAGTCACTTATCCTTCGTTGATTATTTGCTTCAAGAAGCCTCCAAATGTCCTTCCTTTTCATTTTTTCCTTAACCGCGTCGCGGAACTTGAAAAGTTTTTTATTCTGCTGTTTGACTTTTTTGGCAAGTTCCTTCTCCTCAGCAAGTTCTTTTTCATTTTTTTTTCTTAACTTCGGCTTTCTTTGCGTACCTGATGGGGATGGCACTAGAAAAAAAAACATCGACAACCAATTATTATATTGAAAAGCAAAGAACTAAAACAAAACCACTTACGGTAGAGCATCTTTGACTGCTTTTTGATCTTCCTTCGAAAGACTCTTAAAACCAGGAAGACTATCTCCTCCAGCAAACCAGCCGACTTCGGTATCAAAAACTGTTTTATGAATTCGTACTTGGTCCTTAAGGATCTTCTGTTCGCATCCTTTGCACGCAGCTCTACCAGATTTGGCATATTCACAACCAAAATCTTTGGCTGCAGCAGTTTCAGCTTGAGAACGTTTTTTGCCTTTACCGCCAGCGGCTACCACTACAGATTCAAGCTCCGCTGATTAGATGGAAATAAAAATTACGTTAAAGAAAAGTCCTTTTGTTCTATAAAGTTTTTAAAATCTACCTTATTTATTGTATAAAACACTAAATAGCTAAACTGTTTTTAACTAAAAGAAAAACTCACTCATCTGTTAAATCTTCTTCCTTCTTCATAGCCGCATTCTTGGCTATTGTTGATGTGCTTGGTGCAATGTATTGAATGGCTCGGACTTCAACCTTTTCCTTGACGTCTTTCAGAAACGCATAAGCTGATTTTATATCAGATGGAATGTGAACTGGTTTTCTATTTGGTTCCTTCACAACATTCATACACTTAGTCCATTCGGTTAGATCATCATCATCATCATCATCAGGTCCTGTAACCCCGCTCGGGGCATAGGGCGTCAACAAAACGTCTCCATCCTTCTCGATCAGCAGCTAGATACCTTAACTGTGGCCACGTCTTTCTCTGGGAGTTAGCTTCTGATACTTATGCCCAGGATACAGATCTTAAGACGAAGCATTTCGCGCTCTAGCTGTTCGTATCTTCCTTCGCCATACAAGGATCGAACGTTCCATGCTCCGATTTTTGTACGTATACGATAGCCAAAAGCACCCATTGCATTTCTTGAAAGACTTCTACTATTTGTTGACGATTCATTTATTATTATGGCGTCTTGATTGACGCTGTTGCATGAAAGATGCCGCACCCCCAAATCCGATGTGCGGTTTACTGCAGCCGAAGCTGTAGAAGGATTCTCCATAAAATGGTTACCTCTTGGGGACTCGTTTCCAGTTGTTGTCATATTTCATGTAATAGCACATACCTTTCCACCATGGTGTTTTCTGAGATACGATTAATAACTTACATAAGCTCAGATTCGACAGGCACACCCGCCCATTGTATGGTCGAACACATAACCAATTGAGGCCGCCCACTATGGGAAAACAGACGCCTTTTGTAGCCGCCCACTCTGGGATACAGACGCTACTTGCTGCTACCGTTGGCCTTCTTAAAAAGCTCATCCGCCACCAGACTTCCATGCCGTTGACCGCAAACTGCAGTTCCTCCGCCTTTAGGGAGATTTTCTTCAACCCAGGGACAAGTCAGTGCCCCGTCCAGCAAAGCTGGGTTGGCTACTTATTCCGGCAGCTGTTCGGTCCCCTTGTGCGTTAGCGTTACCCGCTCTCTACCACGAGGAGGTGCATATAGGGATTTTCCTTTCATTGAGCCTAAGGCCACCGAAGTAGCGTTACCTAGAACTCTCCAGTACTTTAGAGAGCAAGTGCATATATAGCCAGACTTTTGAAGTAGCATTTGATTATGTTTACAAACGGTGCATGGCTCTATGGCACCGAATGTTAGCATATCAGCAGCTTGATCGTATAATTTTTGAGAGTCACTTATCCTTCGTTGATTATTTGCTTCAAGAAGCCTCCAAATGTCCTTCCTTTTCATTTTTTCCTTAACCGCGTCGCGGAACTTGAAAAGTTTTTTATTCTGCTGTTTGACTTTTTTGGCAAGTTCCTTCTCCTCAGCAAGTTCTTTTTCATTTTTTTTTCTTAACTTCGGCTTTCTTTGCGTACCTGATGGGGATGGCACTAGAAAAAAAAACATCGACAACCAATTATTATATTGAAAAGCAAAGAACTAAAACAAAACCACTTACGGTAGAGCATCTTTGACTGCTTTTTGATCTTCCTTCGAAAGACTCTTAAAACCAGGAAGACTATCTCCTCCAGCAAACCAGCCGACTTCGGTATCAAAAACTGTTTTATGAATTCGTACTTGGTCCTTAAGGATCTTCTGTTCGCATCCTTTGCACGCAGCTCTACCAGATTTGGCATATTCACAACCAAAATCTTTGGCTGCAGCAGTTTCAGCTTGAGAACGTTTTTTGCCTTTACCGCCAGCGGCTACCACTACAGATTCAAGCTCCGCTGATTAGATGGAAATAAAAATTACGTTAAAGAAAAGTCCTTTTGTTCTATAAAGTTTTTAAAATCTACCTTATTTATTGTATAAAACACTAAATAGCTAAACTGTTTTTAACTAAAAGAAAAAACTCACTCATCTGTTAAATCTTCTTCCTTCTTCATAGCCGCATTCTTGGCTATTGTTGATGTGCTTGGTGCAATGTATTGAATGGCTCGGACTTCAACCTTTTCCTTGACGTCTTTCAGAAACGCATAAGCTGATTTTATATCAGATGGAATGTGAACTGGTTTTCTATTTGGTTCCTTCACAACATTCATACACTTAGTCCATTCGGTTAGATCATCATCATCATCATCATCAGGTCCTGTAACCCCGCTCGGGGCATAGGGCGTCAACAAAACGTCTCCATCCTTCTCGATCAGCAGCTAGATACCTTAACTGTGGCCACGTCTTTCTCTGGGAGTTAGCTTCTGATACTTATGCCCAGGATACAGATCTTAAGACGAAGCATTTCGCGCTCTAGCTGTTCGTATCTTCCTTCGCCATACAAGGATCGAACGTTCCATGCTCCGATTTTTGTACGTATACGATAGCCAAAAGCACCCATTGCATTTCTTGAAAGACTTCTACTATTTGTTGACGATTCATTTATTATTATGGCGTCTTGATTGACGCTGTTGCATGAAAGATGCCGCACCCCCAAATCCGATGTGCGGTTTACTGCAGCCGAAGCTGTAGAAGGATTCTCCATAAAATGTTTACCTCTTGGGGACTTGTTTCCAGTTGTTGTCATATTTCATGTAATAGCACATACCTTTCCACCATGGTGTTTTCTGAGATACGATTAATAACATACATAAGCTCAGATTCGACAGGCACACCCGCCCTTTGTATGGTCGAACACATAACCAATTGAGGCCGCCCACTATGGGAAAACAGACGCCTTTTGTAGCCGCCCACTCTGGGATACAGACGCTACTTGCTGCTACCGTTGGCCTTCTTAAAAAGCTCATCCGCCACCAGACTTCCATGCCGTTGACCGCAAACTGCAGTTCCTCCGCCTTTAGGGAGATTTTCTTCAACCCAGGGACAAGTCAGTGCCCCGTCCAGCAAAGCTGGGTTGGCTACTTATTCCGGCAGCTGTTCGGTCCCCTTGTGCGTTAGCGTTACCCGCTCTCTACCGCGAGGAGGTGCATATAGGGATTTTCCTTTCATTGAGCCTAAGGCCACCGAAGTAGCGTTACCTAGAACTCTCCAGTACTTTAGAGAGCAAGTGCATATATAGCCAGACTTTTGAAGTAGCATTTGATTATGTTTACAAACGGTGCATGGCTCTATGGCACCGAATGTTAGCATATCAGCAGCTTGATCGTATAATTTTTGAGAGTCACTTATCCTTCGTTGATTATTTGCTTCAAGAAGCCTCCAAATGTCCTTCCTTTTCATTTTTTCCTTAACCGCGTCGCGGAACTTGAAAAGTTTTTTATTCTGCTGTTTGACTTTTTTGGCAAGTTCCTTCTCCTCAGCAAGTTCTTTTTCATTTTTTTTTCTTAACTTCGGCTTTCTTTGCGTACCTGATGGGGATGGCACTAGAAAAAAAAACATCGACAACCAATTATTATATTGAAAAGCAAAGAACTAAAACAAAACCACTTACGGTAGAGCATCTTTGACTGCTTTTTGATCTTCCTTCGAAAGACTCTTAAAACCAGGAAGACTATCTCCTCCAGCAAACCAGCCGACTTCGGTATCAAAAACTGTTTTATGAATTCGTACTTGGTCCTTAAGGATCTTCTGTTCGCATCCTTTGCACGCAGCTCTACCAGATTTGGCATATTCACAACCAAAATCTTTGGCTGCAGCAGTTTCAGCTTGAGAACGTTTTTTGCCTTTACCGCCAGCGGCTACCACTACAGATTCAAGCTCCGCTGATTAGATGGAAATAAAAATTACGTTAAAGAAAAGTCCTTTTGTTCTATAAAGTTTTTAAAATCTACCTTATTTATTGTATAAAACACTAAATAGCTAAACTGTTTTTAACTAAAAGAAAAACTCACTCATCTGTTAAATCTTCTTCCTTCTTCATAGCCGCATTCTTGGCTATTGTTGATGTGCTTGGTGCAATGTATTGAATGGCTCGGACTTCAACCTTTTCCTTGACGTCTTTCAGAAACGCATAAGCTGATTTTATATCAGATGGAATGTGAACTGGTTTTCTATTTGGTTCCTTCACAACATTCATACACTTAGTCCATTCGGTTAGATCATCATCATCATCATCATCAGGTCCTGTAACCCCGCTCGGGGCATAGGGCGTCAACAAAACGTCTCCATCCTTCTCGATCAGCAGCTAGATACCTTAACTGTGGCCACGTCTTTCTCTGGGAGTTAGCTTCTGATACTTATGCCCAGGATACAGATCTTAAGACGAAGCATTTCGCGCTCTAGCTGTTCGTATCTTCCTTCGCCATACAAGGATCGAACGTTCCATGCTCCGATTTTTGTACGTATACGATAGCCAAAAGCACCCATTGCATTTCTTGAAAGACTTCTACTATTTGTTGACGATTCATTTATTATTATGGCGTCTTGATTGACGCTGTTGCATGAAAGATGCCGCACCCCCAAATCCGATGTGCGGTTTACTGCAGCCGAAGCTGTAGAAGGATTCTCCATAAAATGGTTACCTCTTGGGGACTCGTTTCCAGTTGTTGTCATATTTCATGTAATAGCACATACCTTTCCACCATGGTGTTTTCTGAGATACGATTAATAACTTACATAAGCTCAGATTCGACAGGCACACCCGCCCATTGTATGGTCGAACACATAACCAATTGAGGCCGCCCACTATGGGAAAACAGACGCCTTTTGTAGCCGCCCACTCTGGGATACAGACGCTACTTGCTGCTACCGTTGGCCTTCTTAAAAAGCTCATCCGCCACCAGACTTCCATGCCGTTGACCGCAAACTGCAGTTCCTCCGCCTTTAGGGAGATTTTCTTCAACCCAGGGACAAGTCAGTGCCCCGTCCAGCAAAGCTGGGTTGGCTACTTATTCCGGCAGCTGTTCGGTCCCCTTGTGCGTTAGCGTTACCCGCTCTCTACCACGAGGAGGTGCATATAGGGATTTTCCTTTCATTGAGCCTAAGGCCACCGAAGTAGCGTTACCTAGAACTCTCCAGTACTTTAGAGAGCAAGTGCATATATAGCCAGACTTTTGAAGTAGCATTTGATTATGTTTACAAACGGTGCATGGCTCTATGGCACCGAATGTTAGCATATCAGCAGCTTGATCGTATAATTTTTGAGAGTCACTTATCCTTCGTTGATTATTTGCTTCAAGAAGCCTCCAAATGTCCTTCCTTTTCATTTTTTCCTTAACCGCGTCGCGGAACTTGAAAAGTTTTTTATTCTGCTGTTTGACTTTTTTGGCAAGTTCCTTCTCCTCAGCAAGTTCTTTTTCATTTTTTTTTCTTAACTTCGGCTTTCTTTGCGTACCTGATGGGGATGGCACTAGAAAAAAAAACATCGACAACCAATTATTATATTGAAAAGCAAAGAACTAAAACAAAACCACTTACGGTAGAGCATCTTTGACTGCTTTTTGATCTTCCTTCGAAAGACTCTTAAAACCAGGAAGACTATCTCCTCCAGCAAACCAGCCGACTTCGGTATCAAAAACTGTTTTATGAATTCGTACTTGGTCCTTAAGGATCTTCTGTTCGCATCCTTTGCACGCAGCTCTACCAGATTTGGCATATTCACAACCAAAATCTTTGGCTGCAGCAGTTTCAGCTTGAGAACGTTTTTTGCCTTTACCGCCAGCGGCTACCACTACAGATTCAAGCTCCGCTGATTAGATGGAAATAAAAA
This sequence comes from Melanostoma mellinum, assembly GCA_914767635.1. NCBI lineage: Eukaryota > Metazoa > Arthropoda > Insecta > Diptera > Syrphidae > Melanostoma > Melanostoma mellinum. The sequence continues at coordinate 264,106,194 of OU612058.1, read as the reverse complement.
TTACGTTAAAGAAAAGTCCTTTTGTTCTATAAAGTTTTTAAAATCTACCTTATTTATTGTATAAAACACTAAATAGCTAAACTGTTTTTAACTAAAAGAAAAAACTCACTCATCTGTTAAATCTTCTTCCTTCTTCATAGCCGCATTCTTGGCTATTGTTGATGTGCTTGGTGCAATGTATTGAATGGCTCGGACTTCAACCTTTTCCTTGACGTCTTTCAGAAACGCATAAGCTGATTTTATATCAGATGGAATGTGAACTGGTTTTCTATTTGGTTCCTTCACAACATTCATACACTTAGTCCATTCGGTTAGATCATCATCATCATCATCATCAGGTCCTGTAACCCCGCTCGGGGCATAGGGCGTCAACAAAACGTCTCCATCCTTCTCGATCAGCAGCTAGATACCTTAACTGTGGCCACGTCTTTCTCTGGGAGTTAGCTTCTGATACTTATGCCCAGGATACAGATCTTAAGACGAAGCATTTCGCGCTCTAGCTGTTCGTATCTTCCTTCGCCATACAAGGATCGAACGTTCCATGCTCCGATTTTTGTACGTATACGATAGCCAAAAGCACCCATTGCATTTCTTGAAAGACTTCTACTATTTGTTGACGATTCATTTATTATTATGGCGTCTTGATTGACGCTGTTGCATGAAAGATGCCGCACCCCCAAATCCGATGTGCGGTTTACTGCAGCCGAAGCTGTAGAAGGATTCTCCATAAAATGTTTACCTCTTGGGGACTTGTTTCCAGTTGTTGTCATATTTCATGTAATAGCACATACCTTTCCACCATGGTGTTTTCTGAGATACGATTAATAACATACATAAGCTCAGATTCGACAGGCACACCCGCCCTTTGTATGGTCGAACACATAACCAATTGAGGCCGCCCACTATGGGAAAACAGACGCCTTTTGTAGCCGCCCACTCTGGGATACAGACGCTACTTGCTGCTACCGTTGGCCTTCTTAAAAAGCTCATCCGCCACCAGACTTCCATGCCGTTGACCGCAAACTGCAGTTCCTCCGCCTTTAGGGAGATTTTCTTCAACCCAGGGACAAGTCAGTGCCCCGTCCAGCAAAGCTGGGTTGGCTACTTATTCCGGCAGCTGTTCGGTCCCCTTGTGCGTTAGCGTTACCCGCTCTCTACCGCGAGGAGGTGCATATAGGGATTTTCCTTTCATTGAGCCTAAGGCCACCGAAGTAGCGTTACCTAGAACTCTCCAGTACTTTAGAGAGCAAGTGCATATATAGCCAGACTTTTGAAGTAGCATTTGATTATGTTTACAAACGGTGCATGGCTCTATGGCACCGAATGTTAGCATATCAGCAGCTTGATCGTATAATTTTTGAGAGTCACTTATCCTTCGTTGATTATTTGCTTCAAGAAGCCTCCAAATGTCCTTCCTTTTCATTTTTTCCTTAACCGCGTCGCGGAACTTGAAAAGTTTTTTATTCTGCTGTTTGACTTTTTTGGCAAGTTCCTTCTCCTCAGCAAGTTCTTTTTCATTTTTTTTTCTTAACTTCGGCTTTCTTTGCGTACCTGATGGGGATGGCACTAGAAAAAAAAACATCGACAACCAATTATTATATTGAAAAGCAAAGAACTAAAACAAAACCACTTACGGTAGAGCATCTTTGACTGCTTTTTGATCTTCCTTCGAAAGACTCTTAAAACCAGGAAGACTATCTCCTCCAGCAAACCAGCCGACTTCGGTATCAAAAACTGTTTTATGAATTCGTACTTGGTCCTTAAGGATCTTCTGTTCGCATCCTTTGCACGCAGCTCTACCAGATTTGGCATATTCACAACCAAAATCTTTGGCTGCAGCAGTTTCAGCTTGAGAACGTTTTTTGCCTTTACCGCCAGCGGCTACCACTACAGATTCAAGCTCCGCTGATTAGATGGAAATAAAAATTACGTTAAAGAAAAGTCCTTTTGTTCTATAAAGTTTTTAAAATCTACCTTATTTATTGTATAAAACACTAAATAGCTAAACTGTTTTTAACTAAAAGAAAAACTCACTCATCTGTTAAATCTTCTTCCTTCTTCATAGCCGCATTCTTGGCTATTGTTGATGTGCTTGGTGCAATGTATTGAATGGCTCGGACTTCAACCTTTTCCTTGACGTCTTTCAGAAACGCATAAGCTGATTTTATATCAGATGGAATGTGAACTGGTTTTCTATTTGGTTCCTTCACAACATTCATACACTTAGTCCATTCGGTTAGATCATCATCATCATCATCATCAGGTCCTGTAACCCCGCTCGGGGCATAGGGCGTCAACAAAACGTCTCCATCCTTCTCGATCAGCAGCTAGATACCTTAACTGTGGCCACGTCTTTCTCTGGGAGTTAGCTTCTGATACTTATGCCCAGGATACAGATCTTAAGACGAAGCATTTCGCGCTCTAGCTGTTCGTATCTTCCTTCGCCATACAAGGATCGAACGTTCCATGCTCCGATTTTTGTACGTATACGATAGCCAAAAGCACCCATTGCATTTCTTGAAAGACTTCTACTATTTGTTGACGATTCATTTATTATTATGGCGTCTTGATTGACGCTGTTGCATGAAAGATGCCGCACCCCCAAATCCGATGTGCGGTTTACTGCAGCCGAAGCTGTAGAAGGATTCTCCATAAAATGGTTACCTCTTGGGGACTCGTTTCCAGTTGTTGTCATATTTCATGTAATAGCACATACCTTTCCACCATGGTGTTTTCTGAGATACGATTAATAACTTACATAAGCTCAGATTCGACAGGCACACCCGCCCATTGTATGGTCGAACACATAACCAATTGAGGCCGCCCACTATGGGAAAACAGACGCCTTTTGTAGCCGCCCACTCTGGGATACAGACGCTACTTGCTGCTACCGTTGGCCTTCTTAAAAAGCTCATCCGCCACCAGACTTCCATGCCGTTGACCGCAAACTGCAGTTCCTCCGCCTTTAGGGAGATTTTCTTCAACCCAGGGACAAGTCAGTGCCCCGTCCAGCAAAGCTGGGTTGGCTACTTATTCCGGCAGCTGTTCGGTCCCCTTGTGCGTTAGCGTTACCCGCTCTCTACCACGAGGAGGTGCATATAGGGATTTTCCTTTCATTGAGCCTAAGGCCACCGAAGTAGCGTTACCTAGAACTCTCCAGTACTTTAGAGAGCAAGTGCATATATAGCCAGACTTTTGAAGTAGCATTTGATTATGTTTACAAACGGTGCATGGCTCTATGGCACCGAATGTTAGCATATCAGCAGCTTGATCGTATAATTTTTGAGAGTCACTTATCCTTCGTTGATTATTTGCTTCAAGAAGCCTCCAAATGTCCTTCCTTTTCATTTTTTCCTTAACCGCGTCGCGGAACTTGAAAAGTTTTTTATTCTGCTGTTTGACTTTTTTGGCAAGTTCCTTCTCCTCAGCAAGTTCTTTTTCATTTTTTTTTCTTAACTTCGGCTTTCTTTGCGTACCTGATGGGGATGGCACTAGAAAAAAAAACATCGACAACCAATTATTATATTGAAAAGCAAAGAACTAAAACAAAACCACTTACGGTAGAGCATCTTTGACTGCTTTTTGATCTTCCTTCGAAAGACTCTTAAAACCAGGAAGACTATCTCCTCCAGCAAACCAGCCGACTTCGGTATCAAAAACTGTTTTATGAATTCGTACTTGGTCCTTAAGGATCTTCTGTTCGCATCCTTTGCACGCAGCTCTACCAGATTTGGCATATTCACAACCAAAATCTTTGGCTGCAGCAGTTTCAGCTTGAGAACGTTTTTTGCCTTTACCGCCAGCGGCTACCACTACAGATTCAAGCTCCGCTGATTAGATGGAAATAAAAATTACGTTAAAGAAAAGTCCTTTTGTTCTATAAAGTTTTTAAAATCTACCTTATTTATTGTATAAAACACTAAATAGCTAAACTGTTTTTAACTAAAAGAAAAAACTCACTCATCTGTTAAATCTTCTTCCTTCTTCATAGCCGCATTCTTGGCTATTGTTGATGTGCTTGGTGCAATGTATTGAATGGCTCGGACTTCAACCTTTTCCTTGACGTCTTTCAGAAACGCATAAGCTGATTTTATATCAGATGGAATGTGAACTGGTTTTCTATTTGGTTCCTTCACAACATTCATACACTTAGTCCATTCGGTTAGATCATCATCATCATCATCATCAGGTCCTGTAACCCCGCTCGGGGCATAGGGCGTCAACAAAACGTCTCCATCCTTCTCGATCAGCAGCTAGATACCTTAACTGTGGCCACGTCTTTCTCTGGGAGTTAGCTTCTGATACTTATGCCCAGGATACAGATCTTAAGACGAAGCATTTCGCGCTCTAGCTGTTCGTATCTTCCTTCGCCATACAAGGATCGAACGTTCCATGCTCCGATTTTTGTACGTATACGATAGCCAAAAGCACCCATTGCATTTCTTGAAAGACTTCTACTATTTGTTGACGATTCATTTATTATTATGGCGTCTTGATTGACGCTGTTGCATGAAAGATGCCGCACCCCCAAATCCGATGTGCGGTTTACTGCAGCCGAAGCTGTAGAAGGATTCTCCATAAAATGTTTACCTCTTGGGGACTTGTTTCCAGTTGTTGTCATATTTCATGTAATAGCACATACCTTTCCACCATGGTGTTTTCTGAGATACGATTAATAACATACATAAGCTCAGATTCGACAGGCACACCCGCCCTTTGTATGGTCGAACACATAACCAATTGAGGCCGCCCACTATGGGAAAACAGACGCCTTTTGTAGCCGCCCACTCTGGGATACAGACGCTACTTGCTGCTACCGTTGGCCTTCTTAAAAAGCTCATCCGCCACCAGACTTCCATGCCGTTGACCGCAAACTGCAGTTCCTCCGCCTTTAGGGAGATTTTCTTCAACCCAGGGACAAGTCAGTGCCCCGTCCAGCAAAGCTGGGTTGGCTACTTATTCCGGCAGCTGTTCGGTCCCCTTGTGCGTTAGCGTTACCCGCTCTCTACCGCGAGGAGGTGCATATAGGGATTTTCCTTTCATTGAGCCTAAGGCCACCGAAGTAGCGTTACCTAGAACTCTCCAGTACTTTAGAGAGCAAGTGCATATATAGCCAGACTTTTGAAGTAGCATTTGATTATGTTTACAAACGGTGCATGGCTCTATGGCACCGAATGTTAGCATATCAGCAGCTTGATCGTATAATTTTTGAGAGTCACTTATCCTTCGTTGATTATTTGCTTCAAGAAGCCTCCAAATGTCCTTCCTTTTCATTTTTTCCTTAACCGCGTCGCGGAACTTGAAAAGTTTTTTATTCTGCTGTTTGACTTTTTTGGCAAGTTCCTTCTCCTCAGCAAGTTCTTTTTCATTTTTTTTTCTTAACTTCGGCTTTCTTTGCGTACCTGATGGGGATGGCACTAGAAAAAAAAACATCGACAACCAATTATTATATTGAAAAGCAAAGAACTAAAACAAAACCACTTACGGTAGAGCATCTTTGACTGCTTTTTGATCTTCCTTCGAAAGACTCTTAAAACCAGGAAGACTATCTCCTCCAGCAAACCAGCCGACTTCGGTATCAAAAACTGTTTTATGAATTCGTACTTGGTCCTTAAGGATCTTCTGTTCGCATCCTTTGCACGCAGCTCTACCAGATTTGGCATATTCACAACCAAAATCTTTGGCTGCAGCAGTTTCAGCTTGAGAACGTTTTTTGCCTTTACCGCCAGCGGCTACCACTACAGATTCAAGCTCCGCTGATTAGATGGAAATAAAAATTACGTTAAAGAAAAGTCCTTTTGTTCTATAAAGTTTTTAAAATCTACCTTATTTATTGTATAAAACACTAAATAGCTAAACTGTTTTTAACTAAAAGAAAAACTCACTCATCTGTTAAATCTTCTTCCTTCTTCATAGCCGCATTCTTGGCTATTGTTGATGTGCTTGGTGCAATGTATTGAATGGCTCGGACTTCAACCTTTTCCTTGACGTCTTTCAGAAACGCATAAGCTGATTTTATATCAGATGGAATGTGAACTGGTTTTCTATTTGGTTCCTTCACAACATTCATACACTTAGTCCATTCGGTTAGATCATCATCATCATCATCATCAGGTCCTGTAACCCCGCTCGGGGCATAGGGCGTCAACAAAACGTCTCCATCCTTCTCGATCAGCAGCTAGATACCTTAACTGTGGCCACGTCTTTCTCTGGGAGTTAGCTTCTGATACTTATGCCCAGGATACAGATCTTAAGACGAAGCATTTCGCGCTCTAGCTGTTCGTATCTTCCTTCGCCATACAAGGATCGAACGTTCCATGCTCCGATTTTTGTACGTATACGATAGCCAAAAGCACCCATTGCATTTCTTGAAAGACTTCTACTATTTGTTGACGATTCATTTATTATTATGGCGTCTTGATTGACGCTGTTGCATGAAAGATGCCGCACCCCCAAATCCGATGTGCGGTTTACTGCAGCCGAAGCTGTAGAAGGATTCTCCATAAAATGGTTACCTCTTGGGGACTCGTTTCCAGTTGTTGTCATATTTCATGTAATAGCACATACCTTTCCACCATGGTGTTTTCTGAGATACGATTAATAACTTACATAAGCTCAGATTCGACAGGCACACCCGCCCATTGTATGGTCGAACACATAACCAATTGAGGCCGCCCACTATGGGAAAACAGACGCCTTTTGTAGCCGCCCACTCTGGGATACAGACGCTACTTGCTGCTACCGTTGGCCTTCTTAAAAAGCTCATCCGCCACCAGACTTCCATGCCGTTGACCGCAAACTGCAGTTCCTCCGCCTTTAGGGAGATTTTCTTCAACCCAGGGACAAGTCAGTGCCCCGTCCAGCAAAGCTGGGTTGGCTACTTATTCCGGCAGCTGTTCGGTCCCCTTGTGCGTTAGCGTTACCCGCTCTCTACCACGAGGAGGTGCATATAGGGATTTTCCTTTCATTGAGCCTAAGGCCACCGAAGTAGCGTTACCTAGAACTCTCCAGTACTTTAGAGAGCAAGTGCATATATAGCCAGACTTTTGAAGTAGCATTTGATTATGTTTACAAACGGTGCATGGCTCTATGGCACCGAATGTTAGCATATCAGCAGCTTGATCGTATAATTTTTGAGAGTCACTTATCCTTCGTTGATTATTTGCTTCAAGAAGCCTCCAAATGTCCTTCCTTTTCATTTTTTCCTTAACCGCGTCGCGGAACTTGAAAAGTTTTTTATTCTGCTGTTTGACTTTTTTGGCAAGTTCCTTCTCCTCAGCAAGTTCTTTTTCATTTTTTTTTCTTAACTTCGGCTTTCTTTGCGTACCTGATGGGGATGGCACTAGAAAAAAAAACATCGACAACCAATTATTATATTGAAAAGCAAAGAACTAAAACAAAACCACTTACGGTAGAGCATCTTTGACTGCTTTTTGATCTTCCTTCGAAAGACTCTTAAAACCAGGAAGACTATCTCCTCCAGCAAACCAGCCGACTTCGGTATCAAAAACTGTTTTATGAATTCGTACTTGGTCCTTAAGGATCTTCTGTTCGCATCCTTTGCACGCAGCTCTACCAGATTTGGCATATTCACAACCAAAATCTTTGGCTGCAGCAGTTTCAGCTTGAGAACGTTTTTTGCCTTTACCGCCAGCGGCTACCACTACAGATTCAAGCTCCGCTGATTAGATGGAAATAAAAATTACGTTAAAGAAAAGTCCTTTTGTTCTATAAAGTTTTTAAAATCTACCTTATTTATTGTATAAAACACTAAATAGCTAAACTGTTTTTAACTAAAAGAAAAAACTCACTCATCTGTTAAATCTTCTTCCTTCTTCATAGCCGCATTCTTGGCTATTGTTGATGTGCTTGGTGCAATGTATTGAATGGCTCGGACTTCAACCTTTTCCTTGACGTCTTTCAGAAACGCATAAGCTGATTTTATATCAGATGGAATGTGAACTGGTTTTCTATTTGGTTCCTTCACAACATTCATACACTTAGTCCATTCGGTTAGATCATCATCATCATCATCATCAGGTCCTGTAACCCCGCTCGGGGCATAGGGCGTCAACAAAACGTCTCCATCCTTCTCGATCAGCAGCTAGATACCTTAACTGTGGCCACGTCTTTCTCTGGGAGTTAGCTTCTGATACTTATGCCCAGGATACAGATCTTAAGACGAAGCATTTCGCGCTCTAGCTGTTCGTATCTTCCTTCGCCATACAAGGATCGAACGTTCCATGCTCCGATTTTTGTACGTATACGATAGCCAAAAGCACCCATTGCATTTCTTGAAAGACTTCTACTATTTGTTGACGATTCATTTATTATTATGGCGTCTTGATTGACGCTGTTGCATGAAAGATGCCGCACCCCCAAATCCGATGTGCGGTTTACTGCAGCCGAAGCTGTAGAAGGATTCTCCATAAAATGTTTACCTCTTGGGGACTTGTTTCCAGTTGTTGTCATATTTCATGTAATAGCACATACCTTTCCACCATGGTGTTTTCTGAGATACGATTAATAACATACATAAGCTCAGATTCGACAGGCACACCCGCCCTTTGTATGGTCGAACACATAACCAATTGAGGCCGCCCACTATGGGAAAACAGACGCCTTTTGTAGCCGCCCACTCTGGGATACAGACGCTACTTGCTGCTACCGTTGGCCTTCTTAAAAAGCTCATCCGCCACCAGACTTCCATGCCGTTGACCGCAAACTGCAGTTCCTCCGCCTTTAGGGAGATTTTCTTCAACCCAGGGACAAGTCAGTGCCCCGTCCAGCAAAGCTGGGTTGGCTACTTATTCCGGCAGCTGTTCGGTCCCCTTGTGCGTTAGCGTTACCCGCTCTCTACCGCGAGGAGGTGCATATAGGGATTTTCCTTTCATTGAGCCTAAGGCCACCGAAGTAGCGTTACCTAGAACTCTCCAGTACTTTAGAGAGCAAGTGCATATATAGCCAGACTTTTGAAGTAGCATTTGATTATGTTTACAAACGGTGCATGGCTCTATGGCACCGAATGTTAGCATATCAGCAGCTTGATCGTATAATTTTTGAGAGTCACTTATCCTTCGTTGATTATTTGCTTCAAGAAGCCTCCAAATGTCCTTCCTTTTCATTTTTTCCTTAACCGCGTCGCGGAACTTGAAAAGTTTTTTATTCTGCTGTTTGACTTTTTTGGCAAGTTCCTTCTCCTCGGCAAGTTCTTTTTCATTTTTTTTCTTAACTTCGGCTTTCTTTGCGTACCTGATGGGGATGGCACTAGAAAAAAAAACATCGACAACCAATTATTATATTGAAAAGCAAAGAACTAAAACAAAACCACTTACGGTAGAGCATCTTTGACTGCTTTTTGATCTTCCTTCGAAAGACTCTTAAAACCAGGAAGACTATCTCCTCCAGCAAACCAGCCAAGATCACTGCGAAGCTCAGCAAAGCACGTAATATAGTGCCAAAGTGGTTGGCCTCCATATTTCATTCCGACTTCGGTATCAAAAACTGTTTTATGAATTCGTACTTGGTCCTTAAGGATCTTCTGTTCGCATCCTTTGCACGCAGCTCTACCAGATTTGGCATATTCACAACCAAAATCTTTGGCTGCAGCAGTTTCAGCTTGAGAACGTTTTTTGCCTTTACCGCCAGCGGCTACCACTACAGATTCAAGCTCCGCTGATTAGATGGAAATAAAAATTACGTTAAAGAAAAGTCCTTTTGTTCTATAAAGTTTTTAAAATCTACCTTATTTATTGTATAAAACACTAAATAGCTAAACTGTTTTTAACTAAAAGAAAAACTCACTCATCTGTTAAATCTTCTTCCTTCTTCATAGCCGCATTCTTGGCTATTGTTGATGTGCTTGGTGCAATGTATTGAATGGCTCGGACTTCAACCTTTTCCTTGACGTCTTTCAGAAACGCATAAGCTGATTTTATATCAGATGGAATGTGAACTGGTTTTCTATTTGGTTCCTTCACAACATTCATACACTTAGTCCATTCGGTTAGATCATCATCATCATCATCATCAGGTCCTGTAACCCCGCTCGGGGCATAGGGCGTCAACAAAACGTCTCCATCCTTCTCGATCAGCAGCTAGATACCTTAACTGTGGCCACGTCTTTCTCTGGGAGTTAGCTTCTGATACTTATGCCCAGGATACAGATCTTAAGACGAAGCATTTCGCGCTCTAGCTGTTCGTATCTTCCTTCGCCATACAAGGATCGAACGTTCCATGCTCCGATTTTTGTACGTATACGATAGCCAAAAGCACCCATTGCATTTCTTGAAAGACTTCTACTATTTGTTGACGATTCATTTATTATTATGGCGTCTTGATTGACGCTGTTGCATGAAAGATGCCGCACCCCCAAATCCGATGTGCGGTTTACTGCAGCCGAAGCTGTAGAAGGATTCTCCATAAAATGGTTACCTCTTGGGGACTCGTTTCCAGTTGTTGTCATATTTCATGTAATAGCACATACCTTTCCACCATGGTGTTTTCTGAGATACGATTAATAACTTACATAAGCTCAGATTCGACAGGCACACCCGCCCATTGTATGGTCGAACACATAACCAATTGAGGCCGCCCACTATGGGAAAACAGACGCCTTTTGTAGCCGCCCACTCTGGGATACAGACGCTACTTGCTGCTACCGTTGGCCTTCTTAAAAAGCTCATCCGCCACCAGACTTCCATGCCGTTGACCGCAAACTGCAGTTCCTCCGCCTTTAGGGAGATTTTCTTCAACCCAGGGACAAGTCAGTGCCCCGTCCAGCAAAGCTGGGTTGGCTACTTATTCCGGCAGCTGTTCGGTCCCCTTGTGCGTTAGCGTTACCCGCTCTCTACCACGAGGAGGTGCATATAGGGATTTTCCTTTCATTGAGCCTAAGGCCACCGAAGTAGCGTTACCTAGAACTCTCCAGTACTTTAGAGAGCAAGTGCATATATAGCCAGACTTTTGAAGTAGCATTTGATTATGTTTACAAACGGTGCATGGCTCTATGGCACCGAATGTTAGCATATCAGCAGCTTGATCGTATAATTTTTGAGAGTCACTTATCCTTCGTTGATTATTTGCTTCAAGAAGCCTCCAAATGTCCTTCCTTTTCATTTTTTCCTTAACCGCGTCGCGGAACTTGAAAAGTTTTTTATTCTGCTGTTTGACTTTTTTGGCAAGTTCCTTCTCCTCAGCAAGTTCTTTTTCATTTTTTTTTCTTAACTTCGGCTTTCTTTGCGTACCTGATGGGGATGGCACTAGAAAAAAAAACATCGACAACCAATTATTATATTGAAAAGCAAAGAACTAAAACAAAACCACTTACGGTAGAGCATCTTTGACTGCTTTTTGATCTTCCTTCGAAAGACTCTTAAAACCAGGAAGACTATCTCCTCCAGCAAACCAGCCGACTTCGGTATCAAAAACTGTTTTATGAATTCGTACTTGGTCCTTAAGGATCTTCTGTTCGCATCCTTTGCACGCAGCTCTACCAGATTTGGCATATTCACAACCAAAATCTTTGGCTGCAGCAGTTTCAGCTTGAGAACGTTTTTTGCCTTTACCGCCAGCGGCTACCACTACAGATTCAAGCTCCGCTGATTAGATGGAAATAAAAATTACGTTAAAGAAAAGTCCTTTTGTTCTATAAAGTTTTTAAAATCTACCTTATTTATTGTATAAAACACTAAATAGCTAAACTGTTTTTAACTAAAAGAAAAAACTCACTCATCTGTTAAATCTTCTTCCTTCTTCATAGCCGCATTCTTGGCTATTGTTGATGTGCTTGGTGCAATGTATTGAATGGCTCGGACTTCAACCTTTTCCTTGACGTCTTTCAGAAACGCATAAGCTGATTTTATATCAGATGGAATGTGAACTGGTTTTCTATTTGGTTCCTTCACAACATTCATACACTTAGTCCATTCGGTTAGATCATCATCATCATCATCATCAGGTCCTGTAACCCCGCTCGGGGCATAGGGCGTCAACAAAACGTCTCCATCCTTCTCGATCAGCAGCTAGATACCTTAACTGTGGCCACGTCTTTCTCTGGGAGTTAGCTTCTGATACTTATGCCCAGGATACAGATCTTAAGACGAAGCATTTCGCGCTCTAGCTGTTCGTATCTTCCTTCGCCATACAAGGATCGAACGTTCCATGCTCCGATTTTTGTACGTATACGATAGCCAAAAGCACCCATTGCATTTCTTGAAAGACTTCTACTATTTGTTGACGATTCATTTATTATTATGGCGTCTTGATTGACGCTGTTGCATGAAAGATGCCGCACCCCCAAATCCGATGTGCGGTTTACTGCAGCCGAAGCTGTAGAAGGATTCTCCATAAAATGGTTACCTCTTGGGGACTCGTTTCCAGTTGTTGTCATATTTCATGTAATAGCACATACCTTTCCACCATGGTGTTTTCTGAGATACGATTAATAACTTACATAAGCTCAGATTCGACAGGCACACCCGCCCATTGTATGGTCGAACACATAACCAATTGAGGCCGCCCACTATGGGAAAACAGACGCCTTTTGTAGCCGCCCACTCTGGGATACAGACGCTACTTGCTGCTACCGTTGGCCTTCTTAAAAAGCTCATCCGCCACCAGACTTCCATGCCGTTGACCGCAAACTGCAGTTCCTCCGCCTTTAGGGAGATTTTCTTCAACCCAGGGACAAGTCAGTGCCCCGTCCAGCAAAGCTGGGTTGGCTACTTATTCCGGCAGCTGTTCGGTCCCCTTGTGCGTTAGCGTTACCCGCTCTCTACCGCGAGGAGGTGCATATAGGGATTTTCCTTTCATTGAGCCTAAGGCCACCGAAGTAGCGTTACCTAGAACTCTCCAGTACTTTAGAGAGCAAGTGCATATATAGCCAGACTTTTGAAGTAGCATTTGATTATGTTTACAAACGGTGCATGGCTCTATGGCACCGAATGTTAGCATATCAGCAGCTTGATCGTATAATTTTTGAGAGTCACTTATCCTTCGTTGATTATTTGCTTCAAGAAGCCTCCAAATGTCCTTCCTTTTCATTTTTTCCTTAACCGCGTCGCGGAACTTGAAAAGTTTTTTATTCTGCTGTTTGACTTTTTGGCAAGTTCCTTCTCCTCGGCAAGTTCTTTTTCTTTTTTTTTCTTAACTTCGGCTTTCTTTGCGTACCTGATGGGGATGGCACTAGAAAAAAAAACATCGACAACCAATTATTATATTGAAAAGCAAAGAACTAAAACAAAACCACTTACGGTAGAGCATCTTTGACTGCTTTTTGATCTTCCTTCGAAAGACTCTTAAAACCAGGAAGACTATCTCCTCCAGCAAACCAGCCGACTTCGGTATCAAAAACTGTTTTATGAATTCGTACTTGGTCCTTAAGGATCTTCTGTTCGCATCCTTTGCACGCAGCTCTACCAGATTTGGCATATTCACAACCAAAATCTTTGGCTGCAGCAGTTTCAGCTTGAGAACGTTTTTTGCCTTTACCGCCAGCGGCTACCACTACAGATTCAAGCTCCGCTGATTAGATGGAAATAAAAATTACGTTAAAGAAAAGTCCTTTTGTTCTATAAAGTTTTTAAAATCTACCTTATTTATTGTATAAAACACTAAATAGCTAAACTGTTTTTAACTAAAAGAAAAAACTCACTCATCTGTTAAATCTTCTTCCTTCTTCATAGCCGCATTCTTGGCTATTGTTGATGTGCTTGGTGCAATGTATTGAATGGCTCGGACTTCAACCTTTTCCTTGACGTCTTTCAGAAACGCATAAGCTGATTTTATATCAGATGGAATGTGAACTGGTTTTCTATTTGGTTCCTTCACAACATTCATACACTTAGTCCATCCGTTTAGATCACCAGTGCATATATAGCCAGACTCTTGAAGTAACATTTGATTATGTTTACAAACGGTGCATGGCTCTATGGCACCGAATGTTAGCATATCAGCAGCTTGATCGTATAATTTTTGAGAGTCACTTATCCTTCGTTGATTATTTGCTTCAAGAAGCCTCCAAATGTCCTTCCTTTTCATTTTTTCCTTAACCGCGTCGCGGAACTTGAAAAGTTTTTTATTCTGCTGTTTGACTTTTTTGGCAAGTTCCTTCTCCTCAGCAAGTTCTTTTTCATTTTTTTTCTTAACTTCGGCTTTCTTTGCGTACCTGATGGGGATGGCACTAGAAAAAAAAACATCGACAACCAATTATTATATTGAAAAGCAAAGAACTAAAACAAAACCACTTACGGTAGAGCATCTTTGACTGCTTTTTGATCTTCCTTCGAAAGACTCTTAAAACCAGGAAGACTATCTCCTCCAGCAAACCAGCCAAGATCACTGCGAAGCTCAGCAAAGCACGTAATATAGTGCCAAAGTGGTTGGCCTCCATATTTCATTCCGACTTCGGTATCAAAAACTGTTTTATGAATTCGTACTTGGTCCTTAAGGATCTTCTGTTCGCATCCTTTGCACGCAGCTCTACCAGATTTGGCATATTCACAACCAAAATCTTTGGCTGCAGCAGTTTCAGCTTGAGAACGTTTTTTGCCTTTACCGCCAGCGGCTACCACTACAGATTCAAGCTCCGCTGATTAGATGGAAATAAAAATTACGTTAAAGAAAAGTCCTTTTGTTCTATAAAGTTTTTAAAATCTACCTTATTTATTGTATAAAACACTAAATAGCTAAACTGTTTTTAACTAAAAGAAAAAACTCACTCATCTGTTAAATCTTCTTCCTTCTTCATAGCCGCATTCTTGGCTATTGTTGATGTGCTTGGTGCAATGTATTGAATGGCTCGGACTTCAACCTTTTCCTTGACGTCTTTCAGAAACGCATAAGCTGATTTTATATCAGATGGAATGTGAACTGGTTTTCTATTTGGTTCCTTCACAACATTCATACACTTAGTCCATCCGTTTAGATCACCAGTGCATATATAGCCAGACTCTTGAAGTAACATTTGATTATGTTTACAAACGGTGCATGGCTCTATGGCACCGAATGTTAGCATATCAGCAGCTTGATCGTATAATTTTTGAGAGTCACTTATCCTTCGTTGATTATTTGCTTCAAGAAGCCTCCAAATGTCCTTCCTTTTCATTTTTTCCTTAACCGCGTCGCGGAACTTGAAAAGTTTTTTATTCTGCTGTTTGACTTTTTTGGCAAGTTCCTTCTCCTCGGCAAGTTCTTTTTAATTTTTTTTCTTAACTTCGGCTTTCTTTGCGTACCTGATGGGGATGGCACTAGAAAAAAAAACATCGACAACCAATTATTATATTGAAAAGCAAAGAACTAAAACAAAACCACTTACGGTAGAGTATCTTTGACTGCTTTTTGATCTTGCTTCGAAAGACTCTTAAAACCAGGAAGACTATCTCCTCCAGCAAACCAGCCAAGATCACTGCGAAGCTCAGCAAAGCACGTAATATAGTGCCAAAGTGGTTGGCCTCCATATTTCATTCCGACTTCGGTATCAAAAACTGTTTTATGAATTCGTACTTGGTCCTTAAGGATCTTCTGTTCGCATCCTTTGCACGCAGCTCTACCAGATTTGGCCTTTACCGCCAGCGGCTACCACTACAGATTCAAGCTCCGCTGATTAGATGGAAATAAAAATTACGTTAAAGAAAAGTCCTTTTGTTCTATAAAGTTTTTAAAATCTACCTTATTTATTGTATAAAACACTAAATAGCTAAACTGTTTTTAACTAAAAGAAAAAACTCACTCATCTGTTAAATCTTCTTCCTTCTTCATAGCCGCATTCTTGGCTATTGTTGATGTGCTTGGTGCAATGTATTGAATGGCTCGGAATTCAACCTTTTCCTTGACGTCTTTCAGAAACGCATAAGCTGATTTTATATCAGATGGAATGTGAACTGGTTTTCTATTTGGTTCCTTCACAACATTCATACACTTAGTCCATTCGGTTAGATCATCATCATCATCATCATCAGGTCCTGTAACCCCGCTCGGGGCATAGGGCGTCAACAAAACGTCTCCATCCTTCTCGATCAGCAGCTAGATACCTTAACTGTGGCCACGTCTTTCTCTGGGAGTTAGCTTCTGATACTTATGCCCAGGATACAGATCTTAAGACGAAGCATTTCGCGCTCTAGCTGTTCGTATCTTCCTTCGCCATACAAGGATCGAACGTTCCATGCTCCGATTTTTGTACGTATACGATAGCCAAAAGCACCCATTGCATTTCTTGAAAGACTTCTACTATTTGTTGACGATTCATTTATTATTATGGCGTCTTGATTGACGCTGTTGCATGAAAGATGCCGCACCCCCAAATCCGATGTGCGGTTTACTGCAGCCGAAGCTGTAGAAGGATTCTCCATAAAATGGTTACCTCTTGGGGACTCGTTTCCAGTTGTTGTCATATTTCATGTAATAGCACATACCTTTCCACCATGGTGTTTTCTGAGATACGATTAATAACTTACATAAGCTCAGATTCGACAGGCACACCCGCCCATTGTATGGTCGAACACATAACCAATTGAGGCCGCCCACTATGGGAAAACAGACGCCTTTTGTAGCCGCCCACTCTGGGATACAGACGCTACTTGCTGCTACCGTTGGCCTTCTTAAAAAGCTCATCCGCCACCAGACTTCCATGCCGTTGACCGCAAACTGCAGTTCCTCCGCCTTTAGGGAGATTTTCTTCAACCCAGGGACAAGTCAGTGCCCCGTCCAGCAAAGCTGGGTTGGCTACTTATTCCGGCAGCTGTTCGGTCCCCTTGTGCGTTAGCGTTACCCGCTCTCTACCGCGAGGAGGTGCATATAGGGATTTTCCTTTCATTGAGCCTAAGGCCACCGAAGTAGCGTTACCTAGAACTCTCCAGTACTTTAGAGAGCAAGTGCATATATAGCCAGACTTTTGAAGTAGCATTTGATTATGTTTACAAACGGTGCATGGCTCTATGGCACCGAATGTTAGCATATCAGCAGCTTGATCGTATAATTTTTGAGAGTCACTTATCCTTCGTTGATTATTTGCTTCAAGAAGCCTCCAAATGTCCTTCCTTTTCATTTTTTCCTTAACCGCGTCGCGGAACTTGAAAAGTTTTTTATTCTGCTGTTTGACTTTTTTGGCAAGTTCCTTCTCCTCGGCAAGTTCTTTTTCATTTTTTTTCTTAACTTCGGCTTTCTTTGCGTACCTGATGGGGATGGCACTAGAAAAAAAAACATCGACAACCAATTATTATATTGAAAAGCAAAGAACTAAAACAAAACCACTTACGGTAGAGCATCTTTGACTGCTTTTTGATCTTCCTTCGAAAGACTCTTAAAACCAGGAAGACTATCTCCTCCAGCAAACCAGCCGACTTCGGTATCAAAAACTGTTTTATGAATTCGTACTTGGTCCTTAAGGATCTTCTGTTCGCATCCTTTGCACGCAGCTCTACCAGATTTGGCATATTCACAACCAAAATCTTTGGCTGCAGCAGTATCAGCTTGAGAACGTTTTTTGCCTTTACCGCCAGCGGCTACCACTACAGATTCAAGCTCCGCTGATTAGATGGAAATAAAAAATACGTTAAAGAAAAGTCCTTTTGTTCTATAAAGTTTTTAAAATCTACCTTATTTATTGTATAAAACACTAAATAGCTAAACTGTTTTTAACTAAAAGAAAAAACTCACTCATCTGTTAAATCTTCTTCCTTCTTCATAGCCGCATTCTTGGCTATTGTTGATGTGCTTGGTGCAATGTATTGAATGGCTCGGAATTCAACATTTTCCTTGACGTCTTTCAGAAACGCATAAGCTGATTTTATATCAGATGGAATGTGAACTGGTTTTCTATTTGGTTCCTTCACAACATTCATACACTTAGTCCATTCGGTTAGATCATCATCATCATCATCATCAGGTCCTGTAACCCCGCTCGGGGCATAGGGCGTCAACAAAACGTCTCCATCCTTCTCGATCAGCAGCTAGATACCTTAACTGTGGCCACGTCTTTCTCTGGGAGTTAGCTTCTGATACTTATGCCCAGGATACAGATCTTAAGACGAAGCATTTCGCGCTCTAGCTGTTCGTATCTTCCTTCGCCATACAAGGATTGAACGTTCCATGCTCCGATTTTTGTACGTATACGATAGCCAAAAGCACCCATTGCATTTCTTGAAAGACTTCTACTATTTGTTGACGATTCATTTATTATTATGGCGTCTTGATTGACGCTGTTGCATGAAAGATGCCGCACCCCCAAATCCGATGTCCGGTTTACTGCAGCCGAAGCTGTAGAAGGATTCTCCATAAAATGGTTACCTCTTGGGGACTCGTTTCCAGTTGTTGTCATATTTCATGTAATAGCACATACCTTTCCACCATGGTGTTTTCTGAGATACGATTAATAACATACATAAGCTCAGATTCGACAGGCACACCCGCCCTTTGTATGGTCGAACACATAACCAATTGAGGCCGCCCACTATGGGAAAACAGACGCCTTTTGTAGCCGCCCACTCTGGGATACAGACGCTACTTGCTGCTACCGTTGGCCTTCTTAAAAAGCTCATCCGCCACCAGACTTCCATGCCGTTGACCGCAAACTGCAGTTCCTCCGCCTTTAGGGAGATTTTCTTCAACCCAGGGACAAGTCAGTGCCCCGTCCAGCAAAGCTGGGTTGGCTACTTATTCCGGCAGCTGTTCGGTCCCCTTGTGCGTTAGCGTTACCCGCTCTCTACCGCGAGGAGGTGCATATAGGGATTTTCCTTTCATTGAGCCTAAGGCCACCGAAGTAGCGTTACCTAGAACTCTCCAGTACTTTAGAGAGCAAGTGCATATATAGCCAGACTTTTGAAGTAGCATTTGATTATGTTTACAAACGGTGCATGGCTCTATGGCACCGAATGTTAGCATATCAGCAGCTTGATCGTATAATTTTTGAGAGTCACTTATCCTTCGTTGATTATTTGCTTCAAGAAGCCTCCAAATGTCCTTCCTTTTCATTTTTTCCTTAACCGCGTCGCGGAACTTGAAAAGTTTTTTATTCTGCTGTTTGACTTTTTTGGCAAGTTCCTTCTCCTCAGCAAGTTCTTTTTCATTTTTTTTCTTAACTTCGGCTTTCTTTGCGTACCTGATGGGGATGGCACTAGAAAAAAAAACATCGACAACCAATTATTATATTGAAAAGCAAAGAACTAAAACAAAACCACTTACGGTAGAGCATCTTTGACTGCTTTTTGATCTTCCTTCGAAAGACTCTTAAAACCAGGAAGACTATCTCCCCCAGCAAACCAGCCAAGATCACTGCGAAGCTCAGCAAAGCACGTAATATAGTGCCAAAGTGGTTGGCCTCCATATTTCATTCCGACTTCGGTATCAAAAACTGTTTTATGAATTCGTACTTGGTCCTTAAGGATCTTCTGTTCGCATCCTTTGCACGCAGCTCTACCAGATTTGGCATATTCACAACCAAAATCTTTGGCTGCAGCAGTTTCAGCTTGAGAACGTTTTTTGCCTTTACCGCCAGCGGCTACCACTACAGATTCAAGCTCTGCTGATTAGATGGAAATAAAAATTACGTTAAAGAAAAGTCCTTTTGTTCTATAAAGTTTTTAAAATCTACCTTATTTATTGTATAAAACACTAAATAGCTAAACTGTTTTTAACTAAAAGAAAAAACTCACTCATCTGTTAAATCTTCTTCCTTCTTCATAGCCGCATTCTTGGCTATTGTTGATGTGCTTGGTGCAATGTATTGAATGGCTCGGACTTCAACCTTTTCCTTGACGTCTTTCAGAAACGCATAAGCTGATTTTATATCAGATGGAATGTGAACTGGTTTTCTATTTGGTTCCTTCACAACAATCATACACTTAGTCCATTCGGTTAGATCATCATCATCATCATCATCAGGTCCTGTAACCCCGCTCGGGGCATAGGGCGTCAACAAAACGTCTCCATCCTTCTCGATCAGCAGCTAGATACCTTAACTGTGGCCACGTCTTTCTCTGGGAGTTAGCTTCTGATACTTATGCCCAGGATACAGATCTTAAGACGAAGCATTTCGCGCTCTAGCTGTTCGTATCTTCCTTCGCCATACAAGGATCGAACGTTCCATGCTCCGATTTTTGTACGTATACGATAGCCAAAAGCACCCATTGCATTTCTTGAAAGACTTCTACTATTTGTTGACGATTCATTTATTATTATGGCGTCTTGATTGACGCTGTTGCATGAAAGATGCCGCACCCCCAAATCCGATGTGCGGTTTACTGCAGCCGAAGCTGTAGAAGGATTCTCCATAAAATGGTTACCTCTTGGGGACTCGTTTCCAGTTGTTGTCATATTTCATGTAATAGCACATACCTTTCCACCATGGTGTTTTCTGAGATACGATTAATAACTTACATAAGCTCAGATTCGACAGGCACACCCGCCCATTGTATGGTCGAACACATAACCAATTGAGGCCGCCCACTATGGGAAAACAGACGCCTTTTGTAGCCGCCCACTCTGGGATACAGACGCTACTTGCTGCTACCGTTGGCCTTCTTAAAAAGCTCATCCGCCACCAGACTTCCATGCCGTTGACCGCAAACTGCAGTTCCTCCGCCTTTAGGGAGATTTTCTTCAACCCAGGGACAAGTCAGTGCCCCGTCCAGCAAAGCTGGGTTGGCTACTTATTCCGGCAGCTGTTCGGTCCCCTTGTGCGTTAGCGTTACCCGCTCTCTACCGCGAGGAGGTGAGCCTAAGGCCACCGAAGTAGCGTTACCTAGAACTCTCCAGTACTTTAGAGAGCAAGTGCATATATAGCCAGACTTTTGAAGTAGCATTTGATTATGTTTACAAACGGTGCATGGCTCTATGGCACCGAATGTTAGCATATCAGCAGCTTGATCGTATAATTTTTGAGAGTCACTTATCCTTCGTTGATTATTTGCTTCAAGAAGCCTCCAAATGTCCTTCCTTTTCATTTTTTCCTTAACCGCGTCGCGGAACTTGAAAAGTTTTTTATTCTGCTGTTTGACTTTTTTGGCAAGTTCCTTCTCCTCAGCAAGTTCTTTTTCATTTTTTTTCTTAACTTCGGCTTTCTTTGCGTACCTGATGGGGATGGCACTAGAAAAAAAAACATCGACAACCAATTATTATATTGAAAAGCAAAGAACTAAAACAAAACCACTTACGGTAGAGCATCTTTGACTGCTTTTTGATCTTCCTTCGAAAGACTCTTAAAACCAGGAAGACTATCTCCTCCAGCAAACCAGCCAAGATCACTGCGAAGCTCAGCAAAGCACGTAATATAGTGCCAAAGTGGTTGGCCTCCATATTTCATTCCGACTTCGGTATCAAAAACTGTTTTATGAATTCGTACTTGGTCCTTAAGGATCTTCTGTTCGCATCCTTTGCACGCAGCTCTACCAGATTTGGCATATTCACAACCAAAATCTTTGGCTGCAGCAGTTTCAGCTTGAGAACGTTTTTTGCCTTTACCGCCAGCGGCTACCACTACAGATTCAAGCTCCGCTGATTAGATGGAAATAAAAATTACGTTAAAGAAAAGTCCTTTTGTTCTATAAAGTTTTTAAAATCTACCTTATTTATTGTATAAAACACTAAATAGCTAAACTGTTTTTAACTAAAAGAAAAAACTCACTCATCTGTTAAATCTTCTTCCTTCTTCATAGCCGCATTCTTGGCTATTGTTGATGTGCTTGGTGCAATGTATTGAATGGCTCGGACTTCAACCTTTTCCTTGACGTCTTTCAGAAACGCATAAGCTGATTTTATATCAGATGGAATGTGAACTGGTTTTCTATTTGGTTCCTTCACAACATTCATACACTTAGTCCATCCGTTTAGATCACCAGTGCATATATAGCCAGACTCTTGAAGTAACATTTGATTATGTTTACAAACGGTGCATGGCTCTATGGCACCGAATGTTAGCATATCAGCAGCTTGATCGTATAATTTTTGAGAGTCACTTATCCTTCGTTGATTATTTGCTTCAAGAAGCCTCCAAATGTCCTTCCTTTTCATTTTTTCCTTAACCGCGTCGCGGAACTTGAAAAGTTTTTTATTCTGCTGTTTGACTTGTTTGGCAAGTTCCTTCTCCTCGGCAAGTTCTTTTTCATTTTTTTTCTTAACTTCGGCTTTCTTTGCGTACCTGATGGGGATGGCACTAGAAAAAAAAACATCGACAACCAATTATTATATTGAAAAGCAAAGAACTAAAACAAAACCACTTACGGTAGAGCATCTTTGACTGCTTTTTGATCTTCCTTCGAAAGACTCTTAAAACCAGGAAGACTATCTCCTCCAGCAAACCAGCCAAGATCACTGCGAAGCTCAGCAAAGCACGTAATATAGTGCCAAAGTGGTTGGCCTCCATATTTCATTCCGACTTCGGTACCAAAAACTGTTTTATGAATTCGTACTTGGTCCTTAAGGATCTTCTGTTCGCATCCTTTGCACGCAGCTCTACCAGATTTGGCATATTCACAACCAAAATCTTTGGCTGCAGCAGTTTCAGCTTGAGAACGTTTTTTGCCTTTACCGCCAGCGGCTACCACTACAGATTCAAGCTCCGCTGATTAGATGGAAATAAAAATTACGTTAAAGAAAAGTCCTTTTGTTCTATAAAGTTTTTAAAATCTACCTTATTTATTGTATAAAACACTAAATAGCTAAACTGTTTTTAACTAAAAGAAAAAACTCACTCATCTGTTAAATCTTCTTCCTTCTTCATAGCCGCATTCTTGGCTATTGTTGATGTGCTTGGTGCAATGTATTGAATGGCTCGGACTTCAACCTTTTCCTTGACGTCTTTCAGAAACGCATAAGCTGATTTTATATCAGATGGAATGTGAACTGGTTTTCTATTTGGTTCCTTCACAACATTCATACACTTAGTCCATTCGGTTAGATCATCATCATCATCATCATCAGGTCCTGTAACCCCGCTCGGGGCATAGGGCGTCAACAAAACGTCTCCATCTTTCTCGATCAGCAGCTAGATACCTTAACTGTGGCCACGTCTTTCTCTGGGAGTTAGCTTCTGATACTTATGCCCAGGATACAGATCTTAAGACGAAGCATTTCGCGCTCTAGCTGTTCGTATCTTCCTTCGCCATACAAGGATCGAACGTTCCATGCTCCGATTTTTGTACGTATACGATAGCCAAAAGCACCCATTGCATTTCTTGAAAGACTTCTACTATTTGTTGACGATTCATTTATTATTATGGCGTCTTGATTGACGCTGTTGCATGAAAGATGCCGCACCCCCAAATCCGATGTGCGGTTTACTGCAGCCGAAGCTGTAGAAGGATTCTCCATAAAATGGTTACCTCTTGGGGACTCGTTTCCAGTTGTTGTCATATTTCATGTAATAGCACATACCTTTCCACCATGGTGTTTTCTGAGATACGATTAATAACTTACATAAGCTCAGATTCGACAGGCACACCCGCCCATTGTATGGTCGAACACATAACCAATTGAGGCCGCCCACTATGGGAAAACAGACGCCTTTTGTAGCCGCCCACTCTGGGATACAGACGCTACTTGCTGCTACCGTTGGCCTTCTTAAAAAGCTCATCCGCCACCAGACTTCCATGCCGTTGACCGCAAACTGCAGTTCCTCCGCCTTTAGGGAGATTTTCTTCAACCCAGGGACAAGTCAGTGCCCCGTCCAGCAAAGCTGGGTTGGCTACTTATTCCGGCAGCTGTTCGGTCCCCTTGTGCGTTAGCGTTACCCGCTCTCTACCGCGAGGAGGTGCATATAGGGATTTTCCTTTCATTGAGCCTAAGGCCACCGAAGTAGCGTTACCTAGAACTCTCCAGTACTTTAGAGAGCAAGTGCATATATAGCCAGACTTTTGAAGTAGCATTTGATTATGTTTACAAACGGTGCATGGCTCTATGGCACCGAATGTTAGCATATCAGCAGCTTGATCGTATAATTTTTGAGAGTCACTTATCCTTCGTTGATTATTTGCTTCAAGAAGCCTCCAAATGTCCTTCCTTTTCATTTTTTCCTTAACCGCGTCGCGGAACTTGAAAAGTTTTTTATTCTGCTGTTTGACTTTTTTGGCAAGTTCCTTCTCCTCGGCAAGTTCTTTTTCATTTTTTTTCTTAACTTCGGCTTTCTTTGCGTACCTGATGGGGATGGCACTAGAAAAAAAAACATCGACAACCAATTATTATATTGAAAAGCAAAGAACTAAAACAAAACCACTTACGGTAGAGCATCTTTGACTGCTTTATGTTTTATGAATTCGTACTTGGTCCTTAAGGATCTTCTGTTCGCATCCTTTGCACGCAGCTCTACCAGATTTGGCATATTCACAACCAAAATCTTTGGCTGCAGCAGTTTCAGCTTGAGAACGTTTTTTGCCTTTACCGCCAGCGGCTACCACTACAGATTCAAGCTCCGCTGATTAGATGGAAATAAAAATTACGTTAAAGAAAAGTCCTTTTGTTCTATAAAGTTTTTAAAATCTACCTTATTTATTGTATAAAACACTAAATAGCTAAACTGTTTTTAACTAAAAGAAAAAACTCACTCATCTGTTAAATCTTCTTCCTTCTTCATAGCCGCATTCTTGGCTATTGTTGATGTGCTTGGTGCAATGTATTGAATGGCTCGGACTTCAACCTTTTCCTTGACGTCTTTCAGAAACGCATAAGCTGATTTTATATCAGATGGAATGTGAACTGGTTTTCTATTTGGTTCCTTCACAACATTCATACACTTAGTCCATCCGTTTAGATCACCAGTGCATATATAGCCAGACTCTTGAAGTAACATTTGATTATGTTTACAAACGGTGCATGGCTCTATGGCACCGAATGTTAGCATATCAGCAGCTTGATCGTATAATTTTTGAGAGTCACTTATCCTTCGTTGATTATTTGCTTCAAGAAGCCTCCAAATGTCCTTCCTTTTCATTTTTTCCTTAACCGCGTCGCGGAACTTGAAAAGTTTTTTATTCTGCTGTTTGACTTGTTTGGCAAGTTCCTTCTCCTCGGCAAGTTCTTTTTCATTTTTTTTCTTAACTTCGGCTTTCTTTGCGTACCTGATGGGGATGGCACTAGAAAAAAAAACATCGACAACCAATTATTATATTGAAAAGCAAAGAACTAAAACAAAACCACTTACGGTAGAGCATCTTTGACTGCTTTTTGATCTTCCTTCGAAAGACTCTTAAAACCAGGAAGACTATCTCCTCCAGCAAACCAGCCAAGATCACTGCGAAGCTCAGCAAAGCACGTAATATAGTGCCAAAGTGGTTGGCCTCCATATTTCATTCCGACTTCGGTATCAAAAACTGTTTTATGAATTCGTACTTGGTCCTTAAGGATCTTCTGTTCGCATCCTTTGCACGCAGCTCTACCAGATTTGGCATATTCACAACCAAAATCTTTGGCTGCAGCAGTTTCAGCTTGAGAACGTTTTTTGCCTTTACCGCCAGCGGCTACCACTACAGATTCAAGCTCCGCTGATTAGATGGAAATAAAAATTACGTTAAAGAAAAGTCCTTTTGTTCTATAAAGTTTTTAAAATCTACCTTATTTATTGTATAAAACACTAAATAGCTAAACTGTTTTTAACTAAAAGAAAAAACTCACTCATCTGTTAAATCTTCTTCCTTCTTCATAGCCGCATTCTTGGCTATTGTTGATGTGCTTGGTGCAATGTATTGAATGGCTCGGACTTCAACCTTTTCCTTGACGTCTTTCAGAAACGCATAAGCTGATTTTATATCAGATGGAATGTGAACTGATTTTCTATTTGGTTCCTTCACAACATTCATACACTTAGTCCATTCGGTTAGATCATCATCATCATCATCATCAGGTCCTGTAACCCCGCTCGGGGCATAGGGCGTCAACAAAACGTCTCCATCCTTCTCGATCAGCAGCTAGATACCTTAACTGTGGCCACGTCTTTCTCTGGGAGTTAGCTTCTGATACTTATGCCCAGGATACAGATCTTAAGACGAAGCATTTCGCGCTCTAGCTGTTCGTATCTTCCTTCGCCATACAAGGATCGAACGTTCCATGCTCCGATTTTTGTACGTATACGATAGCCAAAAGCACCCATTGCATTTCTTGAAAGACTTCTACTATTTGTTGACGATTCATTTATTATTATGGCGTCTTGATTGACGCTGTTGCATGAAAGATGCCGCACCCCCAAATCCGATGTGCGGTTTACTGCAGCCGAAGCTGTAGAAGGATTCTCCATAAAATGGTTACCTCTTGGGGACTCGTTTCCAGTTGTTGTCATATTTCATGTAATAGCACATACCTTTCCACCATGGTGTTTTCTGAGATACGATTAATAACTTACATAAGCTCAGATTCGACAGGCACACCCGCCCATTGTATGGTCGAACACATAACCAATTGAGGCCGCCCACTATGGGAAAACAGACGCCTTTTGTAGCCGCCCACTCTGGGATACAGACGCTACTTGCTGCTACCGTTGGCCTTCTTAAAAAGCTCATCCGCCACCAGACTTCCATGCCGTTGACCGCAAACTGCAGTTCCTCCGCCTTTAGGGAGATTTTCTTCAACCCAGGGACAAGTCAGTGCCCCGTCCAGCAAAGCTGGGTTGGCTACTTATTCCGGCAGCTGTTCGGTCCCCTTGTGCGTTAGCGTTACCCGCTCTCTACCGCGAGGAGGTGCATATAGGGATTTTCCTTTCATTGAGCCTAAGGCCACCGAAGTAGCGTTACCTAGAACTCTCCAGTACTTTAGAGAGCAAGTGCATATATAGCCAGACTTTTGAAGTAGCATTTGATTATGTTTACAAACGGTGCATGGCTCTATGGCACCGAATGTTAGCATATCAGCAGCTTGATCGTATAATTTTTGAGAGTCACTTATCCTTCGTTGATTATTTGCTTCAAGAAGCCTCCAAATGTCCTTCCTTTTCATTTTTTCCTTAACCGCGTCGCGGAACTTGAAAAGTTTTTTATTCTGCTGTTTGACTTTTTTGGCAAGTTCCTTCTCCTCGGCAAGTTCTTTTTCATTTTTTTTCTTAACTTCGGCTTTCTTTGCGTACCTGATGGGGATGGCACTAGAAAAAAAAACATCGACAACCAATTATTATATTGAAAAGCAAAGAACTAAAACAAAACCACTTACGGTAGAGCATCTTTGACTGCTTTTTGATCTTCCTTCGAAAGACTCTTAAAACCAGGAAGACTATCTCCTCCAGCAAACCAGCCAAGATCACTGCGAAGCTCAGCAAAGCACGTAATATAGTGCCAAAGTGGTTGGCCTCCATATTTCATTCCGACTTCGGTATCAAAAACTGTTTTATGAATTCGTACTTGGTCCTTAAGGATCTTCTGTTCGCATCCTTTGCACGCAGCTCTACCAGATTTGGCATATTCACAACCAAAATCTTTGGCTGCAGCAGTTTCAGCTTGAGAACGTTTTTTGCCTTTACCGCCAGCGGCTACCACTACAGATTCAAGCTCCGCTGATTAGATGGAAATAAAAATTACGTTAAAGAAAAGTCCTTTTGTTCTATAAAGTTTTTAAAATCTACCTTATTTATTGTATAAAACACTAAATAGCTAAACTGTTTTTAACTAAAAGAAAAAACTCACTCATCTGTTAAATCTTCTTCCTTCTTCATAGCCGCATTCTTGGCTATTGTTGATGTGCTTGGTGCAATGTATTGAATGGCTCGGACTTCAACCTTTTCCTTGACGTCTTTCAGAAACGCATAAGCTGATTTTATATCAGATGGAATGTGAACTGGTTTTCTATTTGGTTCCTTCACAACATTCATACACTTAGTCCATTCGGTTAGATCATCATCATCATCATCATCAGGTCCTGTAACCCCGCTCGGGGCATAGGGCGTCAACAAAACGTCTCCATCCTTCTCGATCAGCAGCTAGATACCTTAACTGTGGCCACGTCTTTCTCTGGGAGTTAGCTTCTGATACTTATGCCCAGGATACAGATCTTAAGACGAAGCATTTCGCGCTCTAGCTGTTCGTATCTTCCTTCGCCATACAAGGATCGAACGTTCCATGCTCCGATTTTTGTACGTATACGATAGCCAAAAGCACCCATTGCATTTCTTGAAAGACTTCTACTATTTGTTGACGATTCATTTATTATTATGGCGTCTTGATTGACGCTGTTGCATGAAAGATGCCGCACCCCCAAATCCGATGTGCGGTTTACTGCAGCCGAAGCTGTAGAAGGATTCTCCATAAAATGGTTACCTCTTGGGGACTCGTTTCCAGTTGTTGTCATATTTCATGTAATAGCACATACCTTTCCACCATGGTGTTTTCTGAGATACGATTAATAACTTACATAAGCTCAGATTCGACAGGCACACCCGCCCATTGTATGGTCGAACACATAACCAATTGAGGCCGCCCACTATGGGAAAACAGACGCCTTTTGTAGCCGCCCACTCTGGGATACAGACGCTACTTGCTGCTACCTTCTTAAAAAGCTCATCCGCCACCAGACTTCCATGCCGTTGACCGCAAACTGCAGTTCCTCCGCCTTTAGGGAGATTTTCTTCAACCCAGGGACAAGTCAGTGCCCCGTCCAGCAAAGCTGGGTTGGCTACTTATTCCGGCAGCTGTTCGGTCCCCTTGTGCGTTAGCGTTACCCGCTCTCTACCGCGAGGAGGTGCATATAGGGATTTTCCTTTCATTGAGCCTAAGGCCACCGAAGTAGCGTTACCTAGAACTCTCCAGTACTTTAGAGAGCAAGTGCATATATAGCCAGACTTTTGAAGTAGCATTTGATTATGTTTACAAACGGTGCATGGCTCTATGGCACCGAATGTTAGCATATCAGCAGCTTGATCGTATAATTTTTGAGAGTCACTTATCCTTCGTTGATTATTTGCTTCAAGAAGCCTCCAAATGTCCTTCCTTTTCATTTTTTCCTTAACCGCGTCGCGGAACTTGAAAAGTTTTTTATTCTGCTGTTTGACTTTTTTGGCAAGTTCCTTCTCCTCGGCAAGTTCTTTTTCATTTTTTTTCTTAACTTCGGCTTTCTTTGCGTACCTGATGGGGATGGCACTAGAAAAAAAAACATCGACAACCAATTATTATATTGAAAAGCAAAGAACTAAAACAAAACCACTTACGGTAGAGCATCTTTGACTGCTTTTTGATCTTCCTTCGAAAGACTCTTAAAACCAGGAAGACTATCTCCTCCAGCAAACCAGCCAAGATCACTGCGAAGCTCAGCAAAGCACGTAATATAGTGCCAAAGTGGTTGGCCTCCATATTTCATTCCGACTTCGGTATCAAAAACTGTTTTATGAATTCGTACTTGGTCCTTAAGGATCTTCTGTTCGCATCCTTTGCACGCAGCTCTACCAGATTTGGCATATTCACAACCAAAATCTTTGGCTGCAGCAGTTTCAGCTTGAGAACGTTTTTTGCCTTTACCTCCAGCGGCTACCACTACAGATTCAAGCTCCGCTGATTAGATGGAAATAAAAATTACGTTAAAGAAAAGTCCTTTTGTTCTATAAAGTTTTTAAAATCTACCTTATTTATTGTATAAAACACTAAATAGCTAAACTGTTTTTAACTAAAAGAAAAAACTCACTCATCTGTTAAATCTTCTTCCTTCTTCATAGCCGCATTCTTGGCTATTGTTGATGTGCTTGGTGCAATGTATTGAATGGCTCGGACTTCAACCTTTTCCTTGACGTCTTTCAGAAACGCATAAGCTGATTTTATATCAGATGGAATGTGAACTGGTTTTCTATTTGGTTCCTTCACAACATTCATACACTTAGTCCATTCGGTTAGATCATCATCATCATCATCATCAGGTCCTGTAACCCCGCTCGGGGCATAGGGCGTCAACAAAACGTCTCCATCCTTCTCGATCAGCAGCTAGATACCTTAACTGTGGCCACGTCTTTCTCTGGGAGTTAGCTTCTGATACTTATGCCCAGGATACAGATCTTAAGACGAAGCATTTCGCGCTCTAGCTGTTCGTATCTTCCTTCGCCATACAAGGATCGAACGTTCCATGCTCCGATTTTTGTACGTATACGATAGCCAAAAGCACCCATTGCATTTCTTGAAAGACTTCTACTATTTGTTGACGATTCATTTATTATTATGGCGTCTTGATTGACGCTGTTGCATGAAAGATGCCGCACCCCCAAATCCGATGTGCGGTTTACTGCAGCCGAAGCTGTAGAAGGATTCTCCATAAAATGGTTACCTCTTGGGGACTCGTTTCCAGTTGTTGTCATATTTCATGCAATAGCACATACCTTTCCACCATGGTGTTTTCTGAGATACGATTAATAACTTACATAAGCTCAGATTCGACAGGCACACCCGCCCATTGTATGGTCGAACACATAACCAATTGAGGCCGCCCACTATGGGAAAACAGACGCCTTTTGTAGCCGCCCACTCTGGGATACAGACGCTACTTGCTGCTACCGTTGGCCTTCTTAAAAAGCTCATCCGCCACCAGACTTCCATGCCGTTGACCGCAAACTGCAGTTCCTCCGCCTTTAGGGAGATTTTCTTCAACCCAGGGACAAGTCAGTGCCCCGTCCAGCAAAGCTGGGTTGGCTACTTATTCCGGCAGCTGTTCGGTCCCCTTGTGCGTTAGCGTTACCCGCTCTCTACCGCGAGGAGGTGCATATAGGGATTTTCCTTTCATTGAGCCTAAGGCCACCGAAGTAGCGTTACCTAGAACTCTCCAGTACTTTAGAGAGCAAGTGCATATATAGCCAGACTTTTGAAGTAGCATTTGATTATGTTTACAAACGGTGCATGGCTCTATGGCACCGAATGTTAGCATATCAGCAGCTTGATCGTATAATTTTTGAGAGTCACTTATCCTTCGTTGATTATTTGCTTCAAGAAGCCTCCAAATGTCCTTCCTTTTCATTTTTTCCTTAACCGCGTCGCGGAACTTGAAAAGTTTTTTATTCTGCTGTTTGACTTTTTTGGCAAGTTCCTTCTCCTCAGCAAGTTCTTTTTCATTTTTTTTTTTTAACTTCGGCTTTCTTTGCGTACCTGATGGGGATGGCACTAGAAAAAAAAACATCGACAACCAATTATTATATTGAAAAGCAAAGAACTAAAACAAAACCACTTACGGTAGAGCATCTTTGACTGCTTTTTGATCTTCCTTCGAAAGACTCTTAAAACCAGGAAGACTATCTCCTCCAGCAAACCAGCCGACTTCGGTATCAAAAACTGTTTTATGAATTCGTACTTGGTCCTTAAGGATCTTCTGTTCGCATCCTTTGCACGCAGCTCTACCAGATTTGGCATATTCACAACCAAAATCTTTGGCTGCAGCAGTTTCAGCTTGAGAACGTTTTTTGCCTTTACCGCCAGCGGCTACCACTACAGATTCAAGCTCCGCTGATTAGATGGAAATAAAAATTACGTTAAAGAAAAGTCCTTTTGTTCTATAAAGTTTTTAAAATCTACCTTATTTATTGTATAAAACACTAAATAGCTAAACTGTTTTTAACTAAAAGAAAAAACTCACTCATCTGTTAAATCTTCTTCCTTCTTCATAGCCGCATTCTTGGCTATTGTTGATGTGCTTGGTGCAATGTATTGAATGGCTCGGAATTCAACCTTTTCCTTGACGTCTTTCAGAAACGCATAAGCTGATTTTATATCAGATGGAATGTGAACTGGTTTTCTATTTGGTTCCTTCACAACATTCATACACTTAGTCCATTCGGTTAGATCATCATCATCATCATCATCAGGTCCTGTAACCCCGCTCGGGGCATAGGGCGTCAACAAAACGTCTCTATCCTTCTCGATCAGCAGCTAGATACCTTAACTGTGGCCACGTCTTTCTCTGGGAGTTAGCTTCTGATACTTATGCCCAGAATACAGATCTTAAGACGAAGCATTTCGAGCTCTAGCTGTTCGTATCTTCCTTCGCCATACAAGGATCGAACGTTCCATGCTCCGATTTTTGTACGTATACGATAGCCAAAAGCACCCATTGCATTTCTTGAAAGACTTCTACTATTTGTTGACGATTCATTTATTATTATGGCGTCTTGATTGACGCTGTTGCATGAAAGATGCCGCACCCCCAAATCCGATGTGCGGTTTACTGCAGCCGAAGCTGTAGAAGGATTCTCCATAAAATGGTTACCTCTTGGGGACTCGTTTCCAGTTGTTGTCATATTTCATGTAATAGCACATACCTTTCCACCATGGTGTTTTCTGAGATACGATTAATAACATACATAAGCTCAGATTCGACAGGCACACCCGCCCTTTGTATGGTCGAACACATAACCAATTGAGGCCGCCCACTATGGGAAAACAGACCCCTTTTGTAGCCGCCCACTCTGGGATACAGACGCTACTTGCTGCTACCGTTGGCCTTCTTAAAAAGCTCATCCGCCACCAGACTTCCATGCCGTTGACCGCAAACTGCAGTTCCTCCGCCTTTAGGGAGATTTTCTTCAACCCAGGGACAAGTCAGTGCCCCGTCCAGCAAAGCTGGGTTGGCTACTTATTCCGGTAGCTGTTCGGTCCCCTTGTGCGTTAGCGTTACCCGCTCTCTACCGCGAGGAGGTGCATATAGGGATTTTCCTTTCATTGAGCCTAAGGCCACCGAAGTAGCGTTACCTAGAACTCTCCAGTACTTTAGAGAGCAAGTGCATATATAGCCAGACTTTTGAAGTAGCATTTGATTATGTTTACAAACGGTGCATGGCTCTATGGCACCGAATGTTAGCATATCAGCAGCTTGATCGTATAATTTTTGAGAGTCACTTATCCTTCGTTGATTATTTGCTTCAAGAAGCCTCCAAATGTCCTTCCTTTTCATTTTTTCCTTAACCGCGTCGCGGAAC
This sequence comes from Melanostoma mellinum, assembly GCA_914767635.1. Lineage (NCBI taxonomy): Eukaryota > Metazoa > Arthropoda > Insecta > Diptera > Syrphidae > Melanostoma > Melanostoma mellinum. Next base: position 264,073,349 of record OU612058.1, on the reverse strand, counting down.
TTGAAAAGTTTTTTATTCTGCTGTTTGACTTTTTTGGCAAGTTCCTTCTCCTCAGCAAGTTCTTTTTCATTTTTTTTTCTTAACTTCGGCTTTCTTTGCGTACCTGATGGGGATGGCACTAGAAAAAAAAACATCGACAACCAATTATTATATTGAAAAGCAAAGAACTAAAACAAAACCACTTACGGTAGAGCATCTTTGACTGCTTTTTGATCTTCCTTCGAAAGACTCTTAAAACCAGGAAGACTATCTCCTCCAGCAAACCAGCCAAGATCACTGCGAAGCTCAGCAAAGCACGTAATATAGTGCCAAAGTGGTTGGCCTCCATATTTCATTCCGACTTCGGTATCAAAAACTGTTTTATGAATTCGTACTTGGTCCTTAAGGATCTTCTGTTCGCATCCTTTGCACGCAGCTCTACCAGATTTGGCATATTCACAACCAAAATCTTTGGCTGCAGCAGTTTCAGCTTGAGAACGTTTTTTGCCTTTACCGCCAGCGGCTACCACTACAGATTCAAGCTCCGCTGATTAGATGGAAATAAAAATTACGTTAAAGAAAAGTCCTTTTGTTCTATAAAGTTTTTAAAATCTACCTTATTTATTGTATAAAACACTAAATAGCTAAACTGTTTTTAACTAAAAGAAAAAACTCACTCATCTGTTAAATCTTCTTCCTTCTTCATAGCCGCATTCTTGGCTATTGTTGATGTGCTTGGTGCAATGTATTGAATGGCTCGGACTTCAACCTTTTCCTTGACGTCTTTCAGAAACGCATAAGCTGATTTTATATCAGATGGAATGTGAACTGGTTTTCTATTTGGTTCCTTCACAACATTCATACACTTAGTCCATTCGGTTAGATCATCATCATCATCATCATCAGGTCCTGTAACCCCGCTCGGGGCATAGGGCGTCAACAAAACGTCTCCATCCTTCTCGATCAGCAGCTAGATACCTTAACTGTGGCCACGTCTTTCTCTGGGAGTTAGCTTCTGATACTTATGCCCAGGATACAGATCTTAAGACGAAGCATTTCGCGCTCTAGCTGTTCGTATCTTCCTTCGCCATACAAGGATCGAACGTTCCATGCTCCGATTTTTGTACGTATACGATAGCCAAAAGCACCCATTGCATTTCTTGAAAGACTTCTACTATTTGTTGACGATTCATTTATTATTATGGCGTCTTGATTGACGCTGTTGCATGAAAGATGCCGCACCCCCAAATCCGATGTGCGGTTTACTGCAGCCGAAGCTGTAGAAGGATTCTCCATAAAATGGTTACCTCTTGGGGACTCGTTTCCAGTTGTTGTCATATTTCATGTAATAGCACATACCTTTCCACCATGGTGTTTTCTGAGATACGATTAATAACTTACATAAGCTCAGATTCGACAGGCACACCCGCCCTTTGTATGGTCGAACACATAACCAATTGAGGCCGCCCACTATGGGAAAACAGACGCCTTTTGTAGCCGCCCACTCTGGGATACAGACGCTACTTGCTGCTACCGTTGACCTTCTTAAAAAGCTCATCCGCCACCAGACTTCCATGCCGTTGACCGCAAACTGCAGTTCCTCCGCCTTTAGGGAGATTTTCTTCAACCCAGGGACAAGTCAGTGCCCCGTCCAGCAAAGCTGGGTTGGCTACTTATTCCGGCAGCTGTTCGGTCCCCTTGTGCGTTAGCGTTACCCGCTCTCTACCGCGAGGAGGTGCATATAGGGATTTTCCTTTCATTGAGCCTAAGGCCACCGAAGTAGCGTTACCTAGAACTCTCCAGTACTTTAGAGAGCAAGTGCATATATAGCCAGACTTTTGAAGTAGCATTTGATTATGTTTACAAACGGTGCATGGCTCTATGGCACCGAATGTTAGCATATCAGCAGCTTGATCGTATAATTTTTGAGAGTCACTTATCCTTCGTTGATTATTTGCTTCAAGAAGCCTCCAAATGTCCTTCCTTTTCATTTTTTCCTTAACCGCGTCGCGGAACTTGAAAAGTTTTTTATTCTGCTGTTTGACTTTTTTGGCAAGTTCCTTCTCCTCGGCAAGTTCTTTTTCATTTTTTTTCTTAACTTCGGCTTTCTTTGCGTACCTGATGGGGATGGCACTAGAAAAAAAACATCGACAACCAATTATTATATTGAAAAGCAAAGAACTAAAACAAAACCACTTACGGTAGAGCATCTTTGACTGCTTTTTGATCTTCCTTCGAAAGACTCTTAAAACCAGGAAGACTATCTCCTCCAGCAAACCAGCCAAGATCACTGCGAAGCTCAGCAAAGCACGTAATATAGTGCCAAAGTGGTTGGCCTCCATATTTCATTCCGACTTCGGTATCAAAAACTGTTTTATGAATTCGTACTTGGTCCTTAAGGATCTTCTGTTCGCATCCTTTGCACGCAGCTCTACCAGATTTGGCATATTCACAACCAAAATCTTTGGCTGCAGCAGTTTCAGCTTGAGAACGTTTTTTGCCTTTACCGCCAGCGGCTACCACTACAGATTCAAGCTCCGCTGATTAGATGGAAATAAAAATTACGTTAAAGAAAAGTCCTTTTGTTCTATAAAGTTTTTAAAATCTACCTTATTTATTGTATAAAACACTAAATAGCTAAACTGTTTCTAACTAAAAGAAAAAACTCACTCATTAGTTAAATCTTCTTCCTTCTTCATAGCCGCATTCTTGGCTATTGTTGATGAGCTTGGTGCAAAGTATTGAATGGCTCGGACTTCAACCTTTTCCTTGACGTCTTTTAGAAACGCATAAGCTGATTTCATAGCAGATGGAATGTGAACTGGTTTTCTATTTGGTTCCTTCACAACATTCATACACTTAGTCCATCCGTTTAGATCACCAGTGCATATATAGCCAGACTCTTGAAGTAACATTTGATTATGTTTACAAACGGTGCATGGCTCTATGGCACCGAATGTTAGCATATCAGCAGCTTGATCGTATAATTTTTGAGAGTCACTTATCCTTCGTTGATTATTTGCTTCAAGAAGCCTCCAAATGTCCTTCCTTTTCATTTTTTCCTTAACCGCGTCGCGGAACTTGAAAAGTTTTTTATTCTGCTGTTTGACTTTTTTGGCAAGTTCCTTCTCCTCAGCAAGTTCTTTTTCATTTTTTTTTCTTAACTTCGGCTTTCTTTGCGTACCTGATGGGGATGGCACTAGAAAAAAAAACATCGACAACCAATTATTATATTGAAAAGCAAAGAACTAAAACAAAACCACTTACGGTAGAGCATCTTTGACTGCTTTTTGATCTTCCTTCGAAAGACTCTTAAAACCAGGAAGACTATCTCCTCCAGCAAACCAGCCAAGATCACTGCGAAGCTCAGCAAAGCACGTAATATAGTGCCAAAGTGGTTGGCCTCCATATTTCATTCCGACTTCGGTATCAAAAACTGTTTTATGAATTCGTACTTGGTCCTTAAGGATCTTCTGTTCGCATCCTTTGCACGCAGCTCTACCAGGTTTGGCATATTCACAACCAAAATCTTTGGCTGCAGCAGTTTCAGCTTGAGAACGTTTTTTGCCTTTACCGCCAGCGGCTACCACTACAGATTCAAGCTCCGCTGATTAGATGGAAATAAAAATTACGTTAAAGAAAAGTCCTTTTGTTCTATAAAGTTTTTAAAATCTACCTTATTTATTGTATAAAACACTAAATAGCTAAACTGTTTCTAACTAAAAGAAAAAACTCACTCATCTGTTAAATCTTCTTCCTTCTTCATAGCCGCATTCTTGGCTATTGTTGATGTGCTTGGTGCAATGTATTGAATGGCTCGGACTTCAACCTTTTCCTTGACGTCTTTCAGAAACGCATAAGCTGATTTTATATCAGATGGAATGTGAACTGGTTTTCTATTTGGTTCCTTCACAACATTCATACACTTAGTCCATTCGGTTAGATCATCATCATCATCATCATCAGGTCCTGTAACCCCGCTCGGGGCATAGGGCGTCAACAAAACGTCTCCATCCTTCTCGATCAGCAGCTAGATACCTTAACTGTGGCCACGTCTTTCTCTGGGAGTTAGCTTCTGATACTTATGCCCAGGATACAGATCTTAAGACGAAGCATTTCGCGCTCTAGCTGTTCGTATCTTCCTTCGCCATACAAGGATCGAACGTTCCATGCTCCGATTTTTGTACGTATACGATAGCCAAAAGCACCCATTGCATTTCTTGAAAGACTTCTACTATTTGTTGACGATTCATTTATTATTATGGCGTCTTGATTGACGCTGTTGCATGAAAGATGCCGCACCCCCAAATCCGATGTGCGGTTTACTGCAGCCGAAGCTGTAGAAGGATTCTCCATAAAATGGTTACCTCTTGGGGACTCGTTTCCAGTTGTTGTCATATTTCATGTAATAGCACATACCTTTCCACCATGGTGTTTTCTGAGATACGATTAATAACATACATAAGCTCAGATTCGACAGGCACACCCGCCCTTTGTATGGTCGAACACATAACCAATTGAGGCCGCCCACTATGGGAAAACAGACGCCTTTTGTAGCCGCCCACTCTGGGATACAGACGCTACTTGCTGCTACCGTTGGCCTTCTTAAAAAGCTCATCCGCCACCAGACTTCCATGCCGTTGACCGCAAACTGCAGTTCCTCCGCCTTTAGGGAGATTTTCTTCAACCCAGGGACAAGTCAGTGCCCCGTCCAGCAAAGCTGGGTTGGCTACTTATTCCGGCAGCTGTTCGGTCCCCTTGTGCGTTAGCGTTACCCGCTCTCTACCGCGAGGAGGTGCATATAGGGATTTTCCTTTCATTGAGCCTAAGGCCACCGAAGTAGCGTTACCTAGAACTCTCCAGTACTTTAGAGAGCAAGTGCATATATAGCCAGACTTTTGAAGTAGCATTTGATTATGTTTACAAACGGTGCATGGCTCTATGGCACCGAATGTTAGCATATCAGCAGCTTGATCGTATAATTTTTGAGAGTCACTTATCCTTCGTTGATTATTTGCTTCAAGAAGCCTCCAAATGTCCTTCCTTTTCATTTTTTCCTTAACCGCGTCGCGGAACTTGAAAAGTTTTTTATTCTGCTGTTTGACTTTTTTGGCAAGTTCCTTCTCCTCGGCAAGTTCTTTTTCATTTTTTTTCTTAACTTCGGCTTTCTTTGCGTACCTGATGGGGATGGCACTAGAAAAAAAAACATCGACAACCAATTATTATATTGAAAAGCAAAGAACTAAAACAAAACCACTTACGGTAGAGCATCTTTGACTGCTTTTTGATCTTCCTTCGAAAGACTCTTAAAACCAGGAAGACTATCTCCTCCAGCAAACCAGCCAAGATCACTGCGAAGCTCAGCAAAGCACGTAATATGGTGCCAAAGTGGTTGGCCTCCATATTTCATTCCGACTTCGGTATCAAAAACTGTTTTACGAATTCGTACTTGGTCCTTAAAGATCTTCTGTTCGCATCCTTTGCACGCAGCTCTACCAGATTTGGCATATTCACAACCAAAATCTTTGGCTGCAGCAGTTTCAGCTTGAGAACGTTTTTTGCCTTTACCGCCAGCGGCTACCACTACAGATTCAAGCTCCGCTGATTATATGGAAATAAAAATTACGTTAAAGAAAAGTCCTTTTGTTCTATAAAGTTTTTAAAATCTACCTTATTTATTGTATAAAACACTAAATAGCTAAACTGTTTTTAACTAAAAGAAAAACTCACTCATCTGTTAAATCTTCTTCCTTCTTCATAGCCGCATTCTTGGCTATTGTTGATGTGCTTGGTGCAATGTATTGAATGGCTCGGACTTCAACCTTTTCCTTGACGTCTTTCAGAAACGCATAAGCTGATTTTATATCAGATGGAATGTGAACTGGTTTTCTATTTGGTTCCTTCACAACATTCATACACTTAGTCCATTCGGTTAGATCATCATCATCATCATCATCAGGTCCTGTAACCCCGCTCGGGGCATAGGGCGTCAACAAAACGTCTCCATCCTTCTCGATCAGCAGCTAGATACCTTAACTGTGGCCACGTCTTTCTCTGGGAGTTAGCTTCTGATACTTATGCCCAGGATACAGATCTTAAGACGAAGCATTTCGCGCTCTAGCTGTTCGTATCTTCCTTCGCCATACAAGGATCGAACGTTCCATGCTCCGATTTTTGTACGTATACGATAGCCAAAAGCACCCATTGCATTTCTTGAAAGACTTCTACTATTTGTTGACGATTCATTTATTATTATGGCGTCTTGATTGACGCTGTTGCATGAAAGATGCCGCACCCCCAAATCCGATGTGCGGTTTACTGCAGCCGAAGCTGTAGAAGGATTCTCCATAAAATGGTTACCTCTTGGGGACTCGTTTCCAGTTGTTGTCATATTTCATGTAATAGCACATACCTTTCCACCATGGTGTTTTCTGAGATACGATTAATAACATACATAAGCTCAGATTCGACAGGCACACCCGCCCTTTGTATGGTCGAACACATAACCAATTGAGGCCGCCCACTATGGGAAAACAGACGCCTTTTGTAGCCGCCCACTCTGGGATACAGACGCTACTTGCTGCTACCGTTGGCCTTCTTAAAAAGCTCATCCGCCACCAGACTTCCATGCCGTTGACCGCAAACTGCAGTTCCTCCGCCTTTAGGGAGATTTTCTTCAACCCAGGGACAAGTCAGTGCCCCGTCCAGCAAAGCTGGGTTGGCTACTTATTCCGGCAGCTGTTCGGTCCCCTTGTGCGTTAGCGTTACCCGCTCTCTACCGCGAGGAGGTGCATATAGGGATTTTCCTTTCATTGAGCCTAAGGCCACCGAAGTAGCGTTACCTAGAACTCTCCAGTACTTTAGAGAGCAAGTGCATATATAGCCAGACTTTTGAAGTAGCATTTGATTATGTTTACAAACGCTGCATGGCTCTATGGCACCGAATGTTAGCATATCAGCAGCTTGATCGTATAATTTTTGAGAGTCACTTATCCTTCGTTGATTATTTGCTTCAAGAAGCCTCCAAATGTCCTTCCTTTTCATTTTTTCCTTAACCGCGTCGCGGAACTTGAAAAGTTTTTTATTCTGCTGTTTGACTTTTTTGGCAAGTTCCTTCTCCTCGGCAAGTTCTTTTTCATTTTTTTTCTTAACTTCGGCTTTCTTTGCGTACCTGATGGGGATGGCACTAGAAAAAAAAACATCGACAACCAATTATTATATTGAAAAGCAAAGAACTAAAACAAAACCACTTACGGTAGAGCATCTTTGACTGCTTTTTGATCTTCCTTCGAAAGACTCTTAAGACCAGGAAGACTATCTCCTCCAGCAAACCAGCCAAGATCACTGCGAAGCTCAGCAAAGCACGTAATATGGTGCCAAAGTGGTTGGCCTCCATATTTCATTCCGACTTCGGTATCAAAAACTGTTTTACGAATTCGTACTTGGTCCTTAAGGATCTTCTGTTAGCATCCTTTGCACGCAGCTCTACCAGATTTGGCATATTCACAACCAAAATCTTTGGCTGCAGCAGTTTCAGCTTGAGAACGTTTTTTGCCTTTACCGCCAGCGGCTACCACTACAGATTCAAGCTCCGCTGATTAGATGGAAATAAAAATTACGTTAAAGAAAAGTCCTTTTGTTCTATAAAGTTTTTAAAATCTACCTTATTTATTGTATAAAACACTAAATAGCTAAACTGTTTCTAACTAAAAGAAAAAACTCACTCATCTGTTAAATCTTCTTCCTTCTTCATAGCCGCATTCTTGGCTATTGTTGATGTGCTTGGTGCAATGTATTGAATGGCTCGGACTTCAACCTTTTCCTTGACGTCTTTCAGAAACGCATAAGCTGATTTTATATCAGATGGAATGTGAACTGGTTTTCTATTTGGTTCCTTCACAACATTCATACACTTAGTCCATTCGGTTAGATCATCATCATCATCATCATCAGGTCCTGTAACCCCGCTCGGGGCATAGGGCGTCAACAAAACGTCTCCATCCTTCTCGATCAGCAGCTAGATACCTTAACTGTGGCCACGTCTTTCTCTGGGAGTTAGCTTCTGATACTTATGCCCAGGATACAGATCTTAAGACGAAGCATTTCGCGCTCTAGCTGTTCGTATCTTCCTTCGCCATACAAGGATCGAACGTTCCATGCTCCGATTTTTGTACGTATACGATAGCCAAAAGCACCCATTGCATTTCTTGAAAGACTTCTACTATTTGTTGACGATTCATTTATTATTATGGCGTCTTGATTGACGCTGTTGCATGAAAGATGCCGCACCCCCAAATCCGATGTGCGGTTTACTGCAGCCGAAGCTGTAGAAGGATTCTCCATAAAATGGTTACCTCTTGGGGACTCGTTTCCAGTTGTTGTCATATTTCATGTAATAGCACATACCTTTCCACCATGGTGTTTTCTGAGATACGATTAATAACATACATAAGCTCAGATTCGACAGGCACACCCGCCCTTTGTATGGTCGAACACATAACCAATTGAGGTCGCCCACTATGGGAAAACAGACGCCTTTTGTAGCCGCCCACTCTGGGATACAGACGCTACTTGCTGCTACCGTTGGCCTTCTTAAAAAGCTCATCCGCCACCAGACTTCCATGCCGTTGACCGCAAACTGCAGTTCCTCCGCCTTTAGGGAGATTTTCTTCAACCCAGGGACAAGTCAGTGCCCCGTCCAGCAAAGCTGGGTTGGCTACTTATTCCGGCAGCTGTTCGGTCCCCTTGTGCGTTAGCGTTACCCGCTCTCTACCGCGAGGAGGTGCATATAGGGATTTTCCTTTCATTGAGCCTAAGGCCACCGAAGTAGCGTTACCTAGAACTCTCCAGTACTTTAGAGAGCAAGTGCATATATAGCCAGACTTTTGAAGTAGCATTTGATTATGTTTACAAACGGTGCATGGCTCTATGGCACCGAATGTTAGCATATCAGCAGCTTGATCGTATAATTTTTGAGAGTCACTTATCCTTCGTTGATTATTTGCTTCAAGAAGCCTCCAAATGTCCTTCCTTTTCATTTTTTCCTTAACCGCGTCGCGGAACTTGAAAAGTTTTTTATTCTGCTGTTTGACTTTTTTGGCAAGTTCCTTCTCCTCGGCAAGTTCTTTTTCATTTTTTTTCTTAACTTCGGCTTTCTTTGCGTACCTGATGGGGATGGCACTAGAAAAAAAAACATCGACAACCAATTATTATATTGAAAAGCAAAGAACTAAAACAAAACCACTTACGGTAGAGCATCTTTGACTGCTTTTTGATCTTCCTTCGAAAGACTCTTAAAACCAGGAAGACTATCTCCTCCAGCAAACCAGCCAAGATCACTGCGAAGCTCAGCAAAGCACGTAATATAGTGCCAAAGTGGTTGGCCTCCATATTTCATTCCGACTTCGGTATCAAAAACTGTTTTATGAATTCGTACTTGGTCCTTAAGGATCTTCTGTTCGCATCCTTTGCACGCAGCTCTACCAGATTTGGCATATTCACAACCAAAATCTTTGGCTGCAGCAGTTTCAGCTTGAGAACGTTTTTTGCCTTTACCGCCAGCGGCTACCACTACAGATTCAAGCTCCGCTGATTAGATGGAAATAAAAATTACGTTAAAGAAAAGACTTAACAAATAGTTTGTAATGCAAAAGGTGGGTCTATGAAATAACTCCCACGAAATAAGTCTCACTTTTAAAAACGAAATAAGTCCCACCAAAAATTGCTATTTTGAAAGTGGGAGTTATTTCGTTTTTAAAAGTGGGACTTATTTCGTCAATTGGTGGGACTTATTTCGTTACGCGTTTTTATTTTAAGTGGGACTTATTTCGTTTTGAGTGGGAATAAATTCGTTTTGTAAAGTGGGAGTTATTTCGTACCCCTAAATTTATATTTTGGTGGGATTTATTTCTCATTTTTTTCTTATGCAAAAAGTTATATATATTGGACATTTCGTAAAAGGGACAACCAGAAATAAGTGGGACTTATTTCGTTTATGAAAGTGGGACTTAATTCATTTAAGAAATATATTATTCAAGGGGGAGTTATTTCATTTTGAGTGGGAGTTATTTCATTTCAAGTAAATTTTTAAATCATTTCATTTTGGTGGGACTTATTTCGTTTTCAAAAGTGGGACTTATTTCGTGGGAGTTATTTCATAGACCCGCAAAAGGTTTATGGTAAAATAATATTTTTTGGAGTTGAATACAAACGATGTCAGTGAAGAAAAATGGTTTGGATGTTGTTTGGATGTGTGATGTTTTCCTAACAATTTTTGCCCTAAGCTATGTGGCGTAAGACGCTTTGGATTTTAAATTTCTCAACAATAAACTTTTTAATTCTTCCATTTTATCTATTGAAAGTTAATTACAAGTTTTTGTTTTTTTTTTTTTAATATTGTTTATACTATTTCTCTTTTCCCTTCAAGATTCTTTTGAAATTTCGATTAGGGCCGTTCAGACTATACAATTAGTTGGACAGACTTTGGCTTTAACGACCAATGCTTGATAATGTCAACCCTCAGAGAACCGGTTGACCAACTTGAATGGTTTTCAAATATTTTTGAAAGTTTTGAAGTTGGACGGAGCGGAGGAATATATGACATAAAGTTGGACGACAATTTTGATGAGTCTGAACGCAAACTACATTCGACCATCCAACATCCATCAAAAGAAGTCTGTCCAATTGATTGTAGAGTCTGAACCGCCCTATTGAAGAAATATCGTATAGTTCGTATTTTAAAATTTCACTTTAAAAGAACACTCGAAACGAGTTTTGTACAACAGGATCAACGGAATTTCATGTTCAATAGTGGCTGCGTTTATTTGGACCCTGCACACATCTTCCTGCTTTTATGCTTCAACCTACGCATACGCTTCTTACGCCACTTAGCTCTCATTTTCTTCTAGTTCGGCATGATCTGAACTGGTCTAGTGATAGGGAACGAAAAAAGACCAATGGTCGTCTTGGTGTACTGAAATCTTTGGTGTATTTATGCTCATTTATTTGTGGTCTGCTTCTTGTTTGTTATGAAACTGAACTAAACTCCTGGCAGAATCGCCATGTAATGTTTTACTTACAATTTTTGCTCCAAACTATGTGGCGTAGGACACTTTAGATTGCTGTTGTTATATTAGGGCAGCTCGTTTCAATTTATGGCTAGGGAGCAGCAGTTATGAATGATTCCTAATTTATGATGAAAATTGTGTGAACCATTCATAACTTCTGCTTATCAGCTATAATTTGAAGCGAGCTGCGCTAATATAACAACAGCATCCAAAGCTACACACAGCTTACAGCAAAAATTATTATTTAAAAATTACAATAGAGCAAAGCAGCAACTAACGTTGCAGTCTTATTTTATTTCTTGTCGGTTGTACAGTAGGAAACTTGTTCACCACAATGAAGTGGAAAGGAAGGATGTACATATATGTAGATCTCAAACATTTTCATTACGCATTTTATCGCAGTGCCGCGATTCAACAACAACACAACCGAGATAACAGACTCCTATATTTCTACTTGAGCCGCAAGCAAAACTGACGGTATTCCAAATTTTTTGTGTAGTGTGTCGCGTCATATCTGCCATAAGAATTAGTTTTCACATACAATGACAAAGACGAATTCAAAACTTTATGCTTCTGTACAAAAAAATTACGTATTTACAGAGACGAGCTGTACAGAGCCATGTTTAATTTCGGCATCCCTGAAAAACTAGTACGACTATGCACGATGACTTCAGAGAATTCACGCTGCTCCGTCAAGGTCGGTAGAGAACTCACCGAGACCTTTGATGTCGAAAAAGGCTTTAGGAAAGGCGACAAACTGTCATGCGATTTCTTCAACATCATACTTGAAAAGATTGTACAAAACTCAGACGTCAACACCACCACCAGAGGAATACTTTCAAAAGTCTGTACAATTACTCGCCTACGCAGACGATATTGACGTAATGGGAAGAAAAAAGCGTGATGCCATAGATGCTTTTGCAAGTATTGAAACAGAAGCGGCAAAAATGGTTTTAATGGTTGATGAGGGTAAAACGAAGTCTGTGTTGTCAACAAACAAGGACAGAGAACACCGACGAATTGGACAAGACGTCACAATAGACAGACAAAACTTCGAGGTAACACAGGACTTCGTCTTAGGATCCGCTATAGACACGAAAAACAACATCAGTGCCGAGATCAAACGGAGAATAACTATTGCCAACCGTTGCTTCTTTGGGTTAAGAGGAAATTGAGAAACAAGAATAACCAAGGTAACCATATATAAGACCTTGATCATCCCAGTCCTGCTTTACACGTACGCGAAGCATGGACTTTAAGGGAAATCCTTGGTCGTTTTGTAAGAAAAATACTCCAAATGATCTTTGGTCCCGTATGCGAAGACAATGTGTGAAGAAGAAGATATAAAAACGGATGGACCCAAACGCTCCGGTTCGACGAGTTTTCGAAAGCACATTGCAGGTGGCGCAATCAAGTGGAAGAAGACCTCAACCAGTGGAAAACTGTAAAGCTCGCCCGAAATCGAAATTGTTGGCGTAAGATGTTTGTTGAGGCTCAGGTTCACCCCGAACTGTAATGACCACCTAAGTAAGTAAGTAAGAGTTCGTCAATCAAAGAGGCTTTTTTATTGTTGTATTCAATATATCGCTATGAACCATTGTAATACACATACAACCTTTATTTACAATTTCTTTTTTTATAACACAAGGCATATTACTCTGATTTTGTTTATTTAAAAATATATCAGCTTTTTCGTTTTTTTGATTTATAATCGGCTCCGAAGAGGGTTATGTTTTAAGCACTCTATAGAATTAAGGAATGTGTTATGCGACCTTTTGAATATTAATAAAGTTGTCTTTGAGTCTGCTCAAAGGCAACTTTATTAAGCACTCTATGTATGTTTGGATATTCTATCGTAGCAATAAACTACTGATCAGATTTTTTTTTTTTTTCAATGAGCTGTACGCTGACTAGTTTTGAATTTTGAAATAAGTAGCCGTAAGAGTGGGGTCCCTAATAATAGTAATATTTGGATACAGCAAGCTCGAAAAGGACCGGGGCCTATTTTTCTCAACCATAACCTGTAAAGAATGAAAGGGACGGGAAAAATGTTCGCAGACTGGAATGATTAAGTTAGAAAGCGCTTTTCATAGCAGTATAACATTTCCAAACTATCGAGAAAGGCGATGTCCATAGAAAAACAATGGGAATTCGAACCTCATACTAACTCCTAATAAACTGTAATATGGGGCCGAAGACAATTCATCTATTTTGTCCCCACAAAGGCAATGGTTGGGAGAAATGCGCTAGGCCCCGCTCTGTTACGCCACCCTATTTATTTATTTATGTTTTTGCCGTGGCTAAGAGCCAAGCTCGGCAAAGAATTCACCGATACATTTAATCTCGGAGAAGGCTGTCAATAAAACGACACACTGTCTTGCGACTTTTTTAACATCACATCATACTTGAAAAGATTGTGCAAAACTAAAACGTCAAAGCCTGACGCACGATCTCTAAAAAGTCTCGCTCGAAAGAAGTATGCGTTATATAACAGGCGTTTTTGCGATAATTGAAACGGAAGTGGCACAAATGGGTTTAAATGGTTAATGAGTTCAAAACGAAATATATTGGCCCCTATTACAATACCCGTCGTAACGATTTCATTGTTGATAAAATTGTTAACAAGTTCTAAATATCTGTGTTTTAGAACACTGATTACGAAGATGTTTTTAGTCCATTTTATTTAGCATTCGCAGTCCGAAATTGCTTCGACGGGCCTGGTGGTATATAGGTGTTATTGACTAATTAAAACATCACAATAGACAGTTATAACCTCGAGGTAGTACATGACGTCGTCTACCTAATATTCGCTAAGACACAGAAAATAAGAACAGTGCGGAATCCATTTCCAATCCAATCGCTACTTTGAGTCAAGAAGACAATTGAAATATAAAACCTTCTCTAGAACACCAACGTAACCCTTTATAAAACCTTGACCATCCCATTGCTTCTATAAAACGGGTAAGGAAATTGTTGGCGAAAGATGTTGGTGGAAGCCCGACCTGTGATGCCCACTTAAAGATGTATGTAAAGTGAGGAATTTTATTATTTCTGTACAGCAAGAATTCCTCCAATTGATTTGATGGGTTCCCTGGTTTATTTGATCAAACTTTTTTTTTACAGGATTAAGCGGGAAAAACTGTAGTAGTTGAGAATAACTCAAGATCTTAGTCAGGCCTCGCATAGTTTCTAAAATGCCGCAAAATAATCTTACCAAACTATACAAGTCTATGACTTAGGACGCTGCCTGTGCTCCCAAACAACGTACTAAATAAAAAATTTTAGATTACTTTGTTGGCCTCTATGAATAAAAAACAAAAATAGTTTCCTGTATTAACGTAGTCACACTCCTACAATTTGGTCTACGGGTGCTCTGCCCTCTGCGGCTATGGAAAATAAATTAAGTATCTCTCAAAACCAGAAAGTTTTCTGGAGCATTTTTGCTTATGTGACTTCAAGATAACAAAGTATGTACATATGTAATAATTAATATAAATCAAAAGAATACAAAAACAAACTTACATATACTTTTCTTCACCCTTTCCTGGTCTTCAATTCGCATGTTTTGAAAGTTTCCTATGTCTCCAGCCGATGCAGGCCGATGTTTTTTAAAGAAACATCTTTCATGGTACCAGTTGGGTTGTTTCCCATCATTAAAATCCGACTGACATGAAAAAAAGAAACAACATTAAAAACATTCCACCCTAATATGTATTTGTTACATATTTTTTTACCTGACCCTGCAGCTACACGATCAAGATATGGTAAGCCATCAGCCTACACATACACTATGTCAAATTCCTGTTCGTGTTTCGGCTGTGACGTAGGCGACTTACAACTTGCCAGGCAAATGGCTTTCAATCGACATGTCATTATATATTTTCAAAATGGCACCCACAAGAAATTTGAAATTCAAAGTTTTTTTCCAGGCACTCTTTTCTCTTTTTGAGGGTATTTGACGAAGCTGTCAATTTCATGGCTACTGAAACTGCCTCTGGGGTGGCTTTCAATATTCCATACCAGTTGGGCTTCAATTTCGAAAAGTTTGGTTGTGTATGTAAGAAATTTGGAATGTATTGTAAATGGCTTACCATAGATGTGTTCAATGGCTTTTTTTAAGATCAGAACAGCACAGCACAGCACAGAAGCAGTGAAAAACGTCAGGCAAGTTAGAACAAGCAAACTTGTCAAAAAAGGCAACAACAAAAACGAAAAAAAAACAACCACCAATTTTTCTTTTTCAGATATCAATTTAATTTAGCGTATTTTCGTCACGAATAAGTAATTATATTTTCAGCACAAGGTTAGGTGTTATTTTCCTGATTTCTTAAAATTTTTTTGAACTTTTTACAACAAATTAAAACTACAATGCGCTTAAAAAACTACAAGCAAAAAGTCAACAGCTGCTTTTGACAGTTTTCACCAAACTTGCACTTGCTCAAGAGGAGGTGCAGAAAATGCTGTGCTAAACTGTTCTAGAACAGCTCATTGAACACAAAAAAGATCAGAAAAGAACAGAAAATTTCTCATTGAACACCAAAAGTCTGATCTTTTCTGTCTGAAACTGTTCTAGAACAGGTCATTGAACACTCTTCATATCTTGTTCGTGTAGCCCCCGGGTGAACCATAGCAGCTATACGGAGGACATCTTTTTGAATTTTTTCTTACATGCTTTGCACTTTGCTCGGCCAGATTTGGCATAGCCGCATTCAAAAGGCAGATCGATTGTATCCATTGCTAAATTCAAAAACGTACGTATAAACTTTATAGCACAACAAAAAATTTTGACAGAAAAAAAAAACTTTACAAAATAGCCACCTGTAACGGAAACCGATGTTCTCCCCTCCCACTCCTTGTAGACCACCCTTACAACCCCATATGTACAGGCATATGAGGCTGGTCCGGGCAGCAGGAGAGAGAGGGGTGTCCAGGCTGTGGCCGCTGGCATGCTTGCATTTAGCCATAGGCAATAGCTCGTCGCGGGGGGGGTTCTTGCAACCACAGCTCTGAACAATGTTACGCATTATCATGCCACCTGTAACGGAAACCGATGTTCTCCCCTCCCACTCCTTGTAGACCACCCTTACAACCCCATATGTACAGGCATATGAGGCTGGTCCGGGCAGCAGGAGAGAGAGGGGTGTCCAGGCTGTGGCCGCTGGCATGCTTGCATTTAGCCATAGGCAATAGCTCGTCGCGGGGGGGTTCTTGCAACCACAGCTCTGAACAATGTTACGCATTATCATGCCTTGTAAAAAAAAATTGGTGGCGACCCATTTGCCCTCGTACGCGCTCCATAGCGGGGAGGGTCTTCGATGTTGTAGACCCTCGGAGGTTTTGCCCACCCTTCGTATCCCTGAGATACCACCATGGCTACTGCGACCTCCTAATCCTGCAGTAGCCCCTTACTCACCCTTGCCCCTGCAAAGATCTTATTATTTGCAAAGATCTCTATTCCTTTCTCTACTCAATGCTCCGTACTCAGAACGTTGGCTATTACGCCGTCGTTCACCTCTATAAGCGCGAACGCTATATCATAGAGCGAGTAGAGCCCAAGATTGTTCCAGTCCAAGCGAGTTGCTTTTAAAAAAGGAACAATCTTCCAGATAAGCACAAGTGAAGTCGAGCGAGTTGCTCTTGGAAATCAAAAAGTACTTGGTTGATGGTTTGGGAAAGACAACATTTATTTTCATTTTTACTTCGTCTTTTATACACAATAATTTTCCTAAATTCCCGACCTTTGATAATTGAACTTCACACCTCACGCCAGCATATCGCCATATCAGCATTATCGCTTCAACGTTCGAATGCATGGCTATTAATAAATGCAGACTACACAGTATGTATCCAGAGTACATTTGTTGGTAACATGAACCCTTAGCGATATCATTTTCTGTGTGTCGCTTGCCTTCGGTCATTAGCTCAGTGCAAAGTATATTCATGTATGTACATAATTTGTTGGCGCTTGCCTTAGGTCATTAACTCTTTTAAAGAATATGTGCATATGAGGCATGTTGGGAGTGTTCAACTATCAAAGTAAGAGATGAGAAATGATCACTAGTGCGATCCCTTCACACCACCCTCCTGGGGGAAAAAGATGAAATCTCGTAGCGCGAGGTTTCCTCTTTTCCGTGTCATTTTTACAATTTGGGATCATTTGTTATGTTCATTTTTATATCATGTGTTGCGAAATTAAATAAATTTGCTTTTTCAAATTTTCTTATTGTTTGTTATAAATGTAGTGAGCTCAATATAATTTTCTTCGTGTATACTTAATTTTACAGCTATAGGTGTTATATTTTGGATTTTAATATTACGAATAAAATTTGAAATTTTTCTTAATATATAATAGTGTAATATAATTATCAATAGCTTTATATGTTACATTTTGGATTTTACGTATTTAAAATTTTCTTAATGTTACATTTACTTAAATTTTTATATATTTAAAATTTTCTTACTGTATCCATATTTTCTTAAGACTATACTTATTTAAAATTTTCTTTACTGTATTTACTTAAAATTTTCTTAATATATATATTTAAAATTTTCTTACTGTATGTGCACGCAAGGGTCTCTTTCCCTCCTTTTCTTTTTTTTTTAAAAAAAATAGTATTAATCTAATGCAAAAAGGCATTGTTTTAGTATGTAAATATAAAATTTCTTTAATCGGTTTTTGTGTACTCTAGTTCTCTTTCCTTCGTAATTGATATCGCAATTTACACCATCTTCGGACAATACTTCATATGGTCCCATGAAAATAGGATCCAATTTTCGTCTATTTTCATTTCTTAGTAGGACTAAGCTTCCTTTTTCAAAACTAGTGCTTTTACTTTTTGTTTTTCTGTCGTAAGTGTTTTTTCTTACATGTTTCTTTTCCAATAGCGCATCTCTAGTATCTCTATGAGCAATTTGTAGTCTTTCTCTTAACTCAATTACATAGTCTTCATAATTATATCTGGGATCTACTTGTCTCGTCAAATTTGAAGGTAACGTACACTGTCGTCCAAACACTAATTCGAATGGTGAGTACCCTGTTTCTGAATGTACTGCTGTGTTATAGGAAAACACATAATATGGTAACCATGTACACCAGTCTGTGTGTTTTTCGGAAACGTAACTTCTAAGGTATGCTCCTAGGACTTTATGTGAGTTTTCCAATGCTCCTATACTCTCGTGATGGTATGCTGTAGATTGTATTTGTTCTATTTTTAGTAGTTTACACATGTCCTTAAATATTCTGTTGATAAATTCTGTGCCTTGATCAGAGGCTATTATCTTTGGTACTCCATATTTAAGAATAAAGCATTCTACTAATCCCTTAGCTACTGTGCTAGCTTCTTTGTTTTCAATTGGGATTGCTTCAGTGAATTTTGTTAGTTCGTCTTGTAAAGTAAGTATATACTTGTATCCGTTGACTGATTCGTCCAAAGGTCCTACTAAGTCTAGGTAAATTTTATCAAAGCTTGATTCAGCGGTTGACGTTATTTCCATAGGCTGTTTTTTGGGTGAAATATATTTGTTTTTCTGACAAACTGGGCAATGTTTTACATAGGTAGCTATATCATTTTGCATTCCAGTCCAGAAATATTTTTGTTTAATCGTTTTAAGCATGCGGTTTATACCTGCATGTCCACTTGTTGGTAATATGTGGTAATCATTGAGTATAAGTTTCTTTTTGTGAGGATCTGTTATTTCAATACATTTATTTATGAGGTGCACCTTTACATTACTATTTTTAAACATTTCTCCTAAGACTTTCTGTAACTCGTGAATTGTGTATTCTCGACGGCCGTCTGCGAGTTTCTTAATTTCTTCTTTTGAAATGTATAATTTATTAATTGATAATAGTCCGCAGATTTTATGCACGTCCCTCGACAACAAATCGCAAAATGATGTCGATCGGGCGGTAGTGCTATCCTTGGGCTTTCTTAGGAGTATACAATTCATCTCTGGGATGTATGCCAACGCTTTGTTTGGTCCCAGGATTATATCTATATCTTTTTGATATTCGTCGTCCTCGAAACTGGTACATATTTTAAGCTCAATTATTTTATGCTCATTCTCTGGTGGCTTAAGCAATTCAGTGATTATACGATTATTTTCTTCCGTTTCTGTTTCTTGTCTCTTATTTTCTTGAACCGATTTTTCTGCCTGTGTTTGTGATCTTGTGACTACGCATATTTGGAGTTGTTTTAGGTTGTCGGAGTCTAATTGTATTCGACTTAAGGCGTCAGCTACGCAATTATCTTTTCCTGGTTTATATTCAACGTAGAAATTGTATTCTTCAAGTAATAATCTGAATTTGGTAAGTCTACTAGAAGGTTCTTTAAGGGAAAAAAGATATACAAGGGGTCTGTGATCAGTTATTATTTTAAATTTTCTTCCGAAGAGGTATGGTCGAAAATGCTTTACTGCCCATACTATGGCTAGTAACTCTTTTTCAATAGTACTATAATTCTTTTCGGCTTTATTTAGAGTCTTGCTAGCATAAGCTATAGGTTTTTCATCGAAATTTGAAAGTACTGCCCCTAAGGCAAAGCCTGAAGCATCTGTATGTAATATGAATTCTTCTTTGAAATTTGGGAACTGTAGAATTTGCGGGCTAGTAAGTATTGTTTTTAAAAGTTGGAAGGATTTTTCACAGTTTTGGTCAAAATTGAAATCTACATTTTTTCTTAGTAATCTATTGAGAGGAATGGCTATTGTAGCAAAGTTGGGTATAAATTTTCTATAATAATTTGCGAAGGCTACGAATCTTCTTACTTCGTCGGCGTTCGTGGGGGTTGGATAATTGTGGATAGCAGCTGATTTTTCGGGATCTGGATGTATTCCCTTGCTGGAAATTATATGTCCTAGATAAAGAACTTCTTTTCTTAGAAAAGCACATTTACCAGGATGAATTTTTAAATTTACTTCCCTTAGTCGATTGAATACATCGATCAGATTTTTGTTGTGATCGGTAAGGCTTTTGCCAAAAACTATTAGGTCATCTAGGTAGACAAAACAGTGTGAGTAAGTGAGTCCAGCCATCGCAATGGACATCATTCTCGAAAATTTACTGGGAGATATTTTAAGTCCCATCGGAAGTCGTTTCAACTGAAAATGACCATCTTCCGTTGAAAATGCTGTCATAGGTCTACTTTTAGGTTCAAGTTCCATTTGGTAATAACCTTGGCTTAAATCAATACATGAAAAATACATTGCTCCTCCTACCATGTCATAGATGTCACTTATATTAGTCAATGGAAATTTATCGTCCTCTATTCGTTCATTAACGTTTCGGTAATCAATTACCATGCGGAACTTTTGTAAACCAGTAATAGGATCTTTTTTCTTTGGCACAATGAGAATCGGAGAGTTCCATGCAGAGACAGATGGTTCGATTATGTCGTTTTCTATCATTTTGTCTATTTCTGTTTTTATGTCTTGTTTTTGCGTATGCGGAAGTCGGTACGGTTTGGTATATTTTGGCGTAGCTCCTTCCTTTAAGGTAATTTCCGCTTGTCCTAAATGACTGTGCGTAAGTTTGTCACCTTCTAGGTGGAAGATATCTTGATATTTAGTGACTATCGCTTTAATTTCGGCTTTTTCTTCATTGTTCAGGGTGTCAAAATTTATTTCGCTCAATATTTTCTTAACTCTGGTATGTGATACGGTATTTTTGTCTGGTGAGACGAGTTCGTATGTCGAGGCGGATTGTGATATTGGTTCCGCCCACTTAAGGCTGACGCTTGTTTCGCGGGTGTTTAGAATTCGGATGGGCATTTTCCCTTCTTTGGCCTGTGATATTGATCCGGCCATGAAAACACCTTCACACAACTCTTGGGGGTGAAATATTCTAGATTCAGTGTGTTTTGTTTCTAACCAGTAGGTTGCTTCGCATCTTGGAGAAATGGTTACGGTGTTCAAGCTGTGGTGTGACAGTATTGGTATGGATATTTGTCTATGGTGTATATTTAATTTCAAAAATAAATTTTCAAGATCGATTATTGCTCCGAATTCAGATAAAAAGTTTGCTCCGAGGATTCCGTCAACGGGTATTGGAAATGAATCAGGTACTACATGAAATTCATACTTAATGCTGTTACCTCCGATGTTTAATGTGTTAATACATGAGCCTTTTGATGTTAGGTCTCCGGATATGCCTATGATGGTGGTAATGTTTTTCCTGTCTATTGAAATGTTTCCCTCAATTACAGAGTTTTTTACTACGCAGATAGATGCACCTGTATCTATTAAGCATCGTACGGGTTTGTTATTGTTGAGTAATATTTGTACATAAATGCCGTTTTCTATCCCCGCTGTGTATATGGCGTTTGGTAAGGGATATTTTATAGGCTCCCCTCCGACGGGTCGGCTATCCCCTCGGTGGGTTGCTCGTTTCCCAATGCTCGTACCCTGGGGAAGTTTGTTTGCTGTCCATGGTCTTGGTTATTACGTGGCTGGTAATTCGTTATTGGACGGCTGTTGTTTGGTACATTATTTCTGTTAGTCCGGTTGCCTTGGTAATCATGTCTAACCCGGTTGTTGGAGTTGTTTTGGTAGTTGGAACGGTGATTATACTGATTAGGACGGTTGTCTGGCGATCTTGCCAGGTAATTAGAACGGTAATTAGAACGAAACTGACTATTTTGGTGACTATTTTGGTTCTGTACGTGTTGAGACCCAGATCTATTATTTGGGCTGTGCTGGTTGTTTTGGTAGCCTGATTGGTAATTATACTGATTAGGACGGTTGTCCCTTCCTCTAAAGTTCGATCCTCTAAAAGGTGGTCCTCTGGGATTCGGTCGCCGTTCTTCGAAATATTTTAGAGACGCTGGTTGGGTTCCTTGGTCTATTTCGAGTAAGTGCTTAGCAGCGCTTTGGAGGGTTGTATGCCGGGCGCTGTCTAGTATCAAGCGAAACCGGTCATTAACTCCTTTTTTTAGGAAGGCTAGTCCTCTGCGATCGTTTGCTGTGGTCAGGGTTTCTCTGGTATCTTCACCATGGCATGCTACTTCTAGCTCCGTCATTTTGTTCACCAGTGTTTCTATTTCCGTTATGAATTCTCTGGTGTTTCGGTTACCTTGAGTCGCTCGGTTCAGCTTTGACTGAATTAGTTCGATGGTTTCCTTGGGTCCACATTTCTCAGTTAAGGTTTTCTTAAGTTCAGTAAAGTCCCTAGGGCTGGCATTCCCCAGTTCGGTTAATGCCTTTCCCTGAATTTTGCATTTCAGGACGAACTTAATTAATGTACTTTTAGCTGATGTTGATAGGGTGTCGTAATAGAATTCGATGCTGTTCAAGAAGTCTCTTAGATTTTCTGATCGGGTGTTTTCCTCGTATGATAAAGTAGGCAGCTTTTGGGCTGTACTGAATTTGAACTCTTCACCACTCATCGTGACGGTTGTATATAGTGTTTGTGTAGTTTGTGTTGTCTGTTGAGTTTGGGTGGTTTGTGTAGTTTGTGTAATTTGTTTTTCGTCTTTTTCTTCTTTGCGTTCACATAAATTTGGTTGAGTTGACTCAATACTAATTCTAAATTAGCCCAACTCATTGGACACTTGGTCTATGGACAAAATTAAAGAAAAAAGGAGAGGGAGAGCCGTTAGCAAAAAAATGTGCAACTAAAAAAAATTTTTTTTGTTTTGAGTTTAAGTATGCGATATATATATATATTTTTTTTTTTTTTTACAAATTCTCTTTTTCAGTTTATAATTTTCATGTTTGATAATAAAAAAAATTTTCGTTGTTACTTCCCAAGGTGTTATACCTTGGCGTTCCTGTTCTCCAGGTGGTTGATAACGTCGGCTATCACTTTCCGCCTGAAGTGTTGGAGTCCCAAATATGCCAATCCAACTAATACTGCGGTCACGAACATCAGTCCAAGAACGATGGCAGTGTGGTCTATGCGTGTTGATTGTAGGTTGGATGCGTTCACTATTTGAGGACCCGTGTTGATTATTTCTTCCTTACTTTCTTGGCCTCCCATGCTGGGTTAAACGATGGGAAGGACTTTCAGTCTATAACAAAATATATGAGTGTGAGACACCGGTTCGAGGAATCAACTCAAAAATGGTTATGACATCGGTGTCCGGCCACTTGTTGCAGTTAGAATTCCTTTTATCGTATGGAAAGTGGAAAAATTGTGATCCACTGCAATTGTTTGATGCTGCAGTATGTAAATCATGCAATGAAGATTTTCTGCCAATTAAAAAGGCTTTGGAAAGGGAAAGCTAGTCCTGTCACGGTCGCCATGCAAAGATCTTATTATTTGCAAAGATCTCTATTCCTTTCTCTACTCAATGCTCCGTACTCAGAACGTTGGCTATTACGCCGTCGTTCACCTCTATAAGCGCGAACGCTATATCATAGAGCGAGTAGAGCCCAAGATTGTTCCAGTCCAAGCGAGTTGCTTTTAAAAAAGGAACAATCTTCCAGATAAGCACAAGTGAAGTCGAGCGAGTTGCTCTTGGAAATCAAAAAGTACTTGGTTGATGGTTTGGGAAAGACAACATTTATTTTCATTTTTACTTCGTCTTTTATACACAATAATTTTCCTAAATTCCCGACCTTTGATAATTGAACTTCACACCTCACGCCAGCATATCGCCATATCAGCATTATCGCTTCAACGTTCGAATGCATGGCTATTAATAAATGCAGACTACACAGTATGTATCCAGAGTACATTTGTTGGTAACATGAACCCTTAGCGATATCATTTTCTGTGTGTCGCTTGCCTTCGGTCATTAGCTCAGTGCAAAGTATATTCATGTATGTACATAATTTGTTGGCGCTTGCCTTAGGTCATTAACTCTTTTAAAGAATATGTGCATATGAGGCATGTTGGGAGTGTTCAACTATCAAAGTAAGAGATGAGAAATGATCACTAGTGCGATCCCTTCACACCCCTATCACTTACCACATCCCTGTCCTATCTCCACCTCAATCCATGGATCCTTTTACCTGGACATCCTAATTAAATGTTTGTTCCCAGGAAAAAAAAATCAAAAAAAAGAACACTGTTTTTTTTCTGAAACGTTATAATAAGTGATTTTATTTCTAACTATTCATCGGAATCCTCATTCGTAAATTTCATTTTCAGGTAAGAATCATTCTATTCTAATTTTAATACTTTAACTTGATTTAAACAAAAATTATTTTTTTAATACTTTTTTTTTCAGATGGCAACACCTTATTATAATTTCAATTTCAGGTAATAAATTCATTCTCTAACTTGATTTAAACAAAATTTATTTTCTTAATACTTTTTTTTCTTTTCAGATGGCAACACTTTACAGTATCCCCCCCCCCCCCCCCCCCAAACAAAATAAAATAAAACATATATATATAAAAATTTTTATTATGTTTTAAAAGTACTCACTCAGGTCTGTAAATCCGCCAATGAGGTGCACCACTTTGGGAGTTATACCCTGTATACGATGAGAGAAGAAAAAAAAAATAATGTTTACGGAATTTTATTTTGTTTAGATAGGGTATTTCGTTACCCATCCATTGCCACTGAATAACTACACTTTAATATTAAACTTTGCCATGTTAAATTTACTCACTAATTACACTTTTGCCTTTCTCTTTTATTTTTTTTTCTTATTTTGTTTTCTTCTTTACCCTTATTTTTCTTTATGAATCTTCTTTACTTCTTTCACTAACATTTTTTTATGTTACTTAACTCTAAGGGTCACGACACGGTCACCAAAACACTAGGATATGGGGGTGGGAAGGTAGAGAGCAAAAAAAAAACAAAGACACGAGGGTAGTATGAGGGGATATGTCAGGTGGGGAACAGAATTCACTAGGACACACTTTTTTTTCACACAGGCACTGCTGCTGATGATGATGGTGACGATGATGCTGGTGATGATGATGATGGGGATGATGATGATGAGGTTTAGTCTTTTCTTTTTACTTCCTTATTTTTTTCAATATACGTCTACTCATACTGTTTTTTTTCTAGGTACTCGTTTATATACTTCCACTTTTACCCTTTTCTTTTTTTCCCTTTTAGATACTTTTCTTATCTGTCACTTTAATATTTAATTTTAGGTACTTTTCATATCTTTCACTTTTAATATTTGCTTTTCTTACTTTTAGGTATACTTTACTATTCTTTCACCTTTAATATTTGCTTTTTCGTACTTTTAGGTACTTTACTATTCTTACACTTTTAAATTTGCTTTTTCGTACTTTTAGGCACTTTACTATTCTTTCACTTTTAAATTTGCTTTTTCGTACTTTTAGGTACTTTACTATTCTTTCACTTTAAACTGCTATGCGTTTTTTCTTTCTTTGCTTCTTTTCTGCACTCTCACAGCGTGTTTTATTTAACAAAAAAAAACAACGAATATTTTCTTTGGCTTCTTTGCCGGTACTATTTAAGCCAACCAAAAGAAATTAAATGCACCACAAAAGCACCCACGCACACTTTAATGTCTTTAGAAAATTTTTTTTTCTCCAAGTTCTTTTTTTTCTATGTTAAATACTAATTAACATTTATAACAAGAGCGACTGATCGCGATTCGAACTCCACATTGAATCAAAGTAGTTTTATAGATTCTGGAAAGACAAATGAGGTCATAGAGGGATCAATATCTAATGCCAATTATCAAATCCTAACTAATATTATAAATGTGAAAGTCACTCTGTCTGTCCGACTTTCTATGTTACCGTCTCCCGCCCAAATTACTGAACTGATCGATATGAAATTTTGTACAGAGATAGACTAGAACCTGAGGAAGGACATAGGCTATTTATTTTTTTTTTTTTGTGTATACGGGAACTTAGAAGCTACAGTACCGATTTCAAAAGTTCTTCCACCGTAAGAATGCTACACTATCCCCGAGTAACATAAACTTTAATTCATATCCATATTCCTACGGGAACGGAAGTCCTTACTAATATAATAAGTGCGAAAGAAGCTCTGTCTGTTCGTCTTTCTATGTTACCATCTCTCGCCTAAGCTACAGAACCGATTTAAATGAAATTTTATACAGAGATTATATAGATTATAGAACCTAAAGAAAGGCATAGGATACATTTTATTCGAATATTCCCACGGGAACCGGTCTTCACTAATGTTATAAATGCAAAAAGTAGCTCTGTCTGTTCGCCTTTCTATGTTACCATCTCCCGCCCAAACTAATGAACGGATTTAAACGAAATTTTGTACAAAGATAGTCTAAAATTTTAGAAAGGACAGAGGCTATATTTTTATCCCTATATTCCCACGGGAACGAGAACGCATACGGGAACTTTGACATTATAGCACCGATTTCAAAAATTCTTCCACCGTTAGAATGCTAAACTCTCCCCGAGTAACATAAACTGTAAGTCATCACCGTATTCCTACGGGAACGGTCACAATATTCCCACGGGAATGAGAGTCTTTTACGACTTTAAAGACTTTTACTCCTTATAGGAAGGTTCATTGAACACACATACTTGGAACTTTCTTTCTATATGCGCAAGAGGAAACCTCTGTACGACGAAAACCTTCAGAATAGTATTATGAGTGCACATACATTTAACAATGTAAACTTATGCTGAGATCTTGTTTAGTTGTATTTTTTTCTACTCTTTACGCTAGTTGCACTTAACTGCTAAAGAAAATTCTGCACTAACATGCCCCGGCGCAGGCATCAGCTGAAAAACAGATTTTCTTCACTAAGTGTAGAAATAAAACTGACTGGCACCCTCAAAAAGTAACTAAAGTTTTGAAATTAACACAATAAGAATGCAAAAAATTAACATTTCTTTGTTGTAACACAATTGCAAAAAAAAAGTAAGGCACAGACGAAGTCACTTTAAAGCCAGTGAGAGCCAAGAAAACTTGATTTATTTTTCTGAAATAAAACATTAAAGGCTTTCACATAAAGCGGACAGGAACAAATCGACATTTGAATTGTATAAATACAGGTGTGGCCAACTTGATTGGACCCAAGATCTCTTGTTCACTAACGCGACCCTGTGCGATCTACCAATTACATACTTCGAGAAATCTTAAATGAAACATCATGGTTCAGTACACAATCATGTAGCATTTTCTATTTTACTAAGCGAAAAAACATAAATGTGAAAATTATCTATACTTAGTACTTAGTACTTAACTACTTATTTACCTACATACCTACATATATATTAGTGTGAGCATTGCGTCTGAGTACCTTCCACTAGTTAACCATAATCAGGTTTGTAGTTGGAGATTGCCAGCTTTAAAGAAGACAAGTGACAACTATGCGAACATGCGCTGTGCTAGTAGGCATAATCAAGCTTTGAAAAATGGTATGTTTTTTTGATTTTGCTCTTTTATTTTGGAGTTTCTTAACTCACGTACGAATCCATATGTGAAAAATTGCAAACATGTTCCTTAAAGAAAATTTAATCTTCTAAAAAATTCTACACATTTTCACAAAGTGCTTCTTTCAGAAGTTATTCGAGATTAAATTGGAAAAAAGTAAAACGTTCTGGTTTTATTTTTTTCAATTTTAATCGCGAATAACTTCTGAAAGAAGCACTTTGTGAAAAATAAAATAAAATGACCTTTTTTTTAGAAAATTAAATTTCCTTGAAGAAATATGTTTGCAATTTTTCACATATTGATTTGTACGTAAGTTAAGAAACTCCAAAACAAAAGAGCAAAATCAAAAAACATATTATTTTTCGAAGTTTGATTACTCGGAAACGGTTAGTCAGAGAGAAATTTTTAAAAAGACCTTTTTTAAAGAAAATTTAATTTTTTATAAAAATATTTGTCGTTAAATTTGTTGCGCTCAAAATAATTGAACAGTTTTGACGCTCGAGTAAAGCTAGGTCTAAAAAATATATAACACGATTGATAGACCTCTAAATACGTTTTATTTGAGCTCAAACTTTTTTAACTAGACAAGTTCACATAATATGAAAACAAAATTTGTGTTCGTATTTATATCTGGGCATTTCTCTACTTAATGGAAAATCGCTGTCCCAAGCAAATTTTATGTAATAAATTTAAATTTTTCTGAGCTTTTTGTATCAATAATGACATAGTATTATGCATTTTTGGCACGCCACAGCTTATTTAACAATATTTTCAATATGGTTTTTGAAACAAAAAAAAATTTTTTTTTTGCCCAGTCTGATGTTGTATAGGTACATATACATATATCTATGTACACAATTTTTTACGGATTTGTTTCAAAGTAGCGTGCGTATGTATATGTTTTTAAGCAAGGTTTTCTATTAAAAAACGCAAAGTAGGCAGTTTTTTTAGAATTAATTTTTCAAATTCTGCAGTTTATCATTTTTCTTCTTTTTTTTCCTGTCATTGGACTTTATTGTGTCCTTTCTTATTATAAAACATTCCGAAGGTTTTCGGATTCAGCCTTAGGACTTAGGAGTTTATAACATAGAATCATAGCGGCTTATAATAAAATAATAATTAATTTTTTCTTTATATAGGGTGTTTAGCTCAGTAGTCCGTTCTTTCATGCCTTCGATGTTACGCGATGCTTTAGTGTCAAAATCATCGTTGTTGTTGTGTAGGTTTGACTTTGTTACAAAATCATGATTGCATTTAGGAACGACTCGATGTTACACTTTACTGGTCTGTATATAAACCCAGCTAAAGAAAACTCGTTTTAGATGAAGAAAAAAGAATTCTGAAATTAACAAGATTTAAAATCAATAAGAGCTCACAGAATTTTGAAAGATTAATGAAAAAAAAAAACCAAAACAAATCTGAGCAACAACAGTTTTAGAAGGGTTTGACAGATCAACATCGAAACTCAAGTCCCAGAGATGAATTGGAAAAAGTTACGAAACGTAACATTCTGACACTTCAACATTGCATTTAGGAACGACATCGATGTTACATTTCTTTCATTTTTTTTTTTCATTTAGGAACGACATACCTTATGTCAGCCGATGTTACATCGAGTAACATCGAAGGATAAAAGAACGCGTTACAGGACGGATTAAAGGTTGAGCCAAGGAGGGGTGATATCCCTTCGTTTAATCGGAAGGGGCAATTTTATTTAAAATTGACTTAATTCTCTTACAAAATATTTTAAATCAACTAAGCCACTAATTTCTATAAAAAATGATACAAAAAGACTCACCAAAAGGATAGATATAAATAAAACGGCTACAGATTTCTTTGAATCCCTGTTTTCATCAACAAACAATGAAGCAGACAACAACAACAATTTCCTTGACAACAACTTTGATGACGATTCGATACTTTTCAACGAAATGGAAATCACACACTGCATCGACGAATTGGGACAAGATAAAAGTTCCGGCAGTGATGGTATCGAGGCAGAAATTTTAAAATTCGGAAAACAAACTGTCACACCATTTCTGACAAAACTTTTCAACGCCATTCTTAAAACTCAACAGATACCAAAACAATGGAAACAAAGCATCATAACATTATTACATAAAAAAGGAGACAAAGAAGATATAAATAATTACAGACCAATCAGCTTAATATCGACAGTTTATAAACTTTTCTCAAAAGCATTATATAAAAAATTAAAAATATCACTAAATGAAAAACAGCCAAGAGAGCAAGCCGGATTTAGAGAAGGATTTTCAACTACTGACCACTTACAGACCATTAACCAACTAATAGAAAAATTTAACGAGTACAAGAAACCTCTCTATCTTTTATTCATTGACTTTAGTAAAGCTTTTGATACGATAGAACATAAAAGCATTTGGGCAGCACTGACGAATCAAAATATCAATCCAATATTTGTTCAGACAATCAAAAACATTTATAACAATAATACTGCAAAAATTAAAACTGACAAAATGGGACGAGAATTTAACATTAAAAGGGGAGTACGACAAGGAGACCCCATTTCTCCACCACTTTTCTCAGCGGTACTAGAAGAAATATTTTGTCGACTTGAATGGAAAAATAAATTTGGACTTAATATATGGGGAGAGAAATTGAACAATCTTAGATTTGCAGATGACATTGTTCTTCTATCAGACAAACCAGAGGACTTAGAAAAAATGGTGAACGAACTTGCAGATGAATGTAAAATCCACGGACTCTTATTAAATCTTAGCAAAACTAAAGCCATGACTAATCATATAAGAAAGGAAATCTTGCTTCAAAATAATAAAATAGAGTATACTGATGACTACATTTATTTAGGACAACTGAAATCATTTGATAACCAGGAAGAAAAGGAAATAAACCGAAGAATATCTAATAGCTGGAAACAATTTTGGAACGTTAAACAGATTCTAGATGCAAAAATTGGAAAAGACACACAAAAATACATCATAGATTCAACAATACTTCCTGTAATGACATACGGTTTACAAACAATGGGACTAACATCGAATTCTATTGAAAAATTAAGAATCTGTCAATGTAAAATGGAAAGAAAACTACTTAATATAAGGACTATTCAAAAAATTAAGAACGAAGAAATAAGAAGAAGAACTAACATAATAGACGGAACTCAAAGAATAAAACAACTTAAATGGAGCTGGGCCGGACACATTTCGAGAATCCAAGACAACAGATGGACAAAAATTTTAACAAAGTGGACCCCACCAGACGAAATTAGACCTAGAGGTAGACCAAAGAAGAGATGGGAAGACGATCTTAAACAATTCAACAACAACTGGTATAATGACGGAAAGAACAGAAATCTATGGGCAGCAATGGGGGAGGCTTACGCCAGATCGACATAAATCTATCTAACTATTATTAACTTGGAAAACATTACTTAACTTAACTTTGAATACAGTATGTAAAAACTTTTAAAAATTATATTAATTTGAATAATGTAAACAAAACCATTAACTATATATGTACAAACAATTTTTGTTTTTTAATTGGCAAATAAAGCTTTTAATAATAATAATAATAAGCCACTAATTACGACAAACTATAAATATTTTTGAAAGGTAAAATATTGGTTCAAGATAATTAAGTGAATGAATGGTTTCTGAGTAATGAAGTCTCAAACTCAAAATTGTCAAAGAAAAAATTAAATTTTTTTCTTCAAATAAAATTTTTCCTTCTTAAGGTTCACTATTTTTATTAACAACTAGCGAAACCTGGTGCACTTCGTTACACCGAAAAAAAATTGTGAAATTATACTATTTTGGTTAAAAAAGATTACCGTTCTCAAGTGATGCATTTGGATTGATTTGTTTCATTTTTTTGTTGACGTGCACTTTAGGGGCCAATTATAGCGATAAGGAAAAACCATCAGGAAAAGTTGAAACAAATGGAAACATGAATTTTTTCCTGATGAGCGTTTATAGCGAACAGGAAAAATATGTCAGTTGCCAGGCTCTCAACCCATCGCAGCCATACACCAGCAACTGGTTTTCCTTATGCAACACACACGAAAAAAAAAATCTGCTGTGTCCTGTGTGTCTGTCAGTGGAATACACGGAAAATGGAATCCAAACAATTGGAACGATTTGTTCCATTTTGGCTGAAATTTCAATCAGCTGACACGAAAAATGAAATTGCATCAGGAAACTAGAAAAATGCAATTTTAACAGAAAATATTTATTCAATTATATGTTTTTTGGATGCAAAAAATTCTTTGAGTCATTTGCCATCGATTGATATAACATTTGTGTTTCGAATCGAAAGAAAAACTGGTTTTTATTCCATTTGAAAATTTTTTCCTGATTCGTTTTCCTTATCGCTATAACTGGGGCCTAATATGGACAAAAGTGACATTCAGAAAAAATGCCATAACCCGGGATCGGGTCGACCTATTTCAGTTTTTTTTTTTTTATAAAAACTACCACAAAAATTTGGTTTCATTCGGTCGAACTGCCACTTCTTCCCATACGATTATTTCTTGTCTTAACCCAACCCATCCTGAGGTTTTGACGCATTTCATGGAAAACCCAAAAATTGTTAAGGAACACTCGTTGGGCTAAGCTGAAGATTAACTGAAAATGTTTAGATTCTCATGGGAATATTGGGATGACATATAACCCGTGTTACAGCGAAACCACATTTATGTGCCATCCTAATGCTGAAAGAATTTTTTAAATCGGTCCAGTAAATTCCCGTTTAAATTAATATTCTTGTGGGGAATATGGGGATGAATTATAGTCCATGTTACTCGAGGAAAGTCTAGCACTCTAATGACGAAAGACTTTTTGAAATCGGTACAGTAGTTTATAGGTTCATATTTACTTTCACCTTCCCGTCTGAATATAGGGATATACTTCAGCCTGTGTCCTTTCCGAAATTCTAGACCAAATTTATTTAAATCGATTCAGTAATTTGGACTGCAGCTGGTAAAAAAAAAAGACAGACATACTTTTTTACTGTTTCCTTTTATACTGTTTCACGTGAAATGTCACATAGGAGAAGTAAAATTGGTTCCATAAGGATAGGACCTTCAAATGACATTTATTACATGCTTATTCATTTCCCTTGTGAACTTTAGTTGGAAGGTCAGATTATGGTAACTTCACTCTTGCACAAGAACTTCACAAAACTAGGTCATCAAACATTTTCTTAAATTCTTCCTGCAAAAGCATTGATCAATTAACGCCATCAACGGTGAGTAATTGAAATGATAACTAATACTTAACATCAATGAGCGACTCTATAGAAACTGGGATCTTCAGAAGGAAACACAAGAAATCCATCTGGAAGTTTAAATTTAGACCAATCTTATGATAACAAATCAATTTGATGCATCCAAAAAAAAAAATAATAATAATAAACATATGTCAAGAGCGGCACGTTTCTGACAAATGTTGACGTTAAACCACTATATACTCAAATTCTCTATCAATAAATATCTACAGACACATAAAGCAATTATTGAAAGCGATTAGAAATATGGTCGATTAACTTGAAAAATATTCCACTCTGATCAGATCAGCTTGCGCCATCGTGCGTAGAACAAGCTCGTACTATTTATAAACGATAGTGTAAAGAGTAAATGGCTCATGAATGCAGAATGTAAATAGATGAACCTCGTACTAGAGTCAGTTTTTATTGATAATGCTACGTGAACGGAGCCAATAAAACTAAAGAAAAAATAAAATCGAACAGAGCATCTTGCATTGTGCAGAATCGAAGCTAATTGCCTTTCCAATGTAAGTGTGTATGTATGCAGGAGAAACAGCTAGGCTGGAGCACGGATATATGAATTTTTTTTTTTGAAATCCAGGGATGTAATAGGGGGGGATTGGTGCCTCATGTTAAAGTAAAAATAAATGTAGTTTTTCAATTAATTCGACAAACGTCTTCTGCCTCCGCACAGACCTTGAAAATCCAAGTTTGTAAGAATTTGTTTGTACATGTATGGCTGAAAAATTAAAAGATATTCAATAGAAAAAATGAATGAAAAAAAAGCGTTGCATTAGGTTTTGACAAAAAGAAATAAGTTAACACCTTGCACCAACATGCGCGACCATGATTTGCCAGATCAGCATTATGAACTTCCATGATTATTGTTCCCACGATTATTGGATATATCATATAACGGCGCATGGAGGTAAATGCACCGACACCATCAAGGTCGCTGAATAGGCGAATCACCATCGAAGAGGAATGCACGCCGTTAGGTGTAATGTGAGGGATTTAGGTTTAAGTTAGTTAGTTCTATTTGGAACATCGTTGTGACTCGTCTGGTTTTACTTTTATTGTCCGAATTGAGAATAAATTATTATAACGTTTAACTGATCGTTTTTAATTGAAGTAAGTCGAACAGTTGGGCCGGCCCCTCGGGGGTCGGCGTTCGCGTTTTTTTTAATATAACGGAACCGGGGTCCGTTTAGTGGCGCCCGAGCAGGGACTGACAAACTGCATCCTTTTCGCCTAGGAATCAGTGCCAAGCTAAGAACGCTTCCTTGAAGTGAATGCGACTATAACCATGGGAACATAGTTCGCTATTCTTGGCTTGGGCACGACCTTTCGCATAACCATGGGAACATGCGGATATTCCAAATGGCTAAAGGATGTGGTGTGAAGTTGTTCGTGCCACTAGTAGGACTCTTTAAAAGTCCAAACGGGATAACACGACACTTCCATGTCAGATCTCCTTTTTCTCTAATTCCCCGCGACGCGTGCGCGATATTCGACGCGAAGAGATATAAAAAATTTTTTTTTTTTTTTCTCTTTCAGAAATCCCCAAAGACCAACATATATAAAAACTAACTGTTACAAAAAATATGCTGATAGTGTGAGTGAAAAAAGGAAAAAAGAGAAAAGTCAATAAGATTAGAAAATTTATATTGATGTATATTTCCTTCTGAAAAATTGAAACTGTGCTCAAGTGAAATTGTGCAAGGCATTTGTAAAAAGGGGTTGTGTGTGCAAAAAAAAAAAAAAAAAAAAATTACACGTAATAGTGAGTAAATTGTGTGCCATAAAAATTACACGTAATTGTGAGTAAATTGTGTGCCATAAAAAGCCTTACATTTTTAATAAAAAAGCTTGTGTCTGGATAATTAGGTAAGCCTTTTTACATTATTTTTTATTTCTCTGCAAACATGGATCAAATCTCACAAAATATTGTCGAGTTGACCGGTGCGGTTAGTAACCTTATAGGTCAAATTAAAGGGCTCGAAAAAAGAATACAAATTGTAGAAGAAAAAACAACTGTGACGGGTCCTTCGGTGGGTGCTTTAAGTACCAATCCGAGTTTCCAACCCAGCCTTCCCCAAACGGAAGCTGAGCTGAAAGAAATTAGTAAGCTTCCTGACTGCGTCAAGGAGCTTCAAGCCTTCAATGGAAACCCCACGCAATATGTATCGTGGATACACGCTGTGGAAGGTATCCTTAAGGATTACGAAATTGTTAAAACAAAGCCCCTTTACAGGGCCATACTACAACATATTCGGGGAAAAGTTAGAGGTTCCGCCGATGCTGCTTTGATAAGCTACAATATTTTTGATAGCGATTGGCTCGAGATAAAATCTTGTTTGTCGCTGCATTATGCAGACAAACGAGATTTGAGAACTCTCGAGCACCAGTTGAACCAGTTGGCTCAAAAGGGAACCAAGCTGGACGAGTTTTATGCGGCTGTTAACCACCAACTCTCGTTGATGGTTAACAAGATAAAAACGGAAAGCTATAGCGAAGAAACGATCAGGGCACTTATGGAAACGTACAGGAACAGGGCTCTGGATGTTTTCGTGAGAGGCCTTAACGGCGATATATCGAAAATGCTCATGATCCAGAGACCCCGAACGCTACCAGAGGCCTATTCCGCCTGTTTAGAGATTCAAAACCTCAACTACAGGAATAACTTCATTCATTCTACATCTTTTTCCAATACGATTACAGCTCCAATAAATCAGAGTTTCAGGAGCCTGGATCATAAACCCCATTTACCTCCGAGGAGGCCCCAAGAAAACTTTATGGGGAGAAATAATCGGTTTATGCCAGGTTCTCGTCAAGAAGGTGTTGCCCCACCGAAGACTGGACCAAAACCATTAGAAAAAATGGACGTTGATCAGTCTATCAGGAGCAAACAGGTGAATTACGTGAATCGCCCTAAAAATGGAAACCCATTCAAGCGAAGGGCGATGTCCGATAACTACCCGAACAACAAGCAACAACGCTTGTATCACGTCGAAACGGGAAATGAGGTTGACCTAGAGGAATACCTCACTACCGCTGAGGATGAAACTGAAGAGCAGCTAAATTTTATGACAGAGGGCCATCCAGCGTACCATACTTAGAGTATGTAACCAAGGATGGGGTAGTGTTGAAGTTTCTTGTTGATACGGGGGCCAACAAGAACTTCATAAGTTCCAAAATAAGCCAGCCCTCGACAATACTTGAGAAACCTTTCTCTGTTAAATCGGCCGCTGGCCAAATACTTATATCAGAATACGTGGAAGGGCGATTCTTTTCCAAAGTCGGCAATGATGCTTCAATAAAATTCTTTATCTTGCCTGGGCTTGACTCCTTCGATGGCATCATTGGAGATGACACCCTTAAAGAATTGGAGGCTGTCATCGATAGGAAGAACAATGTGCTAACGATAAAACCAGGTATCGAAATTCCACTGAAGGCAAAGGTATCACACCAAGTAAATGTTGTTTGTAGGGAAGATCTGCCGTGTGAAATTAGACAAGGTTTAGAGTCTTTAATCCAAAAATACGAATCGCTCTTTGGACCTATCAATGTGAACGAAATAATTGACACGTCAGTTCAAGCTGAAATAAAAACAAGAACAGACGAGGCAATATATACCAAAAGCTATCCGTATCCATCATGTCTGAGGGAAGTAGTAGAGGAAGAAATAGAAAAACTTCTAGAGGAAGGGATTATAAGGCCTTCTAAGAGTCCTTACAATTCCCCTATTTGGGTTGTTCCTAAAAAACCCAAACCTAATGGTGAGAAGCAATACCGAATGGTTATTGATTACAAAAGACTCAATAGCGTGACCATTTCGGACTCATATCCCATACCGGACATTAATGCTACTCTCGCTAGCTTAGGGAACGCCAAGTATTTTACGACCCTAGACCTGACTTCGGGATTTCACCAAATCCCAATGAAACGCTCGGACATTCCCAAGACAGCCTTCTCTACCATGAATGGCAAGTATGAATTCCTAAGATTGCCATTCGGTCTCAAAAACGCACCAGCCATATTTCAACGTATGATTGACGATGTGCTCAAACCTTTTATAGGAAAGATATGTTATGTCTATATCGATGACATAATAGTCTTTAGCAAGGATGAAGAACAACACTTGCAAAATCTCGATATGGTCCTTAAAAGGCTTGATGAAGCACATCTGAAGGTGAACCTTGAGAAAACCCATTTCATGGACACCACAGTGGAGTTTCTCGGGTACGTTATAACGGCTGATGGTGTATTACCTGACAAGAAAAAAATTGAGGCTGTTCAGAACATACAACCCCCAGACAATCTAAAGGAACTCAAATCTTTCCTCGGAATGACCTCCTATTATAGGAAGTTTATTCGAGACTACGCCAAGGTCGCCAAGCCTCTGACTAACTTAACAAGGGGAGAAAATGCCCAAGTTAAGGCCAACCAGTCGAGGAAAATCCCAATAAACTTGGATGACCGTGCCATGGAAGCCTTCAATGATTTAAAGGAACTCCTTACTTCTGCTGAGGTCTTGGCATTCCCAGACTTCAGTAAGCCGTTTTCTCTGACTACCGATGCTTCAAATATAGCCATCGGTGCAGTCTTGTCCCAAGAAGATGGAGGCAAGGAAAGACCCATTGCCTTCATCTCAAGAACCCTTAATTCAAGTGAGGAAAACTACGCCACAAATGAAAAAGAAATGTTGGCGATAGTTTGGGCATTAGATAACCTGAGATCCTATCTATATGGAGTGAAACATATAAAGATATTTACGGACCACCAGCCGCTTACGTATGCTCTGGGCAACCGCAACTACAACGCGAAACTGAAGCGCTGGAAGTCTAGAATAGAGGAGTACAATTGTGAACTCATTTACAAACCGGGAAAGACGAATGTCGTAGCAGACGCGCTCTCTAGACTTAATATTGCTAACGGACACTCAACCGTCTCAGCAAAAGCTGAAACGGATTGCGAAGTGAATGCGTTACATAACGACTCGTCCACAGAATCCGCCTCTGAGAAAAATTCTAACTTGAACGGTGTCAGATCTCAAAACGATACATCCTTAGAGCGCATTCCCGCTACAGAGCCTTCCTTTGACGAATCAGCTTCCACTGAATCCGCTAACGAAACAGTGCACAGCGCAGAACAAGACGCAACCGATCTGATTCCTCATGTGGAAGTACCTCTTAACGTTTTCAGGAATCAGGTGATTATTAACGTAACAAATAATACTGTTGATTCTTGTGAGGAACCACATCCCGGTTATGTTAGACACAATTTTGCTATCCCATATTTAGATAAAGTGACTCTTACGGCCGCCCTTAAAGCTAAACTAAACCCTAATGTTATTAATGGTCTCAAAATCCCAGAACCTTGCATGGAATTGCTTCAGATGGTCTATTTAGAAACCTTTTCAAATTATAAAATAAGATTAACTCAGAGATTGGTGGAAGATGTGACGGATGAAAACCAGGTATGGGAACTCATTAGTAAGGAACATAAGCGAGCGCATAGAAATGCCCGGGAAAACAAGGAACAGCTCCTTGAGAAGTACTACTTCCCGAAAATGAATAACTTGGTTACCCGTTATGTAAAGTCTTGCGACATCTGTCTCACCAACAAGTACGATCGACATCCGGCAACTCCTATGCTCCAGCCTACCCCAATTCCGTCTTATCCGTGTGAAATACTGCACATGGACATTATGGAAATACAGGGGGAAAAATACATCTCATGCATCGATAAATTCTCAAAGTTTGCAAAACTATTTCATATAAGAAATAAGTCTTCTATTCATCTGAGAGACAAAGTGATAAAGATCCTTCATTACTTCACTGTCCCGAAGATATTAGTTACGGATAATGAGAGAAGCTTTTTAAGTCCTATAATGGTCAACTTTATAAAAATGCTTGATATCAAAATGTATCAAACTCCCGTTAACCGAAGTGAAGTAAATGGGCAAGTTGAGAGATTTCACTCAACGATCCTAGAAATCTATCGATGCTTGAAGGCTGAATACAAGGAGCTTAAACTTAGAGAACTAATTAATATCTCTGTCGATCGGTATAATAACACAGTCCATTCCGTAACTGAACGGAAACCCTCTGACATGTTCTTTAACAGAAGTACAAGAGTAAACTTCCAAAATATGGCAAATTTCAGGCTAAAGGTAAATCAGGAACTTAGGGAAAAAATAAGACAGAAGCAAGAAACAAGAAACGCATGGCACAATAAAAATAAGTCTACCCCAAAGAAGTTTAAAAAGGGCGACATAGTCTACACTTCCTTCAAGAGGATCCAAGGCAAGCATAAACCTCTATATAAGAAGGAGGTAGTGGCCAAGGATAACAAAGTTACCATTATCACAGACACAGGTCGCAAAATACATAAGGCACAACTTAAAAATACATAAATTTTAACCCTAAAAAAGTAAATGCACACATCCAAGCGCACATCAAATTTATCTATGTACAACAAGTCGTGTACATTGAAACAATAACGTATACAAAAAAGCACATATGTTACCTATATTCACATCAAATTTATCTATGTACAACAAGTCGTGTACATTGAAACAATAACGCATACTAAAAAAAGCACATATGTTACCTATATTCACATCAAATTTATCTATGTACAACAAGTCGTGTACATTGAAACAATAACGTATAAAAAAAAAAGCACATATGTTACCTATATTCACATCAAATTTACCTATGTACAACAAAAAGGCACATATGTATATCATGTAATACATATAAAATCAATTAATGAAAAAAAGGGTGAAAATCACCTATCATACAAAATGAAAAATCATTAACATTTAATAACGTAATATATTATTTCCTTTTAATCCATATTTTGAACACATGTTAATACCTAAAAGTCATAACCATTTCTCCTTACAGGACTATGTACATATATTAATCTCTCTAAATATATTAATAAAATTTATATTCATAACTCTATGATACACTTAACCAATTTTCTTGAGTTTCAGATAATCCTTATATTGTACATTGTTATATTAAACCATTGTTATAAATTTAGATTATATAGCTTATTATCCCTAACGGCCGTGCAAGGCTTCACTATCATCGAGTACCAGTCCCCGATGGTGACAATCAAGGAAGGACCAGGGTGGATCATCGATGGACACTTCAAACTAGTGCACATGATCCGACTGGATGGATTTGAAGACCTGCTGAACAGCATGACATTGGCTGTTGAAGGTGGAATCACTCAGCCTACAAAGAAGATCGTCGCACACCATCACCTTACTCAGCTTCACGAACGTATCGACATACTGAAAGGAAGAAGCCATAGAAGACAAAGGTCAATTAACTGGATTGGTTCTGCATGGAAATGGCTGGCCGGTAACCCCGACGCAGCAGATTGGGACAAAATGCTTAGGAGCGAGAATGACATCGTAGACAACAATAATCAGCAATACAAAATAAATGAGAGGGTCCTTAGAATAACAGAGGACATCACGCAAAAGATCAACTGGGTTATTAACAGTACTGCCAACCAAGTGGTATCATCTAATAGAGCTATCCATGAACAAAACATTATGGATGAACTGCTCGTCATTAAAGAAGAAGTGAACGAAATTGTTCGTGCCTGCCAGATGGCGAGAAGCGGAATCGTTAACACCAATCTCTTGGACCACGAGGAGATAAACAGAGTCATCAGTGAAGTTGAAACCTTACCATACGCAAACGTGGTAGAGGCCCTACAATTTGGTAAACCATCAGTCTATACGAACGACTCCATCCTACTATACGTACTCTCTATGCCTAAGGTTAGCGGAATTGAGTATAACCTGCTACTGACCAGAGCTTCCATCATCAGCGAAACACAAGTTGACTTACCCTACTCTAGGATTTTGGCAAACCACGAAGAAACCTATGGGATTACATCCAACTGCCCCAGCATGGGCAATATGACTGTTTGTGACGAGAGCTCTTTAGAAAAACTGGACGAAGATGGATGCGTAGTTCGGCTACTTAAGGGTGGACACGCTAATTGTGCAATACGTACCAACACAGCCACGATCACGGAACTGATCAAGGAAGACACGATATTCGTAACGAACTTCAAGGGAGAACTGATCAGCAAGAACATCTCAAAAAAGCTCTCTGGTACATACTTGATCCAACTTTACAACGAGTCTATTCGACTCAATAACAGGACATTTGTTAGCTGGACTACTACTTCGCTTCAGGCACTACCACCTGTTTTGACCAACACCTCCATGATGGAACACAAGATTGACATCGAATACCTCCACGACATGAATATGAAGAACATCAAGATCCTGAGTGGCTTAACAAGCCGGCTGAACACATATACTGCCACGGATGTGGCAATACTTCTAATACTCGCAACGGTTGTCCTGATGATATGGCGTAAGCTGCACAGGAAGATTGACTTACCGAAGATCCAGATACTGCCCTCACCGACAATGCCCACCCCTAGCATCTCACCTTAAAGCATTGATCTACGGGACGTAGA
Source organism: Melanostoma mellinum (assembly GCA_914767635.1). Classification (NCBI taxonomy): domain Eukaryota; kingdom Metazoa; phylum Arthropoda; class Insecta; order Diptera; family Syrphidae; genus Melanostoma; species Melanostoma mellinum. The sequence goes on along the minus strand of OU612058.1, from coordinate 264,032,219 downwards.
TTTTCAAAGGGGGAGGAGTTAACACCTTGCACCAACATGCGCGACCATGATTTGCCAGATCAGCATTATGAACTTCCATGATTATTGTTCCCACGATTATTGGATATATCATATAACGGCGCATGGAGGTAAATGCACCGACACCATCAAGGTCGCTGAATAGGCGAATCACCATCGAAGAGGAATGCACGCCGTTAGGTGTAATGTGAGGGATTTAGGTTTAAGTTAGTTAGTTCTATTTGGAACATCGTTGTGACTCGTCTGGTTTTACTTTTATTGTCCGAATTGAGAATAAATTATTATAACGTTTAACTGATCGTTTTTAATTGAAGTAAGTCGAACAGTTGGGCCGGCCCCTCGGGGGTCGGCGTTCGCGTTTTTTTTAATATAACGGAACCGGGGTCCGTTTAGTAAATATAATTCAATATAAAAAAGTTTTAAACAATAAAATAATAAAAAGATTATTTATTTATTTGCAATTCAGTTGCTTGAAAATCTCGTTTTGCCTCAAATTTAGGCATGGCTTTCGGCGATTCTATTTTTGACCTTATAGCTCCTAGTCGAGCCTTTTTTGTGTATTGAGTAGTAGCTGCTTCTGTTGTCATCTTCACAGCCCGCTCAACAGCTTGAGTATGGCAAGGAAGCCTTAAAAAAAACACTTCACCTTCACCACTGGATTCAACGATGGACTTAATTTCTTGGTCCGATAGGTTTCTCATGATAGGTGGTTCAGTAAATGGTACCTGCCAATTTATCAAATCGATATAGGTTAGAGCATCAAAATTAATATGAGGCACTTCGAATATAATTGGTGTTGAAGAGTGAGGCATACTGCGTGCCTTTAATATGCGTCGAGCTGCCAGTTCTCCAATGTGTTTTTGTCATCAGTTATCATTGAGAGAAGAATGTTCTCAGGATGAGAAAAATAACCATTTCGATGAATGACTGGATCGATTACCTTCTTAAGATGGTCTGAAAGATACCTTGACATCAGTATTATATTGAAAAGATAACGCGGACCATCTTTGCACGATGGTTTATTTTGGAGAACCAAGACGGCGCGTAAACTTTCACAACAAATGTGGCCAAAGTAACCAAGTTTTCCGAAGGTTCCTCTGTTGTTACATACAATCGCATTATTCGGTTAGCATCCTGGAGATTTATTTGAGAGATCCCTTCGAAACTCACCTAATATTACCGCTGACACAATCTTGTGCAAGTACAACTGATCTGAACTCAAATCTTTGGCCATTTCTGGCAGCATGTTCCCCTCGATGCGATGAAATTTTGTGACAGGTAATTGTTCACAGGTCTCAAGTGCTTTTCCTAAAGGTCCAATGTAAGACTTAGGTCCTGAAGTACACCCATCAAGATGTTGAAATAAGTGTCTTAAAGGTAGTTCGTTCATGTGCAATAGGCAAATTATTCATGAAGCGGCTTTTGAAGTCTTGTTTCGAGTAGTCTTATAATACCACCGTATTTTCCTGTATTTACATTTGTGCCGTCACAGCCGATAGCCATAAGATGGTGCTGAGAAATACCGTAAGAAAGTCACTGATTGCAGTTTGTACCTCTTTAGCTGAACCTGTGTTAGGAACTACGTATCCCATATATTTGGATTCCGGTTCTTGAATTAATGAGATGTGCTCCTCAATAATGCTAGTCTTGTAGAATTTACCATCTTTTTTAACTAGTTTTATGGTTCTGTCTTTTTTCCCATCAAAATATAATGCACACAATTCTGAAAAAGTCTTCTCTTTCATCATTTTTTCTCTTGTTTTATTTTTTTCTCTTCGCAGTTTGTCTATCAATTGCCCAGACTTCAGACTTAATGTCGTACAAAACAGAAGACGCAATAGCTGCTGCTGCCCTATCAGACACTCCATACCTTTCACATGTTTTCGATAACGTAGGCAAATCAAAGCTTGAAGACATATTACTCTTTTTCTTAGGATTGCATTTATCTGTGGGTTTTCTAAAGCTATCTGAACTTGTGGACATTTCAGACACTGACGATGACGATGTTGAAATAGCACTGACCTCTAAAACAGCTGATGTTGAAGTACAAGGGGCAATAGAAGTCTGCCGTTTTTCTTGAGTGTGTTTTATCTCCAAACTTTTTTGCAGCTTTTTAGTGAGAATAACGTAAATTCCACCTATTGCCATACTACGAGCGTTTCTTTGATCAAATAAGAATGATTGTTCTTGTTTCGGAACTTTTTTATCTTTAGGACAAATACATTTATCGATTTGTTTGCATTTGCAAGCTGCAATATCAAAAAGCAACTTACCGCTTTGTCGAAATATTTCTATTTTTTTCTGGGAATATCCTCTTGACAGATTTGAGCAAGTTTTTGTATTTTAAATGATACGATTTTATCATCTGGAACACTCCCTGGTTTGTGTTACAGTCGGAATACATGCAGATCGCCATATTTTTACTATTCTAAATGAAACAATACCTGCTGTCTCTGGAAAAGTCGGCTCTTTTGCAGTTTCAAACTCGAATTTAAATTGGAACCTCGTGCATTCAAAGCATTTAATTGTATCTTCATAAGTTGGCAGAACGTTTTCTTTAAAATCACTAATATCACCAAGAATAGGACATTTAAATACACTACGCGTTCTTTGCATGATTTTTAATGTAATTTATCTTATGTTTTTGTTTTCAAAGTAAAATAAAAGTATGCGACCGATGCAAACAAAAATTACAGCCAACTGATATGAAACAAAAATCACGGCCAACTAGATAATTAACTTGCGCTCGTAGAAAAACTGTTTGAAAATTTGAAAACATAAAGAACGTTTTATACAAAAATTTCAATGTGTTTGCGGAGGCAGTTACCATTAACCAAATTTAATTAAATTTTGCATAGATTTATTTGAGCCCATAATGCATCTTTTTAAAATTTTCGCTCCACCCTAAGAAACACTAAAATGTTGCCATCCTATGCATTATTTTACTTGCTTTCTTATACAGTTATGTATTTTTGCAAGACAGTTATGCACTTTTTTTTTTTTGATAACTAAAAAAAAAATAATCATATAATATATACAATATATTATAAATATAAATAGGCATAAATAAAAACAATATTATATTGAGAAAACATGAATCCCAAAAGGCTTTAACGAACTTTCTAGACAAGAATACAACTTTACATTATGCGCTTCCAACTATGTCTAACATTCTTGAAAAATTCTAAGTATGAATGTGTTTTTAAGAAAGCCTTTGCTTCATATAAGGTGATAGGTGATCATCAATTGCTAATTGTGTTTGTGAGAGATATAATTTCTACTACACTTTTTTATTAACTTTTTTCGAATTTAATCCGGTGAGTTAACTCTATTTTGCTGTCAACAATTTTGTTAAAAAGTGCAGTTCATATCTATGCGCCTAGCTATTGTTCAAACGAGACTCTGCAAGTTTACCACATTCCACATCCATACAAAACTACTATGCTGGTATCGACCTTTTCTAATTAAAATCAAAGATGATTTGCAGCTGTATAGAGATAATCATAATTTTTATAATCATACATTTTGTGATTTCGACTTTTTCTTTTTTTTCTACAAAAATAAAAAAAATTATTTCCGAAAAGAAACGTACAAACCTAAACTTTCTCTTCGACACATACACTCATACTTATTCAAATCAAATAAAGGGGACAGAAATGTTCAAAAGACAAAAGTAGCGATGCTCCAAGTCAATTGGTTTAAAAGGAGAAAAAAAAACTACGTTGAATAGACCCTTCATATATTTTTATTCATGCATCTGCTCTTATCGTGTCTCCATTCCAAAATAAAAATGTCATTAAAAGTATTGGGAAGAGCATTTCTTTTTCTGTACATTTTCCCTCTAGAATCTAGGGGAAATGTTAAAGTAAGCCATAAAATATCGTAAATACAGTAGCCCACTCGACTTTGAGTTAGTCAAATAAATAAATACTCATTTAATGTAAATTCAAAGATTTGTAGTTTTTGAAGAATGTCTTCTCGATGCTCTTATATTTAACAATTCAATAGGAGAATAACTCTCCATCACTATACATCGATACCAATATTTATTTGTACCATTTAAATCATGTTTTACTTATCATTGGTAAAATATTTCAAATAAAAAGACTTTCTTCTTTTCTCACGAAAAATGCCGCAAAATAACACTTGAATCCATATCTAATTTTAAAAAGTTTAAGTGTCATTGCACGTTACGTTTCCAAGTACGCTTGGTCACCCTAATCAAACCGGTGAAGACTCGGCCACTCAATGCATCTTTATGCATTGAGTCCAAAACGAATGTGCGTTAAACAAACCGGCTCTCTTATAAATTACTGCTTACATCTGTGTGTTGGTCCCACTCGCATTAGGGCCTACGCATAACTCTTCAAAACATTCCTCTGTTGAAAAGTAAATGTATATGAATCTGACACATACTTGAGCAAGTTTGGATTATGCGGGGTTGGGAAATCAGACAGAGAAATCGGAAAAGATTTTTATGCCAATCATTTAGATATCTGATTTTTCAATTGATAATTTCGTAGCACTTAAAATATTTTTCATTCAATAGTAATTAGGATACAATTCAAAACACAAACCAAATAACTAAGTAAAAGGGTTTTTTTAAAGTACATATTTTATGTCACAACGTTGCATTAATCTTGTATTCAATGGTCGCCGTTTAACTAAAATATACTAAAGGATTGTAATGGGTTCTGGTACCCGTAGTGTGATGGATAGCATGTCCGCCTGTTTATCCAGAGGTTCGAGTTCGAATCCCAACAGAGGCAAACATGTTTTTCCACGGATATCGCCTTTCGCGAGGAATTGGCAAGTCCTCCGTTAGTAGTCATTGCCATGAAAAGCGCTTTCTCGATTAGCCGTTCGGAACCGGCAGAAAATTGTAGGTCCCTTTCATTCCCTAACAAGGCATGGTTGTGAGGAATGCGCTAGGCCCAGGGGCTTCCCGCTCTGTTGCGCCACCCTATTTATTTATTTTTATTTTAATGGGTGGAAATATTATTTCTCTGCAGATTAGAAAACTATGCACTTTCACATTTTTTTTTATTTATTTTAGTATCTTTTACAAGACTTAAGTCCTTAAAAATAAAAGTTAAATTAATTAATTATTTTTGCGATAAACAAACTTAAAATTACCCTACAACGATTGCATATACTAGAATTTACATGAATGGAAACGAGTTTATTTAAATTAAGAGTTATCAGTAGTAATTTACTAATGTCTTTCGCTACTACCGAATACTCAAGCTGAAGGTATAGTATTTAATGCAGTTTTTTTTTTTTTTTTGTTATAAATAAATGTCACATCAGAACTGTCAAGCTAAACCTTACCTTTTTGCCGAGTTTCTTTTTGTTATAAAAACACATCACAAGAGAACTGTCTAATTACAGGTAACTTTTTCTGAATGAGATCAATCCGACGAATTTATTTCTCGAGATAATCAAGACACGGCTAGAAACAAAGGCACGTTATTTCTCCTTTTCTTCATTCTCCACGAAAAATGGCTGACCGGATATGGCTGATCACCAATCAGTTGCAAACAATTGTTTGCTTATTTTTTTACTTTAAAAAGAAAAATGGTTAACGGATTTTGATAAAAACCAAATAAGTTTTTAAAAAAAATAATGTCAGCACGAGCGCTAGTAAAATAGGAGAAAATTTAAGAGGAGAAACCGATGCACTTTAGTCTGAACATTAAAACAAAAAATACAGCTTTACGGCTGAAAAACGAATCTCAGTATTTGACAGTACGTTCAAAATTAGGCTCAAGGGTAGGCTGATTGATGGACGGTTAAATTATTTGAGGGGAGTATGCCACTGGGTATCTCACACAAGCACTATCTGTAGAAAAAACAATAAAAGAAGTTGAGACAAGAAACATTACGGAGATGGCCAAGTTAAACGTAAATGTTTCAATGATGTTTCTATTTTAATCAATTTGAAGGCTCTCCTCTGAAAAAGACTCTAGTTATAGTCTATTGATTATGTCATTTCTTAAGGAACTCGAAAAAGGACGGGCTTTTATTGCATGGATCGATTAATGGGCTAATTTTAGAGAAAAAACCGAAAGTGCTATTAAATTAGAGGGTGGAAATCGGAGATATGGGCTCTAAACCATCTTGACTCGTTTTTTCAATATATCTCGAAAACGAAGCAAAATTTTTATGCAATTCCGAGACGTTTTTTGTAGAGAGCAAGTTTTCCCATCGAAATGCATCTTTTTAAAAATTATAAATAAAAATTTTTTATCCAAATTATCAAAAACTCCCGACAGAAAAAAAGTCAATTTTTTGCAGTTTTTGAGTTTTGTCAGTTTTTTTAATGGCATTTCTTTCTGGTTGCAGATAGGTATAGGCAATGCTTCATAGGTATAGGCAATGCTTCTTCGACTTCTGTGATTGAAAAATGTCCCCTAAGCTGAATAGGACGTCTATACAACCGCAATGTTGGACAATGTGCAAAAGTTATGAGAGTTTGAGAGTATGTTGACTGCAACTGCAGATGAAGTGGCTCCGTATGACAGCAGGAATAATAAAGCTTGATCGTATTTCAAGCACCAAGATCCGTGAACACTTTCACGTCAAAAATACCAGTTGGGGGAGAGTACGATAACTTTGGCGACAAAAAATAATAACGGTTTTTGGTGGAGGGGTTCAATATAAGCATTTTTTACTATGGGAGGGGGGGTCTATCTCCCCCCGTTTAGGCGGTAGGGGCAATTTTATAAAAATTGACTTGAAATCTAAAAAAAAAATATTGTAGAACAACGGGAAAACTTACAGATACAATTTATACTTTTTATGAAAGCCAGAAACTTGCACTTTATAATAAATTTTAAATGAAGTGGTTTCAATTTACAGTTTTTAAAATAACTGACTTCAAAGTCAAAATTTACGAAAAAAAATTTTAAAAAATCACTTTGAGTATTATGTTTCTCGTGATTACAAATGCCAATAAAAAAATTTTGATGTAGTTAGTTGCTTCAATGAATTTTTTATCAAAAGATATAAATTACTTTTTTCTATGTCTTATAGTTTTTGAGATAATTGAAAAATAGTAAAACTATATTTCTTTTTTAAAATCAAAAAATTTTCTAATTTTAAAAGAAACTTTTCATATAAAAAATTTGCACCCCAAAGCTTATGAGCAGCTTAACCCTGCGGAAAAAAAGGGTTAAAATAATGAGTCCCCGCGAAGCGGGCCATGCGGAAAGCTGTTGCATACGGAAATTAATTGCTATTTTCATATTTAGCATGAGCAGCCTAACCCTGCGGAAAAAGGGTTAAAATAATGAGCCCCGCGAAGCAGGCCATGTGGAAAGTTGTTGCATACGGAAATTAATTGCACATAAGTACCTGTCTTATGAATTTTTATACTTTCACTAGTCTATTTCCTAACATTATTGTAAATTCGTACGTATTTCCATAATTTTTTGAAAATAATGCATACTTCAATAGTTTTACTATTTTCAATTATCTCAAAAACTATAAGACATAGAAAAAAGTAATTTATATCGTTTGATAAAAAATGTATTGAAGCAACTAACTACATCTAATTTTTTTTTATTGGCATTTGTAATCACGAGAAACATAGTACTCAAAGTGATTTTTTAAAATTTTTTTTTTCGTAAATTTTGACTTTGAAGTCAGTTATTTCAAAAAACTATAAATTGAAACCACTTCATTTAAAATTTGTTATAAATTGCAATTTTCTGGTAAAGTATAAATTGTATATGTAAGTTTTCCCGTTGTTCTACAATATTTTTTTTTAGATTTCAAGTCAATTTTTATAAAATTGCCCCTACCGCCTAAACGGGGGGAGATAGCCTCCCCTCCCATAGTAAAAAATGCTTATATTGAACCCCTCCACCAAAAACCGTTATTATTTTTTGTCGCCAAAGTTATCGTACTCGTGCCACCAGTTGATATTGTCATATTCAAGGAGAGATTTATAAAACCCCATCGAGAAGGCAATATCATACAGCGGTCATTCAAACCCGGGAGGTTTGCCGACCGACGCGACGCTTTCTGAGGTCACAACTGTATGCCGATTACGAACGGCTATTAAGTTAGAAAGCGATTTTCATGGCAATGTGTAATTAATCTCAGAGGACTTACTAATTCCGCAAGAGGGACGATACCTATTTCTTTGACAAAAGAGATTTGTAATCAACTCTGTCTGCCATCACATGGTGACATGAAACATGATTGCTTGCAAATTACCAACCTACTGCCGACACGATAATTCTCGCTTAATGAACTTAGGAAGGAAAAATTCTATAAAATCACCACACCGTTTAGACTCGATACGGTATAGCGTCAATGCACTATCTACCTTATCGGGAACCCGAAACCCGATATAGACAATCGCATTCCACATAAATCGTTTCTACCAAGAAAAATCTACTTTACAAGCCATCAGCCCGTGGTGTCTAGCTACATTATTATTACGTATGTATGTTATCAAACTTAAGATAAAATCTGATAGTTCCAAAAGATACAAAAATGAGTCGGTGTTCAATGTACATCATGTGGGTACCGCCTGAACATTATCAATTTAACCATTTTACTGTTTACTTCCCCGTGATTCACGCATGTGTCTATACCTATAAGCTGGTTGACATTCTATTTATGAATCTTACATTTATGAAAATAAACTGGGTTATTGCATTGATAACACTTCGATTACTTAAAATAGTTGAGCCGCATTTGCTCTCAACTCGCAGCCGCAGGTAGATTTCAAAAGTACATAATATGATATACCAGTACACATGTTCGGCTCCGGAACAATTTCTACCGCACGAAAGGGCACGCATACAGCTACAATCGCCCGCAACATCCCACCGTACATAAGGAAGAGGAAAAACACTCATAATATAAGTGTAGTACTATAGCTGGGCTGGGAGCTGGGACAGCCAAAAGCAGTGATTGTACGTAATATACTCGTATGTATGTTCCTATGAGAATGAGCAGTTTTTCTTATTTTGTCAAGGGAACTTGCGCTCCGATGAGGTGCTCACTTCTCAAACTATACTCCGCGAAACACTTTGAATCAAACCACGATCGCGATCGCGTCTGCTGCTTGCTCGCTTGTCGCTTGTTGTCACCTAGTCGCCTAGTCGGTGTCAAAAAAAATAAAACACACTGGCAACTGGCACTGTTGTATATTTATCTAACGAATTCGTTTTCGATTCGTCTTGGTCTTGGACAGTCGTTGTCGTGCGGCGAAGGCGAAGCAGTCTACTTTGACGTACTGAACCGTTCAGACGCGTAAAAAACAGCGCAAAATTTTTTTTCTGTTTTAATTTATTTAACTTTCCCGAGTGTGTCGCCCCAATTTACGGTCGCCTGCAAATTATTACCCAATACTAATCAAAAAATTTAAAAAAAAATCAAGTGAATCAGGTGAAACCTATCTACCCAGTCTCTTTGCCACAACTTGTCAGGAAAGCCGTTCCTTTAAAATGTATGTGTTACAACAATGAAGTGAAATTTTTGGAATAACTATTTGCTAATTAATATTTTGTGATTGTTGTTTAATTTTGCAGTTCACCTTAGACTGAACGTAAATAAGAAACTCAATGATGATTTCTCACAGTCCGCCTATATTTAGCCATAGTCCGCCAGTCAGCTTCCTGTCTGAGTTCAGGAGCACCCAACATTTACCGTAAGTTTAATTTATTAAAAAATTCGACTTAATGATCTTTTTTAAGTATTGGTTCTTGAAAGCAAATTTCTTTTCTTTCTTTTTTGAAAAATGCATGTGCAAGATAATGTAATTAATTTGACTGGTTTGCATCTATTTTTAAGCAGATTCCCTAATGATCAGCGAAGCAAATTTTGCCGGCCTCAGGCACTGAAACTGGCGTCTAGAGCCATTGCCAACAATGCAAATTCACAAGTGTACCGAGGAAGAATGGAACGTGTGTCATCGGCTCCAGAGATGCTGTTACCACCTAAATCGTGTATTCGCCGTTCGCAGACAGATAATCATGCCAAGGAGAGTCCATGTGCGAAAAATAGCAATGAGAGGTATGTACAAAAAAATAAAAGGAAACAAAACAATGTCCATCAGGGTTGTCTTGAGAAGTAATTAAGTGTCAATGTATTTAAGGCCCACAGTTCATTAATTGATAATTTAGGGAAGTAATAATTGTAAAACAGAAGAGTTAAAAGTCTGAAAAACTTTCAGGCTAGTTTCATGTTGGTTCAGTCTTTTTTTTTATGAAACAAAGACTTCTCGTCTTAAATAAACAAACAAATCCAAAAATCGCTTCAGGGCTGCTGATATATGTAGGAATGTTTGTATTGTGAAACCAGCTGACTATCGACTGGATTTGACATTTCTTTTGTGATTTCATAATAATGTAGACAGCCGATCATTTTCCTTGATCGTGATCGTGAAAAAATAAAAATATAAAAATCTTTGACATTGCAAATTTCCATTAAATCGCATAACTTGTATCACGGGCCACGGGGTTGCGATTGGACAAGATTAGCCAGTTTTATTTTAGTTCTCGGATTCGGTGTTTTATTGCTAAAAGTATTTAGGGGGTATCCCAACAATTTGAACCGAGCGTTTGGCTTAAGCGTGTAGTGTTTTAATTGAAAGCCACAAAGTGGGTGGGCGAAATGATCCGTTTCTTTATTGAGATTCTTAAAACTAAAAATATGCAACACCGCTATTTATTTGTAAGAAATTCATTATTTTGAACTTGAAGTTAAATTTTTTAACAAAAAATTGGAATTGTTAGAATAAATAGTATATTTGGAACCAACCTTCCACATCATCCAAGATGAGCTTCGTAGTCTTGAAGGGATCACAGCTCTCCCACTTGACTCCTTCACACTAGCTTACCACCTAGAGTACGACAATTCAGATTCAGACTAGGTATTTACACAAATTGTTCTGGTTTTTTCTTATATTCAATTTTTACAAAGTCCAAGGTATAGCTAATCAAATTGATCGTTATATGTTTACTGGTTTTTTCAAGTTGTTGAATTTGAAATACAAGTGCCTTTTTGTTTAAATCTCTAAACCAATATTTAGTTTGTATTAAAACAATAAAAAAAATTCTGATGAAATCAAACGTTTGAGGCTTGAGCCGTGTGTCAATTACCTTTGAAGTGAAAAAGTAATCAAATCATGTTTGTATTTGCCTATTTCGACAGTGGTGCGTTCCTAAATAGCTTCGATGTTACGCGATGTTGTAGTGTCAAAATCATCGTTGTTGTTGTGTATGTTTGACTTTGTTACAAAATCATGACTGCATTTAGGAACGACTCGATGTTACATTTTGTTGGTCTGTCAAAAATGAGAATAAAATATTTCTTAAAATATAAAACCAGCTAAAAGAAACTCGTTTTTGATGAAGAAAAAAGAATTCTGAAATAAACAAGATTGAAAATCAATAACTGCTCACAGAATTTTGAAAGATTTATGAAAAAAAAAACCAAAACAAATCTGAGCAACAACAATTCTAGAGGGGTTTGACAGATCAACATCGAAACTCAAGTCCCAGAGATGAGTTGGAAAAAGTTACGAAACGTAACATTCTGACACTTCAACATTGCATTTAGGAACGACATCGATGTTACATATCGTAACTTTTTTGCATTTAGGAACGACATAATGTAACATCCTAGAATAAAAGAACAGACCACAGATGGTGACCCAACATTGTAAAGCTTTGATCAATCAAACTGAACTAAAGCTTCAATTAATTAATAAAGTCTGAAAAATGTTAATAAGTGATGAATTTTACAATTTTGATCTAATTTAGTGATAGGTGTACTCTGCAAAGAATTTTTTTATGTCAAATGCAATATCGCTTGCTTTTACTTCTTACCTATCGAATAAAATAAATTTCTTATTAAAAAAAAGCAAACAAGCCAAGAGCTGTACAACGATTTAAGAAATCCAACTCGAGGGTTTATCTCTTTTTGAACTGTGCTATTGTTTTATAACAACGATATAAGTTTCATCGTGAAGTAAGTATTATGTCGACTTGTGATGTAATATTCAACACTGTTGGAGATGAAATTCTACTGACACTTCAACGACCGCAAAATCAAAACACAAATGAATAGTTCCTTAGCGAAGCTTAGTATGTACAAACCACTTTTATTTGGAGAAGGTTGAAGTTCTTCCGCCTTGAATTGAAAATTCAACACAATCAGTTCGAACTTTAGGCTAGGTAAATCGCAACGTTTGCAACTCACAAGTAGACTATAGGTACGTTTTCTTATACGAACGGGGACACACGTAAGTGCCACTTGAAACCGCGAAAACTTTCATTTTCATCGACATACAGACTAAAGTTTATTCAAGTATATCGGGGAGTCTCCGGCTGATTTAGGTGAATAATTATGTTCACCTTTGAAAAATCTATATAGGCGCCAATAACTGTCGCCGGTCGTCATTCTCCTCCAACAAAGTTAGATACATTTTTTTTTTTTTCTGTATATAAGAATAAGATACTGTGATTTGGTAATTCAAATACTCAAGTATTTGTGGTTAATCGATATGAATAATTATTATACGAACGTACGTTTTGGAATCAAATAACACATCATAGTGAAATGCAATCCAATTTTATTCGTATAATCAGACATAATATTGTGTTTGAAAGAAGATATAAAACGCGCGCCTTGTCAAGTTAGTGGGGCATGCTTTTTTGCGACACTTTGGAATCAGAGTCGCTTTTGTGTGCACCAACTAGGAGCCCAGTTAATGAGAGAGAAATCTGTAGCCGGTCGGTTGGCTGGACTTGTTTGCGGTGCTACGTAGTCTCAATTTGTAAATACATATGTATTACTAAATCAAGAAAATTGCCAACGAAGCCGGTATTTTTTCAAATAATTAACGTCTTTTAAGGCGCACGATGCGCTGTTACATAGGGAGACGTGAAAAGTGTTTCTTAGGCATAACATAATTAAACCAAAAAAGGTCAATATTTGTGTATAAATATGAGCTTTTCATTATTAGTTTTTATCTCCTCGATAATTTTTATTTTGTAATGACAGAATCGTTGTTAGTACTATTTAGTTATAGGAGGATCCCGCTTATCATTGCATAAGAAAGAAAGAAGAATGAGAATTTGAAAGTCTGCTGTATATGCAAATGAGTACCTATATACAACAAAAAAGTGAAAAAAGAGCTTCAATATTTTGTATCCACAGAATACACACTTTTGTCATCTTGTGCAAACACCAATTTCGGGTTGCACGTGAACAAAGAACCCACATACAATTGTTTGCTTTATTATCGTCTACGTTTTGCGAAAGAATTTATAATTGAACTGCCATCACAAAACTGATCATTCTATTTGAGCATGACATTGACGTTTGTTAAGGTGTTAAGAAGATTAAGTAAGAAGTTCATCGAAGCTTTTAATATTTAAAGCCACACAAAATAATTGACCAATGTTATGAAAATTTAAAACAGAAAAGAAAAGACAAAATAAAAGCCCGTTTTTTCAAAAAATCAAAAGTAGCAGATGTCATTCATTGCAAATAACAAATTAAGTTGTAAGCCCTATTCAAACCGGGACAGAAGCGAAACGTTTTGGGCAAAAAGGAGATTTCCCATATATTTTTCTTAAACCACATGTTTTAATAACCGATGTGTTTTCAAATCGTATGTATTAAAGCCAAAATCAGAGCGCAAAACAAATTGGGGTTGTACAGGATAATCTGAATTCGTTTACCCGAAACTGCTGCTATAACAAATGTTTTCCCTTCTTTTCAAGCACATAATTTTTAAGTACAATGATATAAATTTATTTGTTCTCAAGCCAATTTCATTCCTTTGCAATAAGTTAAAGTGATTTTTCTCAAAAGCAGAGTCAAAAAGTTGTCTGTAAACATTTGGTCTGAATGATCGAATCTCGATTCTGAGGAACTGTGAACAACACATCATGACGCTGTGAAAGGTACAAGATCCCACCTAATAAGCTTGACTTACTCCATCGAGTTTCCCTACGAAATTTTGTACTGTAAACAACAAGTTAAGTGTTGATGATTAGTAAACAATACTGCAAGGCTCTTTTAGCTACCAATTATATCTACTGTTGGAAAAAAAAAAGTGATTATACAGAGTGTCTTGCATAAGATGCGAAAAAAAAACTCAGGACGGATAGATTGGGTCCAGAAAAAAAATCGTGTAGCAAATTTTTACAAAATTTTGCTTTTTAAGGGTCATTTTTCTTAAATGACAATGCTGTTGTTAGTTTTGAGTCAAACACAGAAAACCGAATGTAAGAAGATTTCATAGATTTTAAAAAGTGCGAAAAAATTAAAGGTACTTTTTTCCAAAAAATCCAATTTGTTGGTTTTTCCGCTGAATGCACTTAATTCTCTGAGAAGAGATATTCTAGAAAAAACATCTTAAATTTTTTTATTTCCTAAAAACTAAGAAAGGTTTTCTAAATCATTGGGGATGGAAGTAACGAGGTAATATATACCAAAATATAAACACGTTCTTCCATTCAAATCTACTATGAATACACATGAATATGTCCTCCACTTGAACTGACAATAGGTCCGTTTGTTGAACTTTCCCCATGGTTGACCCAGGTTTTCTTGACAATCCTGAGTTGTTAAAAAAACCTGGGCTTTCCAGTCCTCAAAAAACGTTAAATTACAAATCCCCACCCATCCCTGTCATTAAAAAATAGTACATACCATTTGACAGCCCTCAAATCGCCACAGCAAAAACCTAGGGCGAGTTGAGGGAAAACCTAGTTCAACCCTAGGGCTCAAAAAATAGTCAGTCTGACATTCAGGGCGACTTTAGGTTTCTCAAAAAACTCTGTGTGGCGACCCCAGGGCGACCCTAGGGTTTAAAAAACACTTAGTCTGACATTCAGGGCGACTTAAGGTTTCTCAAAAAACTCTGTGTGGTGACCCCGGGGCTTCAACGAACAAACCTAATATCAGTCGAACGAAGTGACTTTATGTTCTATGTATAGTGTAAAAATGTTCATTTTTAAGTTAATTTTTTTTTTTAGGCAATAGATTAGTGTAGTTAAAGTATATTCTTATTTGTCCATCTTGATGGCAAGCAAAAAAAAGACATCAAATAAAAATTCTTCGAAAATTCAAAGATTCCCTGTGCGTTATCTTTTGGAAACAGCGTCATAAGTCGCAAAGAACTCATCAATTACCGCATACATTTTCGACTTATAATTTTTGCTGTGGTAAAGCAAAACTAACATACATCTGTCGACTAATCGAAAACACTCCGGTCAAGGTTTTTTCAATCTTTACCTTATCATAGCGCTGTTTACAGTCCGTCGACCTTTTTAAAACAATCAACTTGACGTAGTAACAGTTTTTTATTGTTTTTCTTTGTGAAATGTTTCTAAACAAAATATTTAGTCCTTGAATGCTGTTCCACAAAAATATGCTATTAATTTATTAATAAACAAACGTGTGGAGCCTGCTTTGGGTGACAAGTTGACACGAAAATTTATGTTGTAGGTACCTTTACGCCTTTTGTTTTTTAAGCTTCTGTAGGGCAACGAAAAGAGGTGCTTTTGAGCTATCAAAAAACGTTAAAAACACATGCAGATTGTGGCTTCCCAAACACCAAAATTTAGGCAATATTAGATTGGTTAAAAATAATGCAAACTTTAGGCTAAATTTATCTGCCTTAAAAATAAAAAAGAGCCCTTCAGGTGTAAAATTAAAAAAATGACAACAAAAATCAGATAAATAATTGTGACAGCTGTTGTATGTTTATTTAAGAATTTTTTGAGGTCATATGCACTTGTGCATGAAATCCAATCTTTTTGATTATGTAAAAAAAAAAAAACGAAACAAACACACAAGCCATTGGAAGATTAAGACAAAAATTAATTATTCCAAAAACACAAAAATCGAACATGTGATCACACATTCATTGCGTGATTATTATCAGTCCACGCCAAGACCACGATCTTGGCGGCTCGGCGTGTGATTGCTTTGCTTCAGGTTTCTTCTTTTTTCAGAAGGCCCTTCAACAAAAAAAAAATTATCGTCACTACTTTCTATAAAAAGGGATCACTCACATATTTGTCTTGTATGGTTTTTAATGTAATTGTGTGCAAGATTGAGAGGCGGGCAAAACTGGCAAAGTGGGCAGATAAGTTATAACTTGTTTATGTGCCTTGCCAAGCTGACATTTATATGTCCTACCGCACACTGCACACCTACATCATTTGCAACATTATGTGTACGTTGAATTAAAACTGAAAAGGCTTACTTACCATTCCAACATTTCGCTGAAGTGATGTATAAACCCATTTGTTAATTTTTTACCTTCTTTGACTTACTGTAAGTGAATTTTCAACCACAATCTGTTTGTATTTAATTATTCAATAATCGAAAATGCGCGACCCCATATAGTATTTAAAATCTAAATATACCTACAATACAAACATTTGTACACAGAGAGACGCCACTCGACCTGCCGATAGTGAGTTGGACTAAAAAAGTTTCAAGGAGGAGGCGGTGGAGGTGGCGGTGGGCGAAACTTATCTGATACGATTTATTTTAGTTTTGTCGGCGCGCCACGCCAGACACAAATAAATATGTGTACACAATACACATGTTGTAGGAACGCGTTTCCTCGTTTTAATCATTCCTTCACTGCATGATGCAGAGTAGGTAGGTATCTTCATCAGATTTCGTCAACCAAAGTTTATTTTTTTATATGTGTATATATGTTCTTATAGGTGTTTTAGGTAAATAGTCATTTTTATTTATGAGAAAGCGCCAAGAAATTTCTATCTTATCTCTTAAAGCAGTTTAAACATGCTGTCCAGTAGATTATCAAAATTTCTGCGTCATAACTTGTGTGACCTATGGAAAATTCCTTCGTTTGCTTTTGTTTTTATTATGAAGCTCTTAAAACAAATCTTCACATGTTTTATTTTACTATTAATAAAAACGGCCGGACCGGCGGAATTTATACTCAAGTTGTAATGGTTTGGGTACGTAGCACCTACATAATGTGTAACTGCGTCGTCGATCTTCGTGTCTAAAATCACTGCAGCATCACGTGAATATTTTTAAAATTGATTAATATAAATGTAGGTACCACATGCTTCTTGATAGAAAAACCGATGTCAGGCTTGTCAAGGGTGTTGTACATAGAGCAAATTGGCTCGTTGCAAGATTTTTAACATACACATATAGATAAAAGAGATGTTTGGGGTGGGTGCCAATGTTTTTGTTTTTATTTTGAAACCCAATGCACTCCGAACAATTGTTTTTAAATATTCGTTCAAGGATATCTAAACAAAACTCATCTCCTGAGAGCGTAAGTCTTATGAACAGCTGCCATCAATGATGTAGATGTAGATTTTTTTTTCAAGGTGAGTTCTATGAACCAGGAGACAGAATTGTCCTCAATGAAGTAAAAATATTTTCTCACAGATATTATTTTTAAATTTTGTATTCCTGATGTAAGCTTACCTTACATAACGTCATAGAAAAAGACAATTACAAATTTTGGGCTAGGTTATAGCATAGAAACATTGTTGTTTTTGGTTAGTTCTTTGAATGGCATGTATGAGAGGTCAAGGTATTTCAGACCCATGATGGAATTCGACTCGAAGCAACCCTAGCAACTTCCAAATGAATAGGGCCATCGACACTACAAAACTTTTCGATATTTGCATAAAATTAACAAAACTTTTGTGTAACCATATTTTTTGCGAGTGTTTACTTTTCCTCACAAAATTCAGGATAAAACGTCCACCTGTTGAAATCTAAGTGTAGTTTGTTGAACTCAAAACCTTACATTCGCACATAACCTTCGCTGAGTTACAAGCGAATTGTGGTGTTTGCGAACACAGAGCGTCTTCAGAGAACGAACAAACCTTTTGAAAAGTTTATTCGTTTTTTCACTAAGTAGTGAACAAATTTGACATGGGCATAGATTCAATTGCTTTCTGATTCTTTGAAAAAGAAGTGGTCAGAAACATTGGATAAAAAAGAAGAAGACACAGAACAGTAAATTTTTCTAGTTTAGGAAAACTTCAGGCAATAAAACCTGCGTCAGACCTGGGAAAAGTTCAATCAACGAACATTTTTCTAGATGACATAAGCCCATCATTGGAATTTTGAAGCTAATTTCATTTTAAGCTTCGAATTAGGAGATTCGAATATTTCATTTTGATGTTAAGATTGCTCAGTACCAAATTTCCATTCAAAATCAAAATTTAGAGTAGGGCCTTGAACGGAATCGCTAATCAATTACACATCCAAATCGCTATATGTTTTTCATTGAAGCTAATCATGGTTATTTTGACATTCTATTTCGATAGAAAGTTAGTCGAATTCCAACGAAGTGCATTTTGAGACTCGAACGATTCGAATGTTAAAATGTAAACTTTCGAATCCTTCGAGTTTTATAAACGATTCGAATGTTAACATGTAAAGTTTCGAATCCTTCGAGTTTCAAAATGTCCTTCTTTCGAATTCGACTTACTTTCCATCGAAATAGAATGTCAAAATAAGCATGAATTTCATTTCACTCGAATTCGTAAGTGCTTTCGTTTGATAATTTATATTTTTAAAGAGTTAAAATACATTAAAAGGCTTTATCGCTGGATAAAGTTTATAAAGCTATTGAGCTCATAAACACCTATGTACCTACGTCTTATGAAAAGGCATGTCGGGAAGGTATATCTACAGTATACACATTGTGTACGTGCCAGTATTATCAAGAAAAAAAAAGAAAAGAAAAAAGAAACATTTTGTTATCATCTTTGTAATTAAAAAAATGTGTTATCTTCACTCTTGTTAGCTTTTGCATTCTCAGGGGCTTTTTATTAAAAATAAAAATCAGCAGATGTTTCGGTCACCTTTAGTTTGGTTCTGTGATATCCTATCTTCTTTTAAAAAAAATTGGTGCACATGAATACGTCTTCGATCTGGAAGGTGGATTATACCCCAAAAGTACTTTGTGACATCCCTGCATTTGAAATTTAAAGTTTTTTCAGTTTCCTCTTCTCTTTAAACGCGAGGATACCCTACCTACAATTTGCACTTAAAAAACATTGATTTAATTTCAGTTCTCGTCTTATTAGGTTCGCATGTTGAACTTTGTCAAAAAACCTGGGCTTTCAGTTTCCAAAAGCACAAAATCATATCACATCCCTATTATTTGAAGAAAAATACATGTGAAATCGTCCCAGCAAAAACCTTGTGCTACTTCAGGGCGAGTTGAGAGCAAGCAAACCCAGGGCTCAAAAACACTCAGTTTTACTGAGACTTTTTTTTACGACTTTGGGTTTTAAAAAAACGATCACAGGGCTTCAACGAACGAGCCTATGATGTCCACTAATTTTTCGTAATTATAAAAATTACATTCTTAATTCTTACTAAAAATCATAAAAAATTGTTTTTGCGATGAGAATTTTTTATTATAGAGAAAAAAACTATCTCAAACAATTTCCTTCAAAAAACGTCTCAGGGAAAAGTGTGTAAATAAATACTATGGACGTGCCAACAATTTTCAGTATTACTCATTGTATATCTAACAATCAATGACGTGTTTCAAAAATTCTTCTCTATTATACTTTCATATTTCATTAAACAAATGGTTTTTACCAAAACATTTTAAATAAATTCTTAACTCGCAGTATTTATTGAATTGGATGTTTCGTATCTATAATATAAGTTTGTGAATGTAGGTTTCATTATTTCAAAAGCTTGCGTGTGCCCCCGCAAAAAAGATTCTCTTATTTTTAGTTCCAACTGAGCTGCTTGCCCCATGTTGTTTATTCGAATAGACGATGATATTCTTAGAATACGTGCAATGAAACAGACAGTCAATTGCAATCCTTTTCTATGACCTCTGGCAAATTATTAGGTACTCAAAATAGAAAGGTGATTTTTTTTTTTTAAAGAATTTATTTTGATTTTCTACTGAAAGAAAAATGTGTATCGTCGCGTGTTGCAACAACTTCTGATTGATGTTTACTTTTGGGGACGGAATTGCGCATATGTATATTTGGTATTTGTCTGGTATTCTGAACTTGTCTGGGTTTTCTTACTTAACTTAAGTGTATCTACATATTATAAAATTTTATATTCTCTGAAGCATTGGTATAGGTAACAGCTAACAGGTGTAGGTATTCTGCAAACGATAAATTTTTTTACACTATAGCAAAGAGATGATGTTAAAGACATTTTGCGTCGTACTTATTTACAAAAATAGAATTGAAAAAAAAAATGAGTTTCGAGATTTAGATAAGGCAAACTGATCTTAAAATGATTTTTATCACGAGCACCGAATTAATTGACAGATGTTTCCGATGCTTTTGTAATCGATACCAAAGCAATAGCAAATCGCAAATAGATAACGTACATAACAACTCAGTTCATTTCCGAGTAGGTCCAAACGGTCAAGAGGTTTTGAATCGACCATTAGGAAACTAAAAATTGTTTTCACCAAGAATTTTACAACTGATATTATTCAATTCAATTGAAAAACTTATCAATTTGGATCACGAGTTCTTAAAGATCTAGGTTAAACCTTGGTTCATTTGGGACCATTACTATCCCACACCCCCAACACATTAAATAAATAACAAGCTTTTATTTTCCTTGGGGAAATTAGAAAAATGCTCTTGTTTTTTATTTAACATACACACTAACAACACATTTTTGCCTGTGGGTGTTGTTCCAAGTATTTTCATGAATATTTCAAATAAACCGTCAAATGGCGTTCATGATAAATAACATATACGAACAATCTGTGACATTCTTAATTGGTTTAATGACAGGATGCTCCATACACGTTTTCAAAGTCATTTTTCTAGATCTACGATAAGGTCAATATTTCTTTTGCGTTTTTATAATGTAAATAAAATCTTTGGATATTTTCCAAATTTTCATTTTTCTGCTTTTCTTTTTCTATTTCCAGCCGAACGCGCAAAAAGGTGATCTTCGCTGATGATGAGGGTCTTTCATTAACAGAGGTACGGGTTATGTCAGAGCCCTCAAATGTTCCCCCATATTGGAGCGTCAAGTTCTTGGAACAAATCACTCAAGGTCTTGTAAGTCCACATCCAGCTGATCAATGGGGTGTGGATTTCAAGCAACCCGCATCCGACTACTTGTCATTTAGGTATGCTTGCCGTGGAAGCTTCAAATTAAACTAGTTACTTACAATTGAGTTTTTTGTAGACTAAAAATCGAAAGAGATTACGTTTGTCTAGAGAATGTGATTGTTAAAGATGACGAATCAATAATTATGGGAACTGTGAAAGTGAAAAATACCAACTTCGAGAAGGAAGTTATTGTTCGTGTCACATGGGATGACTGGAAAACCCAGCAGGACGTGTTTTGTTCATATGCAAGAGTAAGTCATATCATAGATATTTGAAAAAATTGGAAATTAACACTCGATTTCCTTATAGGCCTACGGACCAACAGCAGCTCACGTAATCTTCGATACGTTTTCCTTTAAAGTAACCCTGCCTCCAACATCCAAGCGGTTGGAGTTCTGTATATGCTACCGAACAGACGGAAAAGAATACTGGGATAACAATGATGTAAGAAAACAGCAAATTTATTCTTCTAACATCTAAACTAATCGATTTATTATCTATTATTTGAATTAAACAGAACAAGAACTACACAATTACAAAAAGGTCACCGTTCTACTATCACGCACTTGCTCCATATGAGCCTTACAGGCAAAACACTCAGTCGTCGGTTATATCAAAACTTTCAAGCGCCATGTCTCAAACTGGCAGCGAATATAACACACTAGAACACTGTCCTTATTACTGATCGTATCGATTAAAAGTGTGGGAATAAACTACATATATCTTGAAACCCAAGACTCAGTTAAAGGTATGCTTTTCTTCACTCAGCAAATTTTCACCGATTCTTATTATGAATTTGATTCTTTTCAGAATATAAAACCAGACATTAATTCTTAAGATGGTTGTGTAAATAGTGATGCAATGTTATACTGAGCTATCGATCGATATGCTGCTCAACAAAAGACTCAACTAGCAGCTTCAAGCTGCATTCAACGGTCAGATATACACGCATATTAGACCTTGGAGCAAACAAAATTAAATGACTTTTTTTTAATTATATCTACTCAAGAATTACTACTATTATTTGAAATTGTGTATAGAACACAGTACCTCCTACCTACCTAGTTTTAACTCTGACCAACTGTCCTAGTAGTGCAGTCAATGAAGCATTTTGGGTCCGAATTTTTTTACTGTGAACCGATTTGCATGAAATTTTGGAATTAGGCTCATCTTACCCTTAACTTCAAAAGTGAAAATGATTTGAACACCGCCACCACCCTGGGGGTGGTTGCCACCCCTTTTGGGGGGCGAATTTTTTTTCTTCAAAATAACACCGGATATCGATAAAAAGCCTAATTTTAAGCAAAAAATCAAATACAAAGTTTTTCATTAAGTCCAATACTTTTCGAGTTATTGGCAATTGAAAATTCGCAGTTTTTTCACGTTTTTCATCTATTTATTGCAAATATCTCCAAAACTATACGTTTTATCGAAAATTTTATAAAGAACAAAATTGTAGCAGGTAAAACAATAAACAATTTGGTGTTTTATAAAGTATTCTAAGAACAATATTAAGCTAGATATAAAAGATCAAAGCCATTTTTTATTTTGTCTGAAATTTAATCGTTGTGGTCAATGCCATTTAGCGGCGAGCAGATGTATTTTATGCATTCTAATACAAGAAGATGTTTTGTAGTGCTTGAAATAAGCTTTAAAATGAGCACTATTAAAAGTCTTTTGCACGTAAAATAAGTGAGCTGTAGTGCAAATATGGAGAGCATCTAATGTTTTTTTCTTTTAAATCAATGAGTTTTTGGACCATAACTCCTTCAATTTTCATGCTATCACAACTTATAAAAAGCCATAGTAAAGGTAATTAAGAGAGCTACAACATGCTTTATTGCAATATGTAGTAAACAACCTTTTGCTAAAACGGTGAAGGGTTAAAGGACTAGAGAAGAGGCTGCGATTGCTCTGCCGCGCGCTCTTTAAACAATCATATCTCCATCAATTTTTGTCTGACTGAAAAAACTAAAAGACCAAATTGTTTGTCAGAAAAATACCTAAATTTTTTATTCTAACCTTTTTATACGTATCTGTCGTCATTTTTGAGATATTATGAACAAAGTGGGTTTTTTAAAAATTTTTAAATTTGTTGTTTTTTTTTTTAATCGTGACTCTTTTGAAAAATATGTGTCCTGAAGCATCCAAACTGATTCTATCTTTCAAACTCTTCATAACAAACTTAATTTTAGGCGGAATACGATTAAATTTAATTTTGGTGGAAATGGCTCTTATGAAACCCATTGATTTAAAAGAAAAAAACATTAGATGCTCTCCATATTTGCACTACAGCTCACTTATTTTACGTGCAAAAGACTTTTAATAGTGCTCATTTTAAAGCTTATTTCAAGCACTACAAAACATCTTCTTGTATTAGAATGCATAAAATGCATCTGCTCGCCGCTAAATGGCATTGACCACAACGATTAAATTTCAGACAAAATAAAAAATGGCTTTGATCTTTTATATCTAGCTTAATATTGTTCTTAGAATACTTTATAAAACACCAAATTGTTTATTGTTTTACCTGCTACAATTTTGTTCTTTATAAAATTTTCGATAAAACGTATAGTTTTGGAGATATTTGCAATAAATAGATGAAAAACGTGAAAAAACTGCGAATTTTCAATTGCCAATAACTCGAAAAGTATTGGACTTAATGAAAAACTTTGTATTTGATTTTTTGCTTAAAATTAGGCCTTTTATCGATATCCGATGTTATTTTGAAGAAAAAAAATTCGCCCCCCAAAAGGGGTGGCAACCACCCCCAGGGTGGTGGCGGTGTTCAAATCATTTTCACTTTTGAAGTTAAGGGTAAGATGAGCCTAATTCCAAAATTTCATGCAAATCGGTTCACAGTAAAAAAATTCGGAGGTAAGGCCCTATTTTTCTCTTCATTGACTGCACTATAGTTAAAGATTTCTAAAATCGAATTCGTTCTCTAGCTGTGCCATAAACATAATAGTGACAACTTATTTTTGTTTGTTGATCCCTTAAAATGGTGGGTGTTTTTATTTAGTTTTTATGTAGATGATAGACAGATGAACCATTGTTTTTTTTTTTTTTAATTCACCAGTAAAAAAATTATGATTTAAAATTGATTTTTTGTTCAAAATGTATTTATGGTTTGAGAGAAAATATTTATTTGGGGAATTCATAAAGATATTATAAAATGCATATAGACACAGATCTGAAATATTAAATATAAATGAAAATGAAAATACTGAAACCAAAAGACTGAAACACTGGTGAATTTCGTACTAAACACAACAAAATTCAAAAAACAAAAATGTAAAAGTTTTGTGTTTGAATGTAAATAGTTGATATGATGATGATGATGTTGATGATAGTCTGTAATTTAGTGTACATCTCTATCCTTTTCATTTTTATTTTTAAGTACTACACACTATGTATATTATAAGGAGCTAATTTTTTATCATTATTATTTTACTGTACCTACACTATATGTATAAAACTGTGGGGTTGATTTTTCTTCAACGATATTCAACCATTGTGTGAAAAATTTACCAATGACAGGGTTTAAGTTAAGAAAAAGAAATTGTATATTACACTGCTTAAGATTTTTAAACTTTTCTATAAATATAATACAAAAATTAATGAAAGAATACATATTTATATTTTTATGGAGATTTGCGATGAATATTTTTTAAATGAATATTCTTGGGCGGAAAAAAGTGAAATGGCTTGAGAATCTGTTTCTCTTGAATAAAATCAAAGGTATTGTTGCTGCAAATTTTACAGACTTTTGGATGAAAGTGAAATTTATGCAAACCTTTTCGTTTTGAATTCAAGAAAAAAAAACTTGACAAATTTGTTAAAATGTATTCTACTGAAAACAAAGCTAGTATTTACTATAACAACAGGTCCTTACTCTTCAATCTTCATCCTTGAAGAACAACAACACACTGATAAAAAAAAACTTGTCCTTTGCTTGTCATTTTAAGATCTAGAATCTCACAAAAAAATCGATCTCTCATTTTATTATAGCAACATTTTTTAGTACGAGGTCAAATAGTAATTTTGAAAAAGACATCCACACAATTTGGTTGCTGTCAATTATTTTTTTTTTTCCAAAATGTCTTCCAATAAAAGGATATTTTGATATTGAAGAACAAACAAGAAATGATCGAATGTTTTCTTCATTGCACAAAAGAGGGTTCACCATTAATACTGAAAAATAGTTTCAGCCGGATGAACTATTTTTCATAAAATTTTTCATAACCAACTCGCACATTGCAGTCCTCGATAAGTTCACGAATTCCATCTTAAAGTCTTGAATAGTTTGCTAACAGTCGGCACACAGACCTTATCTTTCATCTATTCCCAAACAAAAAGTCTACAAAATCTCGGTGGCGAATAGAATCTTGAAGAAATTCCAAAATTCCATGAAAATGAAACAATAAACAAACTTGGTTTTTCCCATGCCCTTAAATGTAGTGCTTGATAAAGATGACGAATCCTCTTAGATTAATACACCTATTATGGATGACAACTCAACTGAAATTGGGTTGTCTTCTCATATAAATAACACGGGCACACAACCCAATTTTCAGTTGGGTTGTCATCTGTTCGTTTGTGGAATGCCTAACTTTTAAAGTCTACAAGAAAGGGGAAAACATAGATTTTCCTAAAAACTACAACAGAAATAGTGTCAGTTGTTCTAGAGTCAAGTACACGAGTTCGATTCTTCACATCACTAAGTTGTCTCAACAGTTCTAAGTATTCGACCGCCTTTTGAATGGTGTAGTTTTGCTTCTTATTTGTGAATTAGTGAAAGCAATTTTTTACAATTTAAGTTTTTATTGAAAAGCTCATTTGTTTTACAATATTTGATATATACAATTATAAATTCTTAGACTAACATTATTGTTTTAAAATCTGCGAGCACAGATGGGGCTCTGCTTCGTTAAATTGGCGGGTTTTATACATTTTATTAAAAAGGTATCTATGTCTAACATTTACTTGTTTCTTAAATAAATAATTGGTATGTTCTCGTCGGCTTGAGCAGTGCTGACGGTCGTTGGCTGTAATGTTGGTGGGCGAGGAATATTAGTTGGATGGTCGCTTCGGTCCTGGAAGCTATTGTATTTCCACTTTTTTGGGTCTCTTGGTGTCTTCAACCTCTGTTGTACTGCGTTCCTCTTCCTGCAGCGACGTAGAAGTCTTCGAAGCTGTCTTCTTGCGACATTCGAAATGCTGGATCCATTATGGATAGCACCTGGAGATATCGGTCGTCGGGGGCTGCGTTACCTGTAATTATATTAATAAGAGGGCTGGGATGGGATGGGATTTTCCTCAGCATTTTGGTGCTGAGGTTGTGTAGGTATTTGTCTATAGGAACAATTTTAGTTGTCTCGTAGAGTTTTTCATTGCTGTAGTAGCGGACTGAATTTGGTTTTCTATATAAAGATGTGCAATAGCGAAGAGCCTTGCGCTCGAATAATTGCACTTTCTTCATATATGTTGGGCTTATTGTGTACCATATAGGAAAGCAATAAGTTAGTATAGGACGAATTAGTTGCTTGTAAAGCAGAAGTTTCGTTCATGTTTGGAGACCACCTCTTACTTTCATAAGAGGACGAAGGAGAGCTAAGGCACCGTTTGCCTTGCGAAGAGTGTGTTTAGCATGTTGATTAAACTTGAACCTTTCGAAGAAATGAACTCCGAGGTATTTAACGCTTTGCTTAGGTGTGATAATTGTGTTATCGGGGAGTGTCAGGGACAAGAGTTTGCATCTTGTGGCTATGCCATTACGTGAGGGATTCCTAAGGCAGATTAATTCTGTTTTAGTGGGATTAATTTTAATTCCCCATTGTAGGTAGTACTCCCAGAGCCTAAGGATGTGTTCCTTCACTCTACGGAGAGCTATTTCTGGGCTTATGGATGCACTATAAGTGATGGAGTCATCAGCATATAGTAGGGTTTTTGTCGTTGGCGTGTTTGCTGGTTGGTCGAGGGTGAAAAGATTGAAGAGGTCAGGTCCAAGACGTGAGCCTTGGGCAACCCCTGCGGAGATGTTTTTGAATACAGACTTGGTATTTCCTACTCGTACGTAAAACTTACGGTTGGTCAAGAAGCTGTGTATGATTGTGATAAGAGAATTAGTGAAAGCTTGAGGCATAACAGCTGCTAAAATAACAAGCAATTCAAAAGGATCTTTTTGGAAGACCATTTTGGAGTTTGAGCTTTGGACACAATTACTTCTTACTTCATACTTCAATCATATTCAGTTTCTGTCTATTAACAACAAATTCGAAGTTCAGTTCAAATTGACAAAGAACCTGAGCTGAAAAATCTGCAACTGTGTATTGGCTAAACCATTTTGAAAAAATTTTATTGATAAACGAACAATTTTATCAACTATCATAGTGTTCTTCTTCCTTTTCGATGCTTCAAGCACTGTGATTTCGAAGGATCATGGTTCTCCCACTTAACTGCTTCACACAAGTGATCCGTGAAGTACGCCACGTTGATCGCAGAATGAGTCGGGGATACCTTTTGGTTTTGGATTGTTCCATGTCTGAGACCAAACAAATGCAGACTTCGTTGCAATTGCCTGTATCAGTAGTGTTTTGTTATACTTTTCTTTTTCATCCTTCGCAATCGCGTCTGAGCGTTGTATGGTATTGCCTTTTTGACGATGTTCTTTGGATCTCTCCTTTGAACATGACACTACCAATTGAGCCGGTAGTGCTCCGTTTATTCCAAGATGTTCTTTTTGATGTGAAGGCTTCCACTGATCTTCGTATTTCTAATACGATCAAGCTTTCTACTCCTGCTGTAATAAGGAGCATCTTCATCTCATATATTTAATATTTTCACACTTAGGAAGCATAATTTTGATTCAAATAAATGGCTGGAACAGGCATGTCTGGTTCAAAAAATGGGCAAAAGAAATACTGTCTTTTTTGGACCCACTACCTTTTTAAACTTTTACCCGTACATTAAGTGCTTTTTGCTTTTTTTGGGATGTAGGTTCCTCATTTATGATGATCGTATTCATATTTTTAAACCATAATAGGCGGGTTTATCGCACTTTGAAAAAACAGGGGTTGCATTCTGTATGTAAAAAGCGAACACACGTTTTCATGGTGCGAACAATTAACAATCGGCCCTATCGTGGTAACCGTCGGAGCGGAGTTTTCTCCGCAACGCATCTTTTTTCGGAGATTCAATTTTGCTTCGAAGTAGTTGTCAACGTAAGAAATTTTTCACAAATGCGGCAATGCATTGCATTCCCAAAACTAAAATCTCCGCAACAAAAACTTATCGGAGAACGTCGGAACGTCCGATCGGAGAACTACCACGAAGCAAAATGTCTCCGATCGGAGAGAATTCCGCTCCGACGGTTACCACGATAGGGCCGAATATCTTTCGCATTGAAAAACGTTTGATCGCTTCTTTTCGCTTTTTTTAGAATATGGCCCCAGATTTTTTTTTTTTTTTTTTGACAATCGTTACAGGAATAAATAGAGTTTAGGAGAACTTCTTTGAGCAAGGAAGAAAAATCAATCAGTGAATAACCGTTAAACATGCAGTAAACAATATTTAAAAAAAAAACTCGTGATTTCAAATGACCATGTTATTGGAAACTTTCGAGCTTACGCTAAATTAAAAAAAAATCAAAAACTGTTGAGCATCATATTTTATCACATAACAAACAAATTACATATTCACATAAATTTTAAAAAGAGAAGCACAGTGGTATGATTTTGTTTATTAAAAAACTCTATGCAGATATGTCCGAATGACTTAACACACTGCCTTCACTAATTGAATATTCCATTAGTTCTCAAGAAAAAGAATTTCAGCGTCTAGCTTCAACCATGCAAGTGATTTATCATTCCAATATTCATACTATTTTCTTTATAATGTCTCATGACGCGAACGTTCGGGTTTTTCAGTATGAAATCATTTATCTATATGTGGAGGGTAGTAGCTGATAACTCAAAGACGAAGTAGTTTCATGAAAATTAAAAATCTGTTTTCGGGGTATTTTCACATAGGGAAACATAGATTATTTTATTGCTTTTTCTCTTGATTGATACACGTTTACTTTTTCTGGCTTCGATTTCAAAATATAAGGACAAATTAAATAACAAGAGAAATAACTTTATAGAATGATCGTTTTCATTTCAAATGCACTTTCTTTTTTATCTGTGGAATGAAGTTTTTATAGTTTTTAACTTTTAAATGCTTTGTTAGCTAAGAAGAACACGAGCAGTGCTCAATTTTCTATGCCATTTGGATGAAATTTTTGTCCGTGATGGCAGTTTCCGTTTGCTTTACTTTACGTTTTCCCTAGTTGCGTTTACCTCGATGTTGTTGTTGTCCTCTTAAGAATATTTGGTTTTCGTTCTTCTGTTTTATGAATTATAATTTAACTATGCATTGATATCCTTAAATTTATTCCTTGGCAGCCAATTTAGCCTTAAGGGATTCGGGCATCTCTGGTGGTGGTGGACGTGGCAGGGCCAAGGCTACTTTAACACCATCATAGATGAACCATTGAAGCGCTGTCAATGTACCGATCATAATAATACGGGGAACTAAACCGTTCCACATTCCCATAAATCCAAGACTCTTGGCAACTTCAAAGGCAGATGATCCCTTGGCTTGGTTGAGTTTGGAGACAACGACATCGGCTGGATGGGAAACGATGGCACAGAAGACACCAGCAATGTAACCGGCGGCAAATGTGACAACCAATTGTTCGCCCTTGGTGCAATCTTGACGTGGTTTTGGAACAACGTGACTAAAAATAAATAAATAAACAATTATTTTACGATACTCATATTTTAATGATAACTTCCTTACCTGTAGAGCAGTTCAACTGTCCTTTCGAAGCAGGCGAATTTCATCATGGTATATGGGATCTGTCTGCACCACAATGGCACCAGGCCTTTGTAGAAAGCTCCCATGCCTTCTTCCTTTATCATCCTTGGGACAGCTTGGCGGAATGTGTTAGCAAAGCCAGGCATAGTTTGAATCTTAACCTTGGCAGCTTCAAATGGAGCCAAAGCAATATCGGCAAAGAATTCAGCCGAAGCAGAGGCCGCCAAGTACAATGACGTACGGTACAAGTAGGAGTTTTCTTCTCCCAACAAGTTGGCATAGTATACTTTGAAGACTTCATAGAGGCCGAACTTGCAGAGACCCTAAAAAAAAAAACATGGTTATGACTAACTAAGCCAAACAATTTTTTTTTTAAGAAAAATAGTCTTACTAGAATTATTATGAAGCACACTTAGGATTTTGAACTTAATCATTTCCACGGGTTCACTAAATTACTAACAAAGGACAGATGCCATCATTAATCAAATGATATGCCAAAGACATCTGTCGTTAGTAAGTTGTTTTTTGACGTTCAAGGACTAACAAAATGTGAAAGCCAAGCATTTTAAGAGCATTTCTTAAAAAACTTAAGTATAAAAGCATTATGCAATTGGGCGGATCAAGACCTCAATTTAAAAGATACAGTTGCTATTGCAACAAAAAAACAGTGACAGTTAAATCCCTTTGTAGGGCATTGCCAAGAATGTTGCATAATAATTCCAGTTTCTTTTCTTTTAATTTTATTCCTTACCTGAGCAGAGTACCCAAAGAAGGTTGGAGCCCATCCCTTAGCTAAGCCCCGAGCTCCTTCTTCCGCAATAGAGACCTTGAAGCCGTTGAACAAATTCTTGTATTTGGCTTGGTCCACTTGCAGACGGCATTTGACCAAATCCAAAGGCACCACAAATGTGTGGGTTGTACCACAGGACAAGATACCTCCAAGCCCGCAAAGAACAAAGTACTTGGAACTGCCAAATTCACAAGAGTCTTCACTGACTACTGCCGACGCTGCTTGAATTTCACGTCCTGGTGCCGCATCACATTGTGCACGACTCATGGGGCTTTTGAAAGGGGAGTTTTTGGCAGCTTCAATAAGTGAGGTGAACATCTTGGGATAATTCGTTAAAAAGGATCGGCTATTGGGAGATAATTAAATTTATATATAGAAAAAAAAGACATATTTCCGTAATTTTTTCTTTGCAGGTCCAAGGTTAAAATCAATAGGTTACATAATTCTCGAGAAGTAAAAAAAATCGAAAATTACCAAATTATTAAGCTATTTAATGAATTTTAAAAAAGAATCCGACCTTAGAAAATATTTTTGTTAGCAACTTACAAGAATATAATAGAAATTTATTAGGCTTTGATAAATTTTTGCACTTACAATTAATAGCACACCAGCCACGGACACGATATGAGAACTTGAAAAGAAATTATTCACGACCACGACCACTGCTGCTACCTTGCGGAATTTCTTCTTTTTTTTATCAATTGTTCCCTCCAGCAAAGCTGAATGGAATCAAAACGATAATAATGAAGAGGAAACATGGAATTTTGGAACAACCGGAGAAATAAACAAGAACACCGTGAGTTCAGTTTTTTTGGTTTAACTTATTTCATTGTTTGAGCACACATTTCATGAAACTGAAATTAGCTTTCTCTAGTTAATAAAATTAAAAATAAGTGTTATATGCAAAAACCATACATATCTAAAATTTGACATTTGGCACATTGTTCACTACTATTTTTTTTTTATAAAAAGTAAATATTTTACTGAAAAAAAAAAAATATATATGCAGGCTTTAAGCCTTGCAAAAACCAACGCGATAAATCGTGCGATGCGATTGCGTTAAGTCAAATCCCTATGTAATCTTATGGACGTTTGACTTAATACATAGGGATTTGACTTATCGCAATCGCATCGCACGCACTCACCGCGTTGGTTTGGGCAAGGCTTAACCACGATTTCCCTAATATTGTAATAAAGTTCAGTTGTATAAATCAGGTATTTATGATAAATGTGAGAAGATTTTAATTCATATAAGAGATAGTGGGAGAAGAAGAAGAGATAGCGAGATATTCTATGCGAAATTCACGGCATTCACGAAAAATAGTTAAGTAAACAAAAAGCATTGAATTAATGATAAAAACAAGACTCAGAAAAAAATACAATTTTACGATTCGTAAAAACTGTATTTGGTGTAACAGTTATTATGAAAGCAAATACTTTACTATACTATACAGAACATACAGGGTGTCCTGTAATTCGTGTAACATCCCTTAGGATGTGATTCTTGGTCATATTCTTATAGCGTTTTTCATTGAAATCCGAAAGAACTACTCTCAAATGCAGAACTACTCTTTTCAATGAAACATTTTTCAACAGTTTTGTCGTAGTATTGGTGACAGTTGTCTTGAATAGCATTGGGTGCATTCACTATGTAGTCAAAATTCAATTAGTTTTGTGAATGCAAAATTGAACTACAAACGCAGTAAATCCTTTTTTGTTTGTAATCTTTCGCATTTTTTTTCCGAAAAGCCGATTGTGAAACGTCGAAATGATTCTAAATTATTTTTATATCTGAAAACTTTACATTACGTGGGGTGAAAAATTTTCAACTCATTTCGTAGTTGTTTCTAATGACTGGATTACGTAGTTACTAAAGCAGTGAAAGCGCCCACTTGCATCTTTTCAATTTTTTTTTTACACTCCATGTAGGTGATGGATGGAAAGGGATGACAACGAAGAAGATGACAAAAAACAATGCAGCGAACTAACAAATTTTAAATTATTTACATATTTCTGCACTCATATTCAATTATTTTCTTTTTTCTTTTCAACTTTAATATGTATTCACCAAACAAATTTCAAAAACAATTTTTTCCATTTGACGTTTGATACAACAGCTGTTTTTGCATGAGGGTGTAATTTTCAGAGTAGATCTCCCAACCGATTGGGAGTAGATCTTTGGCGTTTAGAGTAACTCCAGAACTACTCTTTTTTCCAATGAAACATTAAAAATGGAAAAAGAGTGGATCTTTTCACAAAAGGAGTAACTCTTTTCGTCAATGAAAAACGATATTAGAAAAAAAAAAAAAAATTGTAAGGGAGAGGAGGGTCCATCTCCCTTTATTTTTTTTATTTTAATAAAAAATTTACCTGTTTCAAAAAAAAAATTATTAAAAACAAATAAGCATTAACTACTGCAAACTTAAATGTTTTTGAAAGCTAATACTTTGTTTTTTGTGGAATCCTTTGCGTAATGGTTAGCATTTATGACTGTTAATGCCAGCCCTAAACGACGAACATGCTCGTCGAACATGATCGTGTTCGCCGTATTTTCGTCGTGTAGGGGCTGGTTTGACGACTCGCGAGCCGCTCGCTATTGGCGATTTTTTCATGTTGTGTTCGATATTCGCAATGTACCACCGCCTTTCGTGAGGAATTGGCAAGTAAATTCATTGCCGTGAAAAGCGCTTTCTCGATTACCCGTTCGGAACTAGCAGAAAATTGTAGGCCCCCTCGATTCCCTCACAAGACATGGTTGGGAGAAATGAGCTAGGTCCTGGTGCTCCTTGCTCTGTTGCGCTACCCTATTTATTTTTATTTATTTTGATAAAAATGGGGTTTTTGGCTCCCAAGTGGTACAAAAAATCGAAAAATCGAGAAAAAAATCCTCCCGTCACTATCGCAAGACATCTTCTTTAACGAATGCATTTTGATTTTCTTGTAGCTGTGTAGCTGTAGCTGTAGCTGTAGTACGCCACACAGTCAAAGTCGAAAGTAAGCAAATGCATCTTTAAAATATACCTTTTTTCGGCCGAATAAACTCCCTCCCTTAAATGGTTTTTAAATAAAGATCAAAATTTAGAAGAAAAAAAGAAATGAATAACCAGGGGGTCAATTCCCGATCTGTGAAGCTGTGAAGTGAAAAAAAATATATTATTTCAGTTTTCATACAGTTTTTTCATTTTATCACTTCACAAATCCATTCTAAGCGATTCCGGATCTAAAAAGTACTAAAATGTTCTAAATGATAAATTCTGACAGTTTTCTCTCATTTTCTCTCTCATTTAAATTGGATTCCAATTGGATTTTTCATCATTTGAGTTTTGCGGCCATTTTTCATAATTGAATTTTTCACCGACTCATACGGCAATGAAAAGTAATTTATCATATGAAAAAAAAATTGACATTTGAGGTTGGATTTTCACTAATGGAGAATCGAATTTTCGGTGAAGCTGTGATAAATGTTTTCACTTCACAGCTTCACAGATCGGGAATGGACCCCCAGTGCTCTTAAACTATTAAGAGTCAAACACAAAAAAACCGAACGAAAAACCTATCTTTGCTTTTGAGAAATTTAAAGACCAAAAATACTTTCCAACGGAGTTTTAGGGGTTTTTTGCAAATTGGGCTGTATTCTCTGAGCAAAAATGGGTTTTCTGGAGGAAAGTAAGTTTGGTCTTTTTAAATTGAATGTAACACAAAATAAGGGACACCCTGTAGATAATAATTTAAAAAAAATATAAATTGCAAATAAATTAAAACAAAACAAAAACACATTAACTAAAATTCATGCCACGATGAAATGCGCGTTCTCGATTAGCGATGTTTGAAAAAAATTTAAAAAAAAAACACATAAGAGCGGAAAAACAGCAACTGATATAGAGAGATAACTTAAAGAACATATTCTACAATACGATATTCTAGATCCATCTAGAGCAGAAAAAAATAAGCTTTTTGGTGTTTATTGACAATTTTTCTGCTCCGAGCAAGAACTTTTTTTTTGTGTTTAATGATCTGCTCTAGATCACTTTAGATCAGCATTTTCTGCACTTGCTTTTGAGTCAAAGCAGATTCGAGAAAAGTGTCAAAGTCAGTTGACATTTGCTTCAATTTTTTTGTTTATATTTTGCGTTTTGCAATCTATTTGAAACCAAATCTAGCTTAAAATCATTTGAATTAACATCGCATGTAAGTTTAGTTTTGTTTCCAATGTTTCCGAATATAGATTTTTACTATAATAGGATACCAAATATATTTTTGGTCAAAAAATGATTGTTGTTTTTTTTTTACTGACTTTTCGCATCAGCTGACTCTGCTCTAAGCTGCCTGACATTTTTCATGTTTCTTGCTCTCCTCTGAGCAGCGCTGCTCTGCTTTTTTTTCACTAAACACACTTGATGAAAGTTTGCACAAGGCAATTGAATTATATTTTAATTAACCCGGGGGCTACACAGTCAAGATATGGTAAGCCATTTACAATACATTCGAACTTTCTTACATACACACCCAAACTTTTCGAAATTGAAACCCAACTGGTATGGAATATTGAAAGCCACCCGAGAGGCAGTTTCAGTAGCCATGAAATTGACAGCTTCGTCAAATACCCTCAAAAAGAGAAAAGAGTGCCTGGAAATAGACTTTGAATTTCAAATTTCTTGTGGGTGCCATTTTGAAAATATATAATGGCATGTGGATTGAAAGCCATTTGCCTGGCAAGTTGTAAGTCGCCTACGTCACAGCCGAAACACGAACAGGAATTTGACATAGTGTATGTGTAGGCTGATGGCTTACCATATCTTGATCGTGTAGCTGCAGGGTTAAAGAAACTTAACTTTAATGTTATTTTTCTATGCGAGTATTAATTAAATCTATTGTTAACGGGGATTTTAATGACTATCGCTCAGAGTAGACGCAGGCTTAAATCATAATTAATTAATAATAATTTTATAACTGAGTCTTTCAAGATATTCACAAATACACAAACATTTAAAGCTAGAATCTATTACTACATATCTAAATTTAAAAATAAAAGCAAGCGAAAAAGCATTTTAAATGATGTAGCCGATTAACTTGCAGTAACAAAAAATCACAGTTACTAGTATTTTAGATTGTATAAATGTTGATTATTTTTATTGCTTTTACACTTTCTCAATTTGAATTATTTTCTTTTTGATGTTATATGATTTTTTTTGAGCTTTTATACAAACTGTTACAGCTGGATCTAATCTGCAACTTCTACTGTAATATTGTATTATTCGTTCCATTTCCGAGTTTCGGCTGTTTCTTTCCCAATTTCACTTCCAATGTTGAACAAAAGAAAAACGTTTCGCAAAATACTCGTTTTCTCTTTCTATAAGAAAAGTCTGCGTGTGTGTTATTCTACACTGTGGTGCAATTTGCGTTTATTATTTTTCGTTGATTCTTGTGTATAGTATAAGTTGAATGTGATTCTTTTCCTTTTGGAGTACTCTAATCAATTTATGTGTTACGTTTCTCTATTTCTACAAACTAAATTCAATTTAACAAAAATAAAAATATTTATCTTCCGCCGCGATAACTGAGTGTTTTTAGGTAAGTAAATATTGAAAAACGACGAAATTTTTTGATTAAACTCCAGAAGAAAGATTCCGCAAAACCGGTGAATCATTTCACACATATTTTTTATGGGCTTTTTACTGGTTGTTCATATCGCTCTCGTTTCACCACGTTAGCCTTGTCCCCGAACACCAAAATACACGCCATTTGGGATGTTATACCTTCTTAGAATTTCCTTTTGGTTGTAATCTGCTGCTATCAATTTGGAAATAAAAGGGCTGGTTTATGATTTCTCTGTGAAACATGTATTCTAAATGGCTAGCGGCAGTTTCTTTTTTTTTATCACAGTTCCAAAAATTTACTTAAGCGGTATGAGTATGACAGACTACCTACATGAACAGCAAGGTGATGTTTTCCCCGACAGCGCCTTCTACGGCACACACTTGTGATAACAAAGTTCTTGAAAGTTTATCTTATGTTTAAATAAAAAAAAATCGTTTTTTCGACGATAGAATTAACAAAAAAAAATTAAGAAATAATTATAATTGTGTGCGAAAAGCTTTAGGCAGCCGTCCGATGCTGGACGACAATCGAATTGATTGGGTGTGGTTGCTATGGTGTGGCTCTGTGCATTTTAATTTTAAGGTTGTTACCTATCATAATTTGTAAGGCCTGCTGTCCTTTCGTAAATGATATGAGTAATTATTGTGCTTGCTTAATTATTGTAGCAACAGTATATTGATTGAGAATGTCGTCAAATGACCAATCTGATCCTGCCGCTCTTCACGATGAAGTGGAACACGATGGAAACTACCAGCCACCACCGGAAAAGACTATTGAAGAAATAATGGCCGCCGACCAAGAGGACGAAAGTCTTCGAAGATACAAAGAAGCACTACTAGGAGAAGCACAGAGTGAAAAAATTGTCGTAGGTAAGAATAAGAAAACAGGGCTTTGGAGGGCTTTTTATTATATTCATTGTTCAAATCCTTTTTTCTTTATCAATAATTCTCAGACACAAATGATCCACGAAAAGTGATTGTTAAAAAGTTATGCCTTTGTGTTGATGGACGTGATGACATGGAATTGGATTTAACTGGTGACTTAACGCAATTAAAGAATCAGGTAATTACATAATGTAGTTTGCAATTATGCCTGTTTTTATATACCTACACTACAAATTCAATAACAAATGTGATTTTGTTTTCCTTTTATTTCCATTTTCTCATCGCTATTTTCACCTTGGGGTCTTCTTGGTCGACACCGACGATGATAATCCGTCACATGTGCGGTTGTCTAGGTCTTTGTTATTAAGGAAGGTGTTCACTACAAGGTGCGAATTGATTTTATAGTTCAAAGAGAAATTGTCCATGGCCTTAAATACGTACAAAAGACTTATAGGTTGGGAGTCCCAGGTAATTGCTATTGAAATATATAATTTTTCAATTTAAAAAAAATTAACTACTTATACTGAATTTTAAAAATGTTGATTATTATATAAACAAGAAGCAAAGCTTTTAAAACAAGTTTTAAAAATTTACGAACTTGTGTTGAAGTATAGTTTTCTTATTTGAAGGGTAACCCCTTATGTTTCAGAGCTTCAAATTTTTGTTGCGAAACAGAAACATCTTCTTTGTTTTAAATTTTGAAAGCACACTTTTCTTTTTTCGTTCATTATTTATTTAAACTATAATCACTGTAATGAATATGAATGGTGAATGATTTCAAAGGGATCTGCTTCCAACTAGGGATCCTCCCGTTCGGTACGCCAAAGAAGACAGTAGAATATGCCAGTAAGGATTCGTATGTGAACACTTATCATGGCTCATCCGTTTAGTAAATTCTTTGCAATGATCAGGTTGCTTAAAGTTTGCTCTACAACAGATAAAATATGTCCTTCATTTGGTTGTCGTTTCTTTTGGGACTTGTGATTTTGTTCTGCTATATTTTTAACTTTTTACTTTTTGCTTGATCACGATGGCTTCAGAGCAACAAAAGCAGTAAACACTAAAAAAAATCTTATTTTAAAAAATAATGATGGTGTTTTTTAACTCCACTTTGCTAACTCTAAAAATATGAGTCAATATCAATCAACACCTTTCTCAAGACTGATTCCCGAAAAAAATTAAGTAAAAAATGCATGTGGTTTTAAAAATCTTTCGAATTTCAGACCATTGTCAGCTAGGTTTAGAAAATATTACACTTTCGTGTGTTTTTAGCACAGCACGCGGTTAATCAAAATACTACCTAGTTATTTATATAAAGAATTTAAGAAGTACTTCGTGAAATGAAAATATCTCGTCCGTATTTATATTATACCAGCCTTAAGCCTTAAAGCATAACCCATGTTCATTTGAATGTAGTCAGAGTCACAATAAAACATTATTGTCTCAGTTATTCCAAAGTTAAAAGTCCAAAAAACCTAACCTGGCAGAGCAGTTATTTGACTGAAATTGAAATCAGTACATCAAAAACCTTCAGAAATGTGCAATCTAATTAAAATTATTTTGTAAGACTTAAAATGTGCTTTCGAATGACCGCATCTAACAAAAAAACTTCAGTTCTTTAATTAGTTATGACAAATTGTGAAACAAAATTTTAATTCAGCGGGCCAAAATTCTTGAATAAGTTGGTTTTAGTTCAGAATTGTTATTGAACAATTATTGCTTTTGGTAAAATGACGGTTATAATCTGGAACCAAACGTTTTTTTTAATATCCCAACAGATCAAACAAGTTCAAAAAATCGTTTTGAATAGAACCTCAGCGCCCCCTAAAATTACGCTTCAATTATTTGTAGTTGACTTTAGCTCCACAATTTCGCTTAGTATTATTTTGTCAAACAAAAATAAAATAAACTGTTTATTCTTATTTGCTTACTCCGTTTTCACATCGGAAAAATAGCTATTGGTAAGATTTCAGCATTTTCTTATTTTTCTCACTGCACAACAACATAAACAGCTTCACGATTTTTGAGTACAATTATAATACAAGAACATAGAATTTATACATATACTTATACACATATTTAAAGTCCAAATTTACAAAAACAAAATAATTTTTATTTCTTAGTGGACAAAATGACACACATGGTTGGATCCTATCCACCTAAAAAGGACATTCAATTCTACCTCACACCTTCTGAGGAAGCACCATCGGGATTGATGGCGAGAGGAACATATTCTGTCTCGTCACTGTTTACGGATGATGACAAAAATGTCCACCTTAAATGGGGTTGGACATTCGAAATAAAAAAAGACTGGGAATAAACCACTTTTGGGAACAGTGAGCAGCAACTGAAATCTTCCTAATTAACAACATCAACAAAAAAAAAATAACAAAAAACAAAAAACAACATTGTATAACAATAATATTCTTATATATAAAAATATGAAACAACATGAAGAAGAGCGTTTACATGTTTATATTATATACATTACATGTGTGTGTATATGTATAGAATTTACTAAAAAAAAGTATTTACAAAGCAATTATGTATCTTAAACATATAGGTAAACTAATATCCCTCATCGACCATCAGATTTATTAAATTTATCATTGATATTGAAGAAGAAAAAAATTAGATTTTGTTTTGAATGATATTTTGTATTATTATTGAATAGAGAAACTAATAAAAGATGTATAAGAAAATAATACAAACACAAGT
Organism: Melanostoma mellinum; assembly: GCA_914767635.1. Classification (NCBI taxonomy): domain Eukaryota; kingdom Metazoa; phylum Arthropoda; class Insecta; order Diptera; family Syrphidae; genus Melanostoma; species Melanostoma mellinum. The sequence goes on along the minus strand of OU612058.1, from coordinate 263,992,245 downwards.
TTAATAGCATATTTGTGGTGTTTTGTCCAATAAACAACAAAAATGTAATCAAATAACCAAACATAACGTTTAAATAATTACTATTTAAGTCTGAAAAATGGTAGTAACAATGATGAACTTATACTTTATACACAAAACACAATAAAACTGCATTTGATTTAAATATTTTAATGTTTAAATTATAAGACATCAAATTTCAGCTGAACTAATGGATCAATAAATTGTTTATCATAAATTCAAACATTTCTTTTGAAAACTCACTGTGAGAACCATTTTTGGTTTTATTTAAGTAAGTATTCATTACAGTGTATTCTTTCCACATTTTCTGAAAGGATTGCGCAGTATCATATTTCTATTTATAATCTGAGACAACTGTTTCAATAAACCAAAATTTAAACTATGTCAAATATTAATTATGTGCCTTTTTCATACATACAATTATGAAGGTACAAAAATTGGTGACAAAAAAATTGATTAGTCATGAAACGAAAAGAGATACTTTCCTGTTCGTGGGACCGTAGCGAGATGATAGATTTTATTATGTTTTAAGAGTCTAGAGATAGTTTATATCTATAGAAGCCAGAAGCTTAGGGTTTTTATATGAAATCATACCAAAAACGATGTATGTGAATAACACAAACTTCCATTTCCTAAATGAAAATTGACATTATAAACAACGCAATACTCACAGATCAATAGTTAAAAAAAAAAAAATGAAAAGAAAAATTAAAGAATTGTTTACATTACTGATTCTTTTTGTATCTTATTCAAAGTAACAAAAAAAAACTGAGGACTGCTTGCTTCATAATTTACGTTGGGCATAATAGTGGATAGGTCCCTAGGAGATCTGTAACTTCAAAAATTTAACAATCGCAAGTAAATATTTAATTGAAGAAAGAAAGGAAGAAACATGAGTACATCCTAAAAACTAAATGAATTGAGTTTGATATCTGGTATCTGTTCAGACGAACTAAAATTCGACGATTCAGTTCCTCTTCCAGTCCTTTAGAATCGAGATCACTGCAGCGTGTTGATAGAGATAAGCCAGACTTTGTCTTGGTTGAGAGAAAATATGATATTTAAAAAGAATATTCATGGTTATTTTGACATTCTGATTCGATAGAAAGTTAGTCGAATGCGAAAGAAGTTCATTTTAAAACTCGAAAGATTCGATAGTTTTCATGTTAACATTCGAACCGTTCGACTCTCAAAATACACTTCTTTCGAATTCGACTAACTTTCTATCGAATTAGAAAGTCAAAATAAGGACGACTGCCGCAAGGCTGTAAGATTAAGAGGAGGACACCATTTTATCACTTCTTTAACTGAAAGACGTTTGCACTTGAGTTTTTACTTCTTTGATGACCTTAGTCATCGTACTCACATCGGCGACAAGACAATTCAAAACAAAGACAAAGGGCAATTTACACTAGATCGCAAAAGATCGTTTCTTCTAATGGTTGATACCTGAAATTTTATTGATAAAGAAACAAAGTTGATCAAACATCGTTTAGAATTTCGTTATTTTTGCCCAGAACAAAAATCTAAAACTGTTAATATCTAACTTACTTTCATTACAAATTTAAAACAATTGCTTGAATTCGTATAGTACCTTACCTACTACTATTTGCATTTGGACAGTGATGTTTGTTGTTAATCAAATATAATCATACTTTTCTTATTTTCACAATACTAAAATGTTACTCAAGAATATTAGTTCCAAAAATAACGAAACCTAAAATATTAAAAAAAAAAAAACAAACCGAAACCATTTTCTGGAAACTTGGACGTGTATTAGGAATACCTAGAAAAAGATTTTAACTTAATAATCGGTAGTAAAATTATAGAGGTAAGATGTGGCTCCCGGTATACAGACACACACTTAGACCACACAGAGGGTTCATTGTGATGCCACTGAGACCAGTGCCCCTGTTCTGTAACTATCGCATCGATAAAAGCAGGCGATAAACGGTGGAAAATGGACCGAAATCCTATTAAATTCATAGAATTTCGTTCCATTTTCCACCGTTTATCGCCAAGGCGATAGTTACAGAACAGGGGCACAGAAGGCTGATCACCCTCTGGTCCCTATCTAGGTGATTAAAGAGTTGAAACACCCTCTAATCGAACCTGGACTAACGAGTTGATCACCAGTTGATCAAACCTTCCAGAACTTCGTTCGAAAAGGGAGAGATTTTTAGGGTCTTTATCTTTATTATTTTAAATCGCTGGTGTCGTCGAAAAAGTAGATAAGCACCTAGGTGAGCTTTCCGTCTGTTAGCAAGTGCAGGACATGAACAAAGGAGATTTTGGATTGTCTCCTCTTCCTCCTCGTCCATGCAGCTTATACAGAAGTCATTTGAGTAGACACCAAGTCTTTTGGCGTGTCTATCTATCAGGCAGTGTCAAATATTATATTGAGAGCCCCTGACAAAAATTCAATGTCTTCTCAAATTGTTTCTTTTTTTCTATGTATGTTTGAATTATTGTTGGTTTTATTTTGGAAGCCAGCACTTCTTACTCTCTTACGAGTTGTTTTTTTACTTTTTCATTCATTCTCCCGGATATCCTGGAAATATGAAGATAATTTCCGCCTTTCGCGAGGAATTGGCAATTCCTCCGTTAGTATATTCACTGCCATGAAAAGTGCAGAGGTGTACATGTAGGCTGGAATATTTATTCTTGACAGTTAGTATTTTGATTAGTTAAGTATAGGTACATATGAATTTTTTTGTACTTAAACGGTTGAAGCACAAGGTAACTGTACTCAAGTAGTATTTCAGTTTTAGTTATTCCTCATAAGACTGTGTGTTTGCGGTGCCAATTGAACATCTTATCTAATTTTTTCTTTGCGACCAAATGAACTCCAAGAGTTTAACACTTACACATTATTAATATTTTTGACAAAAATATTAAAAAGCAGAGTTCAACTCAAAGGTGAAAAGCATTTTTTTCAGCGTATTTTTTAGAATATTTTATTTTATACAAAAAAGTATGTAAGCATCAACCCGATCTATTTTTCTCACATCAAAAACGAATGAACTTGCAAATTTTCTTTTTATTAATCTAAAAAATTAAGATTTCAAGGTAATGCTTTCATTTGTATCGGCCTCATTAAAGCTTATACCAGGGTAATAACTCTTCTGTAATAAAGTTTGTTTACAACATAGAAACAAAAAAACAATCTCGCTGTTAGGTAGCATTTACCATTAGTTTAATGTGGAAGGAAAAAAGAAAAACAAAATGCTTTCTATATACTATTAGTAGATGAGATACAAAGATAGAGATACTTTATTTAAACTCAACAAATACAAAACAATTTACCACAAACAATACACTTTCGATTGGTGTTTATTTGGGTTCGATTTAGTTTGTTTACAAAATAAAAAAACAACCATAAGTGTGCTTCTACAGCTCTAAGAAAAATTAGGAGTATGAATAAGTCGCATGTTTCAGTTTTTGTCAAGCCAAATTTTTGATTCTAAATCATAATTTTAGGTCCACATAGTTTTCTCGGTCGACAAAGAAATTGAAGTTGTGGTTTGAACATTTTTATTGCCATTTCAAATCTATCGAATTGTTGAAACCACAGCTCCAATAACGATTTTGTTCTTGAGTTTTGATTGATGAAGCAAAACAAGACTTCTGATAAAATAACTTGCGCTCAAATACGTGAAACAGAAATTATTCGAACGATGAATCGACGGAAAACAAATCTTAAGAAAAGATCTAAGGCTCTGTTTTAGTTAAATTCAGCACAATTTATAAAAAAAGGATAAATAAATGTAAATTGAATTTATTTATCTACAAGACTTAAACGTTAAATTTTACAACTTTAATTTTTCTATTTCTTTCACCGAGTTGAGGATGGATCATAGTCCCGAAACGTGAAAAAGAAAAACTAAAGTTTATGTAATAAAAAAAATCAAATGTTAATGTAAGGTTTATGTATTAAATAAATAAAAAAAATTTTATTTTAGTTCATTTACATGTCCCTTTTTTTAAACATTTGTCGTTGGTTTGAAAGAAACTTTCATCGAACTTTATTAAGTTCTCAAACCTTTTCTATCTCCTTCCAAATACAAAACACATTTGGAAAAATAAGTTTTATTGATTTCCCAATAAAACGATCGTTTTCAAAAACCCCGGCAGATTAACCAGTGATTCAGTAGACAATAAAGCTCTCTGGCATCGACCGGAAATGGGTGTTAAAAAAAAAAACAAAGTAATGGGATTCCAGAAATATGTCCAAAAAATGTATAGAAATTCATACCTCCCCTTGCCCTGAATATCATTGTCAATCTTGTATGTAGCCAATCTTCAGCCTCTTCACACCCTCCAAGCAAAGCGGACATCGCACTTGTTAAATCGACTTGCTTTCGATTTTCAATACAATTGTTGTTAGTGTTGTCTGTTGTACGAGATCCACAATATCATCAATCTGTCAGCAAGATCACCGATCAGAGCACCGACGTTTTCCTCTCTTTTTCAGTGCTGTTTTAGATATCGCTTTGGATGGTTGGTCGAAATCCAACATTTTTGCATCCCTGTTTGTGTCTTTGTTATGTATTTTATTTTCCTTCTGTGTGTTAAGTGAAAGATTAAATTTGCACATGTTAACGTGCTGTTTAGAAATATGTACAAAATATTTATTTAATAGTTCAATCATAAATACCGACGATATACGCTTAATTACAGATTCCATAGTTTTTTTAACCTAATTTTCGTGTTGTGTGAATATGTGGAAGTGTTATAGAAAGAGCCATTTGTACAAACCGCCAGACATAAATAGATAAACAGAAAATCATCACAGTTGTTGCTGTCGGCTTCGCAATAAGGAAAGAAATATTAAATTAAATATGGTTTATCAGTTTATGGGAAAAGAATATTAGGTAAGTCGTCAAATTAATGTTTGGTGCTTAACCAGGTGGGAAAAAATCTCAGAAAAAAAAAAAATTATTTTCAGTTGTTTCCCATGTATGTCATGCTTTGGTGGACATATGGAAACACACATATAGCGAGCAATTCCAAGTAATACTCTCTAACTTGCAGCATTTTCTTTTTTTTTTATTCTCTTCTTTTGATTGTGGTGGATTTCACAGCTGTGCGATAGCATCCACCTCAGAAATGTCAAAATGTTGTACCCCTATGTACACTACACTTGCCGTTGCCGGTGAAAGAAGCCTTTAATCGAAAGGCAATGTTCGTTGGTTAGTAACTGTTAGTGTTAATAGATTAAATTATTAAAACTCATAAAATCAAAACAAACTGTCTAGATAAATAAAAATGAAATTTTCATATTTTTATGTTAAGTGGAAAGTTTGTTTATAGGGTTATATTTTATGTTTTGCGGTAAAATAAACTATAATCTAAAAGTTGTCCATGAAATTTTTTCAAAGCAAGTAGGAATCAAACCAAAAATATAATCACAGACTTCTGTTTCTTTGTTTCTTACGATATAAACAACAGAAAAATACCTACAGCTAATGGCTGGGTTAAAAAATTCTTCGATATCAAAACATAAGAATTACCTAGTTAATTGTTAATGTCTGCACTTAGTCCGGTTTTTTATTTTGCAGCACTTACGGAGAATATTATGAAAAAATGTTGAAAATAATTACTTTGGAAACTAACAAAAATATATTGGGGTAGCACGAGTTTAATTTTGTTTATATTATGTCGATTTCTCTAGAACCATTTGGTATCGACTGCAGTCGCTACTAAATTCGAATTTGCTTTGGGTAGTTAGAAAATTAAAAAAGGACCTAGTTTTTTTATACATGTATGTGTGTGTAACTGACAGATGAAAAAAAAAACAAGCATCAAAGAACACGAAAATTTAGATCATGTTTTTAGACATACAATTTTTTTATTTTTTTCATCAAATGTTTTCTCAATTTTCAAAAAACGCCAAATAGTCTTGCTTCCTATTTTTTTCACGGACTAAAATTTTGTTTTGACATTTTCCTTTTGTCAAAATTGTTGTGTGTGTGAAATCCGTTTCAAAAAAAAAGAGAAGGACTGAAGTCTAAATGATTTCGATTACAGTTTCGGAAATTTTAAGTTTTCTCAAAAGCCAGAAGATGTAAATGCAGCATATACACTGTTCAAATGCTTGTCAAGCATGTAAGAGTGTTTTAGTGAAAATAACTCACGAATACATTGTGCGTATGTTAAAAAAAAAAACAAATCGTTTTGATTTTTGTTCAATCAGGCTTCAATCATTGAAGAGTGTATATTCATCATTGAATGCTTGATTTCGTAAGAACACCGTGAAGCGAACATTCATCGTCATCGTCATCGAGCGCGAAGTTTAATGGAGATAAAAACAACAATAACAACAATGATTGAAGACTAAAGCTTGAAATTTGTATATCGAAAGTCAAATAGTATTTACTAATTTGAACAGCGTTCGTATACGCCGCATAAAACGCAGCGAACTTCCACATATACATAATTATGTCAAATCATAAAAATTCTAAACATTTTTACAATGAGGAACTTAATTTAAATTAAATAAAGATGGGACGTTTAACGATGGGACGTTTCCTGAAGCTCTAAACTGTATTTTGAATATTTTACTTCAATAAAGCAAATGATAAATTAAAATAAATGATAAATAAAATAATAAATAAAATTAAATAAATGAGAAAATTAAATAAAAAAAAAAATACATAAAAGAAAAAAAAAATATTTTTTTTAGTTAACTGACACAAGCTACATTTGAATAACTGCAGCCATGTTAATAAAAAATGCTTATTGCACTCTTATTCTACAAACTCACTAAGCCACAGAATAAGAGTTAGTCCATGGGTTAAATTTCTCATTAATAAAAATAAATTGTTCCCGGAATAGTAGTCACGTTTACCTGAAATTTCCTTTTGGGAAATTTATTCTTGCTGCTTATTGACAAGCAACTTAAAATATTTCTGGAGAAACAAATTTCAAGTGTATGGTTTTTATATCTCGTGGTAATGCCATCATTAATGTAAAATAGCGTTTTGGCCGGTTAAATTGCACGGAGCAATGCAATGCAAAAGCAATGCAAAACCCAATCATGCTCATATTTTGTTTTAAATAAACAAACTAAAGTATTTGTCGAGGAGTGGAAAAAGTAAGCCAATAACACTGAAGAAGTCCTATTTGCGTTCAATGGACTTCAATTAGGATAGCTTCTGCAAAGTGATATTCCTCAACCGGGAAAAAGCTTCCAGTGGATCGAAGAAAAGAAAGTGTTCGGATAGTACGGCCTCAAGATCGACAACTATTGGAGTTATTTGGCAAATAACCAAACAACAAACAAAAATCGAAAACTGTACCTCTTGTGTGTTTAGTTTAGTAAATAAACCAAAATTCGTTGTTTTTACAATTCTTACTTTTTACTAGTTTAGTAGTCTTTAAGAAAAACTTTTTATTTTTTGTGACCACTATTACTCCTGCAATCACGATTGCGTTCGAATTTTCGTCTCTTTGGCCGCACGTAGGTATGGAAGAGTATGCTAGAGTAGGGAAATCCAGGTGCCTCGGCGATGTTCTTGTTAGGAGTACGACCAATACTCATACCCTGCTACAACAAGGTCTTCTTGCTTGTTGGCGATTTGAGGGCCAATATATCGAAAGAGATAACTGGGCTCAGTTTGATGAACTTTGCGATCGTATTTATGACAAACACCGATTCCCTGAGACGAAAAATCAAATCAAAAATACATTTAATAAAACACTTTCAAATGTAATCGGGAAATATATTTGATTTACCTTAATTGAAGATGTCACTGAATTCCCAGAAAATAAATAAAAATAGAGAACCACCAAAGTCATTAATTAGGCACATTTTAGCTCAAAAATTTCTTTCATTTTGTATTTTGATACAATTCTTGGTTATTCCTTCGCTTAACCACCCTCATCGGTGGAATAACTTAGTAGACGTCAGTTAACAAAAAATTGCCTTTATCAAAAGCAATTTCAACTTAGTCCATGGAATAAGGCTTAACTCTTCGCTACTCCGCGTTTATTAATACGGCTGCTGGAGTATCATCGACACAAAACGCGTTATGCTCAAAAATACACCGCTCTCAAAATGCTGCGTACAGTTCTCAAGTTACAAGAACAAGTATATTTTTATATAAAATAATGGAACTCGCGATAGAAATGTTTTGCTTAATTTTGCTTCTTTCACCTTGTTTTGGGGATCGTATACTTTCTTCAATTTTTTCCCAACTTGACAAAGGCAAATTTCCCTTCCCAAAGAGGAATATTGCTAAAGTCATATAACACTGTTAGAAACTTTTGTTTGCTCTCGTATGTAACTGTAGTAGAATAGGTAGGTAGCCCAATAAACATTTTCCAAGCTAGCGGCAGTTACTTCCACTTTATCAACACGAAAGGTGGCTCGACGGTTTTCTGTGGTTTCTCTTGGACGTGTCATTACTTTTTTGTGTACTGTTAACCATACCATAAAAATAATACCAATCTCTTATTTTCATTTTTTTTTGTTTTGTTCAATGCCAACGACAATTGTATGTGGAAAAGTGCACGGCCGCATTCGCCCTCACCGTTGTTCACCAACATAAATAAATTTATAACCAAAGTGATGTTAAAAAAATGAAAGCTTAACTAATGTGCTATTTTGAGGGAGAAAATATTGGTTAAAAATAAAATAAAAAAAAAATTAAACACATCACACGAGAAAAAAACACATCGAGAGGAAAAGTTTAAAGCAGCAAGGCTGGCACCAAAAGAAACACCCATACTAAAATATTAAATGGATTCAGCTAGACTTGTTTTGATCCGGAAATACCGGTTGAGTTGAAACTCACTAGGAATATGTGTAAGCCTTTAATTTAGCCTTTGAGATTGCTAAAAAAAATGTTTGTATTTATACATATGTGTATATATATATATTTATTCACATAACGTAATAGCTTAGACTAATCAATTTATCAATTGCAAATTACAAGGCACAAATTAGGTAGACGTTTGTGTGACAAACTTTGTAAAAAGGAAGGAGCCTTTATTTGTTGCCGAGGGTGGGTGGGTGGTTTGCAAAGCTGAGGGTGTATGGCAAACAGACAAGCAACATCTACAGGCAAAGTGAGAGTGAGAGTTCAGAAAAACCTACCCCGGATATTATTTTTCAATTCAGGGCAAGGTAATACTATCCGGGAAAAATAATTTTTAAGGGTGGCACTTGGCACATTTACGTGTATATAAACGTTAACTAATCCGCAGGATTTTCTAATTGGACCGAGATTACCTGTTCATTGTGGTGGATAGGAGAAGAGTAACTTAAAATGCAAATAATATTGATTTTTTTCGTCGACTTTATTTTATCGTTGTCCTATTTTTTAGCTTAATTGACGGTTTACACGCTTCGCGATTCTTTTCCGATAGGCACAACATTCACACTATATTCGCTACTTATATGTTGTGTACGGCAGAGTACTGCCTTTACAAATTGTTTGCATTGTTTATGTAATATTTGACCTATTTCGACGGTAGTGTGAACTGTGATTATGATTATACATCCTTATGCATACAAATCCAGTAAATCGTTTTTAAGAACGATATAAAAGTAATTGCGGGTGCACTGACCCTAAGGGTGTTAGGTATTTTGTCTTCATTTATTTCCAAAAATTTTTGCTTGTTTCTTTTATAGAAGGTTTATTTTGAGTCTGTGCAGGCATTCGGGCAATCAAGTTATAAGGGTTCACTGAACTTGAATGTAATCACTTAAAGTTCACATCAATTCAGTTTGGATAACCCCATTTAGCTTTATTTGAACCCAATACATTTTAGGGCGCTGTAGAAAGAAAAGGATATTACGTGGGTGGATGGTTATTGAAAATATATAGGTATTACTTTTGTCAACACATGATGTATTTATTTTTCTCATTAAATCTGAGACAGCTGATTCAAGTAACTTGTCAACATGCAAGGCATGAGACTTATATAAGATGTAGTTTGTATTTGATTTATTACTTTTGTTTGCAAAAAGGAGATGTGGGTATTTCCTTTCAATTTCAGGCCTATTGTTATGAGATTTCAGTCTTAACTAGCTTAAATAATAATCTGTGCCTCCTAACTTATTCGTCTCTAGTTTTTTGTGCTTTTTTTCGGTAGTTTGTAAATTAAGATTTTTTATGTATTTACAGAGTAATCAATCAAAAACTCTCAACAAACTAAAGTAAATAATGTCAAATACAAAAACAGAAAATTACAAAACAATTTTCTCAACCAATCAATTGGCAAATCTTTTTTGTAAAGAACCTGAATTTGTTTCTCTTTTTTAACAACCATAACAAATATTAAGTGTCTAATAGCGTCAGGGCTGAAATTGAACTATTCAAATGAATATAATAGAAAAATAATATACGTTCCAACGCGAGTGCAAACAAACAAACATGATGAAGTAGACAGCCTTTTGTGGGATTTTTTTTTTCTTCTCTTGTGAAAGTCATGTGCTTTTTTTTTTTTTAATAAAACAAAACAAAATGTACTTCCACAGCTGTATTAGATCATTTGTGTGTTCCTGTTTTACGTCAAAAGAAAAAAGAAATAGGGCTTCTCTGCCGAAGTGCCGACAATACTCAACTTTGGTTTATACATAAATCGAATCCTATAGGATAAATAAATAACAGACAGTATCAACATTTTCGCCAATAACTTATCAGATTGCAAAGTCGGCTTTTCCTTCGAACGGGGGGTCATTTCAAATTACCTACTTCAGCCAGAATACATGAAGCAGTGCCTTATTGTGAATGATGTATGTAGTGTTGTTTTTGCAACAGCATATGGCTAATTTTTCAAAAGTAACTTGAGACTTCAAAAATGTTTATCCTGTGGTAAATCCTTCGTCTGACTTTTACAGTTCAAGAGTTGAAAGTTTTGTAAGGTAATCGGCTGAGCAAAATTAACAAGTTTCCTTTCCATCACAAAGTGGAGAAAAAAAGCAAAAATTAATTAGAATGGAATAAATACAATTCCAAAAGAAAGATATTTTTGTTGTTTCATATTTTTATATTTTGTTATTACACTAACAATTTACTAATTTTTTTTTTAAATATATAATTCAAATTGAAGTAAACAAAAGTTTAAAATTTCAGAAAAAATTAACATGGATAAAAGTATAAATACTAATTGCAATTTAGGTTAGGTTAGGTTAAGGTGGCTGACTGGGAAACGAACGACGCAGTCAGACCAATAATAATAGGTCGATTGCGATACCACAAGAAATTTGAGGAATTGCCTCTTATTTAAACTATTTTGAGCGTTCTATCAAGCGATGAAGACTGATGGCACTTTCCATTGGACGAAAAGAATCGTCCAGGAGCGTCCAGAAGCATTCTCAAACCGTTCCATTGGTGCAAAAAGATCGCTTCTCATGATTCTGAGGAGTGACAGCCGCTTCTCGATTTGAAGTAGAATCGACTCAAGAAGCACTAACACATGTTACTCAAATGTCAAAAAAAAAATATTCCACAGGAAATGTTTTTTATGTGCTGTTGGTGTTTCACTCACACAAAGCCAACACGTTAAGTTGAGCAAAAACAATTTTAGGTGTTCCATTGGTTTTTAAAATGAGTGCTTCCCCGAGTGAAACCAATGGAAAGCGCCATAAGAATGTGTACATTTCGAAAATCACTTGGATCGTCGAAAAAGTGTTCTCCAAAATTTTTTAATCTTTGAAAGGGCGCCGGAAAGCGCGGGGAAGATGCGGAACTGTTTTCTCTTCTTCCCCGTTCATTAATGCAGCTTCCACAGAAATCATTTGATGGAATATTGATCCTTTCAGCATGTATAACTGTAAGGCAGTGTTCGGTTAAAAAAGGCGACTACAGAGCAAATTGCAATCTGCTTAAGGTTAACAAGCTTTTATTGCGTTTTAGATCAAGGTTTGGCCTAATCTTTTTGATAGCCACATATGTAGATGGTGTGTTTATCCATCTAATAATAAAGGGCGATGTTTTTGCCATAAAATTCTTTTATCCAATTCAATTCAATTTTATTGAGACTTACAATCTTTTTTTTCTTATGAATATTTTTTTTTTTTAATATATAAAAAGAAGTGTACGGTTGGTTGTGATCGCATCACTTGAGAACGACTCGACCCAATGAAGCCAAATTGTGGTAGCTTCGGGGATGTTGGTAGATCTTTTATAAAAAAAATCCAGTGAGCAATACACTGTTGAAATGTTCTGTGTGTACTGCTCACTGGTTTCCAACAACAAAACCCAGGGGAACAGTTGAGACTAAACTGTCGAATGACAAAACCTCTCAGGAAGTGGTTTCTTCATCAAAAATTTGCAATATTAAAATCTTTCGTTTTAACGTATGTCAACTTGAGTTTAAATTTTTGTATTTCTTAAATTAAATGTAAGTCAAACAATAAGCCTTATTTGTAAAACATGTGTGTATATTAATAATAGAGTTTTTCTATTCATTACGATCAAAAGAGCCGATGAAAAACATTTTTAGTTTTCTTTTATCAACTACAATTCAACTTGGTCATTAAACATCATTCATTATGTATGTATGTTTGTTTGTTTATCCGGTATAGACTCCTACACCGCCTAACGGCATTCAATGAAATTTTTAGGCTAAATATAGTCTGGTCTAGGTATTGTTCCTGTAAAGGTTTGATCCCAATACTCCTACGCGAACGGGATTAGGAGGAAACTTAGAAGCTACGGGAAACGAAGGACGACACCGGGATCCTTAAAACTACGGAGTACGGACCCGTGCAACGCCGGGCGGCTCAGCTAGTATATTATTTACATAAGATTATCGACTTCATATAAATATGTCTCGCTACTCTAAATTATTGAACTTAGAAAGGCTAGTTTTTCAACCTTTAACAAATTTAAATTTTTGCTTTAACTTATTCATAAATGTTTGCTCCCGACATATGTAGGTGCAAACTTTTTATCTGAGAATGCATTTCCTGATATAAGCTGAAAAGGTGATTTAGTAAAAAAAAAAATCTGGATTCTTTGTTAATTTCTCTTCGCCCTGCTACTCCATGTGTTTTGCATGGAAACTGAATTTCGAACTTCGATCAGATTTTGAATTTGAAAAGCTCGATAATTTTTTGAGCAAAGTTTTCAAATTTCTCTGACAAAAATGAATATCTCTGAATTTTAAAATTTTTTTGGGTTTTTATTTTCTTATGTCGATTTCCTTTCACCTATTTGCAGTCGCTACTAAATTCAAATTTTCTTTTTTTTTACGCATTTAGGAAATTAAAAAAGTAGCAATTTTTTTATGAATGTGTGTGTGTCGAACTGACAAGCACCAAAGAACAAAACAATTACATTCATATTGTTAAGCACACAATTTTTATATTTTTTTCACCAAATGTTTTTACAATTAAATAAAATACAGTCCTCTGCTTACTTTTTTCATAGGCTGATGTTTTGTTTGAAGTTTCGATTTGTCAAAATTGTTTTGTGTGTGAAAATCAGTGTGCAAATCCGTCTCAAAAAAGAGATTGACTGCAGTCGATTTTTTTTTAAGCAACTCGACATTAGTTTGTATACATACACATACAAACTAATGTCGAGCTAAAGATTTATGCGAAGAACCAAACAAAAAAGATTTAGAGAGTCTTTGTATAACTAAAAGGTAATAGGGTTGGTTTTCACATCACTTAGTGTACCTGGGATCGACACAAAACTGTTTTTGAAAAAAAAAAACTTCGCGGACTGAGTTAAAAACTGTGTCTTTTTAAGCCCTGGGTTTACTTTATAACAGTGGACCCTATTTGGTGTCGGTTTTTATTACTAACAGCCACATCTAATGTAATCTAGCCCTGGGGTCACCCTAAAATCACCCTAAAATTTCCTTAGGTTTTTGTTGGGGCGAGTTTAGGCAACGAACAGGGCTGTCAAATAGCTTTTTCTTCTTCAAATGACTGGGATGTGAAGTGATTTCGCGGTTTAAGGTTTTTTAAGAACCTTCCAGATTGCTCATAGGGTTGCCAAACAAATCTACGTCAATCCAAATTTACTAAACTAATGTCACTTTCCATTGGACGAAAAGAACCGTCGAGGAGCGTCCAGAAGCATTCTCAAACAGTTCCATTGGTGCAAAAAGATCGTTTCTCATGATTCTGAGGAGTGACAGCCACTTCTCAATTTAAAGTGAGAATCCACTCAAGAGGCACTAATATGTTTCACTCACACAAAGACAATTACGTTAAACTGAATAGAAAAAATGTTGGGTGTTCCATTGGTTTTTAAAATGAGTGCTTCCCCGAGTGAAACAAATGGAAAGCTACATAATAATTCATAATATGTCATGGAAAGAAAGGGTTCAACTGAAATTTGCAATTTGGCAATTGGAAGCAGACAGGAACATTTGCCTTTTTTGATAAGCTGGACAAATGGTCTTTCCACCTGCTCGGAATAATCCGGACGGATAGCACAGATAGAAAAGCTTTTTCGGTGGCTTTATTAGCGTAGAAGAACACCACACCTTTTCATAATAACGGGATATCATCTAAATGAGCGGATTTATGTGTACTGAGATCTTTTAGGACTCTTGAACCATCTAGAATCAAAAAAATCAGTAACTGAACCTGATGTAATATCAGGTTTTTAAGAAATAAAGCATTTGTGGTTTGCCTTCCAATATATAAAGCCATACAGCTAATGTCCTCCAGGCACGACCGAGTTAAAGGCATGATAATTTCAAGGAGAGGCAAATACATAAAACTGACCCCTTACTTACTCTTGTAAGTTGCAGGTCTACAGTGACCGGTGCACTCAAAACGAAAATGATTTGTGTCATCGCTCAAAATCTCTCTTATCTCTTATCTTATCTTACCAATAGTCAAAGATTGGCCAAAGCGACCGCTCGCCAGTCAAAAACATGGCGGTGGCCATAAATATCATCGACAGGCTTTTTAAACGAAATAAAAATTCGTCGTTACCGTTTCATTCAATTTCATTAAGGCATGTTCACTGAAATATCAATCCTGCTTTTTAGTTTACTTAATCGCCTAATTAAAACAACTCAATTTTTCACATCACAATAAGGCGTACCTATCATCAAAAAAAAAAAAAAAACGTAAACGAGTTTAGGAAAAAGCGTCTCTTTAGAATTCCTTTCTTTTTTTCAGTGCCATGATCCTGTTGCGAATCTCCCACTTATTTCAACAAAAATATCAATAAAATAAATTTAGCACTCTCTCTGCTCTTTATTGCTATTGCTCCTTTTTTCTTTCAAAATTTATTTTAGTCTAATTTCGATCCTTGTTCTCATTATTTTACTGGTATTAGGTCTGTTCGTTGAACTTTCCCCAGGGTTGACCCAGGTTTTCTTGACAACCCTATGAGTTGTTGGGTTTTCGGGTCCTCAAAAAACGCTAAACCACAAAACACCACTCATCCCTGTCATTAAAAAAAAAAATACATGCCATTTGACAGCCCTCAAATCGCCACAGTAAAAAGCTTGGGCGAGTTGGGGGAAAACCTATGGCAAACCTATGGCTCAAAAAACACTCAATTTGACATTCAGAGCGAATTTAGGTTTCTCAAAAAACGCTTTGTGGTGACCCTAGGGCAACCCCAGGGCTTCAACGAACAAACCTAATGGTTAAGCTTTTAAAAAGTTACAGGTATTAAAATAATGAGGAACTGTTCCCAAAGGTCAAATAAAAATTTAGGCGCTGCAGAATTTGTGTATACACGGCTATTAGGTCTGTTCGTTGAACTTTCCCCAGGGTTGACCCAGGTTTTCTTGACAACCCTATGAGTTGTCAAAAAAATCTGGGTTTTCCACTCCTCAAAAAACGCTAAACCACAAATCCCCACACATCCCTGTCATTGAAAAAAAAATACATGCCATTTGACAGCCCTCAAATCGCCACAGCAAAAAGCTAGGGCGAGTTTGTGGAAAACCTATGGCAAACCTGTGGCTCAAAAAACACTTAATTTGACATTCAGGGTGAATTTAGGTTTCTCAAAAAACGCTTTGTGGCGACCATAGGGCAACCCCAGGGCTTCAACGAACAGACCTATTCTCTCCAGCAAATATTTTTCAAATTTACCTTTGTTTGAGAATAATCACAACAACAGAACCATCAACATCTGACTTCGCATTGGGAAGCCTTGAAAATTTTACCCCAATAAAAAGCAAATCAATTCAATTCAGTGCGCATATCATCGCACAAATAAACAGTTGAAAAATTGTCACACCAAACATTCAAATGCTGGTTAAGATCAACCTGGTGCATCTCAGTACGAACATCGAACAAATCTGTTATTGAGAAGGGCTCAAAAGTTTGCAAAATAAAATACTCAGTTTTCGATTGATTGAATAAAAAACAACTTAGAAAAAATGACAAATCATGGTGTTCTTATTCTTAGACAGAATACAGAGGTAGAAAAGAAGAAGAAATCAAAAATGTTTCAAACGTTTCTAATTCTAATCCTAGAATTCATTTCAATTTTCAACAAGGTACTAAATTGGTTTTCAAGTTTGAGAAAAACAATTTTTATCTTGTTTCCACTTAGGGGTTTCACCTATCATTTATTATTATTTATTCATTTCCAATTTATAAAATTTCAGCTTTATCTTTCCCTTAGTTTCAATTATCATACACAGTAGCTAACTTTTCATTTAATGACACATTGAAGTTAAGTTGCCATTTGTGTGTGTATTGAGATCCCAACTCACGACTTCCCTATTGCTCGACAAATAATTGGTCACACACACTGTCCAACTTAGCATTGCTGTTATCACTCGAATCACGTAACAGATATTAGGAATATTTGCGACACAAGCGTTATTGAATATTAGCAAGCCCACAGTCCATAGAAAATTGAAGGTCTTCAATGTTTTCATTCTTTATCATATCAACAGTACAGAAATAAAACGAACTCGAAAAGAGTTATCTAATTTTGCTTAAACTTTTACAAACGTTAAAAATATTTTACGGGAACATCAGAATTGTACATTGTCACTGTGACAACTGCTTATAGTCGCCGCGGGTACATATATCAGCAAATTTCCAATTTTTTATCTTATCTCCTTCCTCCTAAATGTTAACGACGTAAACAGAAATTATTGGTGTCTTAGCGGTATGTTTTTTCTATACACAGAGTGACATTGAAATATGTATTAGTATTTCTTATATGTACTAAAAAAAATTGTTATTACATTTATTATATGTTCTATTCAGTTACAGGTCATAATATATGTGCGTGTTTGTGGGTTGCACGTCCCCATAAATTTCTATCGCCTTGGTGTTCAGTCAATTAATGTCTCGTAAAGATGGTTAAAGGAATTCTTGTTCACCGACCACGGCCGGAAGATGCGGACAAATTGGGTGCGCTTAAGATGGATCACTCAGATTTGGTGGCCGAAATGCAAACAGTAGAAAATCTTCCAACTCATGAGCGCCTTCAACTGGCACGAATGTAAGAATTAAAAAAACTATAATCATACAAAAAGATATAAATGAATGTATTTTGTTTCCACTAGGAGAAGAGCACAGCAACTTAAGATAAACCGACAGAAAGAAAAAGAATGGCTCAAGCTGCAGCGCAGCCAGAAGACCGATCGGCATTCCATTAGCAGGAAAAATTCAAAGCACATCTTCTTTGAGAACAGCGTAATTCTCCTAGAAGCTGCTAGTCGCAATGACATCCAGGAAGTGGCAAACCTGCTTCAACGCGGCATTACTCCAGATGCCGCCAATGAGGACGGCTTAACTGCCTTACACCAGTGCTGCATCGATAACAACATTGAGATGCTTAAACTTCTCCTTGATTATGGTGCTAATGTAGATGCTCAAGATAGTGACAAATGGACGCCACTTCATGCAGCAGCTACATGTGGGCATTTGTACTTAGTTAAGATTCTCATTGAGAGGGGTGCAAATTTATTGGCAGTTAACACTGACGGTAATATGCCCTACGACCTTTGTGATGATGAGGATACGTTGGATTTCATCGAGGCTGAAATGTCTAAGAGAGGCGTAACACAGGAGCTCATCGACGACACACGGTCAATGACTGAAAAGCAAATGCTGAGTGATTTACTTGAGCTGGCCAGTAACGGAGGAGATCTCGAAGACCCAGACCATCAAGGTGCTACACCTGTAAGTCAAATAAACGATCGTCTTCTCTTAACTGGCAAAAGCTTGCGACGGTTGTAGTTATGCAGTTACAACCAAAAAATAAATTGATTTAATTTTCAATTATAGCTTCACATTGCATCTGCGAATGGTTACAATCGGGTAGTAGAATTTTTATTGGAACACCACGTCAATGTGGATGCAGTTGATAAAGATTTGTGGACACCGGTGCATGCAGCTGCATGTTGGGGACATGTAAGGAAACAAATCAATTATAGTAAAAAAAAACAAAATGTTTAAACTTTATTTTCAAGCTCGAAGTATTAGAGATGTTAGCACAGTACGGCGCTGATTTGAATGCTAAAAACAAAGATGACGAAACACCCTCAGGTACAAATATTCTTGATTTGTTGCTTTTTAATTGAACTACTTTTTTTCTTTAGATATATGTGAGGATCAAGAAATACGAGAACGAATAGAACAATTAAAATCCGAACAAGAAACAAAACGCTTAGCTGATGCACAAATAAGAAGAGTACGCCGATCACAAAGCAGCAATACAAGGTAAGGCTTAAATCCAGCCAAGTTCGTAAGGCAGCACATAATAAATGCATAAATTTTCTTAAAGAGCTCAATCGGTGCGGCGAACTTCATTGCGAGACAAGACTTTAACCACAAAGAAGGATGCTGTAGAAGAAACAAGACTGCGGTTACAAGCACAAGAGGTTTGTCCTTTTCACTCTTATACAAGCAACTTTTTTAACATAAATTTCTAGGTGTACACAACACCGGATAGCACAACAGAAATACTTCCTACATATCTTCGAAGTAACTCAGAGACTAAATACACAGCAGATGCAACGAAAGCCCACGATCATTTGCCAACGAGTACAACTCCTACGGTACCACCGCTAAAAATTGAATTCCGATCAGCTAGTAACGAGGGCAACGATAAAATCTCAAAGACATTAGACAGTAACAAAGATAACTCCCACCACATTGGATCCAATAACAATGTGATCCTCATTAATGGAGGCAGTGCTATGGAGTCCAGCGAACTGTGTGTAGACGATGCCGATTCAACAACGTACTTAACAAATTCGCGATATCCCCCAGACGGAAAGGAGTACGATGATGTATCAGTCATGGATAAGATGAAGACAGCTGTTTCATTTGGTAACTGTTCGAATGGCAACAACAGCTTAGAAAAGATGGCCGCTAATCGAGCGACGACAGGTATTTTTCAAACGAGTAAAGAAAATGGAAAAATAAATGTGCAAGTTACTGTGCTTGTAGGTGAGTACAAGCTGCAACAAGGCAAAATATTAACAATTGTTCAATATGTATAGTCAAAATGATGGAAAGTGATGATAGTATGGGTAAAATATGTCGACAAACATCATGAAGCTGTTGAGAACAAAATAAATAGTAACATTCCTTGGCATTTTCCTTGATTTTCTTGAATGCATGAAGGTCTGATGGTCTGACGTGCGAGGATCAATCAAGTAACGAGCTAAAGAAATAGGAAACGTTTTTTTTTTTTTTGAAGATTTCATTATTTCATTTAACGCTGTACTATCATTATTTCCCAACGATAGGTTTACATAAAAAAAAATTGCTCATGCTGAATGCTTTTTCATTACGATTCACATTCATTTAACTTTTTATGTTTTTCCTTGCGATTTTGAATTCAAATTTTGCATGCAATCAATTATTTATTTGACTGATTTGTTTTTGTTTTGGTTTTTTGTTTTCTTTTTTCATTGATTGATTGCCTGGTTAACGCTTGCCCTGTGTTTGTATTTTGTCATGAATCCCCGTTGCTGTGTTTTAAAAATAAATGTTACCATCCTAAATAAGACACTCATCATGTAGATAATGCATATGCGGGAGCAACACTAGCGAATTTGAAAAAGCAACGCTCACAGTCGCGTTCAAATGCACTAACCGAAAACGGTTCTGTTATAGGAACCAACACCACTACAGATGCTGTCTCATCATCATCACCTTCCTCAATGGATCCGCGAGTACTGTCTATGACGAAGTTTAGTGGAATTACTGGTGACGTTGTCGGTGACAGTACGAGCTCTACGAGAAAATGTTGTACCCTTATGTAAAGTGATCTGAGATCCTCCATTTGGCATATCAGTGTTTTATAAATATAAGAAAATAACAACCAAAGTACATACACCAGTACCAATAAGAGTGTGTTTTATGTTTTTCCTCTCTAATTCAATAGCAACAGTATTGATCAATTATTACTATTATTATTATTATTATTATTATATACATTATATTGAATGATCTACAAATTTGAACAGAAGCTCAAAAATACATAAAGATGAATGTCACTATTACATCACTCTTATCTTCCTCACCGCACACAAAGTTACATAAAAATTTACAAACATACATATATACCAACCATACATAACTCTTAAGCACTTGAATGTTTTATGCAAATCGTTACTCTATAATACCTACATACATCGTCTAGTTTTACTTAGCAGCAGCATTAATTTAAATTTAAATGTAAATTTAAATTATTTAGATACGAAACTGCCTTATGTCCTTACCAGAGAGAAGTGTACACATATATACATGTTTACAATTGCAAACGTACAAGTTATATAACTGTCTTTTTGTGTCAAGAATTTGTTATTATTTATGTACATATTTGTACCAACAAAAAAAGCTATACAGTGTGTTGAGTAACTAATCATAATAAGTATCGTTACAAAACTGACTTACATATATATATTTCCTTGTTCTACGAAGAATCAAAAACATTAGTTTTCAATATTAATAAATATATATATATAAATAAATAAATATATTTCAACGTATTAAATACGCAAAGTGTAGCCCAATGTGTTATTAAATAGCAAATGTAATTTATATTTTTATAATCTTATTTGTTCTTTAATCTATAACCGGAAAACAAAGTTCTTAATAAAATTAAACTATATCAAAAAGCCTTTCATTTTTTTTTTTTACTTTCTAAGTAGAAAAGATTTGTTCGTTCAGTTTTCTGTGATTGACTACGAATCGATAAGAACATTGATTATTGAAAGTAGGCAAAAACTTGTAGAAATCTGATTAAAACTTGATTACCTAAAAAGTATTCACTAAATCAACTTGAACAAAAATGTTTATTAAACAACAAAGTAATCTACAGCTGTGGACAACTAATTAGAAACAAAAATTACGTGTACTCTCAGAACCGCTGCTTACTTCAATTATTTTTCAAATTCATTTGTTTTTAACAATAATTTTGAGGTTTTTATCCATTAATTAGGATAAACAATAAAATGTTTGGAAAACGTAACACTTTTCTTTTTTTGCTCCATTTTTTGCAAGAAGGCTCCTTTTGTGGCGGACAAGTAATTAGAAACAAAACGTATTTTGTATCAATATTTTTTAGTATTAAAAGATCTTTACTTTGCAAAACTTTTACTATTTTGTTGCAAAGCCTTTTTGGCTTTAAGACTTCTCGGCATTTTCGCTCCATTGATTCGATAAGTCGCCTACATCGCTCTACGGGTATAGCTTTCCATGTGACTTCAATATTGGGATATAAAACGTCCATTTTTGTGTTATTTTTGGACGGCACAGCTCTTTTGACATCAGCCCAAAGATGTTCAGTAGGATTAAGGTCGGGACTTGCGGATACCTATTGAAGAACAGTGATTGATCTGTTCTTAAAAAACTCTTTCGTGATCCCAGCGGTATGTTTGGGGTCGTAAGTGGAAATTCCAGCAAGATGCCGAGAAGTTTTTAAGCAAAAAGGCTTTGCAACAAAATACTAAAAGTTTTGTAAAGTAAAGATATTTTAATATTGAAAAATATTGATACAAAATACACTTTTTCGTTTTGTTTCTAATTAGTTGTCCGCCCCCAAATTAGTCTTCTTGCAAAAAATGGAAGAAAAGAAAAGTGTTACGTGTTAAAAACAAATGAGTTTGAAAATTAATTGAAGTAAGCAACGGTTCTGAAAGTACACGCAATTTTGTTTCTAATTAGTTGTCCACAGCTGTATATGTGTATATATGAAAATCAATGCCACATTTCGTGTTTAGGTTTTGTTCGGTCTATTTAGTAGATGGTTTATGTGAAGTTTGCACAAAATTGATCGAGCAGTTCTTCATTTATCACATCATTTTTTGTAACAAATCAATTCAATAACATTAAATTTAGATTTTGCCAATTGGGATTATGCTGTCAAATTGAAACTTTTTTCATTGTTGACAGTACATATAAATCAATTGACAGTGTTACGAATCAAGATGATAGATGAGGCAATTCAATTCAATTTTTGAATTCATTGGTACAGGCTGATATGCCACCGCATTGCTTAAATCTTTGATTATATTATTTGGAAATATTAGGTCCGTTCGTTGAACTTTCCCCAGGGTTGACCCAGGTTTTCTTGACAACCCTATGAGTTGTCAAGAAACCTGAGTTTTCCAGTCCTCAAAAAACGCTTAACCACAAATCACCACACATCCCTGTCATCAAAAAAAAAAAAATACAACATGCCATTTGACAGCCCTCAACTGGCCCCAGCAAAAAGCTAGGGCAAACCTAGGGCTCAAAAACCACTCAATTTGACATTCAGGGCGACTTTAGGTTTCTCAAAAAACTCTTTGTGGGGACACCAGGGCGACCCTAGGGCTTCAACGAGCAAACCTATTAATACCCCAAAACTGCGAAATGGCACCAGATTCGCAGAGAAAAAGTTGTTGCTAAATAAGATTGAAAAAACTAGGTTCTTAACTGTTAAATCAATAGGAGAAGTTTTTTGGATACCGCGTATCCCTATGATTCCAACTGATATGCCATTTCAACGATTACATGCGTTTATCTATGCGTTTATCATTTGCGATGTCCATTAACAAGACACAAGGGCAAACACTTAACGTTCGTGGTGTGTATTTGGAGGAATCATGTTTTTCACATGGCCAACTTTATGTTGCAGGTATTGTTCCAGAGTCATCAACCCCAGCCGTTTGTTTATTCATGCTTATAATGAAAAAACAAAAAATATTGTTCATCCAAATGTTTTGGATTAAGTTTTAAAATAGCTAGCAATTAATAAAACATTTTTTGTTTGAAAAAACTAATTTGATGTTTTTATAATTTTACTTTATACGTAGCGAAGCACGTCCCGAGCTACTAATTTGTTTATAAAATTTCGCCTCCAACCTTAAGCGAGGGAGAAAGACTCCTCTTCCCATATGATGCTTTTCTTGTCTTTACCCAACCTAACCGTCCTTAACTTTTGTCGCATCTTATGCAAAACACCCTGTATAAGAGAAAGTTCCATTGATTATTTTTTCTTTTATGTGGTGGTTATGAATACACTCAAAATGTTTCTACTCAGTGCGAGCATTTATGAAATAGGAAAGGATTAAGAAGGAGATACTCAAATTTAAATCTTTGTAGATTGAAATACGGGGGAGAAACATAGTGAATTACAAATTCGTGTTGAGCAACTAAAATGCGGATCTGCATATTTTACGCACAAGTGTCTGAGAAGCACTTGCCCAAAGGTGAGAATAATACTCTAACTTGTAGCGATTAAGATTTTATTATTAGCTTATTTATTCATCTAACTTCTAACGCATGTGTTCATCAAAACATTTGCTCAAGAGATTAGTTGTAAATTGAAATTTAAATACAAACACTGACGACCAAGCATTGTTTCCGAAAAAATTTGAGGAAATATAAAAAGTGTTTTGTCAAAATTTTTTTACTAATCTTTCCATTTACATACCTAAGACAAAGAAAAAATAATTGTTTTAGTAGGATAAATTAGTAAATTTTTCTTGAAAAACTCTTCTTATAAATTTAGAAATAAAAACTGCTATTTTCATCAATTGATTAGATTGACCTTGGTATTTGCTTATTAGACAAGTAGTTTGATCTATTCCATTGGAAAAGAAATTGTTAATCCCTCAGTGGTCTAACTAGAAACATGAGCTATAGAATGCAAAATCAGTTAATGTGAATACACAACAAACCTGTAGCCAACACGAAAATATTCTGCACATTCTTCTATACATTTTTACCGGCACGACGGGTAACTAGTCTTGTATCGTTGTTTCTTGTTAAAGTGTAACTTTTTTCTACACTCCAACCACAAATAAGAGGTTTGTTCGTTGAAGCCCTGGGTTCGCCACAAAGCGTTTTTTGGGAAACCTAAAGTCGCCCTGAATGTCAAACTTAGTGTTTTTTGAGCCCTAGGGTTGACTTAGGTTTTCCCTTCCCTCAACTCGCCCTAGGCTTTTGCGAGTCGAGGGCTGTCGAATGGCTTGTGTTTTTTTTATGACATAAATGTGTGGTGATTTGTGGTTAAGCGTTTTTTGAGGTCTGGAAAACCTGGGGAAAGTTCAACGAACAAACTTAATAGTAGTAACATTTTTCTACATCTGCTGTAAGAAAAAAACTAATTTTAGCTGTAATTCGAAAAACGTTCACGATTTAAATAAAAATCCATCCGTTTAGGCGGAAGGGACGATTTTATAAAATATTAACTTAATTCAATTAACATTTTAGTTCAATTCAGGGGATGGGTTTTGATATTAAGAGGGACTCTAGTCTACAAAAAAAAACGAATTTAATAGTTTAGATATTCAAAAATATCTCCCAAAAATATCGAGGTAACCGCCGCCGCGCCGTCGGAGCGGAGTTTTCTCCGCAACGGATCTTTTTTCGGAGATTCAATTTTGCTTTGAAGTAGTTGTCGTCGTAAGAAATTTTTCACAAATGCGGCAATGCATTGCATTAAACTAAAAACTACGCAACAAAAACTTATCGTCCGATCGGAGAACTACCACGAAGCAAAATGTGTCCGATCGGAGAGAATTCCTCTCCGACGGTTACCTCGATAGGGCCGAATATGATACTCACGATTTCTCGAGTTCTTCTGGAGCGATTCACTTGAAATTTTTATAGACCTCTCTCGAGCATGAACTAGCCTCATCCCCAAACTGGGAAAAAATTCAAAAAGAGGTTCAAACAGTCGCCTTTTTGTCAAAATTTTTTTTTAACTTATCGCTGGTTTATGCGATAGCGATATCATTGCAGATTAATAATATTTTTTCTTTTTTCAACTTGTATGACTAAGAGGGTTGAAATCATGGGCATGGTCATGTGCCAATTTTTTGAGATCTCCCACTTAATCACCTGCTAGAATTCAAAATGTTTAACTTTTTTTTTTAATTTTTTTTCATACTCTTTTAACATCAACAAATAACTGACAAAAAAATGGATACTAAAAATATTGAATGTCTTTTTTTACGACACTTAAAATTTAAAAATTACTTAAAATTCATGCCTCTAGACTAGAATAGAATACCCCCTTAATGCAAAACACCCTTTATATTTTGTTGTTGTAAAAATAACTGCATATACTGAATACCTATGTTGTCTGTATCGTCGAGTGTTTGCAACGACCAACCGACGTCTGAGTAAATTCAAAATATTTTTAAAAATTTATTTGTTTCTATTTGCAGATATGTTTGTGTCGTTAGTGACAAATTTTGCTCATCTCTTAAAACAATAAACAATATGAATAAAAGACCTCCCAAATCAATGAGTCTTTGCAGTCGCGTCAGCGGCAATTGCAGTGTGTTAAGTTATACAGCAGCATATGGGAACACTACGCGACAAAAAATGCGAAGCGTTTTCTTACATTTTTTATACCTAGTCGCGACGGCAAAAATGATGACAACAGCAGCTAACACAACTGGTTTGGGAGAACAATAAAAGATTTAGGCCTTCCCAAACACGTTTTGAATAGAAAATAGGTATATAAGTATGTTTAAAATATGAATTTCATAATTGAGGTAAATTAGGACATGTCTATTATGCACCCACTGTGTAGGTGGTGTAGGTCGGTGTAACACCGCATTTTCGGTTCGTTTATTCATAGTCTTATTGCAGTCGTTTAAGTTAAAAATGTAATGTCCAGAATTCGCACGTGTTTTAGGTGTTTTTTATTTTAGTCATTGAAGTGGAAAGTTTTCATTTTTCAATTACACACTTCTAGTTAGAAATATAATGCCTCGAAATTTGAGAGTGGGGATTTAAAATCTATTATTTTTTTAACTGCAAGTTCTGTGTAAATAATTAATTTTGAGTCCCAGAACTTAAAATTAGTTGCCTGCGATTCGATGAGTTAAAAGAAGATCGTTGCACCACTAAAGTAAAGCTAAGCCATTATAAAATAGTCGTCGGTCCTAGCTGAGCGCGAGGTTCTTAAGCAGCTTAACCTTGTGAAACTAGGAAATAGAGACCTCGCGATAAGGGCATATTCGGGTCATAATAAATCAAAAAATATAAAATTTACCATAAGTGAAAACTAATCCAACTGATAAAACCGTAATCTTTTGTTTCTTCAAAAAGGAGTAAATGATTAAAGTCAGAAGCGGTTTTTGATTTTGGTTGCATTGGATTTATAAGCTTACTAGCCAACAAGGGAGTGGACTCACAATCGTCGGCCATAACCACACTATAAGTAATTAAATTGCCTATTCATCTATTAAAGTTTATGTTTATGTTTTTTTAAAGTAATGTTTTGTAAATATTTCAGATTTTATTGTCTATTTGTTACTCACCTCCCGCTCAATTTAATTCGAAGGTGTCAAGCAGTTAACGGTTTCCAAAATGAAAAACGCAGCACAAAGGACAATATTCAGAATGTATTCTAATTAACTGTTATTTAATGTATTATTAGTTCGTTTTTGCTTTCTTTTTTGCAACAAATTTGTAAAGATTTGTCTTTTGTTTAATGAAGAGGATAAGAAATTTCTGCTATCGGCGAAAAACTCACACTTTACAATTTTACATTACTAGAAAAAGAAATAGAAATTAAACAATAAACATGGCTTCAGTACAGTACGAGCAGAAGTATGTTTTGTTCCAACTTCCAATCCCCTTTCCCATTTCAAATGAAATTGTTACCCCGTTGCCACAGCGGATTGAAACAAATTGGAGTGTATCGGAATGAAATTTTCTATTCGGATTTTACTATACCGAGTAATCAGTGCATGGTGTCATATTAATTTTAACCATTTTACAGTCTACAGAGTAGATATTGGCTATTCTGTGCTGCTGTAGCTACTAAGTTTGATTTTTTTTGGTATTAAGGAATTAAAAAAGTAGGAAGCTATTTTTATGAATCCAAAACAAGCACCGTTGAAAGCAGAAATTTATTTAGGCACACAATTTTCATTTCATTTCTCACCAAATGCTTTCTTAATTCACAAATGAAGTCTTGCTTCCTTAATTTTTTTACTTTCCCGATTTGTAAGAACTGGTTGTGTGTATGAAAATCTGTGTGAAAGTCTATCTAAATCCGACTCAAAAAAAAATTGGCACAATGCTGCATTTACATGCATCTGCAACTGCATGCAAGTGCGGAAAAGTAAAGCGGAACGGATGAAGATTATAAAAAACAAAAGTTAAAAATAAAAGCGAATAGAATTAAGGCTGCGGATGAAAAAAAGATGAACATGTTCATCTGCACCCATCATTTTTCATCCGCATCCTATAACTGAGGAAGTGCAGACATTGTCTTCCCTCTCTATCAGACAAGTATGAGTCTTACATCTTGTGTCTTTTTCCTTTTTTCATCTGCACTTGCAGATGTATGTAAATCCATCATAAGCTTGAGCTCAGTTCGGTGGGTTACGTTTTCGTACTTGTTTTATCTTTTCTTCGTGATATCTACCTCCTCCACTCTCTGAACGCATCTCAAACAAGTGCTAACTTCACTCAAGAAACAAACTGAAAACGAAATGTTGAATTTTTTTGTGATAGAAAAGGAAAAGAACAAAATTTACGTTCTTTCTCCATTAGTCCATTTACTCTATTTCCATTCCTGCTTCAGCTTTTGTCTGTGAATGATGCCGTCTGCCTCGAACAACACCAAGTTAGAAAAACAGGTCTCCGGCACCCCAGCGGAGTCTACTAGTGACAATAATAATGCCACAAATCCAATGAAACAAGCTTTGGTAACTATCGAACATAAAATTCGTAATTTGGAAAAGCGTAAGGTAAGTGAAAGTTATCATCCAAAATCTATTCAAAGTTGAAAAATGTACCTACCTCTGTTCTGAAAATTGCACATACAATCGCAACAATGGCTTCTCCATGTATATATGTTCCACCTTTCAGTGAATTCCTCGAAGAAAAACAAATTGTATTTCCGAATATTTGTAGTAAATTGTTGGTAGTAAATCAAATCTTAAAACATTCTAGTGCATTGATAAAATAGTGTTCAAATATCTTTAAAATATATTTTACTCGCGTTAGTTTACAAAAAGAAAAGAAAAAGACGAAGAGGCGATGTATGTAGGTTTTGACGAGACGCCATATTTACATGTGCTTTGGTTGGTAAATCGCTCGTCCTTTATCTTGCATTAGGTACAATAAAAAATAATACGTAGAATACGAATATATAGACATACCCTATATAATGTGTGAGAGTAAGTTTAGAAGAAATAAATGCATTTGGTGTTTTTTCAGACCAAATTGGAGTCGTATCGTGCGATACAGGCCTCTGGTAAGGAATTAAGCGCTGACCAAAAGGCTGCAGTTGCTAAATATGATGCTGTGACTCAAACTTTGGAGTTTGCCCGCGACCTCTCAAAGCAAATGATCCAATTCTCTAAGGATGCTGAAAAGGAACAGAAAAAACAGGCCAGAAAGGTATTTTGAATAAATAATTTTCCTTGGTTACTAAGCGAATGTGTTAATATTTGTTTGCCTGTTAGGATGCCATTGTCAAGGCACAAACGGAGACAAGTAAAATTCGGGAGGTTCTGGTTATACAGAACATTCTGACCAACATGTCGGTTAATGAGATACGAGAAGCTTTCCTGAGCGGAGAGAATGGTTTGGTTAAACTGGAGCCTGCTGATTTGGAGAATTTGGAAAAATTGTAAGTTCAAAACTTGTTTTTTTTTTTTTTTTTTTTTTTTTTATCTGGTCATAATATCAATCGCCAATGGAAAAGATTAATAAGTCAGTTTACCGAAACAAGTGGGTAAACAAAAATATCTGATGACTCAATAGATTGTTGACTCTTGTTATTCACCTCTTTACTTGTGATTTTATTCGAGTATTGAGAAAAATCAGATGCAGTTCCAATTTTCATGTGAAAACAGTATTAAATAGGTCAACGAAAGAACTTTTCGATTAGATAATGATGAACTACTGGTATTTTCACATATGACTGTTTTTATAAAAATAAATAAATGCTAATAATGTAAGCAACTACGACCACACCCTTACGTTTGAATAACACAAGTACTGACAACCAGACCATTAAAGCTGTCTTATCCAGTGTTGCAAAATTGTAATTTTAATTTGAGTTCCAGGACACTGTGATAAACCAACACGAAATATCGGATAAGCTGGTCAAAATCGGGTTATCACTAGAATCCATCGAAACGACCACCTCTGTCCTCAAGCCACTAGAGCAAAAAAAAAAAAAAACAACTACATTACTTTCTTAGAACTGAAAACTACAGGTGGTCATTTTTAGAAATCTACCGGGTTTCCAGAAACCTAGGGCCAGATATTTGCAAGAAAACAAAACGAAGAGACAGGGGAAGGATCATCCTACTTCCTCTGTGAGTGCCCAAGATTGGCCCACACAAGGAAAATGCCTTCTGAGAATACTAATCCTTCACTTCTGACGATAGGAAGAAGATGTCAGTTCTAGCCTAGTAGTTTATAGTGCTAGGAACATCCTTCAAAGCTATAGAGGTAGAGGTTCATATTTGTGTACATTGAGTTTTACATCAATGTACACATAAGAGTTTGTGCTTTTGCGACTGGTTGTTCAACTACATACAATGTTATTCAATACACTTCACATCTTTTGCCCATGAATTCTATTGAGAATGGGTTAAGAATTGACACCTTTAACAAAACATTACTAAAGCCTTTGTTAATCATTGGCTTCTTATAAAGCAATTACAATATTGGGTTTTCATTCTTTTTTATTGGAATAGATTTACTCTTTTCTATTGGTAGATCTAGAGGTTTTCATTAACAATATATGCCCTCGGCTGATATCCTGCACCTGTGGAGTTCCATAGGTTCCATCCATATTGGACCGATCAATGAAATCGTTCACCAGTATGAATATTGATTTTAAGCTTTGTCTACAGATAGGTCACTATTATGAGTAGCGAATCGAACGTTCGATTGGAAGCGAATGTTTTTGCGAGCTTCTTTTATAGCGGTATTATAGGTTGTAGAAAAAAAAACTTTGTAGAAAACTTTTATTTTTCGACGTTTGAGGTATGTCAGATAAGAGAATGGACTAAGTTTAATGATAATAATACAATAAATGAGTTTCTCTAAAACATTCGCTTCTAGTCGAAAGTTCGATGCGCTACTCATTATAGGGACCATAATTTGTTATGAAGCAAACGTACGTACATTTTTTGCTTTATCTTGAACTAGATCATTAACGACTCTCAACAAATTACTGAATTGATCAAGTCGCTTTATCGAGGATAACTAAAATAACACCCCTATTACAGATGACAACCCAACTGAAAATTGGGTTGTGTGCCCGTGTTTTATATATGAGAAGACAACCCAATTTCAGTTGAGTTGTCATTCATAATAGGAAAAGAGCTCATGTGTATTGAATTATTTTATTTTATGTTTTATCAAAAGAAACTCGACTTTTATATCCCTTTGTACCTCTTAAATTAGATCAGTTCTTGAATGGCTGATATTTTGTGAAGTCTTTCCTTTTCTTTACATTCTGGTCGTATCGAAAAAGTAGTTATAAAGGGGGGTTTTTTTTTTTTAGAGGTATAGAACTTAGAATGGAAATAAAATACAAGAAAATCGTTTTAATGTCCATCAATTTGGAAGGATAATTTTATGCCATTAATGTTTTAATATCATTTCGGACATGTGGCCGCCGCGCCGCGGCTGGATCATTTAAAGCCAAGTCTAGAGGTCCAATTTTCAACCACTTTTTCGAGCATTTGAGCATATGTCGGCAATAACGCCACGGATGTTGGTTTCCAAGCCCCCTAACTTTTCTGGTTTGCTTATGTAGACGATCGATTCAAAAAGAATTAATCCAATGGTGTCAAATCACACGATCATGGTGGCCAGTTGACAGGTTCATTCCGCGAAATTATGAGTTCATCGAATGTTTCCTTCAATAAATCGATTGTGACGTGCGCTGTGTGGCATATAGCGCCATCTTGTTGGAACTACACCTCATCCACATTCATGCCATCCAATTCAGAAACAAAATAGTCGGTTATCATGACTCTATACCGGTCTCCATTAACTGTAACTGGCTTGCCCAATGACTCCACCAGCCCATAGAGCACACCAAACAGTAAGTTTCTGTGGATGTAATTGTTAAAAGATTATTTGAATAGAAAGTCCTAAGAATCAAGAACTAAATCTAATTTGAAGAACTTAATTGTACAGCAATTTTATTGAAAATAAAAGAAAATAATGGAACATATTCCATGTATGACATTTGATAGAAAAACAGACTACTTGATTGATTTTATTAACAAGTAGTTATTGGCAAAGTAGTCTCATTTAATAATTACTGTATTTCTAACAGTAATGGCGTCTTATGGGGATTCTCTTTACTCCAAATGCGGCAATTTCGCTTGTTGACGTAACCATTCGATTGGCCGTTCGGAACCGTCAGGTTTCCTCGATTCCCTCAAGAGGCATTATTGTATAATGCAGATAAGCTGCTGGTGCATGTTTTTTCTCAATGATCTCTAGTTTAGTTGCGTTAAAACCTTAACTTCTATCTTCTTCTTGGTCATCGTCCAAGTTGAATGAGCCATGAGTGTCATCACCTTAAAGCAGTATGCAAAATTGGTCTTTCCAGATTCTCAGTAGCGACTGCGACTTTATTACTATGTTTGACTGCTGGTCTTAACAGGCTTCAGTTTATGCTTTGCCACCCTGGCAAGATCTTTTTATCTTTCACGTCGTCTCTCATTTGCTTCCTTCTCTTTTTGAGAATTCGATATTCTTCCCTTCTTTTCTCCTTGTGGTACCCATGGTGTTATGGTTAGTATGTCCGCCTGTTAACCCAGGGGTTCGTGGTTCGAATCCCAACAGAAGCAAAAATGTTTTTCAATGGGTATCGCCTTTCGCAAGGAATTCGCAAGTCCTCCGTTAATAAATTCATTGCCATGAAAAGCGCTTTCTCGGTTACCCGTTCGGAACCTGTTAGAAAAGTGTAGGTCTCCTCCATCCCCTCGTAGAGCATGGTTGTGAGAAATGCGCGTTGAGCCACCCTTTTTATTTCATTTATTTATCTCATTATACTGGTTGAAAGTAGTCCTTGTTCTCTTTTCCATCGACATTTGTCGTTTTTTGTTTGGCTGCGTTCTTCATTGATGTGGTATTTCGATGGATGCTATGCGAGAAGTTGAGAGTTATTAAATACATACGGCGAAAAAAAAACTTCATGTTAATTTTATCTTAAACCAAATTTAATGTAAAAACAATCATGTAAACTTTAATGGCTCTTTGGAGCCAAATAAATCACTACAATTACTATTACAATTTATTACGTATATTTTATACGGTAAATTTATTTTTCTCCCTCGCTTTTATGTTAACACATTTACGAAACAATGCTTTCTTTTCAAAACGCGTTCCATCCGATTAAATAGGGTTCTACACATCACTTTCTTTCCGATTTAAAAGAGCGGTCCTTAAATCAAGCACCAAGCAGGTAGTTGGCTATAGCATCGGGAGTGTTTATGGTGTTAATATAGGTTTTGTGTACAATTTTGATCCCAGTCAAAATTGGTTTAGTTTAGTTTAGTGTATTTAGTGAATGCTTAACAACTCTAAGATACAATATCTTTTAAGGTAGTTATAAGCTAATTTTACAGAAAAGAGCTAGATTGAGAAAAAAGAAAAATTTATCAAAATTAAAAACTATGAACAACAATTTAAAACTCCAAAAAGATTTATTAAGGCCTTAGTTCTGTTGCGTTTTGGATTTCTCTAACATGGCGCGGTAATGAGTTACAGAGACAAACGGAATTGACAAAGAATTGACGCTCAGAAGTTAAACAGGAATGATGAGGATGAATTAAATGACGAGATCTTACCGAAGTCGCGGTAGTAATTTTATCAAAACAATATTGTGGTTGGCGTGTAATGAGTATGTCAGAAAACAAAATTAAACTTTGAAGCTCAACATATCTGTCAAAGGACATCCCCAGCAACATTTTAGGCAAAAGTTGGCACTCGGGAAATTCATTAAAATCACCCGATTTTCATGTCTAGGGCACTACTCACGTGTTTCTTCGAGGAGCTCGTAGAATCAATCCTTGGAGTTCTTATCTTTGACTTCTGTGGGGGCGTAGGCGGAAATCACTCCTATCACAGGCCCTGTCGTAGCATTTTCGGACTACAAATGTCAAATATAAATGAA
This sequence comes from Melanostoma mellinum, assembly GCA_914767635.1. NCBI lineage: Eukaryota > Metazoa > Arthropoda > Insecta > Diptera > Syrphidae > Melanostoma > Melanostoma mellinum. The sequence continues at coordinate 263,958,694 of OU612058.1, read as the reverse complement.
TAAAAACATCTTCGTAATGAACGGTTGGCAAAAGATATTTGTAACTTGTTAGTAACTTTGTTAATACCAGCAAATTTTGTGTCAAAACATTCACTATAAGGGCGTATGTGATGCTTCTATTGTTTAAGTTTAAGTTTACATGACATTACGATGATAGAGAATACGAAAAAAGTGGGTCCTGCGATTCTGTCTGATATGATTCTACAGCCTTAACCGATATATATACTATACTGATTTTCTTCAAAATTCGCAGTTAGGGTCTGTGGATCAGCCTACAGAGGGATTTTTGGAATTGAGTCTCTAGGTCTTGAAATAACGGTACCTGCCTTTCAACCGATATGATAATATAGACTTATTTTTCTCGGAAACGGCTCCAACGATTTCGATAAAATTTTGTGTGAAGATTGTCTTTCTTGTAATGTAAAACAATAATTTTGGAAAAATTCTAAAAACGGGACCTCCCATAGTACCATTTTTTTTTTTCAAAACCGACTTTCTCGTTATAATGGCTTACACGATGTTTACAAAATTTTGTATTTTAGAAGTTCTAAGTTTTTTAAGAAAGATTGCATATCAACATTTTAAAAAAATTTAGTTTTTGAAATTTTAAAAATTTTTTTAAAAAAATTTAATTTTATGAAATAACTTCAAAACCATAACTCTGATTTTTCTCAAGTTTTTTGTCAAATTAAGTTCTGCTGAGATCTTAAATTTTGCATACTTGAAATTTACGAAACTCTTTAAAAACAAAAATGTAAAATAAAAAAAAACCGGTCCAACGATTTTGAACAAATTTCTAGCGTTCATATGTATTAGCAATTGCAAAAGAATGGCGTTTTTACATTTTCGCTTGAAGCCTTTGAAATATTTAATTAGATTTTTTCCAATATTACGTGATTTAATTAAATTTTCATAATTGTAGTTGGCGACCCTTTACCCTTTGAAATGTTTACTCTGCCATTAGGTTTTGATATTATACTTACACACAATCGCAATTGCCCATTTTTTTCACTTATCTTTCTTTGTTCACTAATCGTTGTTGTTTGCCCATGTGCGATGTTTTGCGGCTCTTTGCAAACCTGCATATAGATTCCCAATAAAACACGACTATATTCTTTTAGTTGAAGTCTTTGTAAGAATGTTTTTCTTTTTTTTTTTAATAATATTATAGCAACTTGGACATTCAGACAAGACGCCCTGAGCAAGCCGCTGATGTACCATTTTTGACGCTTGCTCAGAAAGCCGCTGAATACCTCTCGATGACGATTGACGGTCGACCCAAACAATACGGAGAAACAACATTCGAAAACATGAAGAGAATTTTCCAACAAATTCAAGAATCTGGGTTTTTGGATAAAGTTCATTGCGTTGATCAACCTGAGGTTATGGAAGAGCCAAGTGTTCTTGTGGAGGAATCTTTAAATGATAACGAGTTACAACAACAAGATCAAATTGAATCGAGCCAAGAAGTTGTGGAGGAGGAAATTATTGAAGACGAGAACATAGAGCAGCAGCATCAACAGCAACCAGAGGAACCACTTCAATTAATTCAAACCGGACCGAATTATAACGCTAGTGCCCCGGTTGTGAACAACGTTTTTGTCATAGAGGCAAATGAAGTTGCTCCAGTTTATACTCAGCAGCAGGTTCACAATCATATGCAAACTCCACCGCCGCCAAGTGGAATGGTCTCTAATCAATTACCACCACAACACCATCAACAACAGCAGCAGCCACCCCCACAGCATTCACGCCAAGTCGTTCCTAGTCCCGTGAATATGCAGCAAGCCCCAGCAGCTGCAATGCCACAAGCTGTTCCAGCCGCAGTTGCACAGGTTCCAGGTCACTTCCCAGCTACAACAGTTCGTGCGGTTGAAGAGGCTTACTTTAAGCAGCAGCATTACTTGCAGCAAATGCGCCCTCTGGCTGAGGTTATTGGCGGAGGTAATTTCTTTTTCCTGCAGGACAGTGAATTGGATTCTCCAGACGTTGGAGGTGCAGCAGCCTACAACAACCCCATTGAAGTTCAAACGCAGTGCACGAACGTGTTCAATCAACCACCACAACACCAGCCACAACAACAACCACAACAACAGCATCAACATCAGATGCAATTAGTCCAACAATCACCTGTTTCACAGCAACAAGCAGTTCTCCCAACACCACAGCAACAACAGCAACAACAGCAGCAACAACAACAGCAACAGCAGCAGCAACAGCAACAACAACAGCAGCAGCAGCAACAACAGCAACAGCAGCAACAACAACAGCAACAGCAGCAACAACAACAACAACAGCAACAGCAACAACAACAACAGCAGCAGCAACAGCAACAACAACAACAACAGCAGCAACAACAACAACAACAACAACAGCAGCAGCAACAACAACAGTTGCAAAAAGGAGCTCATGTTAATTTGGCCGCACCAATCCCAACACAAACATTCACAAATCAATCATTCCCTCCATTAGTGCAAGCGCCAACTGCTCTTTATCCAGTTGTTGCCAACTCCGTGGCCACATCACTCCAATCACCTCTGAACTGCATCCCAGGTGAGAAGCAGCAACTGCCCCAAGCAGTATTTTCTCCAGCAGTCAACGCCAGTCCTGCTATTTTGTCTGTTCAGCATCAGATGATTGCTACTGCTGGTGTACACCAACAGCAAATGGAGCAACAACAACCTGGCACAGTAGTGATGATGAACCGTGTCCCAATAGCTGGCTATCAGCAGTTTGAAAATAGCTCAGTAATTGCTCCAGTACAGGTAATTAACCAAACGCCAATCGCTCAACAACAAAGCGATTCCTATGTTGATCCAATTGATGGGATCAAAGATGATATTGTCCTTCCTACTACGGAGGAGGTCAATACAAGTCCCACCAGTGACTGGGAAACTACTGATAGAGACGACCGCCGAGATGATTCTCAAACGAAGCCGGTAGAATCGAATCAATGGAGCAGTGAAATGAACAGTGCAGCTCTTTTCAACTCCAGCTCTGGAGGTGGCGGTGGCAACCAGTCAGATTCAAGCTCTAACGCTAATTCCAATTCACGAAAGAACGATTGGAATGATGATAACCATCATCAAGGAAGGCACGAAAGTAACCATTGGTCTAGCAGCAGCCATCAGAATGACAGCTACGGTGGCGGAAGGTCTCGTCACAATAACTTTAACCGCAACGAACAACGCGGACGTGACGGTGGGCGCTCAAACAACGGAATGGAACGCATAGAACGTGGTGGAATGCGTGGTGGCAATGGTGGCGGGCCCGCTATGGGAGGGGGCGGTGGTTATCGTGGCAGGAGTAACTACTCATCACAGTCCCAACAAAATGGAGGCGGCAGAGTATACTTCCGCGACAACGGCTATTATCAAAATGGAAATTCAAACAACAGTGGCGGCAGTAACAACGGCGGTACTGGCGGATATAACAAGGAAGGTGGAGGCAACGGCCAACGCTACGACAATACCAACAATTACCGATCTCGTGGAAATAATAACAACAATGGCACCAACAACAACAATCCAAGCAACAGTCGAAACAACACCGGCTCCACAAACGGCGGCACCAGATCCTCGATGTCATCAATGTCTGGCGGTGGAATAAATGGACCCCGTACCGGTGGCAATCGTCAATCTGGCGGTGGTTCATCCTACGTAAATTCCAGGCAACAGTCGAACCCAAGGCAGCCACAAGACGTTGCGTAAACAAACAAAAACAAGCAGGAAACAATTACATATTAAAAAGCGTGCCCAGCAGCAGCTCGCATTAAAAATTGAAAATCTAGTACTAACTTGCAGAACGGAAAGGCATATTATTCATTCACACACAACATAACTGAAATTCGTCTTAAAAACATATATATATATATATACATAAACAAACAAAAAAATGGAGAAAAAAATCTTAAAAAACTTATAACAAAAATCAAGTATTTATGCTTAATATAATTTTCAACTATTCTTATTCTATATTATAATTATTATTTTATGTTATCTATAAACAAAAGAAAAACAAGAAAAGAAAAACAAAAATATGAATTTATCTAAGGTTTTTTTTAGTTTGTTCAAATTATGAGAGAAGAAAAAAAAATTTTACGTATGTACAACAAAAAATTGTGTTTCGCTGATGTGAATGGAAGACATTTGTTCAAAACGAAAGGATGCGTTGCGCGAAAACATTTTATATTGCATTTTGTTAAATTTTAACTGTTTTCGCTTCATGTGAGATGGTTTTGAATTCACAGCCGAAAATACTCGTGTCAATTGAACCATTGAATTTTTTTTTTTTTCAAAGGGCTCTTAATCGGAATTTACCCTTCTTCGGAATTGATTGCAGCTTGTATGATGGGTAATCAACTAATCATCCTGTTTCCGAACAATTTTTTATTTTTATAATCTGGCATCAAATTTTATGTACCAGCCCGTCGAAGGAATGCCAATGAAAGCATGGAAAACAATCAGCACTCTCACAGAATTTGTGTTCACAAAATCCGAATGGAATCGAAGGAAGCATTTCCAGTTTATTTATTAGACTTCTCACTAACTTTGACAGGCCTTATAGAACCCTTATTAAACAGGGGCCCTACTCTGTAATTCGTTTCGAAAGCAAAAATTTCCGAAAACGAATATTTTGTACTCTTTATTTCTAAATCGGATTCGAATCTGCCACTTTCGGAACGACAAATCCGAAAACGATTTTTTTATTTCACTTATTTACATTTTTACTTGTTTGTAATTTGCTTTGATATTATTTTTTTGCTTGATATCTTGAGAAATGTTTCAAGACTTCGCAAATCTATTCCGTTAATGAAAATATTATTAAGTACTTTTTTTTCGATTCGAAAACGAAATACAGAGTACGAATTCATAATCGGATCGAAAATCACTTTCGAATAGACTTACGATTCGAAACGAAATACAGAGTAGGGCCCCAGGAACTACCTTATTGTTTATTCATCCTGTGAAATTATGTCGCTTTCCATTGAACGAAAGGAACCGTCCAGGAGCGTCGGATGTTCGAGGATCATCCCCAATCCGCAAAAAGATCGCTTCTCATGATTCTGAGAACTGACAGTCACTTCGCGACATGAAGTGAGAAATACATACCAAAATGTCAAAAATTCGGAATCCGAAAATAAATTGGTGCTTGTGAAGTCAGTTCGAGGGGAGATGCCGTGGTGTGTGTGTGTGGTTTTCCCTCTTGTTCGTTATTCCTCTAATGTCGGTTTCGATTGGTCGTTCGGAAGCCTTCTGGACGCTTCTCAAACCAATCTATTGGCATCAGATGACAGTTCCTCTCGTCGAAAGAAGAGAAATTTGATTCTTGATTTGAAGAAGAAAGCGAAGCCAGAAGCACTCACAAACTAAAATAAGCACTGAAAATAGCGCTTGACGTTTCACACCGATGCACAAAACAAGCAACGAAACTTCAAAACAAATAAAAGTGTTACTTTGGGATCCCGGATCGGAGAGTTTTTCCGGATAACCAATGGAAATTGACATAAGAGGTCTGTTTCTTTACTTTGTGCACAGAAATTCACAATCTGTCATATTTTAAGGAGTGGGGGTGAAATTCTCTCAGAAACTCTCTGAAAGAACGTAGTTGTCTTAAAAGTAAAAAACGCCTTGAACAAAACATTCGCAGCAACGCTTGGAAAAATGTCTGTTTGACAGTTGTTGTATTTGTTTTGGCTGTCCACGATTTCTACCCACAGAAATTTAGGTGGCAGAAATTCGCAGGGTGGGGAAATTTTTTACTCTCGTGAGCACCAGGGCTGCCGTTTCAAATTTTCGCTGGGGAGTATTTCAAAGATTAATACGGGAGTATATCCCATTCGTGGGGAGTACGCATAAAACTTCTTTTTTTTTTTTTAATTAGAATATTGAAATTATTCAGATAAAAAACTAATCAAAAGAAAACGCAAAATTGAAAATCATAAATTTTCTTTGAAACGATTGAATTTAATTCGAAACTTAGACAAATTAAATATAAAATAAAATTTGAATTAGAAACAAGAAAAATCCATAGTACCTTTTTTATCATTTCTGACAGCGAAATACTGGCAGGGAACGTGCTATAAAATGATGTCAGTTTTATAATGCCGGTCGACTGACAAAGAGGGCGTTCATCAAAAGTTATAGTTGCAGATTAACTATTTTTTCTCGGTCTCTGATTGGCCAGACGTTAAGTTTTTCACTTGAGAATTCATCAGCTGCTAGTTTTTGCAAATTATGGCTATTCGCATATTTCTAAACATAATTATTGAAAAAGTAGCTTTGAAGTAGTCTTTTGAACCAACTACAACAAATTAGTTATTTCTGATCAGATCTCTCCAAGTAGATTTGAAAGGTGAATCGCAATACAATTTTAATCTGACGTTAAATTTAGATGACCGTCCAACGCAAAACTGAATAAGTTTTTTAGTCAGTCTGACAATCTGAATTCTTATGAACGCGCTCAAAGACTGACAAAAGCTGACACGCTGCCAGAAAAAATGAAAATTTTCATTTTTTCTGACAGGATGTCAGTTTTTCTGGCATAGATTTTCTGATAGAACTGACGCACTGTAAATGGTATGCCAGAACTATCCATAATCACGCCAGAATTATGACTGGAAATACTGACAAATTTGTCAGTCGTTTAAATCTGGCATATCAAAATCAAATTTTAGACAGCAGCAATTTCACAGGCTTTAAACAAGAACATCCTAACTCAAGTCCAGAATTGTATTGGAAAATATAACAAAGTGTAATATTTTAACAGTCCGACATCGCATTTAAGGGGGTTTTCTAGTCTAGAGACATGAATTTCAAGTAATCTTTAAAGTGTCGTAAAAAAGACAATCAATATTTTTACTACACATTTTTTGTCAGTTATTTATTAATGTTAAAAGATTACAAAACATTTTTTGTTTTTTTTAAGTTAGAAACTTTAAATCCTAGCACATGATGAAGTGGGGTATCTCAAAAAACTGACACATGACCATACCCATTATTTCAACCCTCTTAGCCATCCGAATTAAAAAACAGATTCTTAATCTGTAATGATGTCGCTATCCCATGAACCAGCGATAAGAAAAAAAAATTTTTTTTTGAGAAAATAGCGACTGTTTGAAAAAAAAAAACAACCGTTTTTTCAACCTTTTTTTGAGTTTCTCGAATATTTTAAAAATAGTAAAAATTGAAAAATGAAGATGAGGCTGAATGAGGCTAAATGGAGTCCATAAGATTCCCTCAAAATTTCAAGTGAATCGGTCCAGTAACACTCGAGGAATCGTGGGTAACATATTGAAAAAGTATGTTCTAAATAAAAGTGAATGCATTCAAAGCTTGAGGCCTTACACTAGATGAAAGTATTCCAAATTATTTCAGATAAAATAAAAAAATAAAATTGGTCATTGTGAATATTAAAACCATGGATAACTTTTTAACATTTTTGAGGGTAGTACAATTGAAAGTAGGGGAGTACAGGAGTACAGTGAATGCGAAGGTAGTACGAATACTCCCTTAGTTCGCATTCCGGCAGCCCTGGTGAGCACACTTTTTTGTGCACTGCTACGAAAAATCGCTGTGCTGGAACGGCATTAGACTGACTTTCACCGAATTTCGTGCGAATTTTCAGTAAAGAAACACACCTAAGATTGCTGGTAACCAACGACCAAACTTTTTTGGCACCCCATCTGTTGTCTGCTAGCCATTTAAATTTTTGCGGGATAAAAACGAACTTCGCGGCTACAATCAGATTTGCATTTGCGTCAGTCAACAAATGCAACATTTGTAGGAAAATATTCTACTTGTAGTCCTTTCTCCTTAACCAAACCAACCAGTAACAACATGTAAGTATGACGATGGTCAATGCACTAGCATTCTAATTATCATGGAACACAAATAACGTCGTTCAAGCGGCCGTCTTGGATGACTATCTGATCTTGATTCGATTTCGGAATGCACCCGGCGATGTAGCGAGGGTAAACCTCTTGCTCAAGCCATATTCATGCTTATTTTATGTATTCAATCGCTTAATAAACCCTAAGCTCCTCCTTCTACGACGGGCTACTTTTCTGCCAAAAAATCTCGAGCGGAAAAAAGGTGTCAAAACAAACCTACAAATTAAGGGAAAAAAACAACAGATTGCCGACGAAGTCTTATTTATTTGTATAATACATTTTATTTATAATTTTAACGAGAACTTGCATTTTAAAATTCTAATTCCCTTCGGTACTCCTCCGCTTCCGAAAGCGCGGAAAGTTGACTTATTTCAACACAGCGTCTGATGGAATTCTAAGCCCAATCAGCATCTTTTTTCTCCAAAAAGGCCTGCAATAAGACGAATGAGTTTATTTAACTTGCTTAGAACTCTTGCAACAATGATTTTATTGCTTAAATCATCAGTTGGTGGTGCATGTAAAAATATAATCACAAATCATTGGAACACATGTTCATCACAGATTTTTGTATTCAACATAAAGTGACAAAAGAAAAAGAACTTACTTTTTTACGCCATGGATTCTTATAGAGAGAACCAACCCACGAAAGCACATGTACTGAAAGGAAACAAGACAAAATATATCAGCGAAAAATATTTGTATGAATATCAAAGAAATTAATAATTTCTTGAGCAAATCAGTTGGTAGTGCATGTACAAAGTAGTCACCGAGTTCATTGGGTACATTATTCATCAGATTAGATTTCAAGAAATAAAATCAACTTATTTTTCAAAGCAAAGCACTTACCTTCTCAGCACAGCCAGTTTGCAAAGCTTTCGGGCTCTCGCTACCATTTTGCTAGCAATTTCCTCAGTGTCGTAGTGGAAGTGAAATGAAGCATTTCTATTAACTTCTTTCGAGGTAAATTTGATTTAACTTGGTTTGATTTTGCGATTGATGATTGCGTGCATCGGGCAACACAAAATGTGAAAATTGTACACGTGCACGGGCACACCCATCCTTATCCTGGCAGTTGTTAAAATAAAATGGATGAGTTTCTTTTCTTCTGTTCCATCTTCCATGCGTTTGGTTTTCCATTCATAAAATTTCAGTGCTGTCATTTTCAAAAGTACTAGAGTATAACAACTGCTGAATAGAAAGCGATTCTCGAATTTCAACTGCTTCCGTTCAATTAACCTGCGGCTACACGATCAATATGGCTCTGGTTAGATGCGTCTGATTTGATTGTTGGTGTTCTTGTGATCCAGTTGTCAAAACCAATAAAAGCCAACAAATGAATTTTTTTTACCGAATTCACGGAAATACAAAATTTTTTTATATAAAATCTAAAGGAACTGTATCAACTGTATAGAAAGGATAATGAAATTGTTCCATCGTGAAATTAATGTAGGTAAACAATTTGATTATATTTTTTGTTAGTTCAGCAATGTCAAAAAAGGGGTCGTTCACAAAGGTGTGCAAGTGGTTTATCTTGTGTTTTTTTTATATCTGTTTATATAAGAATTGAAATTTCTGTGCGAGCTGAAAAAATAAACTGTGATTTATTTTTGGTAGCTCAAATTCGTTCTAAAATAAAAGCAAATGCTCGATTCTAAGTGGACTTTTTAAAAGTTGGATTTTGCTGCCGATGACATCAGTTGCCGGGGATGTTGTTTTTGCTATGCATGGAAAATCATGTTGTATATATATTAAAGTTTTTGGATAAGTTTTATTAGCATAAAGAAAGTAAAAGAGGTTCAATAGTTTAGATATCAGATTTCGTAGCTCGTGACTTTAAATCGTTTTCGTTGCGTGGGCAGCCTCGTGACTTGTTCTTATCTGAATGTAAACATTTTTCCTTCTGTTTTTCTTGTTCGGTCTATCTCCACCCGTTGGTTTTATAGTTGTACATATAAATTGTTGCGGCACCATTGCCATGCGTTTTTATTACGGTTGTGATGTTTAAGGGATAGAAAAAAGCATTCTAATCCCACATACATGACAGCCTTGTTAATAAAAAACACCTATTCTACTCATCCTTTTATCTCCAACATCAGTTGTCCGGGATGCACAGATTATGTATATGTGTTTGACTTTGTTACAAAATTATGATTTCATTTAGGAACGACTCGATGTTACACTTTGTTGGTCTGTTAAAAATAAGAATAAAGAGCTTTTGATAAAGAAAATAGAGTTCTGAAATGAACAAGATTGAAAATCAATAACTGTGCCCCTGTTCTGTAACTTTCGCATCGATAAAAGCAGTCTATGAATGGCGCAAAATGGAACGAAATCCTACTAAATTCATAGAATTTCGTTCCATTTTCCACCGTTTATCGCCAAGGCGATAGTTACAGAACAGGGGCACTGTTCACAGAATTTTGAAAGATTTGATGAAAGAATAACCAAAATAAATCTGAGTGTTTTGACAGACCAAAACGGAAACTAAATTCCCAAAGATGAGTTGGAAAAAGTTACAAAGCGTAACATTCTGACAGTTCAAAGTTGCAATTAGGAACGAAATCGACGTTACATCTCGTAACTTTTTGCATTTAGGAACGATGAATGAAAGCAGATGTAACATCGCGTAACATCGAAGGCATTACATCCCTGCAGTCGTATCGAGTATCGCTTTCGATCTTTTGACACATTTCAAAATTAAACCACATCCAACTTAAGTTACAACTAATCTTTCAGAAAGTAGGGACAAGGAGCGATGTGAATTTCTGTCGCTGAATTTCCGTCTACTAAAAGGAAAGTTTACAATCATTTCCCCCAATTTAACTAAAGAAATGAGTTGCGCTTCCATTTGCTATTCAATTTCAAAATAACAAAACTATTTTTGTGTTCGATAAAAAATATTCAAATGCTTGGTCTGTGAGATATTCCCCAAACAAAATGATTTCTTTACCTGCTGGTAAGTATCAATATGGGTGGGGGACTCTTGTCTCACTTACCAACTTACGAGCTGGCCTTGATATAAGAAAAACTGGTTTTTCATAGACTCCACAGCAGCTGGGCCACTCAGCATAGCTGCCGAGAAGAATAAACAATGGCAACGGGAGCTGCTAATGGAAAAAATTCGTTCGCATTCATCTCAACACAAGACATTTCAAGAGCTTTCAAAATCAATGCGCTTGTCCATGTTAGAGAAACGCTACGCTCTGGATGCTGTTGAAAAAGCCAATCTCCAAAAATGCTTGGATAGTATGCAGCACTGCATAAAAGTGACTTCTAGGCAGGGATTGGTGGAACGCCTTGAAAGTCTATCACGTCAACTGGGACTTAAGTTCATGGAGGATACATCTGGTCTGTTTATATCCACTGATATGTTTTACTTGGAGATAATTCTCGATGCTAGCGGCTCATTGACAGACGTCAAAGTTCACCACGAGTGCAAAATTGAACAGCAATCGTGCAGTGAACTTGTGAACTGCCTGAATCGCGGTGATTTTGCCGACTTCACTGTTCAGCTAGAGGGTCTCTCGTCAATTTATCAACTTAATGCAGAACCAAAAGTCAAGACGAAAGCGTTTGTTGCATTGCAGGCAATGGAAACTGATCTTTACAGCCTCTTCCAAGCACAAAACTTTTCCAACGATGCTCAAGTTATTTTAAACGAATCTTCTGTAGGAATTGCATTAAAAAGGCGCGGAGGACATCCAATGCGACTGACTTATTTTGTATCTCCCTACGATTTGATTAACCTTGAGATGAAAACAATAGTTCCACTTACAGTCGACCTAATCACAAGCAAAAATATCGGAATGAGTGCAACTGTCAACTTGGAGGCTTCCTCTGCCAACAAGCTTCAAATTTTACCCACGGTTTCCTTTACCAAAGAAGGAATGACTGATATACCAGTGTATTCTCCTCTAACGCCACAAAATTCTACACTTCTGCCTGCCACATTTGTGTTGCGACTAAGTACTCCACTGCCTGTATGCCAGAATATGCTGCGGGTTCTTATTCCAATGCAAACAACTGAAGTTGCCGCAACAGCACCTGGAGAAGCCAGCAAACCACAGACAACATCTATCATGAAATTAATTATACAAACAGCATCGGAAAATCAACTACAGAATTCTTCCAAGGGTCTGTTTGTCTGTCTTCCTGACCAAAACCATTGCTATTTTTTTACAGAAAATAAACAAATGAAGGTAAGTTGTAGCAGGCATCTCCGACATTCTTGATTTTTTTTGTTTTCTTTTCAGGCTTCTATTATTTCAAGTGTTCCATTTACTGAACCAGCCCAAGTACCCAAGATATTGGCCGTTCTCAAGAAGCAGGCGCTCTTCTATTCCCTCCTTTCCAGTTGTGTTCGTCCCCAAACTAAGATGGGAGGTATGTGTAACTTTTGCTTTTGTTCTCTTTCAAAATGTTCTTATGAATTGATTGTACCCGATATCAGTTCCACTTAAAGATTTTTTGAGAAACAAACAACCACACTCCTGTTCATGTTTTTGATGGGGTCTTCTATGTTTAAATTATCAAAAGCATTCATGATGGCTATGTTTCTGACGTTGTAACAGGCACTTTCTTTGTCTAAAAAGACGACCAGAGTGTACTCTTTATGGTGTTGGGAGTATTCAATGGCGCACATCAGAGAATGCAAAGCCATTTCCACTGACACACGCTTACACAGTGTTGTGCTGTGGAGATCAGACAGAGTTCAATTTTTTGTCATAAATATATGTCTAATACTCTTTCCAGTGTTTTGAGTAGTAAAGATGTCAGACGAATAGGTTTTAAGTCCTTTGGGGTCACGTGAGAGGTTTTGCCGGCCGTTGAGATAAAGACCACCTAAGCTTCTCTCCAGGCCTTAGGGATGTAAGAGAACTTGATGCAACTGTTCAAGATGAGCACAAAGTCCGTAGTGATCATGTTAGGCACGTGCTGAAGTTCTGCAGGAATGATTCCATCCTGCCCAAGTGCTTTTGAACGGGTTGAAGCTTTTAAAGGCCAACGTGATTTCCTTGGAGATAAGACCTTTGCATGTTTGATCGAGGATCGTGGTCCAAGTCTTTGATTATTACCGAACTACACGAAAAGTGGAAGTCGAGTAGTAGGTTGAGTGATTCTTCATAAGAAGTGGTCCAGATGCCATTGGTTTCTTTTAAGGACCTCGGCATGTTTGGACTAGTGGACAGGATTTTTATTCGTGGCGTAAAGCGTAATACATAAATAGCATTTTGGCCTGTTACGCGGGGGTTTCGTGCTTCGAGTCCCAACAGAAAACAAGAAATGATTTTCCACGGTATCGCACTTCGCTTGGAATTGGCAAGCGCAGTAAGTTCATTGCCATGAATTGTCGTACCGAATCAGCACAAAAATTGAAGGTCCCCTCCATTCCTCACTATCAAATGGCATGGTTGTGAGAAAGGCACTAGGCCCCAGGGTCCGCGCTCTGTTGCGCCACCCTATGTATGTTGTGTTCAACGAATTTCAATGTTTATACCGTTCACTAACAAAAACAAAATTACGGCCATTGATATATCGCACCCTTATAATGAAAGCGACCTAACTAAAAATTTTGCTTCCCCTAAGCTTTCAATTTTTTTGTTTTTGCCGCTCTGCCGCTCTGCTCTGTGAGTACGTGGCCGTGTCCTTAAAATGAAAGTGACCTAGTTGAAAATTGCATTTGTGAGAAATGAGCAATAGTCATCAAAAAAGTATATAAGACGTATGCGAAATCAGATATTACAGGAATTTTGAGTTAGGTGAATTTCTTTCGAAATACTTTTTTATATTTTTTCATACTTCTAATTGTGCAAACCATACATTTTTCTTTAAGTCCAAAATTCAAACAAAAAGGAGCCAGAAAGTAATAAACAAAATTGTCTTTGATTTTATTTTTCCCGCAGATATGGAATCAACTACTATTTTGGAGGTTAATGCAATTTCGTTTAATCAAATTTCGGTGGCCCTTGAGCACCCATACGAAGAATCGATGGCAACTGTTGAATTCAATTTGAACGACATGGGCCTGGTCACTTGTGAGATATTTTCACTCTCCACAAACTACGAATCTGTGGCGATTAAACTGACACAGGTCGTACAAAAGACTCTCTCTATCCCCATTACGATTCGGAGCCTTCTTAAATATTGGGATCAAGAACGTATGAAATGTTTTCAACGTGGCAACGGTGGAGATTATGGAAATTTTAACCTATCACAAGGCCCTATCGACCCTGGGGGTCGGGGTGGAGACTTTCGGGATATGAAAGGTCCGAAGCCAGGTGGAAGCGACCGTAGTGGATCGTTAAATGGAAATTTCGGAACGGGAAGTAATAGGCCATTTTTTCATGCAGCTGGCATCGCTGGAACTGCCCCCGAAGGGTTTCCAGAATTGACCTCGTCTATTGGAGCATCGGGTGGAAGTAGCAACCTGATAAAATCACAATTCAAATCCGAAATCAAGCAAGAGGATTTTTGTAAGAGCCCAAAGAGTAATCTAACATTGCAGTCTGATATTAGCAGCAACGACTCCAGCTCTTTGGGCACATTGTCAACAGGAGCACATCAAAGTGACAACATCTCGCTGGAAATTTCAAAAATTTTCACTGGTGTTGGTACCAACATGGGTACTGCTGTTGCATCCGGAGTCGCTGTACCAACATCATCTGCTTCGCCTTCACTTCTTAAGGGCGATCAGGATCGAATCGCTGATATTGCGGAAAAATATCAAAAAATTTGGAAAGACAAAACAAATATCATAAAAAATACTGTCAGCATCACACCAATTTCAGCAATGTCTGCCTCAATGGAGTCGGGAGTGCGTCCACCGCAGGGAGGCTTGGATAAAAGACCGGGAATTGAAATTATTCCATTGACTACACTGCCGCCACCAAGCGCAATGTCATCCACAATAACAATAACGCCAATAAATCCTACAGCCGTTACAATACCAACTGTTTCCATTACAGGAGTAAAAAGTGCGGAGAAAAAGAGTTCAAGTTCGAGTAGGCGCTCGACAGACGACAAAGACAGTAGAAGCGAAAAGAAACGTAAGAAAAAGCGTGAAGATTCGCCAATGGGGCCACCAGAGAAGCTTTTTTCTCGCCAAAACTCTCCAGCATCAGATCTAAGTTCAAGAAAGTATTCTCCGCAGTCTACTTCGATTGTGGTGCCCAGTACTAAGCCAAGTCCAAAACATTCTCCAGTATACACGAGTCCAAAACACGCGTCGTCCAGTCCCAAAAGCCCTTTTGGAACATTGTCTCCCAAGCATGGTAGTTCCGGCAAGCCAAGCATGTCCACACTAAAAAATGCTACAAGTCCTAAAAGTGAAAAATCTACCTTAGCACTGCCAACAAGGCAAATATCGTCCTCTCCTGGATCTAAAAATCGTGACAAGGATGGCAAGGAGCGACTATTGAACGTTTCGAATCCGAATTCAAAAACTCCAACAAGTCCTAAAGTCAAGTCGGCAACGATCAAACTTAAACCTTTGGACGTTGGTAACCATTTGGGATTCACTGGTATAACAGACGAAAGTGACAAGACTCGCAAGGGGTCACTCAATGCTGTCATAGACAAATTGAAGTCTTCCCAAAACTCTTCCGACGGAACCGACAAACTGGTGAAATCTTCATTAGCAAGTGATTGTCTAGGAATCACCCCTGGTAATCCTGGATCGGAATACATGGTGAAATCAAGTCAAGATGGTATCAAGCTCACCATTAACAAAACAAAGACTAAGGATGGCGGTGGCATATCCAGTAGCAATAGATCTAAGCTGCCAAATAATAAGGTTGTTCTAGAGCTGGGAGGTAATTCACCCAAAAAGCACACCGGACTGAAACCCGGTGTGAACAGTGGACCAGCTTCCAAAAAATCAAGTTCATCTCTTCCATTCCCGGCTGCGCCACCTCTACCAACTAATAAAACTTCATCCTCTGGTGGCAGCTCTCAAAGCGGCACAAAGCATAATTTTCAGAAGTCGAATTCATCTGGTAACCTTTCTACCAAACTTTACTCGAACTCCGGTGGTGGTGGGAGTTCCTTGACCAAATCTCATAGTACAAATTCCTTTCATTCGGATTCCTTTCGCAAATCAACATCATCATCGAGCAACAATAAATCAAGGTCGAACTCGAGTACGAGTTTTATTGAAAAGATTACTCCTCGACCAGATCCCACTGACATGATGAAAATTTTGCAATTCGCGTCCCCAAACATGGCTGCCATGGAGGGTTTTATGAAGACTTTCAACACAAAATTTCAAATACCGAAGCTGTCTGCAAGAAACTCAAATTCACAGTCTCAAGATGGAGACAAACCACGCCCAACTTCAGCACCAACAACGCCAGCGCCTTCATTTACACCCTCACCGACGCCAACCAGTTCTGAGAGCAGTGGCAATAGCAACGATTCAAACAAGAACCTGCCTAAAATCTCCGGTCCTGTTCCGCCAAACAAAGGTCAGCAACAAGATTTCTTTAATCTCGCTTGTCATTCAGTTGTAACCAACACCGCAGCAACTTTATCGTCCTCGTCCATACCCATGTCTACATCCTCTGTTCCACCTGCTCATTTCAACTCATATCGCGGTCCTCTCATCGATACGAACAGTCATGCGAGTGATCTCACTATGCGCCCACCATCCAAACCCAGTGTGACTGATGATTTATCCTCCTCATCGACGTCGTCCACTCTGAAAAATGACATCAAACTGATGCCACCAGTGGTGCACACTCAAACCCCATCGATTCAGATTTCTAACAAACTTCCATTTCATCAGCATCCGCCATCGCCTTCTGTTTCCTTACATATCCTTAAATCACCGGTCCCCTCACCGCTGGTGGTAATGCCTATGCCTTCCCCTCATTCAAATTCACCCTGCATCACCGACGAAGAACTAATGGACGACACACTGGTCGGTGTGGGAAGTAAATGACAAACACTCTTTATAGCAAGCGATTGTTCAGGCCCAGTTTGGGGCTCCATCTATATCCCATCATCATTATATCATGTTGTTATACCCGTCTTCATTTATTGTTGTATTGTTGATTTTATGGTTTCAAAAATCGACGAAGGATAAGAGTTTTGCAATATTTAGGAACTTAATAATCTTACAGCAGATCCTGGGATCAACGGTGACAAATTTCCCAAAAGGCTAACACAACAGGAACGGTTCATCGTTAGTCGTTGAGTTTGAAGCCATACACGAAGAGTAACACATTTAACTCAGCAAAATGTATGCATTTGGTGCCAATAAATAGACATACATTGTATACTCCTTGTCTGAAAAGACTTAGATTTCAGTTGAAACAGCACAAAGTATGCATGCATTCAATGAATAAATTATTAAAACAAAATGACTAAATTCAGTACAAAAAATAGAAAGAAGAACATTTTTCTAGAGAAAGTAACTGAAAGTGTTTGATAACGCAATTAGATTTAAGTTTGATGCCTTAAAATGGGGAAAAAATATATTTTACCTAAAAATTTAGAAATATTCTTTTGTTGCCTCTACAATTACATTAGTACACACATTTTGTTTTTGCTTTCACAAATGTAAACTTTTTGGAGAAGGGACTATTTTGAGATAAAAGTTTTGTTTTAATTTTGTTTTTATTAACAACCAACCCTTGTACCTACGTTAAACTCATTAAAAAGAAGAACAAAAGTATATATATATATATAAATTAAAAGAATTTAATTAACACATTAAAACGCATGCGAAAGGCGAAGCAATAGTGTAAGATATTAATAAAAAGCATTAATTTGTAAATATTTATACAAACAAAAATTAAAATATTTCATGTTTTGGGAAAATAAATTTAAAAGTATTTAAATAAAAATTTATTTATTATGTAAAACATTGTTTCGGTTGTATTTTGCCTTGTGTTTTTTAAAAAAAAACATCATTTGGGAATTTTATAGTGATCTTCACTAATGAGTCTCAATACAACGCTGTACTCACTTGTGCAACTTAATTCCATAAACTTCATTTACCAGCCATCTTTGTTGTTGATTTCTGAACACTGACTTATTTTTGTTCACTAATCGTTGTTTTTTCCCAAGTGCGATGTTTTGCAAACGTGAGTATAGATTCATAATAAAACACGGCTAATGTCTTGCAAAGTACAGAGTGGGTCAAAAGGTTATTCACAATTTCAAACACTTCGTAATAATCAACCAACTGGGTTAGCGCGATGATTCCAACGCCATCTGTTAAACTATGCCATTTACCGGAAAAATACTCGGTTAGTTACTATGGTACCGTGGACGCGACAGCAGAGTGTTATTTAAAAAACGGGGAGAGTGCAATCGCTACCCAGCTTTCGAAAAACACGAAAACTCGCCGAGTCGTCATTCCATCGATAGATGGGTGAAAAACCTCCGCGAATCGGGTAATGTCACTAACCGTCCCCGAATAGGCCATCCGCGTACATTAAAGACGCCGTAAACTAACTGTCTACGACGCGACGCCTTGAGCAAAAGTCCTCCTCGGTCTATGCGCCGTAATTCTACCTCCTTGAAAATTCCTCGAACGACGCGACGCCGACGCGACGGTAAGGAGAATATTAGGAGAGGATTTGAATATGCACCCATACAAAATTCAACTCACTAAAAAGTCATTGCCCGCTGATAAGCTAAAAAGGTTAGAATTTTGTTGTTACTTAATTATGTTATAACTGTTGGTTATAATTACACCGCCGGATTTTTACCTGTGAGGTTTCTTGAAGAGCTTGGTGTACGCAGGCAAGCCTCCAGACACCGAAGCATTAAAATTAGCTACCCGAACTGAAATTGCAGCAATTCCGCTGATGATGTTCGCCAGAGTTCGGGAAAATTTTGAGAAAAGTCATGGTCATGGCGACTACTTACTGGATGTTTTATATAAAAAATAAAATTTTTTATTAAATGGCATACTTTTATTTTCATTTTGAGTTCATAATTTTAGCTCACCGTTATTTTTACGAAGCGTTTGAAATTGTGAATAACATTTTGGCCCACGCTGTACTACCTTCTTAAATTTGCTGGACATATCTCACAATTATCATACCATCATAACATGCTACACCAAAGTGTAAAGGAGACACCTTTACTAAGTGAAGTAAGGCTTCAACTCACAAACAACTTAAGTGAAGAAAAACTTACAGGGACATATGAGCATTCTGCAGGTGCTCCCAATATTGGAATCGCCTGCAATTCACACTTGGGACTTTATGCCTAGATGCATAGTGGTACTCCACCCCTTTGAATTAATCTTTCCCTGCAATTCTTACAAGTAACTTCCAATACATTTGGTACTCTGACGGACGGACGGTTCAAAAACTAACAACGGTGTAGGTGCAGGGATTTTCGGTCCCAACTTCACATAATCTACTATATCCCTTGGTAGCACAACAGCTATCCTTTCAAGCAGAGGTTATAGCTAAAGAATTCTGTGTTAGGGAATGTATTAGAAAAAATCTGTGAAGATAACGCATTGTCCTCAACCAAATTCGAATTCAAACTAGTTTAGAACTCTTTCCTGGGTGCCTGAACATGAAGGCCTACAGGATAAAGAAGAGGCTGATCGCCTAGCTGGACTTGGCTCTCAATTCCAATTCAAATTCCTGGAACCCTACTATGTGGTCTCTCAATCAGTGGCATTAACCGTTAACTGGTTACTCGGGAACGGCAGAACATGTTCCACATCTGGAACATCTATAATGGCCATCGCCGCGCCAGTCAAAACTATTCATCGACTTATCTCAAGACATTTGTGAGAAATTCTTGACATGAGCAAACGTGACGCAAAGTTACATACTGACGACTCATCTCATCTCAAAAACATGGGTATCAGCCAGGATGACACCTACCGTCTCTGTCTTGAAGACACAGAACCGGCTGAACATATTTTATGTGAATGCCCTGCCATAGCCAGATCCAGGCTAAAAATATTCAATAAAGGATTCACTAGTCCCCTAAAAGAAACACCTCATTTTCGAATATTCTTTAGTTCTTACATGACCTCAACTTCGAATGAACAACTCTACACTTTACATGTTTAAGCCTGAGGTAACAGCACAAAAGATCTGTCAGGTCGATGTGCTAGTAAAGGCTTTTTACCTTCGCCCTACACAGGTCGATGTGCAATTAAAGGTGTTTTAACTTCGCCCGATATTAGGTCTGTTCGTGGAACTTTCCCCAGGGTTGACCCAGGTTTTCTTGACAACCCTATGAGTTGTCAAAAAAACCTGGGTTTTCCAGTCCTCAAAAAACGCTAAACCACAAATCACCACACATCCCTGTCATTAAAAAAAAATACATGCCATTTGACAGCCCTCAAATCGCAACACCAAAAAGCTAGGGCGAGTTTGGGGAAAACCTATGGCAAACCTATTGCTCAAAAAACACTCAATTTGACATTCAGGGTGAATTTAGGTTTCTCAAAAAACGCTTTGTGGCGACCATAGGGCAACCCCAGGGCTTCAACGAACAAACCTATTACCTTTTGCGCGGTAATATCGGAGCGGGTATTGCAATATTATGCCCTATTGGCTGGTAGACGTAGAAATCGTCCTTAGCTGAGTGCCAGACTTCACTTTTTATCGAACCCTGTTTTGCTGTATCATATTAGGGGTAGCACTTCTAGTGACATATTGGTCCTTTGTACTTGAAGTCTTCTTAGGTATAGATATATTACAGTTCAAGATCCGTTATCCAAATTATATGGCTCAAATGAATCTATCTACTTTACAAAGTCTCTTCATGTTGGACTCGTACGAAGCTGCTTAGAGTTCGCTTGTCAAATTTGGTCACCTTTTTAATGTGTTTGTGTATGGGCTACAGGTCAAATGACCAATATCCAATAAAGGTCAAAAACACACACTTTAAATTTGGTCACCTACATATGCTACCCATATTCAAAGGATAGAACCAGCCCAGAAACAGTTTCTGCTATTTGCATTTCGCGATTTAAACTGGAATGATCGCTTTTTGCTTCCACCATATCGTCATAGGTTATTGTTATTACAAATGAACACACTTGAAAACAGGAGGAAGGTTTTCAATTACTTAACAACGTTAAAAATCATCAATGGAAAAATATCGTCACTATAGGTCTGTTCGTTGAAGCCCTGGGGTTGCCCTAGGGTCGCCACAAAGCGTTTTTTGAGAAACCTAAATTCACCCTGAATGTCAAATCGAGTGTTTTTTAAGCCATAGGTTTTCCATAGGTTTTCCCCCAACTCGCCCTAGCTTTTTGCTGTGGCGAGTTGATGAGAGCTGTCAAATGGCATGTATTTTTTTGTTAATGACAGGGATGTGTGGTGATTTGTGGTATAGCGTTTTTTGAGGATTGGAAACCCCAGGCTTTTTTGATAATTCACAGGGTTGTCAAGAAAACCTGGGTCAGCCCTGGGGAAAGTTCAACGAACAGACCTTATATTTACTTTCCTCAATCAAATTAATCGCACCTGCCCGTCAGACTCGAAAGCTTCCAAAGATGTAATTATTTAGCCAACGAGCCTCTGACAAGATGCTGCAGAACTTTTAATGATTACTATTCTCTTTGTGATGTTTCAACTAGTGATCTAAAAAAATTACATTTGTTAAATTATTTCAAATTAAATTTCATTTAGTTAGCTTAAGTTTAACCATGACTGATAGTTTTTAAACTGTAGTTAATATAAAAATAAATAAATAAATAAATAAATAAAATCCCCTCAATGCTGAGTATACCACTTCTTAGTCTGGAAGGCTTAAACGTTTCTTAGTTTTTATGTAAGCCCAGGATGTAGCTTGTATTACGCCGATAAAAAATGGCTCCCCACCAAATTGAAAACAAAAAATTAAATTCAAGCAGCAATATTTTATTTCTAGAATGGTCAAAGCCAGTGTTTTTTTGTATGTCAATGAAACAAATTTAAAAGTTTTCCGGATGCTATATTTGCACTTTTTTAGTTTGGTAGTTTGTCGTGAACCCAAACCTTAAGGAGATTAAGAAAAAGTTTCATAGGATCCTGAATAAAGTGTGTGCACTCGTATGTAAGTATAAATCAGAACTTCCCATATCGATATGTTGTAGTATGTATGCTAATGAATCGCTCTTTGCGAAAATTGCAAAAATCCGTACAATCTTGAAAGTTTTTTTTGTTAATGGATTCTGCGAATCCTTTATGGGTTCTCGGAAAAGTATTGATTGGTGCAGGCCATCGTATTCGTTTGAATCGACAGTTTAATTCTGCAACATTATGGTCTTATGCAAAGAGCTGACTCCCCTTTGTTGGCCGTTAATCAGTCCTTCTGGTTACTGGTTGAAGGCGGTTTATTGAAAGTTTTCTGCTGGCGTTGCACGAATGCAAATTTTATGGGACTTCCATCTGTTTGGTGATTTCGACCATTGGAACCGCCTTCAACCACACGATTACTTTACTGGGTGATGAGTTTCACATTCCCTCTATGTACACAACACATATAATGACTGGACGGAAACGGAATGGGTACAACATGATTGGGTATAGATAGCGGTTATTGGAGTCATTTTCCGTCATAGTTTTCAATGTGATTGATTTTTTTCTGGAAAATTTATTGTGAGTTCTAAAACACAAAGTGACCACCAAAGCTGGGTAAAATTCTGTCGTTTGAATTAATTGGCGGTGAGTCTGTGGAGATTATGCATAACAATTTGTTCCATACACTGCGTCATGTAAGCTTTTGTTAATGCTGCCCACCCGTGTCATAACCTTGTTTTTTTTTCATTTAAATTCTTAAATTCACTCAAAATCCATTCTCACTCTCATCCTCTAAAAGAAAATCCGTGCCCAAAGCTCGAAAAACTTTATCCCAGCAAATCCACACTTGTTAAATACAACATCTCTTGAAAATCATCTCATCTACGAAGAAAAAGAATACAAAAAATGTAGATAAACATAAAGCCAGTGGATAAAAAAGATACAGTTTCAACAAAGAAGTTCCAGGGCATGAGAATTATATAAAAAGCGTCGGTGTACCTGTCCCTGGCGCGTACGTATTCGACTTAATTTGCATTGTTGTGTTGAAATAAAACAAAATACTTACTTTATCTTTTATTTTAATTCAAAGAGTGGAAGGAGGATAAAACGAAGAGCTAGCAGCACAAGGTGCGGTGGAAAAAAAAAATTAAAATATTTATGGAAAATGTTTCAAGCATGTATTGGTAAATGAAGTTTTTCCAAGAGATTCGCTGTTGCATTGGATCCGCTTAAGTAAATAAATACAGCAGATGAAAGTTCGTCTGTTGCGAATACTTTTCAGTAGAGCATTTTCCTGTTTATTCATTAAACTTTATCAAAGATCATAGTTCAGAACTGTGTTGGAATCATCATAGAATTTCTGAAAGTTACATTTACATTCATTATGAGAAAAAGGACTAATCACTAAATGAAGGAAGATTTTTTATGAGGAAAAGAACTACTTACTGAATGAGGGATGATAAAAGGACGATAATGTAACCTAATGCTTCGTTTGAGCCTTATTTCGACCATGATAATTATTGAAAAAGTTAGAAATAACTGATTTTCGTACTTTATTGGTTCGAGGCTTACCTCAAGCATAAGCCAAAAAGTAGAAATTGGTGAGAAGTCATATGATATTTTTCAACTTGGGTACCGCAGACCTCGGAGATATATTCTGGTTACCACCTACTTCCTGATAACATCAACTATCTCTTGGATCATGAATTTAATCTTTTCAAACTGTGTGTCTTTGTCTGGTTGCTGAACACTATTTGGTAATTAGTAAACTAATTCAGCTTAACTTCGAATTCAAATTGTATATCCGGTATCCTTTTTCATGCACCGGAATGCTTTAAATTCAAAATTAGTAATTGTGTCACCTTTTGAAAAGATCTAGGGTTCTATCGGCTGTTTTACCACTTGCTCTGCTCTGCTCATGAAAAGAATTCTATAACGGCATAATTCAATCCAAGTTTCAATACGGTATTGCTTGTTGGAGAGGTTCGTAATTTTAAAAAATGTAACCTCTATTGGTATTACAAACACGGAAACAATCGGTGATACTTGGGTTAAGAAGGCAATTATGAAACAAAACCCTCACTAGACAAACCAAGGTAACCCTTTATAAGATCTTGATAGTCCCAATTCTGCTATACGGCGACGCGGAAGCATGGACCTTATCGAAGGCGGATGAGGAAACTATTTGATCGTTTATAAAGAAAAATACTCCGACTGGCTTTTTTTTTCGCATGCAAAGGCAATGTGTGGGTAAAGCTAGAAGAGTACACATCGCGAGTCTACGATGGCTAGGACTGGGACATGTAGAGTGGATGACCTTAAGGCTCTATGGTTTTTTGAAAGCACGTTCCATGGAAATCAATGGAACAGAAGACCTCGTCTTAGGTGGCACAGTCAAATGGAAGAAGACCTCAACCGACTTAGAGTGCAAAACTGGAGAGAGATTACCCTTAATCGAAGACGTTATAGAAAGTTGTTGGTTGAGGATCAGGTTTGCACGGAACTATAATGTTTCCTTTTGTTTGATAACCTAAAAATCTTTCCAGCTCATCACTTACCTAAATTGTTTTAAATTGTTGTGGCGTTTACATAAAAGTCTGGAAATCGCAATTTTCGGCTTATTTGTATTCATAATTTGTGTCATTGGTATACTACTATTACTACTACTTGGAAGCCG
The DNA here is from genome assembly GCA_914767635.1 of Melanostoma mellinum. NCBI lineage: Eukaryota > Metazoa > Arthropoda > Insecta > Diptera > Syrphidae > Melanostoma > Melanostoma mellinum. The sequence goes on along the minus strand of OU612058.1, from coordinate 263,934,135 downwards.
TCTACACCAGCTAGAATATTCATGATTTACGTGCTAATTTATCTAATGTGCTATGTGTATTTTATTTATATTAAAGGGTGTTTTTTTTTAAACTTGTGGTCTTAAATCAGACAGTCCTTTTTTCGGAGCTGTCATTTTGACACCCGCTACTCAGTTTTTACCTGCAGAATGTCCAGTAGGGTATGATAGGGTACAAAACGGAGCGTTAATATCGTCGAAACGCTAATTGCCTTACTTTTTTTAGAGTTTTTTTTTCACAAAACACTGCTGTAGTGAAAAAGCCACCTGCATTTCTAAACTGAATATCAATTTAGATGCAACACCCACCTCGGTAGGAACGTCCATCAGATCACTTCGGACGTACAGTCAAGTACTGAGAGTTAAGTTATAATCATTCTATGCATATGTGGAATCTCCTACTTTATCCTCTCCTACTTTCCTAAATGCGTGCACGGTGTCTTATAACATTCTAAGGGTGTTTATAACCCCTTGATGAGCGCTTCAATTATAAAAAAATACACTCCAAACCTTCAAAAGCTTACCATCTATCTACCTATCCAGCTATCATATTTACATTTGACATCTTATTTTGATGTTATCTTCTTTCTTTTGAACACATCGTCGTTATTTTTGAAATCAAATAGAAAACTATAAAGTTTCTTCTGCTAATGAAAGCTTGCAGCAACGAAATGATACTCGTGGGAAAAAATGTCTCTACTCGGGTAAAAAACAGGAAGAAACAGAATCCTTAACTCGTTTTTGGATCTTATCCCCAAGTGAACACATTTTTGATGAGTGAATAATAATTCTTACCATTTCTTTTATCTATGTATTTGCTTTATTTGAATGTACATTGTACATGTACGTACATGCCTTCATTATGAAGATGAAAAACTGTTTGATTGTAGTTGTTCCTACTGGGCCATCGTTGCTATTCCGATTTTAAAGCGATACAATGACAAGATTTTAGTTAAATTCTGATTAACTTTTTTATTTTAAAGTGCGAAGAAATGAAAAAATAATATAAATATAGAAATAATAAAATAAGCATCATCAACTCGTTTGACCGGAAACAGCATTTGGAGCACAAATCGGCATACGTGCTGTCCTTTGAGACTTAAGTTCAAGTTTGTAATAGGTTTTAGTTTTAAAATTGAACTTAAAACTAATATAATTAAAAGATAACTCTAAAATTTTAGTAATTATTTATAAATTGTATTAACTTTTTTTGTATGCTATTTAAAACACATTTCATATTTCACTTCCGGGAATAAAGTTCAAATAGCGGGAAATTAACGACATTTTGTTTTCTGGAAAAAAGGACCATTCGTTTTTTTTAATTTCTCTTAAACCAAGAAAATTTTTTTTGTTCGGTTTTTTGGTTTTTGAGTAAAAACTGATAAAAGCATTGAATATGGAAAGAAAAATTGGCCCTTAATGTGGCAAAATTATTAAAAAAAAAAAATTAATTAAATAAAAATATCCTCCTTTTTAATAATTTTGACTTTGAGGCTTGATGTCTCAAAAATTTTTGATTAAATGCACTCAAATTATAATTTTTATTAAAGAACCAAGCAATAGCTTTCAAAAAACCTAAAGTATGAGAAAGTAAGTGGCTTAGCTGTTTTTAATATTTTTTTTAAAAATTGAGTAAATTTCATATAAATTTTTTTTTTTAACTTTTTTTTATACGCCATTCAAAACATATTTCCGAAAATTTCATGAAAATCCATGGACTGGATCTGAATTCCTAGGTTTTGCCTTTTTTATGTCTAACGGCCCTCCACTATAAGTAAAATATCAAAGTCTTGGTCTCACGCTCTTCATAATGTGTATATTTGGTTTTACACATATTAATTATGAAAATTTAATAAAATTGCAAAAAAATATTGAAAAAAATTAAATTAAATATTCCAGAGTAGTTTTTGTTAAATCACGGTTTTTTATTTTTCACCTATTTAAAAATGAATTTTTAAAAATCATGTATGCAAAGTTGTAAGACCAAAGCCACAGTTTTGAAAATATTCCAAAAAATTAAATTTTCTCTAAAAAATTAATTTTAAATTTTTCAAATGTTGATTCGCAATACTTCCATAAACCGCCTAGGAATTCTTTAATATAGCATTTCGTCAGAATCGTGTAACGAGAAAGTAGGTTTTCAAAAAAGCTGTACATACCTAATATGGAAAGTATGAAGAAAATCGGTCAAGCGGTTCAGCCTGTAGATCCATATACGGACAGACAGACAGACAGAATTGCAGGACCCACTTCTTCTGCATTCTCTATCATCGTAAGTTCATATTTAATTGTTTCTCAAATTTTTTTTTGAATCATTGGCAAATTTGCCATATACTCGTAGTACCTACACATAATCGCAAGTAGAAATGACACGGGTTGCACGAACTTGCAATTGTGTGCTAAGTTCAGATGTAAGTATTCGCTCTTCGTAATATATTTGATGGTACTGGGCTGCCAACTACATATTAATTATGAAAATTCAAAACAATCACAAAAGATATTGAAAAAAAAAATTAAACTTAACATTCCAATGGTTTTTATCTTAAATATCAACACGCCATTTTTTCCAGTTGCTAATACATATAAACGCTGAAAACTTAATAATTTAGTAAAATAGCCTCAAATAACTGTCATTTAAAGAATAATACATATGCCATTTGACAGCCCTGCTTGTACATGAACTCGCCCCAGCAAAAATATGGGAAGTAAATAATACAAAATCTTCAGCAAACTTTATCGCTTGCGTCAGGTCAGATGAGTTAGAGCAAGGTTTTGGACACGTTCAGGAACCCACCGGACACAAGCTTTCCTGGAAATCCGTATCTTAGTTACCTTCTTGAACGATTCAGATACCTTTCTTGAGATTGTTAATGAATTTTGAAATTTTACTTTTAAAAACAGAAAATTATTCAAGATATCTTTGCTTAACTATTGGCGAACGCCATGCAACTTAAGTGCCTTGAATTCTGAACTGTGTTCATAATTACAATAGTCCAACTTTATATTCAGCTGAACAGATCTCCCGTTACAAAAGCTACAGTGTAAAAGTAAACGCGATTTGCACCATTGTATGTTATTCATAATTTATTTTCTTTACTGGGGTAGCCCCCAGTAACCTCGTGACTTTGGTAACCTCTTAGACGACTGTCGGTTGTCTAAATTTGAGATACTTAAGCAACATTTTTAAGAACCTCTAAGAGTAACCAAATTTTGTAGGATTATAAAAAAAAGAGCTATCCTGATCGGTCAAAACGAAATAACATGAAACAACCTTCAACGACCTTCTAAAAAGTCGCGGAATATGGCCCTGTACTAATAAAAAATGCCCTTTGACGCGAAAAGATCCCTCTCTCCCAATTGAAATACTTAATATAACAACAACGGAAATACAGAAAAATTATTATTTGGCTTTGACTTGTATTAAAGGAAGAATTGTTATTGCCTATATGACCGCCACAAACTTGAAAGAAATCGCAATACCATGCTGCCAAGCATCGGCGAACATTTTACCTGATAAAAGACAACGAACGTACGCAAATAATTGCTAACAAAGTTTTGGACTTTTCCGGTAAGGCCACCTGAGACCTGACTGCCGCGCAATATGGTCTGTAGATCGAAGTACCATAGATGATGATATGTCCCAAAGAAACAAAAATTATCAGATTTATCTTAAATGATTTTAAATAATTAATTCAGATGTTAAATACTAGGCCCTATTAAAAGAAATAGTTCTGTCCAGTATCAGAAGATTTTCAGGAGATTGTCTCTTTAAAAACATAAACTCAATTGCTAAAACTCACTACAGCTTCCCCAAAAAAAGGAAAGAAAAAAATTAAACTCCCTATTCGTGTTCGTTTTCTTTATTAAACAGAATGGACAAATATGAATGTCACCACTTTCCCATTAAGAGACATACTTTGGGTTGTACCGAAGAAGTGTATAGATACTACAAGTGCCAACAAATTTACCTTTTTATATATAGAACAAAAAATGACAATAAAATCCACAAAACCCCTCGAGGAACACGAAACAAATGAAAAAGCCGGAAAACCTCTAAAAAGATATGTAAGTAAAGGTGATTGATATACCATTTTTTGAAGCAGATTGGTTAGCGGTTGCTCGAATTGAAGTGTGCCCCACCCAAACAGTATCGATTGATGAGACAAGCGCTTCTTTTTTTATACTTTGTATCTTCCAGAGAAATTGGTTTTGGATATCATGGGAAATAAACAAACTCTGGGAATAGAAACGAATCTCGTGATTTAAAGATACAACTCAAAAAAGAGGCCTTTTAGTCCGCCAAGCGACAACTCGAGCTGATTTCCTTTCTCAAAAGGACGAACATATAATTGCGTTCATGCATGCGAATTGTGAACTCTCTTTTGAGGTAAACCCTTCGTTTGTTGACCAATAATCCCATTTAAAAAGTTTCTAAAGCGAATCCATTCAATTACCATATTCCAGCATACATCTTGCTTGACACAGAGTCGAGAGTTGAGACAATAATGAATTCAATCCATTAACGAAATCCTCTTCTCGTCTCTCTAATACTCTTCGAAAATTTTGCAGACCAAAACTTTCCGATACATTTACTTTGGCGACTCTAGTTTTTAATTTCAAAATGTTCAGTGTGTGGTTTATGGTATACTCGTACCATCTACGTACACAAGGAAGCATCCCTCACCAAGAGAGACCTCTCAATGTTGTTTTGTGAAATTACGTACCAAGCTGAACCAACTGCAGCGCCGAAGATTCCCCCAAGGAGTATTGATTTAATCCAAGCTGAAAGTCTTCTGGAATTAATGTTTACCACGGCCACTCTCTCTTTGCACACATAGAGTGACTTGAACGTGCGGAATCTGTAACTACCCACAACTAGGAACGAGAGTTATGTGAACTTACAAAACAAATATTGAGCATAGCTAAAGCTGGATCAACAGAAATAATGCATCAGATTTATTCACATTAATCTCATAAATCTGTTCTCAGAGAAGTAGATGCATATATGTATAGGTATACAATTCACATGATATATACATAAAGGGGGTCAGTCCCCCGTCGCATACTTTTTTTTTAATCTTTTGATTTTATGGTGGCTTTCAATTTCCTGCATAACACTTGTTGCTGGTGGGGGAGTTGAGACGAGAGACTCGTGTTCAAGGACCGATGGCTTTTAATTAAATCTGAAAGTAAAAATGACCCAAGTAAGTTTAATAAATCGTTGCGGTCAATGGGTGAAAGGACATGATGCAAGAGCCATTGAAAAATTGCGGGTGAGAGTACCATGCCATGCCTTCTCTGTTTGAGTTTACAACTTTTTCAACATGGTGCAAATTAATTGGTCCACAGCAATGGTAACGATTCGTTGATTTATGTGGGAACGCTTGAAGTTAAAAGCGCTAATTAAAAACAGCTGTTTGCATGAATTTGAAATTTTGAATGAGAGTGCAGGAATCAAGGCTGTATACGAGTATGTTTATTGTGATTACTTTCAACACTACGTAATAGACTATTGGTGGAGAGATCGATGGGTATCTTCCTATGAAATAAGCTTGTTAAGGTAACTTTGTCAAGCTAGCTCATTATGTGTAATGTGAATGTGAAATTTGTTACACTGATCGAACGATATCTTTGCAGTGGCATTATTCATTCAAACATAAATTTACCTCTACCATGAAAGATTTTTTGATTAGCCGTTCGGAATCGGAAGAAAGTTGAATGTCCCCTCCACTTTTTCACAAGGCATTGGTTTGTGGGAAATGCGCTAGGCCCGATGTTCTTTGCTCTGTTGCGCCAACTTCTATTTATTTATTTGTCTAAGAAAGATGTGAGTTAATTTATCCAACTACTCTAATAGAAAGACATACGATCAAAGTGACTTAAGAAGCACTTTAGAGTGGACCACACTGTACAACTTGTTGGAGAGTTAAGGTCTGAAATAATGGAAATAAAGACGGGTTCATTGAGCATCAAACCGAACCGAAACTAACAATTAACTTTTTGTGGACTTGGACTTAAATCAATGTTAGATTAACAGCATACCCCAGTTACTGTGGCGTATGCGTGCTTTTTTACTGTCAAAAAATTTAGAACAGTAGTAGTCACCGCTCTCCAACTTTTTTTTGCTTCAATTTTCGATGAAGCGAGAAATTAATCTCAACTGCAAATTGCAGGTATCACAATCTTAAAATAACAAATAACTTGAGTCAAACCGTAAAACAAACTGAATTTGACATTTGCGAGAGCCAGGATGCTATCACATAAAATCTTTGGCGGAAAATCCTTTTAACTCTTTTTGAGAAGTGTATAACAGCGAAAGGAGATGTCGGAGCACTTTAATGTTCACCCCTGTTGAGTTTCGTGACAAAGTGATTTTCAAAGGCGTTCAGGCACAACAAAACTGCAGGCCTTGAAATTATTTCGAATGGATTTACAGAATTGGAATGAGCTAGGAAACGTAAAATGTTTGAACAAAAAGGAGTTTGGTGCTCAATGGGGCAGCTGAACTGACAACTACGATAATGAATCTTTGACATCTGTCAGTGTAATATGCTTCGAAGAAAAAAGCAAGTTGTACGGCTATTTTGGTGTTTTTAAATAGTTTTAAAGTGTGTAAATTCCGCCAAAGAGCATTAGTTTAGATTAGATTTTAGTGTAAATTTTATTCATTCATTATATTCACTTAATGCTACGTAAAATTTATTCAAATACGAAGGAAATATATTTTTTATTTATTTATTTATTTGTATTAACTACAGTTTAGAAACTATAATGAGAACCTTCCTCCTGCAAATAGCAGGAACTGTTTCTTGACTGATTTTATTCTTTGAATTATTACCGTCCAATTGCACTAACGTCCCTTCTTTCAAAGGTCATGGAAACGTTGATAAACCGTCAACTTATGAAATATCTTGAAGAACGAAAGCTTCTTAATGACCATCAGTACGGCTTTCGTAGCAAACGGTCCACTGGTGATTTGATGGCTTATCTCACTGAAAAGTGGAACCAATCTTTACATTGTTTTGGAGAAAGTAAGATTATTGCGCTTGATATTTCTAAAGCATTTGATAGAGTTTGGCATCAGGCTCTTTTATCGAAAATGCGTGCTTTTGGTATCGATGAGTCTCTTCTTCGTTGGATTAGAAACTACCTTTCCGACCGTTCAATACAAGTTGTGTTGGATGGTTTCAAGTCTGATACCCACTTCATAAATGCTGGTGTGCCCCAGGGCTCCGTTTTGTCTCCGACTCTCTTTCTCGTTTTCATTAATGATCTCTTGTCTGAAACTTCTAATCCACTTAACTGTTTTGCTGACGACTCGACCCTCAGCTTTTCATATTCGTTTCCAAATTCACGTCCCTGCTCTTCGGATGTGGAACTGGAACGGTTGCGTATGATAAGCCCATTGAATTCTGACCTTGACAGCATTGTTGCATGGGGTATTATGAACCGAGTAGAATTTAATGCTTCGAAAACTCAATGCTGTCTCTTGTCGTTGAAGCTTAACATTCCCCCATTGCCATTATCCATGAATGGTACCTGCATCGAAGAAACCGAAAAGCTGTCAGTACTTGGTATGTGTGTAAACGATGATCTTCGTTGGAATGACCACATATTTGAAGTCGCCAAAAATGCTGCAAAATGCTTAGGCTTCTTGAGACGATGTAGGAAGTTCTTCCCCCCTTCTGATCTGGCTACAATTTATAAGGCCTTCATCCGCCCAAAACTGGAGTATAACTCCCATATCTGGTCAGGTGCTTCTCAAACATCTTTGCACCTCCTTGATAGGGTACAAAATAGAGCGTTGAAATTGATAGGTGATAGTTCAATCGTAGAATCAATTGATTCTCTTGAACATCGTCGAAACGTTGCCTGTCTCACTCTCTTTTATCGCTTTTTTCACAAGCTGTGCTCTAGTGAAGTAGCCAGTTGCATTCCTCCCCTGAAACAATTTAGCCGCAACACCCGCCTCGCTAGGAATGTTCATCAGTTTTACCTTGAGCCCAACTTCGGGCGTACAGTCAAGTATAGAGATTCGTATTTCAGTCGCACCACCCGAATGTGGAATGCTTTGCCTGGCTCTGTATTTCCCCTTCATTACGATTCACAAAAATTCAAAAGCAACGTGCATCGGTGTCTCCTTTCAAATACTCTCCTGTTTTCCTAAATACTCGCACTGTGTTTAACAACATTATAAGGGTATTCATAACCCCTTGATGTGCGCGTTAATTATATAAAAAAAAAAAAAAATATGGGTAGCGTATGTAGGTGACCAAATTTAACAAGCGACCTCTAAGCAGCTTCGTACGAGTTCAACATAAAGAGACTTTGTAACATATGGTCGTTAAGTTCTTTCGACCAACGCATAGTCATTCCCACTCTCGATTATGCTTTGTTGACTACGTAGTCAATATGGTCATTCAAAGTAGGCTATCGATCAAAGGGCACTCCGAGATCATTGAACTTTTCGCATCGTTATAGTAACTGCCCGTTCGATACAAAACCCACTCGGTGATCCAAAGACTTACGAGAGAAAATCATAATCTTGCACTGTGAATTGTTCAGTGATAATTTATAATTCGCAGTCCACTGCTTACCCAGAGGTTTTTGCCCAGCAGAGGCAAAAATGTTTTTTCACGGGTATCGCCTTTCGCGAGGAATAGGTAAGTCCTTTGTTAGTTAATTCATTGCCATGAAAAGCGCTTTCTCGATTAGCCGTTCGTAACCGGCAGAAAATTGTAGCTCCCCTCCATTCCCTCACAAGGTATGGTTGTGAGAAATGCGCCAGGCCCAGGGGCTCCTCTCTCTGTTGCGCCACCCAATTTATTTTATTTAGTCCACTTCAGAAGCGCGTCAAAGTCGTTCTGTAAGTATGAAGAATCCGTAGGATTTGAGTACGATAGAAACATTTTAGCATCGTCGGCGTAGAGAAGAATCTTTGAGTGATGAAGCACATGAGGCAAGTCATTTATCTATAATAAAAAAGGAGAGGTCCTAAATGACTTCCTTGTGGTACACCAGATGTATCATCTATTGCTGTTCAAAAACAAGTTTTAAAATTCGCGAATTGGGTTCAACCATCCAAGTATGAAAGAAACCATTTCTGAAGAGATCCAACACAGCCATGTTGATCCAAATTTTTTATCAGTATACTATGGTTCAGTTGACCAAATGCCTTTGAGAAATCAAAGTATCCAACATCAGTTTGTTGGCGATTCGCAAATTCTGTAGGGATGTTTGATGTTAAAAAATAAATAGGGTGGCGGAAGAGAGCCTCTGGGCCTAGCGCAATTGTCACAACCATGCCTTGTGAGGGAATGGAAGGGACCTACAATTTTCTGACGGTTCCGAACGGCTAATCGAGAAAGCGCTTTTCATGGCAATGAATACTAACGGATGACTTGACAGTTCCTCACGACAGGCGATACCAGAAGAAAAAACATTTTTGCCTCTGTTGGTATTCGAACTCGAACCTCTGGGTTAACAGGCGGACATGTTATCCATCACACCACGGGTACCATGTTGTTGTTGATGTTTAAAGTTAGCTCCATTTTTTTTTAAATAATGGATCTTCCTCCGAAAAACCCATGTTGATGTGGTAAAATATATGATTTTAAATTAAAAAACATAAAGTTTACCATGAAAGATTCGAAAAGTTTTGGGATACAGCTCAGCTTGGAGTTGGAAGCAATTGATCGAGATCAAGATTTGTAAAGGGGTAAAATAAATGATTTCTTCCAGATATCGGGATAAATTGAATAATACATGGACTTATTGAAAAGAGAGCACAAAACTCCACACAAAGATTTGCAGCATCTTCGTAGCATGCATCCAGGAATTTGATCATAGCCAGGTGAAAAAGAGTCTTTGACTTTCCGACACGCAGCTTCTACATCACTTTCAATAAAAGACGGAGCTTGTAAAATATTTGTTGTTGTCAGGAAAATATCATCTTCATTAAAAATAAATAAATAGGGTGGCAAAACAGAGCAAGGAGCCCCTGGGTCTAGCACATTTCTCACAACCATGCCTTGTCAGGGAATGGAGGGGACCTACAATTTTTCGCCGGTTCCGAACGGCTAATTGAGAATGCGCTTTTCATGGCAATGAATTTACTAACGGAGGACTTGCCAATTCCTCGCGAAAGGCGATACCCGTGGAAAAACATTTTTGCATTTTGCCTCTGCTGGGATTCGAACTTCGAACCTCTGGGTTAGCAGGTGGACATGCTAACCATTCCGACACGGGTACCACCGTCTTCATTATGCTCACTGAATTTGTAAACTGTTTTAAAGTATTCTGCAAACATGTTCGAAATCTTAGAGTAACTCGTGGATATTCTGAGAGAGGGAAGAAGGATCTGGTGTCTGTTTCCGTTTCCTTTTAATAAAATTCCAAAACAATGAGATTTCACCGTGAAGATATACCTTTCACAAGCAATCGATGTTTTTCTTGCCAAGACTTTTCTGGCTACTGTGAAACTATTGTAAACAGAATCTCCTTCTCAAATTTTTGTTTAGGTAGTTTTTATGGTTTTTTAATTTCCGCAATTCATTTCCGGTATTTAACTTCATAAAGATTTGGATCAGCTCTGTGGATAAGTACAAGAAGTCCATTTGGATCATCAAAAAATAAGATCCAGATTGAACAAAGTGAGGGTCGTTACTTTCTTCATAAAGTCTACATAAATTGAAATCAACGAAGTTGGTAAAAAGTCATTTATGTTTTCGTCTCTTTTTTCTGTCCACAAGATCTCTGGCATGTTGAAATCACCACAAATAAAATATCAATCATTCTTTAATTTTGCAAATTTAGTTTAAAATGATACAAGCAACTTTAGTATTTGACATAATTCGAAAAGCTCAACATTCTTTGCGAATGCAAATTAAAATTTAGGATAATTAATGGAAGCGCTAGCAGATTAAAATAGGTAGGTATCTTATCTATTCCAAGGAGCAAAACAAATTCAAAATGATTCGGTTGACTCACTAAATGTCGTTTCAACATTTCATGAGCCAAATCTATTATAGCCTTAAATAAATTATGAAATACTAGCTGTGCCCGCGACTTCGTCCGCGTAGAATAGTGACTTTCAAAAGCATTTTTAACTTTTTAGGAAATAAAACTTCTAGCCTTAAAAATGGCGGTACATATTTCCAAAAAAAATATTCAACCCCTATTTCAACACCTTGTAGCCCTGTTAAAAATACTTTTCGAGACCGTAGTTTTTGGATTCCCATTTCCGTTCCCGTGGGAATATAAGGATAGATATATGTATAGCCTTTATCCTTCCGCATGTTCTAGATTTTAAGCATTCTTACGGTGAAAGAATTTTTGAAATCGGTGCTGTAGTGTCAAAGTTCCCGTATACGTTCCTGCTCCCGTCAGAATATCTATAGGGAAAAAATATTTAGTCTATGTCCTTCCTCAGGTTCTGTGAACGGGAGACATACGAAAAACATACCAACATAGCTATATTCGCATTTTCAATATCAGTAAAGACTCCCGTTCCCGTGGGAATATGGTGACCGTTCCCGTAGGAATATGGGGATGAGTTAAAGTTTTTGTTACTCGGGGATAGTGTAGCATTCTAACGGTGAAAGAATTTTTGAAATCGGTGCTGTAGTGTCAAAGTTCCCGTATACGTTCCTGCTCCCGTGGGAATATAGGGAACCGTAGGAATATGGAGATGAATTAGTTTTTATGTTACTCGGGGATAGTGTAGCATTCTAACGGTGAAAGAATTTTTGAAATCGGTGCTGTAGTGTCAAAGTTCCCGTATACGTTCCTGCTCCCGTGGGAATATAGGGAACCGTAGGAATATGGGGATGAATTACTTTTTATGTTACTCGGGGATAATGAAGCATTCTAACAGTGGAACAATTTTTGAAATCGGTGTTGTAGTTTCTAAGTTCCCGTATACGTTCCCGTTCCCGAGGGAATTTTGGGATAAATTGTAGCCTATGTGTTATTCTGATGTATAAGCTATATTATTGGAAAGTTTAATTGAAATCCATTCAGCAGTTTTTTCGTGAAAGAGGAACAAACATACATCCACACATACAAACTTTCACGTTTATAATATTAATAGGATCTACACAATAGATCAAAATTCATTAAGGACTAAATAATTCATCACAATTTAATTCAATAAGCAAGCATACGAAACAAAAAAATAAACAAGAATTTGTCTAAATTATTCATCTCGTCAATTGTTCCAAACCACAACATAACTTGGGTTGCCATCGACATCTGAGGCCAGCATTCTGGCAAATTGCTGGTTTTCATGACCTTTGGTTTGGGCACACACAGCAAAACACAAATGCTGCATCAGTTTGAATCCATCCTCGCATCCGTAATCCGAACAACAAGGCAATTGATTTCTACATACCTATAGAAAGTGTAGCTGCTTAAGGATAAGTTATTGTGTGGATTCAGTCCATCATGGTAGAAACAAATCAACGAGTCCCAACACGATTCACGATGTACAGACACATGTATGTGCTACTGGAACATCTTCTAAAGATAGATAATACTAGCTAACTTAATGGACTTCTTTCTAACCACGGGCACTGTCCTACTGTCCATTGCACATTGTCAACTCGCTGTTACGTCCTTGATTAAATGAGCCCAAGATGTATTTATGCTAAGTCCCCAATGCAATTCATCTGGGGCATTGTGTTACGAGAACAAAAGGATGGTTAGTGGATCTGTATTTTTATCAGCACGACACAAGTATTGTGTTCTATCGTTGACTCGGATCAGGTTGTGTGTGTGTCGTGTGATGTGAACGCTTTGCAACTGGGCTGGTGGCAACGGCAAGGGCAGCAAAATCCAATTTCACGCAAAATGTCTTGCACGGTTACGTACGACTGTCGCTGTTGTTTTTTCTGTCTTTTATCTTTACATGTTCGTATTTGACGACACAAAAAACACAATAGACATTTACAGTACATATTAAGCCAACCCCACGATGTACTGGGTTTTGGTTTAAGGTGTTTTTTCTCTTCTTTCAAATTTATGGACTTTTTTTTTTAAAAAAAAAAAAAAGGAAATAGAGGGGGTCGGGTGAATATATTTTTTTTTATTTATGTCTATCCCAAAACCTTTCCAATGGACAACCCTTTGCTTGCTTTTAAAGGTGGCAATGGAGCGAAATTCACATACCTACTCATATATAAGCTGCATCTCAGCTCTACTGAGTTATGGCTTCCACAGGAACATATTGCTTGTAAATAAATCTGTTTGTTCGACTTAGGGAGCGTATTGGGATTCCGTCTTTTTGAATCGGCAAGAGCCATAAATCTGAGCGTATCTCGACACACACAATTTTCCGTAAATCAAATCAAAATTGATGACTTATATCTCTCTTTGACTGCTGCTTTTGCAGGTGACTGGGAAAAAGGGAAAGTGAACGCGATTGCGACGGAGACATATTTAAAAAATAATAAATTACAAACATGTTTTAGGAGGTTTTCGTTAAAAATCCTATTGCGGCTTGGAAACGGAATCGACGTTTGTGTCAACATTACAAACATTATATTGAGATCTAAGCTGTTAAATTAAGCGTTGAATAAGAAGTGCAGCACTATCAAATCTACTCGAAATTATGTCAAATAGCAAAGGCGATGTCTTTAAAAGGGTTTAAATCCGGCGCAAAAGCAATCTATATTAAAATAAAAACAGAAGCACTCGTTTTCCTGCTTAGTGATTTCGTAAAAACGACGGAAGTGTGTAAAAGGAATCCATGTTGCTGTCACTTGATTTAAAATATTGAGCCGTCAGTTAGGGTAGGCACTTACTGAGTGCTCCAGTTGGTATTTTATGAACCTCCCACAGAAAAAAGTTAGGCACAGGTAGTATGGAATAGCTAAGGCAAACTTAAAATAAAACAAAAACTTTATCAGAATGAGCAAATTTTATTGTTAATCATTGTAAAATAATAATTTTAATTTTATTGGTAAATGAAAGATATGCTTAATTTCCAAAATTAAATTTTTGGAGTGGAGTGATAACCAAAAATATTGCACATGTATGTGTAGATACACGCACCATTATATCAGATTCAACCGTCTGGCAGGTTTCTTTTTCAGCAGTGGGCGGGGGTGGGCGTTCGAAAATGGTAATTTTTCAGATTTTGAGGTCGAAGTGATAACCACATAAATGATACACTAAAAAATAAAAAAAGTTACGCTGATTTCAAAAAAGTGCGCTTTAGACGATTTGGTTTCAGTTTACTGCTTGCCAGACGCTCTTTAACATTTTAGTAAAATGCATTTTTCAACTAAAAGTACTGCTAACTTTTTTTTATCACATATAACCAAGAATTCTGATTACAAAAAAGTCGGTATCAGACGATTTTGTGTCAGCCTTCTCCATGCCAGACGCATTTTAGCTTAAGCATGTTTATCAAATTCAAACTTTTTTGTAATTAGAATAAATTTTCTGATGTTTTGGCGAACCATTTTCTTGGTTACATGTGATAAGAAAAAAGTAATCAGCTAATTTGAAAAATGCATTTGAAAAATGTTGAAAAGCGTCTGTCAAGCAGAAGGCTGAAACGAAATCCTTTTGGATCCTTTTGTAGTCGGGGGAACTTTTGTGATATTTTGGCGTACCATTTTCTTGGTTACATGTGATAAGAAAAAAGTTATCAATACTTTAAGTTGAAATGTGCGTTTAAAAAAATGTTAAAGTGCGTCTGGCAAGCAGTAGGCTGAAACTAAATCATCTGAAATACACTTTTTTGAAATCAGGGTAAATTTTCTTATTTTTTGGCGTACCACTTTCTTGGTTATATGTAATAGGAAAAAAGTTATAAATGCTTAAAGCTGAAAAATGCACTTGAAAAGTGTTAAAATGCGTCTGGCAAGCAGTAGGCTGAAACCAAATCGTCTGGGAACGAGTTTTTTGTAATCAGGGGAATTTTTCTGATTTTTTGATGTATCATTTATGTGGTTATCACTTCGACCTCAAAATCTGAAAAATTATTATTTTCGATCGCCCACCCCCGCCCACGGCTGAAAAAGAAACCTGCCAGACGGTTGAATCTGATATAATGGTGCGTGTATCTACACATACATGTGCAATATTTTTGGTTAGTCTGCTATTATACGGAGAAATTTGTTTCATGAAACTGTTCGAACACCATAAGTGCAAAAGAGAACGAAAATTCGAAAAAGAGAGATGGACAATGAGCTACCCTGTGTCGCATGGGCTATGGTTTGGTGAAACAGCTTTGACGTTTCTCTTTTAGTGATGTGCCAAACCGTAAAATTTACAAACCGAGTTAACCCGAGTTGGATTTTGATTAACCCGAGTTTTAACTCGAGTTAGCTAACTCGGTTTACAAAAATAAATTTGCGCTTTTTCCTTCAATACTATGTTTTGAAAAATAGAAACAAAGCAAAATTTTCAATCAAAATAAACGGATTTAATCAAAATGAATTAAAAAAAAGTCACACAAGAAAGAAATTAACGCAATGCGCAGTCCAACTCGGTTTGACTTGACTCTGGATATTTTACAGACAATTAATTCCTAACTCGAGTAGCAATATGTACCCAAAACATTCAAACAGTCTACCTATTAACAGACGACAATCAAAAAAACAAAAAAAACATCTAGTTTAACAGATGTGTGTGTTTCTGTATGCCTGTGCAAGTAACTCACTTGCTTTGATGCTATATATACTACTACCGGTCGACTATGGACTTTATATGCATAAGTGCATTGTGTTTGGCACAGACCGCAACTAAAGGAGGGTAGTTTTGATTATGTTCAAGTTAACTTGGTCTACTTGCATTCATTTCATTTTAATTATTTGGTTGATTTTTTCTTCGGTTTGCCAACTCGGTTTGAAAAAATGTAAACCGAGTCAACTCGGTTTGGGTTCAACTCGGTTTGACTCGGTTTATGATACCGACACATCACTATTCTCTTTGTCCTTGTTCGTGTTTTTGTTTATTCTGTTTCATTTGGTTCAAAAATAAGTAATAATACTAATAATAATGACTTCTTTGTTTTTCAATTGCCAATAGAAGAGGTTTTGAAGCAACCAGGCACTACTAGATAACTATTTTTCCACAAAAATAAAAACAGCGAATGAAAGATAAAGAGAAATGTTAAACTAGTTTCATGAAACTGGATTTCATCGTATAATAACACTTGCGACACGGAATGACAGAACAAAGAAGAATTCGAAGTTGTTTCATGAAACAAATTTCTCCGTATAATAGCAGACTTATCACTCCACTCCAAAAATTTGCTTCCAGCTCTTGGTCTATTAAGGTAAGCACTTTCTGAGTGTTCCAGCGGGTATTTTAAGAACCTCCCACAGAAAAAAGGTAGGCAAAGTAAATAAAACAAAAACTTTATCAGAATGAGCAAATTTTATTGTTAATCCATTGTAAAAGATTTAAGACTATAGGAAAATAACAAAGCAGGGCAACTCCTTCCAGAGACAATAAAATATCAACATATTTGCTTTTATTTCATTGATAAATTAGTGAAAGATATGTTTAACTTTTCAATTCCCAGGCCTGTATTGGAGAAAATAAATACTATTTGCTATTGAGGAATATTAATGGGTTTAGTAAAGACAAAAAAAAAAAATTTCGGAAAAAAGCTTCCACCACAACTCTTTTTTACGGGGATGTCACCTACAGGTGACAGGCAAAGATAGTATGATGGAAAACAATTTCAAACCAAGTGTCACCTACGGGTGACACCGGAAACTCAAGAGTTGATTTCCTAAAGTATACTTGTCTCAGTGAAAATGGAAGCAGTGCTTTCGAGATTATCATCAGAGGGAAATATAAAATGTGATTTTACTGTTGGAAATACAACTTACTCACTTTTTTTTTTAACTGCTAGTCTGAAGACAATTTCGAATGTTTTTTTTCTGAAAACTTTTTGCCATTCAGCAGCTTTATTAATGTAAAGTGTCCCCTCTTGGAAAGCGGACATACTAAGTCATTTTTATATCCTGTAGCTCGTTTGTGAAGCGTTGAAACTTACTTCGCTGAAAAGCAGTGGAAACTTATCGATCCGTCGTAATTACTTACTTATACTAAGGCGGTGAAAACACACCTTGATGTGTACAGCACACGCGGTGAATGCCCCAAAACATTTAAAAAAAATTCTTTTCTTTAAAAAAAAAATTGAAATTCTCTTCTTTTTAAAAATCGTGTATGCATATAGTTTTTTCAATACCTGAAATTTGACGGGTTTGTAATTTGATCTAAGATTAAACATCGTAATATTTAAAACCTAAAACAAACCTTGCAACTCGGATAAGATCATTTTAATCTTTTTAAACCAATATCACCACGCAATTTGCTTCTTGTAAGCTTCTTACCGAAAAAAAGTTCCTATAGCCTATGCTCTGTTCTTGTTGGATATTCAAATCTAGTCGAACAATACATTGAAGAAGCTAAGAAAAAATCTATCTTTGAGCATAAAGGATGTCAAAAGTGTGGGATTGCCACCTCCTCCTCCTCATCTAAGCAACTTCTGCAGAAGTCTTTAGAGGGAACACAAAGTCTTATGGCGTGTTTCCTATCAGACAGTTTCCGGTGATTTCATTGATTATACGAAGCTCACTTGCAATCTGGTTATGGATAACAAATGTCTTTTGCGTTTTGGATCTAGTCCCGGCCATATTCGTTTTGTTGGCACGCACGTGGTGATATTGTTCCACCTATAAATTTGTTCTATCCATTGCCTTTTGCTTTAGCATAAGTTTACATGTAGCGATTCACTGAGAAAAATTTCAAACGCATTCATATTTAAACCAAACTCAAACACATATGATTTGGCATGGAATCGGTTTCTATTTAATTTTAATAGAAACCTATTAACTAATTGTTGAAATGAGTTGAACATGATTTAGTTTAAATTATCTTTACTTTCTATTTAACCTAAACGTGTTTCTATTTGTTTTAATTGACTTCATCTTATGTTCTTTCAAATAGAATTATCTTCGTTTCATTTGAATATGTCCGTGTTTGAAACAAATACGTTTTCTGTTTAGAACAAATTGTTTCAGTGTTAGCTTTTTTAAAAAGATTCATAGTTATTTCAAGCATAAATCTATTCGTTTATATCAGACTCGTTCGATTTTAAATTAATAAGTTTTTTATTTGAAATGATAGTAATAGTTTAAGACCCGAGTGTGAATTTGGAGTAAGCATGCATATACCACAAAATCCTAGTGTATACTAGTAAACTAAGTTTTTGATTGTGTATACTCTTTTACTCAAAATTCACACTCGACTCTTAAACAATTACCATAATTTCAAATAAAAAACTTACTAATTTAAAGTCGACCAAGTTTTATATATAAATGAAAAGACATATATGCTTGGAATAACTATGGGATCTGCTTAAGAAAGCTAACGTTTGAACAATTTGTTCTTAACAAATAAAAACAACTTTCGATTTAAAATGGAACGCAAATATACAATGCACTTTCCCAAAAATTATTTTATCACATATAGCAAAAGAATATGACTTGGATAATAAAACTGCAAAAAGTTTTAAGACGTCAAAAGCTTCAAAGAAACCATGTGAAGAAAAAAAAGCACTTGAGTTTATTTTTTTTACAAAAATTTATTTCTAAAATAACATTTTCCATAATTTATATTATGTACATGTAAAGGAGTGCTATTAATATAAGAAATATTCTTGATATACAAAAATTTTTCAAGCTTTTTACCAATTTTAAATGATTTCTAGTGTAACGTTTATTACAACATACATATGCATACCTTAATTTCATTTGGAAATATTGTTAAAATTTTTGTGGATGTTTTTCTAACAGGCTACCGTTTTTCTCGTGAAAAGAAATGACTGCTTTGCCTTTGTCCGTTTGTTGTAGTATATCGAATAAATTCTAAAATGAATAATGGCACAGTGTTAGGTAAGCTCGTAAAACTTAATTTTTCTTTTCTTACATCTGCCAAACTGAAGGAACTTGTTGATGTTTCTGGAAATTTAACATTTAACATCCAATCAGATACTTTAGTGCCGACAGAAACTGCAAACGTTATTCAAAATTATTTATACAGATTACTATTCAGGTTATTCTAGTGGTATCAGTGAATACCTACCTTTTCTTTTTTGTTTCTCCCATCCAAAAACCTTTCCCTAAATTCAGCCCTAGGGTCAACTTTTGGAATAAGATCCTTAATATCTTCTGTAGTAAGATATTTTAGTCTCTCTAGCTTAACTTCGCTTTCTAAAAAAATGTTAAAATGAATGAACTCAAGTTTGATATTGATATCAGATGCTGCTGGTTCCTAGATATTCAAGAAAAAAATATAAAGAAAACAAAAAAATGTATATGACAAATTGTAGGCGTGAAGATAAACAAACGGGTAAACGAAAATAATGCTTTATCACAAAAATTTAATATGTTCAACATAATTGTAAGAACTTGTTCTTACCATGGAGAAGAGGAAACAACGAAATTAAGTTCCACTCCTCAAGTTAATCCCTCAATCCTTTTTAGTATGGATGCACAGAATCTAGTTCAATTACAAACACAGTATTTAAACACTCTGCGTCCAATGTATAGGAATTGATTATTTCCCTACTTGACTTTTTTTTGTTAGCACGCCCGAAAATCACCTTTTAAATATCACTTGAAATCAATTTTGACAGAATAATCACTTAGATTTAACTTTTAAACTTTAAAAAAGACCTGCGCGCACGACCATCCTTATTCATTTGACTTTTTCAATGGTAACGCCAAGCAGCTTTAGACAACTACAGTTATCTGTTTACTTCGTTTGAGTTCAATTTAAATAGATTCGAGTTCGAACGTAACATTTTCTATACCATTTTTCTCTTTTGCAAATATTTTGACTTCGTTCATATTTGAGCCAAACTCGTTCGCGTTTGTGTTATGTTTAATTATTTACGTTCTTACTTCGTTTGAGTTCAACTCAAATAGATTCAAGTTTGAATGTAACTTTGCTTAGCTTGTTTCTTTTGTAAATATTTCAACTTCGTTTATGTTTGAATCAAACTAGTTCATGTTTGCTTTAATTTAAATTTTGGGTGTCCCCTCTTTGTTTGAGTTCAATTCAAATAGATTTAGGTTTGAGTTATAATATTGCTTATTTTTTTCTCTTATGTTAATATTTAAACTGTGTTCATGTTGAAAACAAACTCGTTCATATTTAAATACTTTTAAATAAGTAAAACAAATAACAGGCTTTTCAAAAATCAAACAGGGATTATTTTGATTTAAACCGACTTTACTTTAAAAAATAGTTTTTTCGGATCTAAATAGATTTCAATTCGGTTTAAACAGAATTCTATTTGTACTGATTTAAACATATAGTTAAACATGCTTCTATTTAAAAAAATCATGGTTCATTTTTCTCAGTGTTGGTATACCAATATTCAAACTACTGGTTGAAATCGGTAGAACCGTTCCTTTTCTGCCGAGTTCATCGACTTTGCAGTTACCCGGAACTGCGGAAGTCGGTTTGAGTACAACCCGCAGCCTACCCCTTCTTCGGTTTTTGAACCATCTGTATAGAAATGAATTGAAAAAACAACTTAAACTTAGTTCAAATATTATCAAATCTTCGACCCCATGCGTTCCGATAGTTTTTTCTTTCATATACAATATTTTGTTGGCCATCTAAAGTTCTTCCTGTTATCCAGGTCTGTAAACAAATTTTTTTACCTTAACGTAGGGGAGGTACTATACATATATCTAGAAAATGTATGCAAAGTGTGAAATAAAGCGATCAAGTAGTTTTTAAAAGGCATCGACTTTTAAAAAGCAAATTTGAGAAAAACGCGTTTAAAGTTTAGAGTTAAGGGACAGGAGATAAGTTAGTCAATAACTCTAAGGAAAATATTCTTGAAATGCTAGTCAATGAGTTTAGATAAAAAAAACATATTTTCTAAGTGAAATTTTAAACCGCCCCACTTAAGGGCTACTTTTTCTTTTAATAATCAATGCTCCCATTAATATTTTGTCCAGAAACCCCCTTTTCTGCTGAAAGAATAAACTCCAATCAGTGGGGAAAACCTCTCAAATTCAATATTCTGGAGAAAGGTTGCTTTCATTTTATTTTAAATTCTTAGAAAGTGGGAATAATTTTCTCGTGGTTTTCTTTTTTGAGTAAGAATTTTATTTCTTACTTATTTTTATTTGAAGAAAAAAAAAATATTTGGGGACATTATTAATTTGAAACTATACACTTAAACAACTTGAAGTAAAATTTAAGCTAAAAAACAAAGTATGTATTAGCTTTCAAAATGTATGTGTGGCCAAAAATTAGTGATAATAAATGGCTTAGGTTGATTTTTATATTTTTATTTTAGAAAATGAAGTAGATTTTTTTTTTTTTATAAAAGTGCCCCTCCTGCCTAAAAGTATTCAGATAGACCCCGCCCTTCCATTAGATTATTTTACTGTCTTGACCCAACCTATCTGTCCTGGTCTTTCGACATATCTTATGCAAGACACCCTGTATAGTTAGTCAAAAACTTTATCATGACTTTTTCATAAAAAAGCCGCTTTTTCGAATTGAAAATAATGAAGGATATGTCCACAAAAAGGTTAGCAAATATTTGGGCACAACAAGTTTAGGGTGGGCCAGATCCTAACGTCAACCTAGATACACTACGTCTGTCTCCACTGCCGATCAAGGGTTGTCTCAATAGTCTTCCGTCTCCGAAGAAATAGGCCAAAAAGCGCGTGCTATTAAGTAAACGCACTAGTTTGAGAGCATCATTAGCACATCAAGCAACATTGATTTGATAATATAACTCAACTATATCCAATTTGTTTTTTATTAGTGACCAAAGATTTTAATGGGCAATCTGATTGAATTGCGCATGCAACCCCATAAGTGCAAATAAATATATGAAATAATTTAATATAAATATTTGTGCAGACAGTAAGTCTGTGTAAGCAGTATTCAGAAACCTGAGAGATTAAAGCAGTACAAACGATATATTCAAATATGTATATGTTTAATGTGCCTTTCAGACAAACTTCCAAGAACAGTTTCAATTGTTCAAGTAAACACAAATTTCCCAATTGTTTATTTTTTGGAAGGTTCTCTGAACGAGGATATAAAAGAGTCTTGAAATCAGAGTAGGAACAAAATAATTTGTTCTTTGTATTCTTGTAGTCGTAATCCTTCATTCGTCAAGTTCTAGAGGAATTCCTTTGTAAATCCACTCA
The DNA here is from genome assembly GCA_914767635.1 of Melanostoma mellinum. NCBI lineage: Eukaryota > Metazoa > Arthropoda > Insecta > Diptera > Syrphidae > Melanostoma > Melanostoma mellinum. The sequence goes on along the minus strand of OU612058.1, from coordinate 263,911,903 downwards.
TATTGCTTTGAAACGATTGATGTAACGTCACAAATATAGCATTTCTGGTATAATAATAATTTCTGTAGTATAATAAATTTTTTCCTTTAATTTCACCCATTAATATTGAACCAGCATACGAATTTTATTACATACGAGGACAATCATAAATAAATAAAAAAAAAAAAACGAAGAGAACCAGAATACAATACAAAAGTTTGCGCAATCAAATCATTTCCATCTCGTTTTTCTAAATTACCTCCCCAGGCTCGAATGGATTCAAATTCTGTTTGCTCTGTTGTCAACAGTGTTTACATTACAATTTCGTTTACACAAGAACTCAGTAGTACACCAAACTCATGGTGCTACAAACCATTTCCTTACAAAAACAACCTTAAAAGCTGCAAGGCTGGCCGTTTAAAAAAATGTAGGGTAAGATTTCTTCCTACTTTGTGGCTTGAATAGAAAAAAAAAAAAAAAAAAATCAAAAAAAGTTTACAAAAATGGTTTATATACATAAGATGGCTGTGGAAAAATTCAAGGCCCAAGGTGGTGCATTTGGAATTGACTAACAAAAGTTTTGTTATGGGGTTTTCTTGAGTATTAGAAAATGGTGCTGTAATCGGCAGGGACGTAGTATGCCACCATTCTTTGGAAAAAAGTGTTTTCCTGAATTGGTGTCTGAAAAACGTTTTATCACACAAAACGGTTGTTAAATAGATTTTCAATCGAAAACAATATAGACTCTTCAAAGGAGAAATCCTTATTCCTTGCAATCTTACAACTTAGGGGCCAGGAAAACGAATCAGGAAAAATTTTCAAATGGAATAATAACTATGTTGTTGTTAGAATTGAATAACAAAGGTTATACCAATCGATGGCAAATCACTCAAAGAATATTTTGTGTCCAAAAAACGTATAAAAGAACAAATATTTTCTGTTGAAATTGTATTTTTCTATTTCCTGATTCAATTTCATTAGAAAAGTACAAAAATACGGTTTTAACTGAAAATATTTGTTAAATTAAACATTTTCTTGACAAAAAATTATCCGGTTTATTTACTATCGATTGGTATAGCATTTGTTATTCAATTCAAACAAAAAAAGATATTGTGACTATTCCGTTTAAAAATTTATCCTGATTCGTTTTCCTGATTTCCTAAAGTCAAAATTTAACTTTTATTTTAAAAATTGTCTACATGGCCCAATGTAACCTTCCACGAGGTATTGGCTGGTCCTCCGCTACGAAACTGCTATGAAATGAGTTTTCAGATTTTATTCGGAATTGGTAAAAAATTTAAGGTTCCTTAAGTGCGTACCGTGGCTCTTCCAACTTTTGTTGTGCCACCCTATTTATTTATTTATGGGGCCGAAAATGTCGTTCACAACTTATCAAATTCCTTCCCGAAAAGGTTGAGGGGACTGTACAATGTACAGTTCCATTGATTAAACTAAGCTCCACAATACAATTCAATCTATATGTTGAAAACATTGAATCTCCACGAAAGTACCCTATAAACAAAGATAAGAAAATACACGAAGAGGACGTAATTTTTATTCTCTCCGCGTGTCCATATTTCAAAACAAGTTGAAGCTCTGTATGTATGGCTCTTCCGACAACAATGAATGACAGCTAAACAAATGTCCTGGCTCACACACACAATACATTCACCCAAAGCAATTACTTTCGAGGACTGTCTATAATAATCAACAAGTGACCCTCCATTCCCTTTCCCTGCCAATAATTTTGCAAGAAACACTATACCAAGAACAGCCCATTTATTACCCACAAAGGGGATTTTCGAAATCAATATGAAAATGTGTCTGGTCTCTTAATGGGACATTCAAATTAAAGCCCGACGACTTGTTGTTCATTCCGAACAATGGACGGATGGTGGACCGCCTCTTTCAACATTCAAGTGCCTGTCGAAATATGACAAAAATAATCCTCTAGCATTTTTGAGCTCTTAAGCTGGAGTGAAATCATAAAATAGAAAGTTTTCGAGGTAATTTTACTTGGTGTTTGATATTCTTGTTATTATTTTTCACAAAAACCCGTCAAAACAACAAAATTGATGTGTATCAGTGCCGAAATTTGAAGCTGGTGTGCGCCAAAAATTGTATAAAATGGAACGGACAATATCCTTCACAGAGCCTTTGCCTGCTTGAAAATTCTGCTTGTAAACTGAAAATTAGTTTACCATCGAGTAAAGCTAAAATCCTTTGTTTAGAAAGCGTTACATTTTAGTGGTTGCTCGTTCTTTTGTTTTGCGGTAGTTGAACGTAACGAACCGTGGTGTTAACGTGACTTTCGGTAGTTACAAGTATACTTTGGCCGTAGCCGTAAGCTTTTAACCAGAGGTCCGTCTTAAGATGTTCAAAGTTTGGCTTTTTAATTAAAATTTTATGAAGTGGCGTAAACGTGAGTTGTTTGAAAGTTGAAATTAATCTGAGAGCATTTGCGGCAATTTTTGATAATGCTGCTTTGATTCTTCGATGGGGCATTTACTAATACAAGAAGACTTTTGGAAAGCCAATATAGATTAAATTCAATAAGATGACTCGAAACGACGATGACGACGACGACGACGACGTGATTTGATGATTGATTGAATTTTGTTGTTGTTTTGTTTTGAAGGTTAGAGACTTTGCTCTTGGAAATGTAAATTGAAAATAAGAATTATTTTACTTGGATTAACTTATTGAATGTTTCTTTGTTGAATTCAAAATTTTTGAATTCCTTTGAAACGGATGTCATCAAAAATAAAGTAATAACATGTCTAGAGTTCTTGGGAAATATTTGAATCTAATTTATTTTAAGTGGATGCCGAAAGACTTGCAAAGTGCATTACCTACAATTGAATCGTAAATTTCAACGAACTTTCAAGCGATAGTAAAGTTGAGGTAATTGAAAAAGTTTTCATCAAAGATCAAACTTATATTTTCACTCAATCTATCTATCTATCTATCTATCTATCTATATACAGTGATGGTCATTAAAATAGAAACGGCACCCATATAGTAATATAAGTATGCATAACTTTCTTAAAAGACATTTCTTCAGGTTGAAAAGAGGTTTAATTTGTAGCCCATGAATAAGAGTACACATTAAAATATTAATACAAGAAAAAAGCTAGACAATATCAAATACAAAAAAATAAACATGTATTTAATTCAAATTTTGTGTGGCCATAAAATTAGAAACAGAACATATAAAATGGTATTTCATTAAAAATCTTCAGCTTAACATAGAGTAAGTATTAATATTTTGTAGGAAATCCATTTCCTTGTATAAACGCAGCCAATCTTCTTTCCATACTTTCAGCCAAAGCGCGGCATCTTGATGGTGCTATACCGTCCTAGACTTCCTTAATATTTTTGAAAAGCTCGTCCGAATTTTTAGATTTTTTGGACTTTAATGCTCTCTCGACGTCTGCCCATAAGTTCTCAATCGGATTCAGGTCCGGACTTTGCGCGGGTCAATCCAAAACACTGGTTTTTGTATCCGCAAACCACAGCTTTACAAGTATGCAGTATGTTTTGGATCGCTGTCCTGCTGAAAAACATGACTGATGGGCATGTGTGGGAATGAAAAAGGCTCTATGACATTCTCCAGTATGCCTTTATAAACGTGTTGATCCATTCCACCGTTTATCCTTACTACCCAACACCAACCAAAACCAACACCACTCCAAGAAAATGCACCCCAAACTATTATGTTTCCTCCTCCATGTTTCAAGGTCTTCAGCGAGTATTTTGGGTCTAATTCTTTATTCTGAGGACGTCTAACGTACAATTTACGGTCTGACCAAAACAAATTGAATTTAGATTCATCACTCCATACATAATAGTTTGGGGTGCATTTTTTTGGAGTGGTGTTGGTTTTGGTTGGTGTTGGGTAGTAAGGATAAACGGTGGAATGGATCAACACGTTTATAAAGGCATACTGGAGAATGTCATAGAGCCTTTTTCATTCCCACACATGCCCATCAGTCATGTTTTTCAGCAGGACAGCGATCCAAAACATACTGCATACTTGTAAAGCTGTGGTTTGCGGATACAAAAACCAGTGTTTTGGATTGACCCGCGCAAAGTCCGGACCTGAATCCGATTGAGAACTTATGGGCAGACGTCGAGAGAGCATTAAAGTCCAAAAAATCTAAAAATTCGGACGAGCTTTTCAAAAATATTAAGGAAGTCTAGGACGGTATAGCACCATCAAGATGCCGCGCTTTGGCTGAAAGTATGGAAAGAAGATTGGCTGCGTTTATACAAGGAAATGGATTTCCTACAAAATATTAATACTTACTCTATGTTAAGCTGAAGATTTTTAATGAAATACCATTTTATATGTTCTGTTTCTAATTTTATGGCCACACAAAATTTGAATTAAATACATGTTTATTTTTTTGTATTTGATATTGTCTAGCTTTTTTCTTGTATTAATATTTTAATGTGTACTCTTATTCATGGGCTACAAATTAAACCTCTTTTCAACCTGAAGAAATGTCTTTTAAGAAAGTTATGCATACTTATATTACTATATGGGTGCCGTTTCTATTTTAATGACCATCACTGTATATAAAATAGGATGTATGTATGTATGTATGTATGTATGTCCGGAGTAAGCTCCTAAACGACCCAACGGATTTTTATGAAATTTTCAGGGTAGACATAGTTTAGTCCAGAGATGGTTCCTGTCAAGGTTTGATCCCCATATTCCCACAGGAACGGTTTTGGGAACGGAAAATTAGAAACAACTCAACAGATTTCTAAAGTTCTTTCAGCACTACGGGGCAACATTATCTCCCTTTATCAGTAACACCTAAACTATATTTCATCCCTATAATCCCACAGGAACAGAAACGGGAACGAGAACGGGAACCATAAAGTTACTTGACCGATTTCAAGAATTCTTTCAACTCTAGGGTGTAACATTATCCTTCAGTAACATAGATTTATATTTCATTCACATATTTCCACTGGAACGGAAGATTCCAACAGGAATGGGTTTTATCTATATATATAAAGTAGGATGTATGTATGTTTGTATGTATGTCCGGGGTAAACTCCTAAACCACCCAACGGATTTTTATGAAATTTTCAGGGTGGACATAGTTTAGTCCAGAGATGGTTCCTGTCAAGGTTTGATCCCCATATTCCCACAGGAACGGTGTTAGGAACGGAAATTAGAAACTACTCCACAGATTTCAAAAGTTCTTTCAGCACTAGGTGTGCTACATTATCTCCCTTCATCAGTAACCTAAACTATATTTCATCCCTATAATCCCACAGCAACAGAAACGGGAACGAGAACAGGAACCATAAAGTTACTTGACCGATTTCAAGAATTCTTTCAACTCTAGGGTGTACCATTATCTTTCAGGGACATAGATTTATATTTCATTCACATATTTCCACTGGAACGGAAGATTCCAACAGGAATGGGTTGAGAATGGAAACTTAACTGGACAGATTTCAAAAATTCTTTCAGCATTAGGATGCCCACAGTAAGAAAGATTTTATTTCATCCCCAAATTCTCACGTAAGAGGAAAAACGAGAACGGGAACCTTAAAACAACAGACCCGAGCAAAGCCGGGCGGCTCAGCTAGTTAGATATAATAATAATTATTATTTTATTGAACGTTGTACGTATACAATTGATACTTATACTAAAACTAAATTACTTTAAGAAATTTAAAAAATGATGATGTAAGAATGTTGATACATAGGGAGCCTAACCAAATACATTGTCTAGAATAAAAATAATAACTTTATATTATGCAGCTGAAAAGAAAAGAAAAATCTTAACTATATAAGTCTGTGACTTAAGGCGGTATTACACTATCATATAAATATGGCAAGTTGACAAAAAAAATATGGCACACCATCGTCATATAAGTGTGATAGTCATATTTATATGGCAGTATTTGTATATCTCCATATATATGACTATGATTCTAGAGCCATATATATATGGCGTAGTGTAATACCAAATCATAATTGTCTCCATATAAGTATATTCGTCTTGTGTCAAGTCGTGTAGAAATAAAGGCATATCTTTTTTTTTCTTCATTATTATCTCTGTCACTTTTTTTTGAAATTTTCATCTATGTACAAGTATACATGTGTAATAAATGATTTGACATAAGCACTCCGTGCATTCAACGTAGAAATACAATTAAAGAAATAACTACAAATAGAGAAATAAAAATAAAAAACATAGGATGCCGATTGTATGACAAGCGCAAGCCATATAAAATCAATCGATTTTTATATGGCTAGTTCCTTATATTCATGCTTGCCATACTTTATATGGCACAGGCTGCCATATAAGTGTAATAGCGATAATTTTCTTTGTCATATAATTATTGTTTGCCATACAAATTGTCCATATATATATGGCATAGTGTAATAGCACTTGCAATATTTTCAGAAAATGTGCCATACATTTATGACAACTTTGTTCATATATATATGATAGTGTAATACCGCCTTTAGGTGATCTCGGGATGTTCCATCCCGGCGGAGTTGACCCGTATACCCCATTTACTATAATAGGTATATAGTCTGTGGATGTGGGTTTCCACTCTCCGGGCAGCTATGGATGGCGACAAAGATGTGCAGTTTGTTAGAGAGTCGTCAGCGTAAAACAAGTTTTCGCAGTCTCTTGGGTTAGGCTGGTCCGACGTCATTATGTTGAAGAGGAATGGCACTAGCTTTGATCCTTGAACAACTCCTGCTCTTATGCTTTTGGTGGCTGATTTTGCGCTTCCGACTTGAACGAAGAAGTTCCTGTGAAAAGAAAAAGTTCCGGAGCTGAAAAATTTAGTAGGTGAAGTTTATGGATGAGAGCATCGATCCATACGCCATCGAATGCTTTTTCGACATCCAAAAAGCTATCGACGGTGACCCGATGGCTGTTGAGGGCTGCGGTGATGGCATTGTGCAGTTTCATCATTAAATGCTTTTCCCGGAAACCGAACTGCATGTCTGGGACGATGTTATTTTCCCGGCAGAATTTCTTCAATCTCCTAAGTAATAGCTCCTCCAGGAGCTTACTCAGGTTGTTCAATAGGGAGATGGACCTGCAGTTGGCGAAGAGATTCCGATCGCCTTTTTCCGGAATCGCCACTATCTTGGCCGTTTTCCATTTCCCGGGAAAATAGCTGTTGTTCACGCAATTATTCATGGCCATTATGCCAGGAAGATCATCACTGTCTGTGGGAGCCTCTTCAGGGCGAAATTAGAATGTTAAGTTCACCGAAAGAAAAACCTTGGTAAAATCAAACAGGAAACTTGTTTGTTTTTGCGTCAAGCACGAACATACTTAAATTGAACAAGCTGGCATTTTCCTTTTTTTTTTTTTAAATGCTACAATTTTCATTGCTCAAATCAACAACGTAATTTTCAATTTCATTGTTAACCAACAACGGTTGTGATACTAGAAACATACATGTCCATGATACTTTAACAACGTTTGTGTTTCGTCTACAATTCTGAATTGTTGGTAAAATATGAACATTGTTGATCAAGTATGTTCTTGAGAGTTCAGCCACGTTTTTATTTGCTCAACAGTTTTAATGTAAAATTTCTATGAAAAATGCCTGAACTAAAGTTTGACCTATTAAATGTATAGGTCGAACTTCAATTCAGACATTTATCATAGAAATTTTACATTAAATCTGTTGAGCCAATAAAAACGTGGCTGAATTCTCACGAACATACTTGATCAACAATAAAGAATAATTAATTATCCCTTAAGATAAAATGGTCACGAAACTTATCATATTGAATTGAAGTTCTGTTATTATATGCGATTTCACGTTTTCTGTTGGCTTAAGTATGAAAAATATTGGAATTCAAAATGCTACTGATACTTTAACTATTCTTTATTGATTAAAGAAGTATGAACATTGTTGATCAAACATATTGGTGATAGTTCAACAGTGAATTTGGTATTTCAATCACAAACGTGATGGTTTTTGTACATTTTTTGTACATTTCAGAATTAATTGTTAGTTAAGTACGTTTGTTGTTGATCAAATATGAAATCAACAATCACGTTGTTGGTTAAAAATTAAAACATATTCAAATCAACTACGAACATACTTAATTTAAACATTTTTATGATACTTACCTTGTAACGAGGGGCCTAATACTACCTCACCTACTTAGCTATGGGGGATATTAGATGGCTTCCCCAAGCCGAATTGTGTTGATGGCTAGAGAGCCTATCTGTTGGAAATAAGAATAGAGGCTGAAGAGCCAAAGTGTTCTGTTCTACTTCAAACTTAAAAGTGAATTTATTACACTGAACTTAAGCTATTTATACAAAATAATCAACTTACACACTAACATCTTAAACCAATATCAAATATACATATTATAACTAACACATAGAAATATTTGGGATTCCGAATTCTGTGGGAAATAAACGAACAACGGAACCCGGTAGCATACTTGCTATGTCATCAAATTAATAGCACATGCCAATATGCATAGCCCGTCTAATACAATGCACAAATGTATCCAAATACGTCCAGCCATATGCACTACACAGTATGCAGTACATTGAACCTTAGTGAGTAGGTAGATACACTTGACAAAAGTAATCTGAAGCGTCGCGTCCCGTCATCGTCAGTGGCATTGAAATTATTACTTAATAATTTAGTGCATGAGGTTGATACTCATGACCATGAATGAAATATGAGTTCAAGGTTGGCTATCGTGAAGCGTAATGTGGATTAACGTCAATGACCGGAATTAAATGTATAATGACGTGGTCGCTAGTGTGATCCCTTCACACCACCCTTCCTGGGGAAAAGGAGAAATCATGACATATCTTGATTTCTTCTTTTAAGCGACACTAACTTGTTTTTCTTTTTCTTCGGAATCCCAATATATATATATATATATTTTTTTTTTAAACATTATTTTCTTTTATATTAATTGACATAGTACAATCTTAGTGTGTATCATTACTTACGCATATAATATAATATAATTTTTTTTCCATTCATACAAGTAACTTTATTTTCTCATATTCTAGTTGTGTTTTTAAACATTATTTTCTTTTATACTTAGGGTGTATCATTATTTACGCATATAATATAATTTAATTTTTCCATTCATACAAGCAACTTATTTTTCTTATACTCTAGTTGTGCGCACAACAATTTTTTTTTTTACTCTTATTAAAAATTAAGTTAATTAATTAAATGAAGTAGTTATCTTGTATGTATATAGGTGCATATAATATTATTTACATTCTCTTCCCCTTTTTTTTTTGATTTTGATTTAATTAGCGATTATATAAAAGTTAAATACACGTAAAATGGTTTTAGTCTATTCTTGTGTACTGTCATTGTTTTGTTATCGTATTTGATATCACAATTTACACCATTTTGAGACAAAACTTCGTATGGTCCTATAAATATTGGATCTAATTTTTTCCTAGCTTCGTTTCTTAATAAAACTAAACTTCCTTTTTCAAAACTACTACTCTTTGTTTGTCCCTCTTTATCATACCTATCTTTCCTAACATTTTTCTTCTTTATAAGCGTTTCTCGGGCATCTCTATGGGCAACTTGTAATTTATGTTTAAGGTCAATTACGTAATTGTCATAGTTGTACACCGGTTCCATTTGTTTTGTCAGATTGTTGGGTAAGCTACATTGCTTTCCGAATATCAACTCGAATGGAGTGTAACCCGTTTCTGAGTGTACGGAAGTGTTATAACAAAAAACGTAATATGGCAACCAAGTGCTCCAGTCCGTGTGTTTTTCTGAGACGTAACTTCTAAGATATGCTCCTAAAACCTTATGTGAATTTTCTAAAGCTCCTATGCTCTCATGATGGTACGCTGTAGATTGCAATTGTTCTATTCTCAAAAGCTTACAGATACTTTTGAAAACCTGGTTTAGAAATTCGGTTCCCTGATCAGATGCTATTGTATGTGGTACTCCGTACCTTAGAATAAAACCTTCTACTAGAGCTTTAGCTACCGTGCCTGATTCTTTATTTGGGAGTGGTATAGCTTCGATAAACTTGGTAAGCTCATCTTGAATGGTGAGTATGTATTTAGATCCATCTTCAGATTCTTCTAAAGGTCCTACTAGGTCTATAAATATTTTGTCAAAACCTGATTCGGCTGTTGATGTGATAGTCATTGGTTGTTTCTTCGGTTGGTTATATTTGTTTCGTTGGCATACTGGGCAGTGCTTAACGAATGTCGTCACATCGTTTTGCATTCCTGTCCAAAAGTATTTTTTCTTTATATTTTGGATCATACGGTTTATACCTGCATGTCCACTGGTTGGAAGTATGTGAAAGTCGTTTAGTATTAATTTCTTCTTACAAGGATCGGTAATTTCAATAACATTATCTATGAGGTATACCTTTATATTACTTTCTTTAAACATTTCTCCTAATATATTTTTTAATTCAATAATTTTATATTCTCGACGGCCGTCCGAGAGTTTCTTTATTTCATTTTTAGTAATATATATTCTCTTAATTGATTTGGGCCCGCAGAATTTTTGCACATCCCTCGACAATATTTTGCCAAATAATGTCGATTGGGTTGTAGTGCTGTCCTTGGGCTTCTTTAGGAGTAAACTATTCCCTTTTGGAATATACGCCAAAACTTTGTTTGGTCCTATAATTATGTCGTCCTTGAAATTAACTAAATCTTCCGTAAAATTGTCAACGATTTTTAATTCAATAACTTTAAGTCCACTTTCGGGTGGTTTCAGAAGTTCTGTTATCAGTTGTTCATTGGTTTGTATCTTATTATCTTTAGGTGTATTTTTATCTTTATTATCTACTTTCGACTGAGCTCTTGTTACTACACAAATATATAATTGTTTTAATTCTTCTCTACTCTACTCTACTTTAATGCGACTAAGCGCGTCAGCGGTACAGTTGTCTTTACCGGGTGAATATTCTACGTAAAAATTGTATTCTTCTAATAATAGTCTGAATTTAGTTAGCCTACTACTAGGTTCTTTTAGTGAGAACAAGTATACTAGGGGTCTGTGGTCTGTCAAGATTTTGAACTTTCTTCCGAACAAGTATGGCCGATAGTGTTTTACTGCCCAAACTATAGCAAGTAATTCTTTCTCAATAGTACTATAGTTTTTCTCTGCCTTATTAAGAGTTTTGCTTGCGTAAGCAATTGGCCTGTCATCGGAATTAGACAAAACAGCTCCTAAAGCGAAACCTGAGGCGTCTGTACGCAGAATGAATTCTTCACTAAAATTTGGAAATTGGAGAATTGTAGGACTTATAAGGATTTCTTTAAGCAAATTGAATGATTTTTCGCAATCTTTATTAAAATTGAATTCAACATCCTTTTTCAATAACCGATTTAATGGGATGCAAATGGTAGCAAAATTTTTAATGAATTTTCGATAATAATTTGCGAATGCTACGAATCTTCTTACTTCATCCGCGTTAGTAGGAGTTGGATAATTTTTCATTGCGGCAGATTTGGTGGGGTCAGGTAAAATTCCTTTGTCCGATATAAGGTGTCCAAGGTATAATACTTCTTTTCGCAAGAAAGAACATTTTCTTGGGTGTATTTTGAGATTTACTTCTCTCAGACGTTCAAAGACTTGGATCAAGTTTTTGTTGTGGTCCATTAAATTTTTACCAAAAATTATAAGATCGTCAAGGTAGACAAAACATCGTGAATATGTTAGTCCTGACATGGCTATAGACATCATTCTTGAAAACTTACTGGGTGAGATCTTTAAACCCATTGGTAGACGTTTTAACTGGTAGTGACCATCCTCTGTTGAGAATGCCGTTATTGGTCTACTATTGGCATCTAGCTCCATTTGGTAATACCCTTGACTTAGATCTATACATGAGAAGTAAGTTGCTCCTCCGATCATATCATAAATGTCCGTTATGTTTGGCAGTGGGAATTTATCATCTTCGATTCGATCGTTAACGTGACGATAGTCGATCACCACTCGGAATTTCTGAAGACCGGTAACTGGGTCTTTCTTTTTCGGCACAATAAGTATTGGAGAATTCCAAGGGGAGATGGATGGTTCTATTATGTCATCTGACAACATTTTTTTTATTTCCTCCTTTATATCTTCCTTCTGAGTGTGTGGTAGTCGATACGGCTTGGTATATTTTGGTGAAGATTCATTTTTAAGTCTAATGTCTGCCTTTCCAATATGGGTATACGTGAGTTTGTCACCATCTACGTGAAAAATATCTTGAAATTTTGTACATATTGCTTCAATCTCGGTTTTTTCTTCGCTATTTAATGTTTCAAAATTTATTTCATTTAGAATTTCCTGAACTCGTTTGTTTATTGACTTATCTATATGGTTATAATGTAAAATAAAATGCTCTGAAGGAGAGAACGATATGGGTTCAATCCATTTTAGAGTTACAGCTGAATCACGGGTATTCAGAATTTTCACGGGTATTTTTCCCTCTTTCCAGTAATATAGTTTTCGGAATATTTTCTTTTTGGGGTTTTATTGAAGTTTTCAAGTATTTCCTTTAGTGTTTTTATTATGTTTAGCATATTTTTAATTATTTAAATTTTTTTTTTTTTTTTTTTTTTTTTTTTTTTTTTTTTTTTTTTTTTTTTTTTTTTTAAATTGTTTATACATTGAAAAAAAAATTTTTTTCTTATTAGTAAGAATTTTAAACTGCTACATTTTTAATTTCATTTGTAATAATCTTCTGGACATTTTGTTTGAAGTAAAATTTTAAAATTTTTGTTGCCAAATAAACTATACATATTATCAAAATTATAATGACAATGTCCATGATAACAAGGTTTGAACTTAATACATTACTATTATTATTATTATTTGTTACCACAACTTCTTCTTTGGAAGATTTTCCTCCCATTTTAAATTTTTTTTATTTTTTTTTTTGAATGAACTAAAAATTTAATTTACTTTTTACAGTTATTTTGTAAAAAATTTTTTTTCTTTTCTAGGTTTCCCTTAATTTAATATTTTTATTTTTAATATACGTAATTATTTAGTTTAGTATTAAGTGTTTATAAATGTATTTTTTTTTTTTTTTTTTTTTACCAAATAGTTATTTGAATGAGTGCAAAGATATTGCGCACAGTATTTTCAATGATTTGAAGTACTCGGGAAGATAAACAACAATACTTAATGAAAAAATGGTTTTGATGCCTCCTCTTAATGTTTTTTTTTGCATCAGCAAAAAATGTTTAAGCGAATCCAAATCCTTCAGAACATTCGTGAATGGCTTTTGTTAAACATATTCGCAGCTTTTCAAATGACTTATAAAGTGGAAGATCCAGTTGGTTGAAACATGTATGAGCACAGGGCAACCGGTCCGTGGACCTATCATCTCGATGTATTTGGAACTTTTGTATCCCGTTCATCCCCTCAAGTGCTGAAAAACCTTGCAAAGGCACTTTAGAGGTACCAGTTACAAATTGTAAGAACTGGCAAGATCGCCATGTAACGAGGGGCCTAATACTACCTCACCTACTTAGCTATGGGGGATATTAGATGGCTTCCCCAAGCCAAATTGTGTTGATGGCTAGAGAGCCTATCTGTTGGAAATAAGAATAGAGGCTGAAGAGCCAAAGTGTTCTGTTCTACTTCAAACTTAAAAGTGAATTTATTACACTGAACTTAAGCTATTTATACAAAATAATCAACTTACACACTAACATCTTAAACCAATATCAAATATACATATTATAACTAACACATAGAAATATTTGGGATTCCGAATTCTGTGGGAAATAAACGAACAACGGAACCCGGTAGCATACTTGCTATGTCATCAAATTAATAGCACATGCCAATATGCATAGCCCGTCTAATACAATGCACAAATGTATCCAAATACGTCCAGCCATATGCACTACACAGTATGCAGTACATTGAACCTTAGTGAGTAGGTAGATACACTTGACAAAAGTAATCTGAAGCGTCGCGTCCCGTCATCGTCAGTGGCATTGAAATTATTACTTAATAATTTAGTGCATGAGGTTGATACTCATGACCATGAATGAAATATGAGTTCAAGGTTGGCTATCGTGAAGCGTAATGTGGATTAACGTCAATGACCGGAATTAAATGTATAATGACGTGGTCGCTAGTGTGATCCCTTCACAACCTGAAAAAAAAAACGGCTTTCTCAATTAACCGTTCGGAACCGGCCCAAAATTGTAGGTCCCCTCCATTCCCTCACAAGGTTTGGTTGTGAGAAATGCGCTAGGCCCAGGGGCTCCTCGCTCTGTTGCGCCACCCTATTTTTTTTTTTTTTTTTGATGAATTGTTGATTGACAATGAAACATGTTTAAATCCACCAAGGTTTTTTCTTTCGGTGTTGTAAATGTACCGCTAATTTACATGCTCGACAGCATGGCCCGACATGAGTGGGTAAAAAGTTGGCTTCTAAAGAGAACAAATTATTCACATACTCTTATGCTGTAAGAGCTTAAACTAAGCTAACACCGTCGTCAGAGATCAATTTCCTCATTTTTGGATAAAAGTATTACTTTACATTACTTTCCAAACTTCTGGTAAATTTCTGTGCATTTGAAAAAAATCTTCCTAAAGCTCATTATTTGCAATTGTTGCCATTGTCTGCTAACATTGTTGTTTTTCCGTTAAGATGGTCCAACATTGATGGATATGGTTGCCGAGTCATGCTGCCGCGCATGTTGCTCCATGTAAATCCTGGCATCAAATCTAGAGGTTATTATTCCTGAAGCTTAATTTTAACAATTTCTTACTTTATTTTTTGTAATTTTGTAAATTGTAAAAAATTTTGTTTTGAATTATGACAAACACAATGAAAAAAAAAAAAATTAAATTGACCGAAAAAATCACATAGTCCACGATATGCATTTTGATTTGAACGCCAATTTTCATGATAAACCTGAATAAAATTCAATACTTTGCTCGATTGTGCAACTTTCCATGGTTCTAATTGAGTTAGTCTGAAGTTGAGAAATGTCGAATGAAATGCAGAAAATTTACGTTTAGGTGTGGTTCACATTCAACATCGGCCCTTAAAATTTGACCATCCTTTATGAAAGCAAAAAGATAATTTTTTTTAATCCAAAATGATTTCCAGAAACTCAATTTGAGATTCAAAAGCAGTAGCAGTGTACTGACGACACCGCATTATCGGACATTTTATGACCAACGGAAAGGAAAAAAGTCACCGTAGTGCTTATCTACTCAAACACGTACCTACACCTACATACAAACTAGCAGACTATTTGTACAGAGCCATGTCTAGTTTTGGCATTCCTGCATAGTCTTTCACGCTGCTCCGGAAAGAATTTCCCGAGATCTTTGATGTCAAAAAAGGCTTTCGACAAGGCGACTCATTGGGGTTCGACTTTTTTAACATCATACTTGAAAGCTCAAACGACAACGCCAAAGGCATTGTTACTCGCTTAAAATAAATTAATAAATAAGGTGGCCCTGGCGCATTTTTCACCACTTTACTTTGTGAAGGAATGGAAAGGACCTACAATTTTTTGCCGACTCCGAATGGACAGCTGAGAAAGAGAAATCGCTTTTTATAACAATGAATTGACGGACATGGGAAGAAGTAAACATAATATTATTGATGGTTTTGTGAGCATTGAAACAGAAAGGGCTAAAATATGCTGACGTTAAACAAAAACAGAGAACATCGACAAACTGGACAGAACGTAATAGTAGACATAGCCTAGAAGTAGTTCGTGTCTCGTCTAGTTAGGGTTTGTCACGATGTCACATTAGAATTTGACAGGAAAAGTACCATTATAGAGCAGACAAAGATCGGGGAGAGTACGATAACTTTGGCGACAGGAAATAATAACGGTTTTTGGTGGAGGGGTTCAATACAAGCAAGAGGGGTCTATCTCCCCCCGTTTAGGCGGTAGTAGTTTTATAAAAACAAAAACTAAATTGACTACAAATCTATAAAAAAATATTGTAGTAAATAAATAAATAAATAAATAAATAAATAAATAAACAACGGGAAAACTTACAGATGCAAATTATACTTTTTAAACTCCTTTTTTTCTTTGTCTTATAGTCTTTGAGATACCTAATCAAAAAATAGTAAAACTATATTTCTTCTTTAAAATCAAAAGATTTTCTAATTTTAAAAGAAACTTTTCATATAAAAAATTTGCACCACAAACCCTATTAGAAGCCGAAGCAGGGGTTTGCAGGCATCTCACTGCATGTATCGTAAATTTCATATATACTTTTTTTTCACTGTAAAATGACAGAACAATGTGTTTTTCTTTCTGATAACATGTACTTCATGGCTGTATTTTGACATTTCCTTTTGTTTCAGTGATACCAGATAAGGTTTGTTTGGGAATTTATTAGGAATAGTTTGCTTTTTTGTTAAATTTTTAAAAATCAAAACAATTGCTATTTTCATATTAAGCATGAGCAGCTTAACCCTGCGGTAAAAGGGTTAAAATAGTGAGGCCCCGCGATTCGTGCCATGCGCAAAGTTGTTGCATACGGAAATTAAATGCACATAAGTAGGTACCTACCTGCTTGATGAATTTTTATACTTTAACTAGTCTATTTCCTAACATTATTGTAAATTCGTACAAATTTCCATAATTTTAAAAAAATTTTGCCTACTTCAATAGTTTTACTATTTTTCAATTATCTGAAAAATTATAAGACATAGAAAAAAGTAGTTTAGTTTAGTTTAGTAGCGTGTGATAAAAAATTTATTGAAACAACTAACTACATCAATTATTTTTTATTGGCATTTGAAATCATGACAAATATAATATTCAAAGTGATTTTTTATATTTTTTTTTGTATATTTTGACTTTGAAGTCAGTTATTTCAAAAACTATAAATTGAAACCACTTCATTTAAAATTTATTATAAAGTGCAGATTTCTGGCTTTTATAAAAAGTATAATTTGGATCTGTAAGTTTTCTCGTTGTTCTACAATATTTTTTTTTTAGATTTGTAGTCAATTTTTATAAAACTGCCCCTACCGTCTAAACGGGGGGGAAGCTAGACCCCCCCATCCGGTAGTAAAAAAGCTTGTATTGAACCCCTCCACCAAAAACCGTTATTATTTTTTGTCGCCAAAGTTATCGTACTCGTGCCCAGAGATCAAAGGAACAAGTGCTCTTGCTAATCGGTCTCATGGGACAGGTGATGCACATCTTACCGTTAAACAGTTTAAATGCACGTTCTTTAGCACATTATATCGACTCAGAACTGCTGCGCTTAGCAAATAAATAAAAAAATTGCTGAAAGTTGTATTTGAGACAATCTGCGTATTTTTTATCCAATAAAAAAATGATGTTGAAAAAATTCAGTGTATGAAGTTGAAACGTTTCGTTTATTTTGCTAACTAGTCACAGACAAGTTTAATTTTTTTAAATTAACCGACGAAGTCGCAAGCTACAAAATACGCGCAAATACATGATCTTTAGTTATTGGTAGACAAACTGCGTATTGTATAATTTTAAATCCGGATTACTTCAAATTGAATTCTTTAGACCAAAACAAACTTTATATGGATAAGTGATAAAAAAGTTTACTTCAGTATGAAATGGTCAAAACCATTGAATTTTCATAAACCTATTTTTAAATGCACCATAAATATTTAACTTACATCACAAAGCCCCAAAAAGGATAAGCCTCATTCCATAAAATTACGTTGATTTTCCGCTGGCGGAGATTTAACTTATTCAACCCATACATCTATAAGCTTAGCAAAACACACAGCGAACTGGTATAACAGTCAGCTCTTTGCATAAGCTGCCAGACACAGCCAAGAAAAAGATATAATCAAACAGAAAAGTCAGACAAGAGAGCAAAATTTTTAGCTGTAACATGAATTTCTAGAAATTCTTTATGTTTCCAAGCTTCATGTATTCTTTATATTGTATATCTATGCTGCATAGAACAGCTAAAGTCATTATTTGACTTAAAGTCATGACATCAAAAATGTGCAGACTTTAGCTGTTTTTAAGGACCGTGGCTCGTCGTCATCGTCAGTCGGGTATAGTTTCTATGGGAAACATTTGGCCGAACAATAACCCAAGGAGGGATTATGGAGTGGTGAAAACGCATCTGTCTCGAGTACTCTTTTTGAATGAATAAGTGAATAAGAATGAGAGAAATTTTAGGTTAAAATGCTATTTAAGAGTAGGGAAGATGATTTAATCAAGAAGCGGGAGCAGGAGCGGCAACTTTATCTTTTTGGGTTGCGAAAGAAATGTGTGGGATTGTGATATGAAGAGAGTATTCAAATTCAACATACAGCGATTGTGAAAGGTTTGAAATGGGGATTTTCAGATTAAATCAGAGAAATAAAGCTTAGTTGGAAATGTAAATAAAAATTATTATTATGGTTAGAAAAGCATTATGGGTGCTCTTAACAGTATTAAGTTCTGTTTGTTTTGTAGGTTTCTCGGAAGCCAGGATAAAGTCTGTATGAATATGCATGCGTATTGAAACGCACCAGTTCACAGCAGAAATATTTTGTGAGTAGGGGCATAGCCGGTATACCTCTTTACAGTGCGGTGAAGCACACTTGAAGTGAAGTAAATGTTGGAATAAGGTTAGTTATAGTTATATATGACTTATCGGCTTTACTGAACTTATACTAATAGAAATGAAAAGCTTAAAGTTTCCACCCCCTAAAGTTGCTTTATTTCTTTCTCTGTTTATGTTTATAGCACAAACTTTTGGGATGAGATATTTCGCACTTGAATTCGTAGTAATTTTCCATACATTTCATTTTCGCATATAAAATACTAGCCGAAAATACCCGGCGTTGCCCGGGTTTCTTTTTGCGAAGGCTTCTTATCACAAAGCTGGAAGTATCCAAAGACGAAAAATCCAATTTTTATTTTTTTTTTTGTCTTTACCTCTTATTAACTTCTGTTTTCTGTACAATTGTTTTATTGCAATAACATCAAAATGAATTTAAAGATTTCCAGGAAGCGTCTGAAGGAAACCCAATGGTAGAAACAATAAGCAACAAATAAGAGCACCTCAGCTTAGCAAATTAGCTCATTTGTTATTTAGAGCCAGTTTTTCAGTGCAGAGTTGTCCTGTGGTGATAGTTTTTGAGTTAGCCCAGACGATCATGAGTTATGTCAGAGTTAACTCCTCACCAGAGATAAGAAATAAATTAGATGGCAAACCTTTACTTCTCTTGCCCCGCAACAACCATTTGTTTACATTGTTGTTTTTATAATCACATCCTCTGTCTGTGAATACGTGGAAGCTGTACTCAAAGTGGTAGTAGTGAGATTTGCTGTAAAGGTGAAGTGGAAGCTGTACTCAAAGTAGTAGAGGTGAAATCAGCTTGTAGGCAGTTTCAATGTGTGTGTGAAGTTTGCCATCTAATTAATTTCTTATCTGTGCTCCTCACCATAGGATAGAAAAATATGAAAGACAGAATCAAAAATTTTAACTCACCATGAGTTTCAGCAATTTGCCATTGACATTTTTCTGAATTACGTCAAATTAGCTCATTTGTCATTAAGAGCCAGTTTTTCAGTGCAGAGTTGTCCTGTGGTGAGAATTTTCGAGTTAACCCATACGATCATGAGTTATGTCAGAGTTAACTCCTCACTATAGGATAGAAAAATATGAAAGACAGAATGAAAAATTTTAACTCACCATGAGTCTCAGCAATTTGCCATTGACATTTTTCTGAATTACGTCAAATAAGCTCATTTGTCATTTAGAGCCAGTTTTTCAGTGCAGAGTTGTCCTGTGGTGAGAATTTTCAAGTTAACCCATACGATCATGAGTTATGTCAGATTTAACTCCTCACCATAGGATAGAAAAATATGAAAGACAGAATCAAAAATTTTAGCTCACCATAAGTCTCAGCAATTTGCCATTGACATTTTTCTTAATTACGTCAAATAAGCTCATTTGTCATTTAGAGCCAGTTTTTCAGTGCAGAGTTGTCCTGTGGTGAGAATTTTCGAGTTAACCCATACGATCATGAGTTATGTCAGAGTTAACTCCTCACCATAGGATAGAAAAATATGAAAGACACAATGAAAAATTTTAACTCACCATTCAATGTTTGCTCACCATGAGTCTCAGCAATTTGCCATTGACATTTTTCTGAATTGCGTCAAATAAGCTCATTTGTCATTTAGAGCCAGTTTTTCAGTGCAGAGTTGTCCTGTGGTGAGAATTTTCGAGTTAACCCATACGATCATGAGTTATGTCAGAGTTGACTCCTCACCATAAAATAGAAAAATATGAAAGACAGAATCAAAAATTTTAACTCACCATGTGTCTCAGCAATTTGCCATTGACATTTTTCTGAATTACGTCAAATTAGCTCATTTGTCATTTAGAGCCAGTTTTTCAGTGCAGAGTTGTCCTGTGGTGGGAATTTTCGAGTTAACCCATACGATCATGAGTTATGTCAGAGTTGTCAGAGTTTACTCCTCACCATAGGATAGAAAAATATGAAAGACAGAATCAAAAATTTTAACTCACCATGTGTCTCAGCAATTTGCCATTGACATTTTTCTGAACTACGTCAAATAAGCTCATTTGTCATTTAAAGCCAGTTTTTCAGTGCAGAGTTGTCCTGTGGTGGGAATTTTTGAGTTATCAAATACGATCATGAGTTATGTCAAAGTTGACTCCTCACCATAAGATAGAAAAATATGAAAGACAAACTGAAAAATTTTAGCTCACCATGTGTCTCAGCAATTTGCCATTGACATTTTTCTGAACTACATCAAATAAGCTCATATGTCATTTAGAGCCAGTTTTTCAGTGCAGAGTTGTCCTGTGGTGAGAATTTTCGAGTTAACCCATACGATCATGAGTTATGTCAGAGTTGACTCCTCACCATAAGATAGAAAAATATGAAAGACACACTGAAAAATTTTAACTCACCATGTGTCTCAGCAATTTGCCATTGACATTTTTCTGAACTACGTCAAATAAGCTCACTTGTCATTTAAAGCCAGTTTTTCAGTGCAGAGTTGTCCTGTGGTGGGAATTTTCGAGTTAACCCATACGATCATGAGTTATGTCAGAGTTGTCAGAGTTTACTCCTCACCATAGGATAGAAAAATATGAAAGACAGAATCAAAAATTTTAAATCACCATTCAATGCTTGCTCACCATGAGTCTCAGCAATTTGCCATTGACATTTTTCTGAATTACGTCAAATTAGCTCATCTGTCATTTAGAGCCAGTTTTTCAGTGCATAGTTGTCCTGTGGTGAAAATTTTCGAGTTAACCCATACGATCATGAGTTATGTCAGAGTTAACTCCTCACCATAGGATAGAAAAATATGAAAGACACAATGAAAAATTTTAACTCACCATTCAATGTTTGCTCACCATGAGTCTCAGCAATTTGCCATTGACATTTTTCTGAATTGCGTCAAATAAGCTCATATGTCATTTAGAGCCAGTTTTTCAGTGCAGAGTTGTCCTGTGGTGAGAATTTTCGAGTTAACCCATACGATCATGAGTTATGTCAGAGTTAACTTCTCACCATGGGATAGAAAAATATGAAAGACACACTGAAAAATTTTAACTCACCATGAGTCTCAGCAATTTGCCATTGACATTTTTCTGAATTACGTCAAATAAGCTCATTTGTCATTTAGAGCCAGTTTTTCAGTGCAGAGTTGTCCTGGGGTGAAAATTTTCGAGTTAACCCATACGATCATGAGTTATTTCAGAGTTTACTCCTCACCATAGGATAGAAAAATATGAAAGGAGTTGTCCTGTGGTGAGAATTTTCGAGTTAACCCATACGATCATGGGTTATGTCAGAGTTTACTCCTCACCATAGGATAGAAAAATATGAAAGACAGAATCAAAAATTTTAACTCACCATTCAATGCTCGCTCACCATGAGTCTCAGCAATTTGCCATTGACATTTTTCTGAATTACGTCAAATTAGCTCATTTGTCATTTAGAGCCAGTTTTTCAGTGCAGAGTTGTCCTGTGGTGAGAATTTTAGAGTAAACCCATACGATCATGAGTTATGTCAGAGTTTACTCCTCACCAAAGGATAGAAAAATATGAAAGGCAGAATGAAAAATCTTAGCTCACCATGAGTCTCCGCAATTTGCCATTGACATTTTTCTGAATTACGTCAAATTAGCTCATTTGTCATTTAGAGCCAGTTTTTCAGTGCAGAGTTGTCCAGTGGTGAGAATTTTAGAGTAAACCCATACGATCATGAGTTATGTCAGAGTTTACTCCTCACCATAGGATAGAAAAATATGAAAGACAGAATCAAAAATTTTAACTCACCATTCAATGCTCGCTCACCATGAGTCTCAGCAATTTGCCATTGACATTTTTCTGAATTACGTCAAATTAGCTCATTTGTCATTTAGAGCCAGTTTTTCAGTGCAGAGTTGTCCTGTGGTGAGAATTTTCAAGTTAACCCTTACGGTCATGAGTTATGTCAGAGTTGACTCCTCACCATAGGATAGAAAAATATGAAGGACACACTGAAAAATTTTAACTCACCATGTGTCTCAGCAATATGCCATTGTCATTTTTCTGAATTATGTCAAATTAGCTCATCTGTCATTTAGAGCCAGTTTTTCAGTGCAGAGTTGTCCTGTGGTGAGAATTTTCGAATTAACCCATACAATCATGAGTTATGTCAGAGTTAACTTCTCACCATGGGATAGAAAAATATGAAAGGCAGAATGAAAAATTCTAACTCACCATGAGTCTCAGCAATTTGCCATTGTAATTTTTCTGAACTATGTCAAATTAGCTCATCTGTCATTTAGAGCCAGTTTTTCAGTGCAGAGTTGTCCTGTGGTGAGAATTTTCGAGTTAACCCATACAATCATGAGTAATGTCAGAGTAAACTTCTCACCATAGGATAAAAAAATATGAAAGACAGAATCAAAAATTTTAACTCACCATTCAGTGTTTGCTCACCATGAGTCTCAGCAATTTGCCATTGTCATTTTTCTGAACTACATCAAATTAGCTCATTTGTCATTTAGAGCCAGTTTTTCAGTGCAGAGTTAACCCATACGATCATGAGTTATGTCAGAGTTGACTCCTCACCATAGGATAGAAAAATATGAAAGACAGACTGAAAAATTTTAACTCACCATGAGTCTCAGCAATTTTCCATTGACATTTTTCTGAATTACGTCAAATAAGCTCATTTGTCATTTAGAGCCAGTTTTTCAGTGCAGAGTTGTCCTGTGGTGAGAATTTTCGAGTTAACCCATACAATCATGAGTAATGTCAGAGTAAACTTCTCACCATAGGATAAAAAAATATGAAAGACAGAATGAAAAATTTTAACTCACCATTCAGTGTTTGCTCACCATGAGTCTCAGCAATTTGCCATTGTCATTTTTCTGAATTATGTCAAATTAGCTCATCTGTCATTTAGAGCCAGTTTTTCAGTGCAGAGTTGTCCTGTGGTGAGAATTTTCGAATTAACCCATACGATCATGAGTTATGTCAGAGTTGTCAGAGTTTACTCCTCACCATAGGATAGAAAAATATGAAAGACAGAATCAAAAATTTTATCTCACCATTCAATGCTTGCTCACCATGAGTCTCAGCAATTTGCCATTGACATTTTTCTGAATTACGTCAAATTAGCTCATCTGTCATTTAGAGCCAGTTTTTCAGTGCATAGTTGTCCTGTGGTGAAAATTTTCGAGTTAACCCATACGATCATGAGTTATGTCAGAGTTGACTCCTCACCATAGGATAGAAAAATATGAAAGGCAGAATGAAAAATTCTAACTCACCATGAGTGCCATTGACATTTTTCTGAATTACGTCAAATTAGCTCATTTGTCATTTATAGCCAGTTTTTCAGTGCAGAGTTGTCCTGTGGTGAGAATTTTCGAGTTAACCCATACGATCATGAGTTATGTCAGAGTTGACTCCTCACCATTGGATAGAAAAATATGAAATGAGTTGTCCTGTGGTGAGAATTTTCGAGTTAACCCATACGATCATGGGTTATGTCAGAGTTGACTCCTCACAATAGGATAGAAAAATATGAAAGGCAGAGTGAAAAATTTTAACTCACCATGAGTCTCAGCAATTTGCCATTGACATTTTTCTGAATTACGTCAAATTAGCTCATTTGTCATTTAGAGCCAGTTTTTCAGTGCAGAATTGTCCAGTGGTGAGAATTTTCGAGTTAACCCATACGATCATGAGTTATGTCAGAGTTGACTCCTCACCATAGGATAGAAAAATATGAAAGGCAGAATGAAAAATTTTCGAATTAACCCATACAATCATGAGTTATTGCAGAGTTAACTTCTCACCATGGGATAGAAAAATATGAAAGGCAGAATGAAAAATTCTAACTCACCATGAGTCTCAGCAATTTGCCATTGTAATTTTTCTGAACTATGTCAAATTAGCTCATCTGTCATTTAGAGCCAGTTTTTCAGTGCAGAGTTGTCCTGTGGTGAGAATTTTCGAGTAAACCCATACAATCATGAGTAATGTCAGAGTAAACTTCTCACCATAGGATAAAAAAATATGAAAGACAGAATGAAAAATTTTAACTCACCATTCAGTGTTTGCTCACCATGAGTCTCAGCAATTTGCCTTTGTCATTTTTCTGAATTATGTCAAATTAGCTCATCTGTCATTTAGAGCCAGTTTTTCAGTGCAGAGTTGTCCTGTGGTGAGAATTTTCGAGTTAACCCATACAATCATGAGTTATGTCAGAGTTAACTTCTCACCATGGGATAGAAAAATATGAAAGACAGAATGAAAAATTTTAACTCACCATTCAGTGTTTGCTCACCATGAGTCTCAGCAATTTGCCATTGTCATTTTTCTGAAATACGTCAAATTAGCTCATTTGTCATTTAGAGCCAGTTTTTCAGTGCAGAATTGTCCAGTGGTGAGAATTTTCGAGTTAACCCATACGATCATGAGTTATGTCAGAGTTGACTCCTCACCATAGGATAGAAAAATATGAAAGGCAGAATGAAAAATTTTAACTCACCATGAGTCTCAGCAATTTGCCATTGACATTTTTCTGAATTACGTCAAATTAGCTCATTTGTCATTTAGAGCCAGTTGTTCAGTGCAGAGTGGTCCTGTGGTGAGAATTTTCGAGTTAACCCTTACGGCTCGCGTACACTGAATCCGATTTATCGGCCGATATCGGATCGGAACTGTTCGGACGACAATCTCGGACGTTCGTCTGCATACACTGCTGCCGTTCTCTGACGACAACTGACAGACATCCTGTTATTGAATTTATTTATTTCAGTTCAGTTGAAACTTTTTTCCATAGATTTTTAGTGACATCTTATTATTATTATTATATTATTAACTTATTCCACAGTGGTGTCCTACTAAAAACCAAATTTTTCAACTTTTCACTATCCATTGTGTTTTTCTATAGGCAAACTGACGTCCGACGTCCGATAAATCTAAACAAGTTCGGATTTGTCTGTTGATCGGATGTAGTCGGACGACATCGGACGACATCTGACGTTGTCGGTTGGAGTGGTGTACGTGCTCTCTTTGTTTATCACATGTTTGGTTCGAACGTCAGAATTCGGCCGACAACGGCCGATTATAATTCAAACGATGTCTGATTTAGTGTACGCGAGCCTTTACGGTCATGAGTTATGTCGGAGTTAACTTCTCACCATAGGATAGAAAAATATGAAAGACAGAATGAAAAATTTTAACTCACCATTCAGTGTTTGCTCACCATGAGTCTCAGCAATTTGCCATTGTCATTTTTCTGAATTATGTCAAATTAGCTCATCTGTCATTTAGAGCCAGTTTTTCAGTGCAGAGTTGTCCTGTGGTGAGAATTTTCGAATTAACCCATACAATCATGAGTTATGTCAAAGTTAACTTCTCACCATAGGATAGAAAAATATGAAAGACAGAATGAAAAATTTTAACTCACCATTCAGTGTTTGCTCACCATGAGTCTCAGCAATTTGCCATTGTCATTTTTCTGAACTACATCAAATTAGCTCATTTGTCATTTAGAGCCAGTTTTTCAGTGCAGAGTTAACCCATACGATCATGAGTTATGTCAGAGTTGACTCCTCACCATAGGATAGAAAAATATGAAAGACAGACTGAAAAATTTTAACTCACCATGAGTCTCAGCAATTTTCCATTGACATTTTTCTGAATTACGTCAAATAAGCTCATTTGTCATTTAGAGCCAGTTTTTCAGTGCAGAGTTGTCCTGTGGTGAGAATTTTCGAGTTAACCCATACAATCATGAGTAATGTCAGAGTAAACTTCTCACCATAGGATAAAAAAATATGAAAGACAGAATGAAAAATTTTAACTCACCATTCAGTGTTTGCTCACCATGAGTCTCAGCAATTTGCCATTGTCATTTTTCTGAATTATGTCAAATTAGCTCATCTGTCATTTAGAGCCAGTTTTTCAGTGCAGAGTTGTCCTGTGGTGAGAATTTTCGAATTAACCCATACGATCATGAGTTATGTCAGAGTTGTCAGAGTTTACTCCACACCATAGCATAGAAAAATATGAAAGACAGAATCAAAAATTTTAACTCTACATTCAATGCTTGCTCACCATGAGTCTCAGCAATTTGCCATTGACATTTTTCTGAATTACGTCAAATTAGCTCATCTGTCATTTAGAGCCAGTTTTTCAGTGCAGAGTTGTCCTGTGGTGAAAATTTTCGAGTTAACCCATACGATCATGAGTTATGTCAGAGTTGACTCCTCACCATAGGATAGAAAAATATGAAAGGCAGAATGAAAAATTCTAACTCACCATGAGTGCCATTGACATTTTTCTGAATTACGTCAAATTAACTCATTTGTCATTTATAGCCAGTTTTTCAGTGCAGAGTTGTCCTGTGGTGAGAATTTTCGAGTTAACCCATACGATCATGAGTTATGTCAGAGTTGACTCCTCACCATAGGATAGAAAAATATGAAAGGAGTTGTCCTGTGGTGAGAATTTTCGAGTTAACCCATACGATCATGGGTTATGTCAGAGTTGACTCCTCACAATAGGATAGAAAAATATGAAAGGCAGAGTGAAAAATTTTAACTCACCATGAGTCTCAGCAATTTGCCATTGACATTTTTCTGAATTACGTCAAATTAGCTCATTTGTCATTTAGAGCCAGTTTTTCAGTG